>OY253747.1:32159867-33359867 GCA_958009045.1 Oxytorus armatus | reverse complement strand
AAAAATATTTTGGTGGTTTTTGTAGAAAAAAAATATTTTTACTTTCACGTTCGATATCTCAACAACGATGAACGGTAGGTGAAAAATGCATATGACCTAAATTGTAGAGCGTAAAAAAGCAACAAAAAAGTATCCCATCGCAGTTCTCGTATCTCGACGGAGAGCCGAGTTATTGCAAAAAAACAAAATTTAACACTTTTTTCAAGATGACGGAGAACGCACATAGGAAATCTTGGTCGTCAATTTGAAGTTAAGCTTTTCTAAGCCCCCCCCAACACAATATCCAAAAATCAGCTTTTTCGGTTCACATGCATTTCCAAATGTACATAATGACCGGACTATTTGCCAAAACATATTTTCTTGGGATAAATAACAAACTTTTGACACATTTTCTCGCTCGGACTGTATATTATGGCCAACTCGCGAATATTATCCTCGAACGATACAACCCGTCGAGATAACTATGATTATTCAGGCGTAACGATAGGGATCTCTCGTGGTTACTGGATATAAAACCTCGAATAAGGAGGGGGTGGCGGGGCATTAGTTGGGCGTTGGGAGAATATATATTGCACCGGACGATTCTCGAGATCCCGTGGTAGGGCTATTTATAACGCGTTCGGAGATTCTACGGAAGCCGTTCGGTCGGGCACACACGCTCATTCGGGATCCTCGCCCCGATCGATGCTTCCCGAGCAAAAGAAATCGCAATTTCGTAATTACGGGGGACCCTCTTTCATCCAAAAACCTTTGTGTGTGTGTGTGTGTGTTGGTCCGAAGAAGAGACACGTTATTATTACAGGCTTGGTTGCGACCAACTCTCTTTCTCTCGTTTTTTATTTTTCGTTCTTCTGCACCGAAAAATTAATTCACCATGAATAAATTATCGGCGAAAAGTCGTCGTTCTCAACGAGAGACCATACGCAAGAACGATCAACGGAATTCAGCTTGCCATAGTATATTAATTTTGCACCAGAGCGAGTGAGCAGAAAAAAAATTTGGAGATTAAAAAAAAAAAACCATTGACAGATTTTTGCGGATTCACCGAAGCGTATACGTCGTGATTATTTTAGACTCTTGCAGAAGGGAGCGGAATGAGTATATGTATGCGTAGATTCTATCGGGTTACGGTATCCCATATCTTTCGTTTTTCTTTCTTCTTCGCTCTTTCGTGCTGCCCCGAAGCTCTCTTTATTTATTTATTTTTTTCGCCGACTCGACCGGATCTTTTCGAATTCATAATCCATGCAAATCCAGACTGACACTCGAGTGGTATTCGGCATGAATTGCTTTTTTTTTTTCTTCTCTTTTTCTGACACGGCGAGCATTGCAAAAGCAAAAATATAAACTCTCTACAGTAGAAAAAAAAGAGATATACTTTCTAATCGTGATCAAGGTGTTGATAATTATATATTAAGGGCGGGTGATTACGAACCTTTTCAGAACTCCCATCGAAAATTTCAAACGATCGTTGGCAATGACTCTACGATCGTGTAAACAAAAATATTTAGCTGCGAGTCTAAAAAGTTTCGAAAGGAGATGGATTTTTTTCAAAATAAGACTAATATTTAAGAAAATTTAACTTCTCGTACAATTTTATCCCGAACTGAATATTTTCGACACGACCGGAAAAGCATTTCGAACAATATCTCTTTTGGTATTTTCGATACGATTTGTCTTTTTTTATGTTATAAAGAATTTAATACTTTTTTTCAACTTTTAATCGTCGAGTACGGTTAATTGTCGCGAATATCGCTAGGGACTAATAAAAGAGGCGAAATGAAAAAGTAATGAGGTGAAAAGAATGGCCGGAAGCAGAAGGGGTTTTCAAGGGAGATTTTGTGGTGACGGCGTCGCCACCACTCTCTGGTCGCATATAAACACGCATTTATTTTATTTCATTTTATTTTATTTTCAAAATGCATTTTCTTCGATACAGTCATTTCTTTGTAAGGACTCGATTCTTTCTCACGCATTTACTTCTTTGACTCCTTCCATTTCGTCGTCTACAAAATAGAACAACCGTGTCTCAGTTATCCCTGTCGTAAAACTCGAGTGCTTACGGGTCCCAGTCGAGTCTCTCCCAAGACGAGGCTGTTTTACGGAGAGTCTCTTATGGCGACCAAAAGGGCCCACATACACTCTTGCATTTTCTAAACCTTCGGTTTCTCGTAAAAACTTTCCCACCCTCTCTTCGATATTTTCTCTCCGTCAACAAGCAGACTATCAGGAATTCTCTTGTTGACGAGAGAGTTCCTAACGAACAAGCGCCGCGACAACAACTCAACCGACTCTCTGTCAAGTCACAAATTCATTCACCGCGCCAACTAATTTTTACTAATTAATTTTGTAATTGGTTATGAATAAATACTGTGCATTACTCTTATGATAAATCCGTCTTTTCGTACCACAACCAGCACCGAATCACCACCCCCACAATTTTTTTTTTTTTTTTTTTTTACTTCATCCGTTATAATTGCCGCGAGGAGTCGTTACTTTTGTCGAATGTCCGCCGGGGCATACGTAGAGACGTTTGCTACCGGTCAAGTTTGTTTTCGCGAGTTGCCGAGAGCGCGACGTTACTCATGCCGAGGAGAGCCACGAGGTGGAGACAGAAATTTTATTTGATAATCGCCAATGGGTGAAAAAAAAATATCGCCAATGGGAATTGGTTTTTCAAGGCGATGATTACGGTAGTAGTTGGACAAATCAAAATCATCGAAAATATAAGAAAAAATTGTTTCTTTCATTAATGCCTAATGATTGATATGTACGGGTACCTTAAGGGATAACACCACTGTGACCCCCTGTTTTTTTTCACATTTTTCAAGAATTTTTTTTTGTGGGAAAAAAAAGAGATATTCGAAAAATTTGTTTGGGTTTTGTTCCTTGTTTATTAATGTATCAAAAAACATTTTTTTCACATTTTCCACGCCGCATGGTGGCTGGGGAAGCTCTCGCGTCAGGTGCTGTCATCTCCGCGGCACGCAGCAGAACTCTCTTCAACGTCGATCTGAAAAAAAATACCGAGTGTTTTCGTTAATAATATGATATTTTGAAGAGAAGTACATAGGGATTTGGAAAAATATTGTTTTAAAAAAAATAGGCACGCCTTTGAAAGTAACTTTAATTTCAAAGGCGCGCCTATTTTTTTTAAATTAACTTTAATTTCAAAGGCGTGCCTATTTTTTTTTAAACAATATTTTTCCAAATCCCTATGTACTTCTCTTCAAAATATCATATTATTAACGAAAACACTCGGTATTTTTTTTCAGATCGACGTTGAAGAGAGTTCTGCTGCGTGCCGCGGAGATGACAGCACCTGACGCGAGAGCTTCCCCAGAGCCACCATGCGGCGTGAAAAATGTGAAAGAAATGTTTTTTGATACATTAATAAACAAGGAACAAACCCGAAAAATTTTTTCGAATATCTCTTTTTTTTCCCACAAAAAAAAATTCTTAAAAAATGTGAAAAAAAACAGGGGGTCACAATGGTGTTATCCCTTAAGGTAAAAATTCACGTTTATGCAAGTAGGAAAGTGAGTCGTCAAATAAACAGGCCAAAAGTCGAGAGAAACAACTGGTTAAATACCATTTTATCAGAATTATTTGTGATTAGATTTTGCAAATATTTTTTCATTTCCTCGAAACCCTACTTCGTACCGTAAAAAAATGATTATCTTTTATTCAGTAAAAGTAAACTCCTTGTTTATATGTTATTTAATGTAGGATTAGTATACGATCATGTGTACATATATATATGCCTGCATATATATCTAAGACCATACTCCGATAAATTATCAATTGCATACTCGTTTGTCAAAGAAAGGAAAGTTACTATGCAATTATTGATGTTTGGGAAAGATTCATTCATTCTGTTTTCTTGAGTGAGCCTTGAGCAATGAAATAAAGAGTTATTACTTCCTAATAAATGTGTCTTCGGAGTTATTCTGCTTTTCCCTTGGAAAAGGAGCAACGAAGGCATATACTATCCCTATATTTAAAAAATCTGTGGGAAGTAACGCGATACTTTGATAAAATTCAAGTTCAAAGTTGGATTTCATGCATTGTCGTTATCTCGAATTGCCTGTTATTTTATCGTAAAAAAAATGTATAAAAACGTTATTGACCCGTCGAAATTTCCTTCGCTTTCGTGAATTCTCTTTTGTCCCTAATCTCAATGACGACAATTGGATTTCGAATTTTCAATATACTTATTAAAATTCGATAAAGAACAAAGATGAAAGGAAAAAAATCAGGTAAGATCCAATTTTGTCTTCCGTCTCCCCGATGAGTTAGTTAGAAAAATTTGAAGCCAAGCTGAGTGGTGAAGAACGATAAAAAAAAATGGAGGAACGTCCTCGCGAAGCGCGTATATTAGCGAGAGAAAGAATAAATTGTGTTAGTTTGTGAAGAGCTCGAAGAAGCGCGTTCCTTTTGTCTTCAAGGTCGCTCGTAAAGAGAGAGAGAGAGACGGAGACGAAGAAAGAACGAGAATGAGAATATAAGCCGCTGCCCCCGAGTTCGTAACACGGGTAGCTCACGGCTTAAATTGTATTAAAGGCACGTCCATACCGGTGGCAACCTTTCCATACGCCCTGGATTATACCGAAGAGTCGTCAAACTTTTACCGTCCTATAACCCTCGTTATTATCACTTGCCCTCGGATCTGTAAAATGAATTTCGTTTCTCGGCAACTTTTATTAACGCAACACTTCAAAATCCCGTGAAAGACAAGTCGACACCCCGTAGCGAAATATTCGTTTATACGAGGTCTGTTCAAAAAGTATCGCGAATTTTGAATTGCCGCGGGCTACGTATATTCGATTTTCGATTTTTTTCTGTCGTTAGGTCGGTACTCGTGTCCCTCACTTATGCTGAGAAAATCGGCCATTTTGAATGTTTAGTTAATTGTTGACAGCAGTTTTGGTTAGACGTGTTTTGGCTTGTCTTCGATTTTTGACTATTCCAAAAAATGGATCAAAGCACCTGTATGAAATTTTGTGTGAAAAACAAAATTAAGTGCGCGGACGCATTCCGAATGTTGACTGTGGCATATGGTGAAGCTACCTTGGACCAAAGCAACGTTTATCGGTGGTACAAAATGTTCTCAGAGGACCCGAGAAGATGCGAGCAACGAAATGCGTTCCGGACGTCCGAGCACATCAACAACGGACGAAAACATTGATGAAGCGAAGAAAATAATATTGGCCAATCGTCGAATCACCGTTAGAGAAGTTGCTGAGGAACTAAACGTATCGATTGGCTCGTGCCATTCGATTTTTACCAATGATTTGGGCATGGGACTGGTCGCCGCGAAATTCGTGCCAAAATTGCTCAATTTCGAAGAAAAACAGTGTCGCATTAACATTGCTAAGGAGCTCTTGGACTCGGTCCGCGACGACCCAAATTTGCTTCAGAGGGTCATAACTGGTGACGAATCATGGGTTTATGGTTGTGACGTGGAAACCAAAGCTCAATCATCGCGATGAAAGCTGCTTTTTTGGAATAGGCAAAAATCGAAGACAAGCGAAAACACGTCTAACCAAAACAGCTGTCAACAATTAACTAAACATTCAAAATGGCCGATTTTTTCAGGATAAGTGAGGGACACGAGTACCAACCTAACGCCACAAAAAAAAAACGAAAATCGAATATACGTAGCCCGCGGAAATTCAAAATTTGCGATACTTTTTGAACAGACCTCGTATCTCACATATCATCGTTCAAAGGATATTTTTTAAATTGCGATTCTAAGAGCACTAATTACCTACTGATATATTTGTTCGGGTCGTTTTTACTAGCATCGTGTCGCAAAGCTTTAAACATATTTATTGGGACACAGATAAATTTTATTTGAATCAACGACATTTATTATTAACTAGCTGACCCGGCGAACTTCGTACCGCCTAACAGTCAATGAATGTCGTGTTAACTTTTAGCTAAACTTAATTTAGGATTTTATTAACGTAATAAAATGAATACTGAACATGTATTAAGTTCAATAGTTTATTAGGATAATATATATAAAGAAAATAAAAATTCAATAAAAGTACAAAAATCAAGTATTTCAATGGCGTGTCAGCAAGACATTTGCTATATTGAAGCTATGCATTTTGCTGCATGGGTTTCACTCGGGTTGATTCTCTTCGGTGAAGCTCCTTGTGATGTACGACATTTTTCGTTTTGTTATCAGGCGCAAGAACAAATAAAGCGGATGGCCAACCCTAAGACCCCCCCCCCCCCCCCCCCCCCCCCCCCGCCACAGGTTAGATGCCATACCTAATATATTTCAAAACTCATTTTGGTTATATATTTTTTTCCGTGAATTTTTTTTCTGTGAATTTTTCAGATATTTTGATTTTTAATAGTTATTCTGTTATTCGGGGCGCAGGCGAATCCAACAAATCAGAGATCATTAAAATCGGTCCAGCCGTTCTTGAGTTATAAGTGGTGTAACTAACCCGACTTTGTTTTATATATAAAGATAGAACATTTATTTACGAAAGTCACAAACCGCCCGATTGCTGCTATGATAAATTCCGTTTCGATACAATAAAGTTTTGTCTTTCGTAACCTGCGTGTACGCATATGCTACGGGGATAAAACGTCTGTAGGGAAGTCAATTTTTTCTTGTCATTTTTTTCTTTCCCTCTGATTCTCGTCTTCTTTTTCGGCACTAATGGTCCATCGAGAGTGGCGGTGGTGGACCGCGATACGCGTGAGGATACGGATAAGGGTCGGTAAAATAAGAGGGACGAAAGAGTGAGAGAGGGAGAAAAAAAGTTCGGTCTACCTAAAGGGACGATGGAGATCTGGCAGCAGCCGAGATACAGTGTAACCGGTGGTGCCCGGGTTCACTGCACTCAAAAGAAGTATCTTTGGTGTCGTTCCCATATATCGTGTTGCGTGCGGTTCTTGAGCGATCTCAGAAACGAAAATGCTACTCTCCGGTACTCATCGGCTATCGGGAATACGATTGATGATATTGGTTGGACGTTCGAAATAGTCTCGTCAGGTTTCGTTTCAACCCTTCGTGGTCACGCGGCGTCAAAATGACCCCAAGCGCAACTTTAAGCTAGAATTACTATGCCTCCTTGCTGATTTTCTTTCGCCATTTTGAAAATTTGATAAAAATTTTTTGCCACGATATTCTCATTCTGAAAGGTTTAAACTAGTATCCCGAATTTTTATCAGTCGTTCGGAACGATACTGGCAACGCGGCAATTGTTTAAACATGGCTGGGGTCATTCCGACCCCATGTGACCAACGTCCTATTTTTAGAATGTGTGACCACGAACGGTTAAAAGGGATAATACCACTCTAGCGGCAGAAAAAAGCCCTTGAAGTATGAAAGAAAATTTTTTTATTGTTTTTTGATACAAAATGGCGGCGGCAGAGCCCATCTTGAAAATCGTCTTTTTTTAAAACACCTTCACGGAAGGACGCTTTTTTCGTAAAGTATAAGACAATTCGTCCGAGTAATCAATCGACGCAATTGTAATTATTCTTCAGTTTATTCCAACGTCCTCTGGAATAATCCAAAGAAAAATGAAATAAAAATATTTTCATAACCGTCAGAAGCGTATTAAACGTTGAAAAATTTCTTTACAAACTTTTAAAGATCGATCCACGGTAATGATAGATCTACGCTGTAGCGTGCATTAGTAAGGGGGGAAATAGGGTTAGGACAGCGTTTTCTCAATGATTTTCATGAATTTTTTTATAGTATAAAAAATGAATATAATTTATTGAAACTTTGAGAATATTTTATACATATATTTAAGTATATACTATAAAATTTTTGAAGAATTTCCTTGAAAAACACCGACGATATTAGCGACCCCATATTGCAGGTCACAATCAGACTCAACATTTTGCGTACATTCTGGAAGCCGCAATTTTCATCTGAAATCAAACGAGGTTGGAATTTACTTTTATTATATGTCTCTCTTCTATATGAACCTAAATGCTATCAAAAAAATAGAAAATAGAATTTTTTACAGGGGTCAAAATAAAAAAGCAAGATTTTTTGCCATTTTTTACAACTTTATTTGCAAAAAAAAAATTATTTTAAACAATGATAATATTCCGATTTTAGGTTCATATAGAGCGCAATACTATGAAGAAAGTAACTGCGAATTTTCAAAACGATTCGTTGAAAACTTTTCAAACGAGCGTGTACGCAAGTTAAAAAAAAGTCGTTTTAAAAAAAACGCGTTTGAAAAAATAGTACCAAGAAAAACAAAGTCAAGGCAGTCATACATTTTTTTCGGTGTTTTTCAAGGAAATTCTTCAAAAATTTTATAGTATATACTTAAACATATGTATGAAATATTCTCAAAGTTTCAATAAATTATATTCATTTTTTAAACTATAAAAAAATTCATGAACTTCATTGAGAAAACGCTGTCCTAACCCTATTTCCTCCCTTAATGGTTTATTACAATAGAACGAGTCGGAATTTTCATCCAAAATTTTGGGAACATATTTTTCAATAGTTTTACTAACAATTTATGAAATAAAAAAAAATCGATTTTTTGAACCGTCTAACCCTATTCCCCCCTTAATTGAGAAAAAAAGTAACGATAATTCCCATCGCGAAGTCACGTAAGGGAGACCGGAAGTCGGTCGACATTTTTTCTCAAGATATCCTCGACAAAACGCATTACGAACGTTACACCGTGTATATACGACGAAGAACATTCGTGACATTATAAAAAATAACAAAATAAAATCTCGACATTTTGTACGGTCACGTTTCTCTCGGAATATATATATCCGAAATTGTATAAAACGTAAATCCAACGATTTATGTACGCGCCAACGTTTCTACGGTTCGTATAAATATATGTGTGTAAAACACGTGCAATGTAAACGTGTCGTTCGTGTATACATAGATGGTAGCCGAAATAAGATCGTTCGGTCGGTTGATCTTTCCCGAGAGCCATAAAAGTTCAACCGCGCAATGCTTTTTGCTCCGGCACCTCGCCTTAACCGGTGAGGGTTCGATATCGATGAATTCGTGCAAGGCGTGAGCCAATTGATATACATATATAGGGTTTCTCGCGAGAGAATTCTGGTCAGTTCGTACACGCGCTCGGAACACTCGATTCGACCATCAAGTTTAAGGTAGCAGTCTGGTAACTTAAGTCGATTTTCATGTCTTTTTTGGAGGGCATTTTTTTGTAGGAAAATAAAAATGAATCGTTTTGAATATTTAGGATGTTTTTATTTACATATTAAAGATACAAAAAAAAAAATTTTGAAAAAAATTAATAGTTTATTATTATTATTATTATTGGTCGAAGTTGTCACCTCGAAGTTGGCAGCCCGGGTCCTAACTTTTTTTCTACCGAACGGATTGCTTTCAAATTTTAACAGGCTACTCTACACACTTATAGTTCTCGTCGGAACCACCGAGAAATTTTTGTCACCCCTAACTTTTTATTTTACAACCCGTTCTTTGCTAAAATAAAAGGACTTTAGCAAAGAAGGGGTTGTAAAATAAAAAGTTAGGGGTGAAAAAATTTCTCGGTGGTTCCGACGAGAACTATAAGTGTGTAGAGTAGCCTGTTAAAATTTGTAAGCAATCGGTTCGGTAGAAAAAAAGTTGGTACCCGGGCTGCCAATTTCGAGGTGCCAACTTCGATCAATAATATTAATAATAATAAACTATTAAATTTTTTCAAAAAAAAATTTTTTTGTATCTTCAATATGTAAATAAAAACATCCTAAATATCCAAAACGATTCATGTTTATTTTCTCACAAAAAAAACGCCCTCCAAAAAAGACATGAAAATCGGCTTAAGTTACCAGACTACTACCTTAAGGTGATCACTGTGATCTTTTATGAAATGCGATGTATGAAAAACAATATATGGAATGATTGAGTCTTTTCTATATATACGTATCGATTATAAACTCGTTTACGCTCGTTCGTTTCAACTTCTTCTCTCGGGTCTCGGTGATTAATTATATTTATTAACCCCTCCCCCCCCCCTTCCTTGCTCCATTCTCTTTAATTATTTTCCAGCTCGTTTACTCGGAAAGAACAAGAGAGTTGGATACTTTCCTAGATGAGTTAATGTTCGATCTATCGGCTATTATCTTCATCTCGTATACGTTAAAATGTTCTCCTCGACGCCCCCCCCCCCCATATTCATTTCCGTTATTAACGTTCTATGGTTCTTTTGGGAGGGGGGGTAGGGGGGAACGAGGCATCTTGGCGTAAAATTTCAAAAGAGAGACGTAGTCGTATATGAAATTCTGATCTTGTACGAGAGATGCTCGCGAGACTCTCGTAACATTAATATTATGGGACGTTATTGCGAATCCGTGGATCGTTGATCAGGGAACCAAATCCAGCTGTGCAAAAGTTGTTATAGCCAGTCAGGCTCGTTTCCTCCGACGCGGTTTAAGCGGGGTTAAATTTGTTTTTTTTTTTTACAGTTTCGCGATAGACCGAACTGAGTTTAAACGTCGATTAACGGTGGAGGAATCGGGCGTTATTGTTACTCTTCTGGCATTTACATTTGCGCGTCTATCTTCGCCTTGTAATTCGTTGTCGACCCGTGATCCTAAGCGACAATGTTAAAAAAAATGTGCGAAAATGATAATGAATATTTATCATTGAAATATTAATTAATCTACCGAATCGAAACTATATTCGAGTTGAGAGGCCGTTCTTTTCGATACACGCCTTACGTTATTGCTCTTGTCCCGGAGAGTCGAGATCGCTGGACACGCTTCGCTCAACTCTGGACCGCGCGACTCGGTTTTCTCCTTCCTTCTCTTTACTTGCGAATCTTTCCGCGGGACAAAAGGAAGACTACGACACGCGGAGCCGCGAGAGAGTAGCGTCGACGCCGTGGGGCGGGGAATGAGCCAGCGAAACGAGAGAGATAGAGAGCAGCGGAACAAGGTTCCTACGGCGATGCTCTCTCTCTCTCTCTCTATCTCTGACGAGTGAGAAAAAGTTCTCTCGCCAAAACGAAGAATACGACGAGAACGACAACGACAACGACGACGACGCTGTAGAAGGAATAAGAGATGGAGCATGCGTGACGGTGAAGAGCAAGTAGAGGAAGAAACAGAGCGAGAGAGGAAAAACGAGGAAAGAAGGAGAAAGAGAGAACGACGAAGAAGAGCAAACGGGGCATCGAGGGGGCCATGTTGCTTCGCCGTGGCGAAGGCAAAGGCGAAGAAGAGAGAAGCGACTCGAGAAAGAGGATAAAATGAAGAAAGAAAAAAACATAAACGAACAACGAGGGTTTGGCGGCCCTCGAGAACACGGAGGATGAAACGCACGCGTGTGTGTTCGGTGCGAGATGAGAGAGAAAATATAAGACGAGACAGCGCGAAGAGGCAGGAGTAAGAGAGGCTTGGAGAAACTGGGATTTCAGGGGTGTGTAACTGTGTATCAAGACCGTGCGTCCCGAGAGATGTTTTCGACGTTCTCTCGCTCCCTTTATCTCCCTCGTGGGGCCCCAAAGTATTATTCTATATATCGAACACTCTGACATTCACAAGGACTTGATTCACTTCAATTTACCCGTTAAATCCTTCGATCTAAGCCCTTTTGCTTCTTTAATATTGGAATACTTCGTTCGCTTCTAGCGTGACTCTCGGTCAGGTCCTACTAACCCGCGGCTTCCCGTCACGTCTCCACAATTATACGTGTATACAGAAAAAAAGGACCTTACCAAAGAAACTTCGCATCTTTAGCCACTCGTATTACACGCAAAATGTATCGTACGACGTTATTGCGGGAAAGAAATAACTCGAGTTTCACTCCCTCTCGAAACGAGGATAGATCTATACAGATATGGATTCTAACCATCTCGTTTTTCGTCTTCTTTCGTCAACGGTACGGGGTTAAACTGTGGCAATAAAAGGCGATAATCAACGATTGACAACTAATTCATTCGCTAATGTATCAGCAGTCATTTTGAGGCTTTAGAATCAAGACACCGTAATTTTTTTTTATATATGAAAAAAAAAACAATATTTGTCTCAAATCCTATTGATATTACTTATTATTTGGCGGGATGGTGTCACCAACGCTTCCTTTCGACTTGACGAAAATAAAATTCTAACGAAAATTCGTAGCAATCGTTGAAAATACTCTTACGATCATGTACACAAATATTTCGATACGAGTCTAAAAAAAAAACTGTAGGATAAGACGCTATTAAAAATGAAACAAACGTTTGAAAAGTAGAACTCTCCGTACAATTTTTCGTATAACGATATGAATTTGTTTACATATCCACAAAAGCGTTTAGAACTTTTTTTTCCCCGGCATGAAATTCCGCTTAATTGTCATTATTTTCCTCGTTAAAATCGCAAATAACGAACAATAAATCAGGACTGAAATGGAGTAAACCGATCCGGTGCTGTTAAGGTAGTAGTCTGGTAACTTAAGCCGATTTTCATGTCTTTTTTGGAGGGCGTTTTTTTGTAGGAAAATGAAAATGAATCGTTTTGGATATTTAGAATGTTTTTATTTACATATTAAAGATACAAAAAAAAATTTGTTTGAAAAAATTTAATAGTTTATTATTATTATTATTATTGATCGAAGTTGGCACCACGAAAAAAAAGCGCGTGGGTGGCCCCGGGGATTTTGGCTTTTGATGTTGTCTGAAATCAAAAATTTTTGATAATTCTTAATCTATGGACATGTCATTCTAGTCGAGACTACTGAAGTTAAATTTCATGGATAAATAACAAAATGGCGGACTCTGGAAAAAAAAAGTCCTTTTATTTTAGCAAAGAAGGGGTTGTAAAATAAAAAGTTAGGGGTGAAGAAATTTCTCGGTAGTTCCGACGAGAACTATAAGTATGGAAATTTTTTTTTTTTCCAAAGTCCGCCATTTTGTTATTTATCCATGAAATTTAACTTCAATAGTTCCGACCAGAATGACATGTCTATAGATTAAGAATTATCAAGAATTTTTCATTTCAGACAACATCAAGAGCCAAAATCACCGGGGCCACCCATGCGCTTTTTTTTCGAGGTGCCAACTTTGATCAATAATAATAATAATAAACTATTAAATTTTTTCAAACAAATTTTTTTTTGTATCTTTAATATATAAATAAAAATATCCTAATTATCCAAAACGATTCATTTTTATTTTCCTACAAAAAAACGCCCTCCAAAAAAGACATGAAAATCTACTGAAGTTAAATTTCATGGATAATTAACAAAATGGCGGACTTTGGAAAAAAAAGTCCTTTTATTTTAGCAAAGAAGGGGTTGCAAAATAAAAAGTTAGGGGTGAAAAAATTTCTTGGTAGCTCCGACGAGAACTATAAGTGTGGAAAAAATTTTTTTTTTTTCCAAAATCCGCCATTTCATTATTTATCCATGAAGTTTAACTTCAGTAGTTCCGACCAGAATGACATGTCTATAGATTAAGAATTATCAAGAATTTTTCATTTCAGACAACATCAAGAGCCAAAATCACCGGGGCCACCCACGCGCTTTTTTTTCGAGGTGCCAACTTCGATCAATAATAACAATAATAAACTATTAAATTTTTTCGAAAAAATTTTGTTTGCATCCTTAATATGTAAATAAAAATATCCTAATTATCCAAAACGATTCATTTTTATTTTCCTACAAAAAAACGCCCTCCAAAAAAGACATGAAAATCTACTGAAGTTAAATTTCATGGATAAATAACAAAATGGCGGACTTTGGAAAAAAAAGTCCTTTTATTTTAGCAAAGAAGGGGTTGTAAAATAAAAATTTAGGGGTGAAAAAATTTCTTGGCAGTTCCGACGAGAACTATAAGTGTGGAAAAAAAAGTTTTTTTTTCCAAAGTCCGCCATTTTATTATTTATCCATGAAATTTAACTTCAGTAGTTCCGACCAGAATGGCATGTCTATAGATTAAGAATTATCAAGAATTTTTCATTTCAGACAACATCAAGAGCCAAAATCACCGGGGCCACCCACGCCCTTTTTTTTCGAGGTGCCAACTTTGATCAATAATAATAATAATAAACTATTAAATTTTTTCAAAAAATTTTTTTTTTGTATCTTTCATATGTAAATAAAAATATCCTAATTATCCAAAACGATTCATTTTTATTTTCCTACAAAAAAACGCCCTCCAAAAAAGACATGAAAATCTACTGAAGTTAAATTTCATAGATAAATAACAAAATGGCGGACTTTGGAAAAAAAAGTCCTTTTATTTTAGCAAAGAAGGGGTTCTAAAATACAAAGTTAGGGGTGAAAAAATTTCTTAGTAGTTCCGACGAGAACTATAAGTGTGGAAAAAAAAGTTTTTTTTTCCAAAGTCCGCCATTTTGTTATTTATTCATGAAATTTAACTTCAGTAGTTCCGACCAGAATGACATGTCTATAGATTAAGAATTATCAAGAATTTTTGATTTCTGATAACATCAAGAGCTAAAATCACCGCGGCCACCCACGCGCTTTTTTTTCGAGGTGCCAACTTCGATCAATAATAATAATAATAATAAACTATTAAATTTTTTCAAACAAATTTTTTTTTGTATCTTTAATATGTAAATAAAAATATCCTAATTATCCAAAACGATTTATTTTTATTTTCTTACAAAAAAACGCCCTCCAAAAAAGACATGAAAATCGGCTTAAGTTACCAGACTACTACCTTAATCGCGTCCGTACCCTTGTAAATTTCTATTTTCCCCGTTGATGCAACAAATATCCCCTTTCGTTTCACACCCTAAACCCGTTTACGTACAGTCCCTTCTATTATTCCGTACCCGAAAGGATATACAGTTCGTTGTATCAATAATTGAATCGTAAATTGTTATTCAGAGACGTATCGCGACAAGGAGGGTCGGGGGAACGATTCGATTCTTGATTATTCCGAGAAGCATGAAGGGTTTGTTTGGAAATGCTCCACCTTTCTCTGCCCTTCTCCCTCTCTCTCTCGCTCTCTATCTCTCTCTTTCTCTCTCTCTCTCTCACGCACACTCTTCGCGGTTTATTGTACACGGCGTATTTATCTCGCGGTCAGAGTGCCGAGGAGCACACCGGCAGCGGGAGAGGAGAGGGCTGTTGCGCAGTAGCAGTCGCACGTAGGAGCACTTCGAAGATACACAGCGAGAAAGAGAGAAGAGAAGAGAGTGGCAACTTGGACCACTCGGCGAGAGGGAAAGAGGAAGAGTTTGGAGGAGAAAAAAAAAGGGGGAAGCGAATAAAAAAGAAAGAGTACGAAGACGAGTGGTTTACGAGTTGGGGAGAGCACAGAGAGGGTCGCTCTCTCTCTCTTTCTCGAACAGGATAAAAATGAGGAGGGTATGAGGCAGCCAAGCTCAATTCGAGTCTGCCCAGCAGCAGCAAAACACGAGAGATCCAGTAGCGACAGAGTCCGAAGACCGTAAAGAAAGAATATCGAAGACAAAGAGAACGATAAAATATATATGTATATATGAGAGAGAGAGAGAGGATAGTATATATACCAAAAGAGAAAGAGAGAGAGGCGAAATTATAATTCGTTTCCCCTTTATCATCGCTGCTGCCCCTTTTGCCTCGTCGTTTTCTCGATGAAATTTATATTTTCGTGGAAGTGCCTCGCGTATACCGTGGTTCTCGCACCCTCGTAATTACCCCCAACGAGTATATCCCGGCTCGACGAGAGGGAACCAATAGGTCTCGCAAATACGATTGCTGGTAAATTCGTTTTTCACCTAATATAAGATCACGCATGGAAGATATGGGTTTAACAATATGATTCATTAAAGTAAAAAAAGGAAACGTGCGTGTTTTGATTTATCGACGAAAAAAGAAGGATCGATGGAACGGGATAGAGAGAGGCGAGGGCCAATTCTCTCGATCCACCTTTCGTCGTGCCAGGCAATTTTTTGCCTTTTCTCTCTACATACTTTAGTACTCGTATATATTACTATATTCTTCGTGGTATTAGGTACAGTATGAAAACAACTTGGCAAAGGGGAGACTCCTATCCTCTCCTTATTTTGAGACCCTCGCTCGGCTCAAGCTGATCGTCCGTGACTCGATGTGCATCGCGAATCGGTCCAGCACGGCTTGATTTGACGTAATCGCTTAGACCCGCCGGAATATTCAAACGCTGACGATATATATGCATATTACGACCATAACTCGGTACAACATGTGTGCACCTCGGTGCGCGCGGTTACCAGCGAAAGGAGGGAATAAATTAATCCTCGAGAACTTAGCATAAATTGTTTGCATCGAGGATCAATGAAACAGAAGCTACGCGTGAGAAATGTTGAGAAAGATTCGATCGTTCGTTGAAGAAAAATGGTGAAGAAAAATCTCTCGGCAAATCGTCAGTTTGATCTTTTATTTAAATCACCCAACTCAATCACTTCTTTCGTCCGTAACGAATTTACGAAGACAACGTTGTAACCGCGCGGAAGGATTCGTTCGGTCGAACGTTGTTCCTCTTCTGGTACATGTCTATTGTGAAGAGGGACACGAGCGAAAAAAAAAAAGTTTTAACGGAAGAGGAATAAGACGAGGAAGATGAAAAAGTGTGGAACAGGGAGCAGGGAGGGGTTCTCCTCGAGAACCGTGTACGAATGATTTATTGCTATTCAAATTTGCATTTTTAAATATTCGTCGCGACTCGTTCGGCCCTCAAGCGCGGCAAATAGATGCGGGTGTGTATAGACGGGATTGATGCTGACCGATGATTTTCATATTTGCTACTTGAAAAACGTTTTGTTACCAATGTACAAATATTTCGAAGGAATTGCACGGATTTTAATTTACAAAAAATTACAACTTCGGATCAATTTATTTTTCCATAATTTGATGGAAAAAAAATGAAAATTTAACGAAAATTCCAAACGACCAATTGTTGAAAAGATTTTCAAGATTATGCAAACGGATATTCAGATCCAAATATAAAAAATCGTAGGAGGAGATTCATTTTTCTTTAAGTTAGTAGTCTGGTAACTTAAGCCGATTTTCATGTCTTTCTTGGAGGGCGTTTTTTTGTAGGAAAATAAAAATGAATCGTTTTGAATATTTAGAATGTTTTTATTTACATATTAAACATACAAAAAAAAAATTTTTTGAACAAATTTAATAGTTTATTATTGTTATTATTATTGATCGAAGTTGGCACCTCGAAGTTGACAGCCTGGGTCCTAACTTTTTTTCCACCGAACCAATTGCTTTCAAATTTTAACAGGCTACTCTACACACTTATAATTCTCGACGGAACCACCGAGAAATTTTTTCACCCCTAACTTTTTATTTTACAACCCCTTCTTTGCTAAAATAAAAGAACTTTAGCAAAGAAGGGTTTGTAAAAGAAAAAGATAGGGGTGAAAAAATTTCTCGGTGGTTCCGACGTGAACTATAAGTGTGCAGAGTAGCCTGTTAAAATTTTAAAGCAATCGGTTCGGTAGAAAAAAAATTAGGACCCGGGCTGCCAACTTCGAGGTGCCAACTTCGATCAATAATAATAATAATAATAATAAACTATTAAATTTGTTCAAACAAATTTTTTTTTGTATCTTTAATATGTAAATAAAAACATCCTAAATATCCGAAACGATTCATTTTCATTTTCCTACAAAAAAACGCCCTCCAAAAAAGACATGAAAATCGGCTTAAGTTACCAGACTACTACCTTAAACAAATATTATAGAAAATAGCGCTTCTCCTACATTTGTTATACATCGAGCTGGGTGTTTTTTTTTACATGACCGGGAAAAGCATTTTCTACAATATCTCGTTTCGGATTGTCGATACATTTTTTTTTTGCAATATTAAGAAATAACACATGGTTTATTCTGATTTTTGATCACTGAGCCGCCCCTAACTCATTCGTAAATGGGCCAAACAAACGAGTATCAAACTTGCGACCTAAAATGTTTTTTCGATGCGGGATGAAAAAAAATAAAGCAAGCGCATAAATTAGCTGTTTGACATTTGTTGGACTATGAAAATGATTTTTTACACAAAATGGGTATTTTAAAAAAAGCAATATCGGTAGAATAAAATGTTTAATTTTTTATCATTGGTCCATGTCCGATTTTAATTTCGAGCTGTGAATTTTTCGTAACTTTAAGCTAGCTTCCGCGAGAGAGCCGGAATTAAAGAGTGAGAGGGAAATACCGGGCGTTACAATGACGAATAAAACACGAGATGAATCAAAAGACTCGGACACATCCTCTCTCGCTTCAATCGTTAGATTCTCGGTGTCGATTCTATATAGCCAACGACTCGCCAGCAAGACATGGCGATCCCAGAAGAAAGAGAGAGAGAGAAAGAGATTGAAAGAGCCGTTGACCCTCCGTCTAGTCGCGAACTCTTCTCTGTGCGCTCATGGGGCAGGAGAAGAAGAAGCGCGAGCGTTGGGCATGGGCGTGTACAGAGCATAGTGGGGAAATCGCTGCATCCTGAGAGAGTTCCTGCTGCACCTTATACGTGCCAGTAACGAGCAACGCCAGGCGCTTCTTTGTTGGCTCGGCTACGTTTCTCATTTCAGTTAAAACTTGTTATTCCATTATTATTCCTCGACATTGGCACAGTTTGAGTTTCCCTGGGTCATCAGTGTCTACGGCATAGATAGATAATTCAATTTATATTGGGCAAAACGAAAAGACGAAAATTCGTGTTTCCGAAATAAAATAGAAGTGAGGAACATCGAACTCATAACAATACAGTTTGCCATTTCGGTACTCTACTTTTTTAAAATAATTCTCTAAAAAATGTTTAAACACGTTGACATTGAGAATTCTTCGACGTTTCTTTGCTCGTCTCATCGAAAAATAATCTTCGGTTCTCCTGCGCGTATCATATATATATATTAGGGTGGGTCAAATAGAATAACTAATTTTTTTTTTTCCTCGATATAATGAAAAATGTATTGTTTGGCATCTCAAAAAAAAGCTCTGCAAGTATGAGCCCTTCATATTTAAATTAATAGGTCCCTCATCGCGAATTTTCATTTCCCATTTAAATAACATGGAAACTTTTTTTTTTTAACTTTGGTTTTTTATTAGACTTAAACCGTTGATGTTAGGAGAGCCTTTTAGCACCTTTTTGTAGAACATTTGATGCTCTACAAAAAAGCTCTCCTGTGTCTAATCGATAAAAGTAACCGTACAAAAAATAATCGGTGATAATTAGCTCTGGATTCTACTTATCTCGTTTATTAGTACATAAATTTCAAATTGTTGAACATTTTAGTTATCAATATGAATAAATATACTACTAATATATACTACTAATATATATTACTAATATATACTACTAATATATTACTAATGTACTAATATACTACTAATATATTACTAATTTTTTTCAAACAAATATGAGAGAATCCAGAGCTAATTATCACCGATTATTTTTTGTACGGTTACTTTTATCGATTAGACACAAGAGAGCTTTTTTTGTAGAGCATCAAATGTTCTACAAAAATGTGCTAAAAAACTCTTCTAACCTTAACGGTTAAAGTTTAATAAAATTCCAAAGTCAAAAGAAAAAATTTCCCATGTTATTTGAATGGGAAATAAAAATTTGCGATGAGGGACTTCTTAATTTAAATATGAAGCGCTAATACTTGCAGAGCTTTTTTTTTGAGATGCCAAACAATACATTTTTCATTATATCGAGGAAAAAAAAAATTAGTCATTTTATTTGACCCATCCTAATATATATATTATATAAAATATATCGCCGCCATGTACAAGAGTTAAGGCGGTCATTCCCTTCACCGTACCTCCCCCCAAACTCAACAAACCCGGGGTGGTTAGGCCGAATGGAATGGCCGGGAGGGGCGGTACGCTGAATGGAATGGCCCCTCGGGGGGTATGTTGAATATATATGCTAGGGGGGCTCTGCCCCCCTGCGCGCTTCGGGCGCCACCCCCCCGCCCCTGCTGCCGCCTCAAAATGTTTGAAAATCATCCAAAAACTGATTTTTTTCGTTTTTCTCCTTTTTCTCATTGATATTTTGAGATTTCGACTAAAATCGGTGTTATTTGTAATCAGCGAAATTTCATCGAAAATCGTCCAAAAAGTGATTCTCTTCGTTTTTCGCCTTTTTCACATTGATATTTTGAGATTTCGACTAAAACTCGGTGTTATTCGTAATCAGCGGAAAATTTCCGATCGAATAGGATATCGAAACATTGAAAAAAGAGAAAAAATTTTTTTTTGTAATTTCTTGCCCACCTTTTCGAAAACCTAAAAAATCTCGAAATTTCAAATGTTTATAACTTGGCTCCCGTTTCATCGATTTTGGGTTTCGACGAGCAATTTCAAAACGTCTCGAGTAGACTTAGAGAATGCATTTTGGATCATCCCGATATCTCAATTATTGTGGCCGTGAGAGCAGGTTGAAAATCGGCGAAAAAAATGTGAAGGGGAAAATGAGAAATTCGCAAAAATCGATGGTCCGACTTTAAAAATCTGTGAAAAATCGAAAAATAATGATAGCACAATGATTCAAGCGCCGTTTTAAAGGGTTTTCGATGACGAAAAGAATGAGCGCAGAGTGGGGTTCCAACTCCATCGGGAAGCAACGTTACAGCGATTTTAGTGAAGCCACTCCTGTTCGGCCGAAATGCAAACAAATTTTGAATTTTTAAATTTTTTTTCAGGACGCTATATCGATGAATTTTGACTCGCTGATTACTAATTCAGTAGCCGTTCCCTTGAGAAACTCGAAATTCTGTCGAAAATCGTCCAAAATTGATTTTTTTAGTTTTCGACGAAAATTCGGCGTTATTCGTGATCAGCGGAGAATTTTCGATCGAATAGGATATCGAAACATTGCAAAAAATGAAAAGAAAAAAATTTCGGGTCGGTTTCGGTTGAGTTCAGGGGGTTAGCGCGAAAAGCGCGCAGGGAGGGGCGTAGTATATATACAATAATATATATATATATATATATAATACATATGTACTACATGACGATAGTATATTGTTCTCGAGCTATGTTTTTTCCTCGGGATAAATTTTTATCGCTACACCCAAAAAGATAAATATGACTTGGTGGTGGTGAAAGAAATGGACTCGTGTGTTTGTGTGAAAAGGTTTTTTCTCACAAACTCGTATATATATATATATCTCAATCTCGCGACGCCGCGGGCGCATCTTTCGCGAGAGAGTTGCCGATCGGTAATCTCTTGGAATCGGCCCTTTCCCCGTTGTGTATACGCATCAGCGAGGCACAGAGATGCTTAGTTGAGCTTATTTCTCTCTTTCTTCGTCTCTTCTCGTCTTCATGATCGTTCCAAGCGGCGCGTTCATACTGGCGTGCAATTTTCTCGAGCGCGCAACTCACTGCCTGGCAATTACGGTTTCTTATTCTTAGTCTCTTATTCTCTCGTTCGAGTTGTTCTATTCCTCTTTTTCTCCCTCTGCCCTCCGATATTTCTGTCTTTCTCTCGGCCATCGGGCGAACAGTCTCTTGTCCGTAGAAGAAAAACGAAGCAATTGTCATTCTCTCGTTCTAATCGACGAAATCGAACCTACGCGATTTCTTACAAATCCCGAAAGTAATAGTGCAATATCTTTTAATCAAACGGAACGAGCCGTCGAATGTAAATAATTGGGACCAAAGAAGGATCTTTGAAGAAATTGGAATGAAAATCTAATTAAACAACTATCGAATTACAAATCAATGTAATTCTTTTCACTGTTCGAGCACTTTGTTCCCGTTGCCCCTCCGATGTATACAAGAAACTCTTCTCCGTCTCTTTTTTTCGTCCTTCGAACGTTCTTACGAGAGCGAAGAAGAGTCGACAAGTAGCGGAGAAGAACGACCGATCGATAATGCTCGCGTACCGGCACTCGAATTTTCCAATGTTCCGTCCGCCCGCGTAATAAAACTACTTGAATTGTTTTTAGATTTTTTAAAAATCGTACTCAATATTGCTGAAGCTGAATATTTGTTCGGGCGATCGTAGGGACATTTCCAACAATTTTTTGTACGATTCTTATTCGGCATGTTGAAAACAATCGTCGTGGAACCGCCTCTTACTGATTTAGTGCGTTAAAAAAACATGGTTTTCTCGTTCGGCCCATGGAAATTTATAAAAATAATTAGAAAAAAAATTTGTAATCCTCTTTCACGACTACGAATTTATTTGATACGCTCGCCAAGACCGTGTATATGACCGGGCTTTGAACTCTGTGCATAAAAACCATGTAATACGCGCTTCGTGAGTCAACACGCCGCAGAGTACTGCAACGTTGTGTACGAACGAGCAAAAAACTCAAGTATAGTACTCGGGGAACACGTTTGGCATCGATGCAACTCGCGTAGAGAGGCCGGTACACCGGGAACTCGCCACGATTGGCTGTGGCAAACGTGAAATCCTTTTTTTTCCACCTCCGTACTCGGTGTCTCCGCGCTCTCCCGATCACCAACGTTCCGTTTCCTGTAAAGATTTAAGTCACCGTTCGCAATGCCGGGACTCTACGAAACGAGCTTTTTCGAACACACTTCGTTTCCCTCCGGGTCACGGAGTTTGTTTACGGAAGCGATGAATCTCAATCGCCAACAAACTGGTATATCTTGCACGTACATGCACCTATGCTATGCGCATCCGCGACTCTATTCGACACGAAGAAAAAGTCGCTGTACATACATATAGCAACGCAGCGTAGGATTCGCCGTTATGCATTATCGAACAAAATTATTTTACCGACCTCAAAAAAATTCCAAAAAGCCTCTCAAGGTGATTATAAATTTTTTTTTTTATACCCATTTAGTCGAAAATAACTTTTTCCTAATAAAAATGCTAAACTGTCAATTGAATAATTTAAGAAAATTTTTGAACAAAATTATTTTACCGACCTCAACATAATTCCAATAAGCCTCTCAAGGTGATTATAAATTTGTTTTTTTTATTCTCATTTAGTCGAAAAAATCTTCCTCCTAATAAAATTGCCAAACTGTGAATTGAATAATTTAAGAAAATTTTCGAACAAAATTATTTTACCGACTTCAAAAAAAATTCAAAAAGTCTCTCAAGGTGATTATAAATTTGTTTTTTTTATACCCATTTAGTCGAAAATATCTTTTTCCTAATATAATTGCCAAATCGTCAATTGAATAATTTAAGAAAATTTTTGAACAAAACTATTTTACGGACCTCAACATAATTCCAAAAAGCCTCTCAAGGTGATTATAAATTTGTTTTTTTTATTCCCATTTAGTCGAAAAAATCTTTTTCCTAATAAAATTGCCAAACTGCCAATTGAATAATTTAAGAACATTTTCGAACAAAATTATTTTACCGACCTCAACATAATTCCACAAAGCCTCTCAAGGTGATTATAAATTTTTTTTTTTATACCCATTTAGTCGAAAATAACTTTTTCCTAATAAAAATGCTAAACTGTCAATTGAATAATTTAAGAAAATTTTTGAACAAAATTATTTTACCGACCTCAACATAATTTCAATAAGCCTCTCAAGGTGATTATAAATTTGTTTTTTTTATTCCCATTTAGTCGAAAAAATCTTTCTCCTAATAAAATTGCCAAACTGTGAATTGAATAATTTAAGAAAATTTTCGAACACAATCATTTTACCGATCTCAAAAAAATTTCAAAAAGTCTCGCAAGGTGGCTACAAATTTGTTTTTTTTTATACTCATTTAGTCGAAAATAACTTTTTTCCTAATGAAATTGCCAAACTGCCAATTGAATAATTTAAGACAAGTTTTAAACAAAATTATTTTACCGACCTCAACATAATTCCAAAAAGCCTCTCAAGGTGATTATAAATTTGTTTTTTTTATTCCCATTTAGTCGAAAAAATCTTTCTCCTAATAAAATTGCCAAATTGTGAATTGAATGATTTAAGAAAATTTTCGAACAAAATTATTTTACCGATCTCAAAGAAATTCCAAAAAGTCTCTCAAGGTGATTATAAATTTGTTTTTTTTTATACCCATTTAGTCGGAAATAACTTTTTTTCTAATAAAATTGCAAAACTGTCAATTGAATAATTTAAGACAAGTTTTGAACAAAATTATTTTACCGACCTCAACATAATTCCAAAAAGACTCTCAAGGTGATTATAAATTTGTTTTTCTTATTCCCATTTAGTCGAAAAGATCTTTCTCCTAATAAAATTGCCAAATTGTGAATTGAATAATTTAAGAAAATTTTCGAACAAAATTATTTTACCGACCTCAAAAAAATTACAAAAAGGCTCTCAAGGTGATTATAAATTTGTTTTTTTATACCCATTTAGTCGAAAATAACTTTTTCCTAATAAATTCGCCAAATTGTCAATTGAATAATTTAAGAAAATTTTCGAACAAAATTATTTTACCGATCTCAAAAAAATTTCAAAAAGTCTCTCAAGGTGATTATAAATTTGTTTTTTTATACCCGTTTAATCGAAAATAACTTTTTCCTAATAAAATTGCCAAACTGTCAATTGAATAATTTAAGACAAGTTTGGAACAAAATTATTTTACCGACCTCAACATAATTCCAAAAAGCCTCTCAAGGTGATTATAAATATGTTTTTTTTATTCCCATTTAGTCGAAAAAATCTTTCTCCTAATAAAATTGCCAAACTGTGAATTGAATAATTTAAGAAAATTTTCGAGCAAAATTATTTTACCGACCTCAAAAAAATTCCAAAAAGGCTCTCAAGGTGATTATAAATTTGTTTTTTTATACCCATTTAGTCGAAAATAACTTTTTCCTAATAAATTCGCCAAATTGTCAATTGAATAATTTAAGAAAATTTTCGAACAAAATTATTTTACCGATCTCAAAAAAATTTCAAATAGTCTCTCAAGGTACAAATTTGTTTGTTTATCCCCAGTTTGCCAAAAAAATGTTTTTCCTAATGAAATTGCCAGACTATCGATTGGAACGTTTAAGAACATTTTCGAACAAAAAGTTGACCATTTTTTTCAATAAAGTACGACTGTTGCAAGTGGAAAATGCAATTTCCATAGGTGGTAAAACACTTTTGACCGTTAGTGCACGCAATACATATTGAATCATCGAAACTCCGCTATACGCGACTCGATGCGAAAAGGAGTTTCGAGGTCATCGGTCCACGCGACTTGTTTATCCGGCGAACTGTCACCGCGTGTATCCTGAATCGAGATATTACCAGAGTGCTAAAAACAATTTTGATCGAGTCTCGTCACGAACCACGATCGATAAATGCGTCACGGTGTTGATGAGGAAGGAAAAATCTGGGGGGCGATCTCAGAATGATCGTGACATCTCTGAACGACGCGGCAACAAAGAGATAGAGAGAGAGTTGAAGAGAAAGACCGTTGCACCGACCGGACTTTGAACCCGAAGCGTGCGGGTAAACAACAGGTACGTTGCATCCCCGTGATTCGTAAGTTACAGAGATACCGCGCGGTAGAGAGTTTCAAAGAGATACATAAAACTCTGATTCTTCTCTCTGTCAGCAAAACTGATCAAGCGTACTCAACCGGACGAGCGATCGAGAAAGATCGTTACGCTTCTTATCGTTTTGCTGAAAAAAAAAGTTAGAAAAACCAGTATAATTTCGTTAATCTTGCGAAATAAAAATCGTACCGTTAATTCCAAATTCGAGTGATTCAAATTCGCGATCTAAAAAATTGCCGATGTACTTTTCTCGAGGTAAAAAAAATATTAAATAAATAAAACAACTCGTCGAATTTTTTGTATACCGATCTAAACTTTGTTGTTACACGACCAAATTACCAACGGTCCCTCTCGAAGAATAAAACGCGTTTTTATTCTGCTTTTAAGTTTGCAGCTCTCTCCCCCGTCCTCGCCCCCTTAAGGGAGGAAATAGGGTTAGACGGTTCAAAAAATCGATTTTTTTTAAATTCATAAATTGTTAGTAAAACTATTGAAAAATATGTTTCCAAAATTTTAAATGAAAATTCCGACTCGTTCGGACAGGGTTTTTCAACGATTTTCATGAATTTTTTTATGGTTCAAAAAATGAATATAATTTATTGAAACTTTGAGAATATTTTATACATATATTTAAGTATATACTATAAAAATGTTATACATATATTTAAGTATATACTATAAAATATTAGCGACCCCATATTGTTTGTTTTTCTTGGTACTATTTTTTCAAACGCGTTTTTCTGAAAACGACTTTTTTTGAACTTGCGTACACGCTAGTTTGAAAAGTTTTCGACCAATCGTTTTGAAAATTGGCAGTTACTTTCTTCATACTATTGCGCTCTATATGAACCTAAAATCGGAGTATTATGATTATTTAAAATAATTTTTTTTTGCAAATAAAGTTGTAAAAAATGGCAAAAAATCATGGTTTTTTGTTTTGACGGCTGTAAAAAATTCAATTTTCTATTTTCTTGATAGCATTTAGGTTCATATAGAAGAGAGACATATAATAAAAGTAAATTTCAACCTCATTTGATTTCAGATGAAAATTGCGGCTTCCAGAATGTACGCAAAATGCTGAGTCTGATTGTGACATGCAATATGGGGTCGCTAATGTTTTATAGTATATACTTAAATATATGTATAAAAATTTTATAGTATATACTATAAAATATTAGCGACCCCATTTGTTTGTTTTTCTTTGTACTATTTTTTCAAACGCGTTTTTCTGAAAACGACTTTTTTTGAACTTGCGTACACGCTAGTTTGAAAAATTTTCAACCAATCGTTTTGAAAATTGGCAGTTACTTTCTTCATAGTATTGCGCTCTATATGAACCTAAAATCGGAATATTAACATTATTTAAAATAATATTTTTTTGCAAATAAAGTTGTAAAAAATGGCAAAAAATCATGCTTTTTTTTTTTTTTACCCCTGTAAAAAATTCAATTTTCTATTTTTTTGATAGCATTCAGGTTCATACAGAAGAGAGACATATAATGAAAGTAAATTCCAACTTCGTTTGATTTCAGATTAAAATTGCGGCTTCCAGAATGTACGCAAAATGCTGAGTCTGATTGTGACCTGCAATATGGGGTCGCTAATAATTTATAGTATATACTTAAATATATGTATAAAAATTTTATAGTATATACTTAAATATATGTATAAAATATTCTCAAAGTTTCAATAAATTATATTCATTTTTTATACTATAAAAAAATTCATGAATATCATTGAGAAAACGCTGTCCTAACTCTATCTCCCCCCTTAAGTGGATGCGTATAGAGTGCAGTTCTGTAGTGCCGCGACACGCCAAGTGCATCGCGAGTTAACGGCCCTCACCGGGGCACGCCTTACTACGAAAAGAAGAGGCTTCACTGAATTTCTTCTTCTTCCTCATCCCCCATCCTGTTCTCCCTCGCTCTACTACGGTATACATTTTGCACGTAAACATTTTGTACCCCCCTTTGGTATTTTCATTTTTTCGCTTACCAACGCGACACGTCCGCCTTTGATGCTTATCGTTCAACAAAAAAAAAATTTCTCTCGCAATCGATCCATAATTAAGGGGGAAATAAGTCCATAGTTCGAGATTGAGAGATCGCATTGCGTGCATTCAGCGATCTCAGTGTCACGGGTCCGGTCGACGAACTCCTCCCTTCCTCGCTACATGACCGTTGTAAACAACGGGTTCATTGCACTCTCTCTCTCTCTGCTCCCTACGATGATCGTAAGATGCGCAAATTTTTTTTTTTATTACTTTTACAATGCACACGTGGTTCCGTCGGTTCTACCTGAAGGGTATGATCATGGTACATGTCACACTTTGCAAACATCTTCTCTTTTCTTATTCCATTTACGCCTGACAATATCCACTTCTAAGAGGCGTTTGCCAATGTTCGCAAACATCGGCAATGAGAAAAGAATTCTTGAGCCATAGAATAACTACGGGGATTCGGTGTATAGATCATTCATTACCTTACGTCAGATCAAAATATTTTAACATTGCAGACGTTTCTACACTTACTGACGCTAAAAAAAAAAAGAAAAAAGGCAAGACAAGAATTTCATTCGTTCAACAGTCATAATTAACACGCGTAAATTCAAAAGATCAATAGATCTCGTTACCTCGCGTACTAGCAAACTTTTTACTCCTCTCGAAGCATAATATTTTGCCGGCATCGACCAAACAGTCTCTCTTACTACAAGCTGATGTATCTACGAAGAGACTACACGCTCGCTCGACTGTTATTCGGCCTCTGAATACCACACGGACTCGTTCTATCATTCCGACATCGTGTATAGCGTCGTTACTTAAAAGTTTAGTTCGCTCGGATAAAATTGAACTCTTCGGCGGAGACTTATCGTTGCGCATCGCGGGATAAAACATTTTTTATATTATTCTCCGATGCTAAAACAAAATTATAGATATGCTCAATATTTTTTTTCGACTCTGAGAATCGGTTTAATGAATATTTTTAGCTCGGTGATTTTGTCAATAATTTCTCGGCCGGGTCTCCGCGGAGCTTTGCTCGGCTCAACCGCGCGGGAAATCATCGTAGCGCTCGAGGGGCCCTGATTCTCTATCTCTTTCTCTCTCGTACGGGAACGCTCCGAGACGAGTTTGGCTGGAAGCACGAGAGAGAGTCAGACCATCGGTCGTTTTCGTGCCAGTCGTGTAGAGTGTCTCTTACCGACTTGGATATTTCGAGTTGTTGAAAGTGCCGATAGAGGCGCTGGACGGCGCCCTCTTATCGTGAGTCGTACGAGGTAAAAGAGACGCGCGGTACAACCACGGCCTTTTGCTAATGCTTTTGGAGCTCGTCGTTGCCTCCCGATACTTCTTGTACTTCGGACGCCGATATACCCGACGAGCCCGAGAGTTCCATCTTCGAATCATAGCGAAGACGGTCGATAATTATCCTCTTTCAAGCTGCCAATTCTTCCCTCATCGGAGCATTTTGTCTGTCGTGTACTTTTAACATTGTACGTACGGTGCTGTACGCAAAATCATTGCTCTCGGGAAAAGAACGAGATATAACGGCGATACCATATACCGGTACCAAAATGGTGTCGCCACTTTCAAAACGACCAATGGACACAACCACTGAGACAAAGTTGCTTTGAATTGGTTAATTTTAAGTTACTTTTGAGGACCGGCTTTCGGTTTTCATTACAGTTTGGTTGCTCGGTGCGGTTATTATTTTTTTTTTTTAGGAAAAGCTACTGGTTCCTTTTTAATTACCCGTGACGGTTGCTCAAGATGCCAGGGTCTCTTGCTTCCGAGCACGAATTTTCGTTCAAGTTGACACAGGGAATAACGGGATAATTGAGGAACAGCGTGCAATACCGAAAACCCATTTTTAAAGAAATATATATTAAACACCAAAAAACAACTTATCGTACAGTATTAACTAGACGTCTCGTAACAGCAATGATAATAATAATTTATCAACAACTAAAAGACCTTGGTTTAATTGAGTTGCGGAGAGATAAAAAAAAATGCATGACTCTCCTCGTAGGGCTGAGACAAGAGTACCATTATTTTTTCTTCCACGTTTTACGGAGATACATCGGAATTGTATACAAGACGAAGATAAAAATAATTGCAATAATTATAGCGTTGCAAAGTCGCCCGAACTCACGTTAGATTTCCTGCGAAAGGAAAACTATGGGGAGCAGTTATTACACACGATGCACGAATGACGTTCGCGTATGTGCTCAAGGATTGCGTGACGAATGTGCAATCTTGCAAAAATTATCGCACATTCCAAATGTTATCTTAAATAACGCGCGACCAAGATCTTTCGTGAGATCGAGGTCACTTCCGGTTTGGCCCGGAAGTGACCTCGATTACCTCGGAAAATAATAAATAAGTGGATCGTAGCTACGAGTACATGAAAGATATTGGGGCAATTGATTGCTTCATTCGATGGCGAGTTATCTGGATAATATGTTCCAGCTGAAAGAATAAATATAGACGAAATTTCAAAACGCATTATTTTTATCTACGTTTGTTTTCTTATCAGCTCGAGCCTCTGTTTTTTTTTTCGTTCTCGTTTGTAATTTATGAAAGACTCGTACAAATCCGGTTTTTCGTCGTTTTTTTTTTGGAAAATTTTTACTCGCAAACACTAGCGTTTTTTTCCACTGTATTGGAAACGAGAACGAGTCTGCTATAATATATTATACACGTAGAACGGGGGGGTATTTAACGTAAAGTGGTGTATGCCGCGGTACGTTCTAAAAATAATGGGTTAGCCGCGAGACGTCGCGGTGCGCGCTCTTAGCAACAGAAGAAGAAGGTTGCAGCATAGAAACCGCCCGATGCGTCCCGAGATACTCCGCGGATTGTTGTAAGCGTCTCGCGATTCGCTCGCGCGCACACGGCTTTTGTTCTTGCCCTTCCGTCTCCGTTGACCATATAGTTTTTTTCTCCTTAAAATCAAAAGTTCGCCGAGATAAAATTATCATCCCTCGCGATAGAGTTGATACAGGAGCTTTTTCTCGAAGTTTTCCAATAGTGTCCCTTAGGGTGGGTCAAATAAAATGATTAATTTTTTTTTTCCTCGATATAATGAAAAATGTATTGTTTGACATCTGAAAAAAACCCTCTGCAAGTATGAGCCCTTCATATTTAAATTAAGAGGTCCCTCATTGCGAATTTTCATTTCTTAAGTAACATGGAAACATTTTTTTTTTAATTTGGCATTTTATCAGACTTAAACCGTTGATGTTAGGAGAGCTTTTAGCACATTTTTGTAGAACATTTGATGCTCTACAAAAAAGCTCTCCTGTGTCTAATCGATGAAAGTAACCGTACAAAAAATAATCGGTGATAATTAGCTCTGGATTCAATTTATCTCGTTTATTAGTACATGAATTTAAAATTTTTTTAAATATTCGTTATCAATATGAATAAATATACTACTAATATATTATTAATATATTAATATACTACTAATATATTACTAATATATTAATATACTACTAATATATTACTAATTGTTTTCAAACAAATATGAGAGAATCCAGAGTTAATTATCACCGATTATTTTTTGTACGGTTACTTTTATCGATTAGACACAACAGAGCTTTTTTGTACAGCATCAAATTTTCTACAAAAATGTGCTAAAAAACTCTCGTAACATCAACGGTTTAAGTCTAATAAAATTCCAAAGTTAAAAAAAAAATGTTCTCATGTTATTTAAATGGGAAATGAAAATTCGCGATGAGGGACCTCTTAATTTAAATATGAAGGGTTCATACTTGCAGAGGCTTTTTTTGAGATGCCAAACAATACATTTTTCATTATATCGAGGAAAAAAAAATTAGTCATTTTATTCGACCCACCCTAGTGTCCCTATTGGCGCACAGAGGGGGCACGAGAACTCGGATTCAGTGCTTTAAAAATATTCAAATATATCGAGGAATACTTAAAAACTGTCTGTTAAGATATTTTTATGATTTATCTCGAATGTTTAACTGACGATATTACGAGGTTCAATAACTCTTGGGCGTAAAATTGTAAATACTATTTTAGCAATGTTTTCGTATTTTTTTGAAAATCGTAAAGAAAAACCGATACCGAGAATCATTAAGGGATCATAATTTCTATTTTCTTCTATTAGTCTTCCGTAATAATAGAATTAATATCTAAGTAGCAGTGGGGTTTCTCGATAAAAAATTGGCAATAATCCCCGTTTTTTTCCATTTTGCTAGAAAAAATATTCAAATATGTATATAAAAAGAAATGTAAGAGAACTTCTGTTTTTTGAATACTCGTTTTATTTCAGAAAAATAAGCATCGCTCCCGAAAATTTTTAGGATTCCAATCCGAGTATTTTTTTAACATTACCCTAAGAACATTTTCAATAATCATTCGTTAGAGATTTTCGATGCGATATAATTTTTTTCATCAAGTTTAAAAGGATCGTGGAAAGCTCTCTTAGGTACCCAAAGTGAATGTGTATCGTGAAATTATAATTTTATCTCGATTACCATCGATACACGTTTTCCGTTTTATTACCAACGTTTCCTCTTGGCTTCTCTCAAACATAGTGTCCTCTTGAAAAAAAAAAAAGAACACGTGTGCGCATCTTATATATCGAAGAATATGAAAACGTCTCTCGTTATCTCCTCGTGAAGTATGCCCATGCCCACACGTGGCCCACACCGTGTAACATGAGAAATATAATTTTCAGCACCGTAGATCGGTTTGCTTCTCTCGTCCCCTCTTGCCACTTGAAGGATGTAAACAAATTTGTTTGGCTTCCTTGCGTCACAGGAGAAACCGTTGGATATAGCTATGATAAAAAAGAAAGAAAAAAAAAAAAACAAGTGGCCAAACGCCTTTTTTTCTTTCCATCAAAGGAAACGCTATTATTTGTGTAACCGTTTGTTTTTTTTTTCAATAATATTTTCTAGATATTCAAATGATATCAAGAAAAAAAATTCCTGTTTTGGAATGAGCGTACCAAAAATTATTTCTCTGTAATTTAAGACTAGATAAAGATTTTTTTAAATATATATTTTTTTAAGATCATTATAAATGCTTGTACTAAAAAAAAAACATCTTTGTAGATTGCCATTTTAAGAAGGATGCTTTACCGTCCCTTTCAACTTTTGCAAAAAAAAAAAATGTGTTGTAAATCCCATACGAGCGGCCGTTGAAAATGCCTCTAACGATCATCTAAGCAAATAATTTCATAGTGATCTAAAAAATTGTGGTAGATGGATTTAAAAAAAAAACAAAACAAATATTTAATAGAACATCTCATAAAATATTTTCTATACCAATCTGAATATTTTTATAAAAACAAAGTGGACTAATTTGGATCTTAAGATTACGCTCGAGATACCGGTATATTCGCGAGAATTTCTTTATAGTCAACGGTTCGACGATGCACCTGCTGCTTCTTCGGAATCTATTGATATTTAAACACATACACGTACACATAATAAGAATGTGTGGACTTACACAACGATAAGCCAGACGTAATGCACGCGTGCACCTGCCGTCTCAATGTTCCCTTCCTGGACCTTTCTTGGCCAGATTCAGCGCAGCATCTCTCACGACTATCGACGCTCTTGAACCCCGTGGAGAGAGACGTGACGAAACTGCAAAATCTCGAATCCCCCCGCCGAAATCATCATGCTATTCCCCAGAAACTCAATAATTAACGGTAATTCATACGGGGGGGATAATGATGGGAGGGGAAAATGATGATTAGACGTCAATCATTCTTCACATTTGCTTTAATAGTTGTTTTTTTTTTTTTCGTTTTATAAACAATAGACATTTTATTTAATTCATTATGGTTAGTTGTTTATTTTTTTTTAATTTTCATTAGAATCTCTCTTACAACTAGGATTCTTATCTAATATAATAATTATACATGTAATATACGTGCCTCGCACGTGCGCGTAAACGAGCTGACGATTGTGACGACGACACGCGCCAACCGAACCGGAAGCAAGCCATGATTCACTGGTTTGTCCACTATCAACCCTTCTCTCTATCTCTCTCGTTTTTTTTTTTTTTTTTTTCACTCTCGCGTACATACTCACTTACACTCGTGCAATTACTCGTCTTTCTCTCTCGTACATTATTACCGTCACTATTTTAATCGAAATTATACATTAAAATCGTACGTGCTAATTTATGCTTACTGAGATCATACTAATACATCACAGGGTTACATAGACGTTAGTTTTTCTTTTCTTTTCATTGTGGCTATTTTTTTTTTTTTTGTCTTTACTTCTCGATGGACTCGCGCGTCTCTTTTACGCTTTAACGGGAATCTCGAAGACCCTTTATTTCTCCAATGTCGTTTGAAATTTCATCAATTTCCTTGTCTTTTTTTTTTTTTCTTCTCAATTCGTCGTAGTACGAAAATATACAGATGCAAAGTGCCGAGTCCATGATTATCGAAAGAGCTTTTATCGATCATAAAAAAAAAAAAATTCGTGTGCCTTTGCTATTTTTTTTTGTTTATACTGGTTTATGTTTTATTCGTGATAATTCGCGGTTTGAACTATCGTAATGCTTAGGTTTACGCACGTTGCCCCAACTCTTTTTCTCTCTCTCTCTCTCTCTCTCTCTCTCTCTCTCTGTATAACTTTCGTTGGTTTTTTGATTGAAATTGCCCGCGATGTTTTTGCCGCGTTGAGTTGTCGAGCTTACTGACCGAACATATTCAAAACGATAAACTTTTCCCTCTAATGAACCTGGTCAAAGGCGAAAAAATAGCTTGTAACCACCAGTCGTATTTTTTGGCTATAATCTCAAAACGAACAAAGAAAAAAAAACATATATATATATATATCTATATAAAAATTTATTTTTTTTCGGGGACAGGATACCGTTCGAACGAAAAACCATTAAAAATAATTTTTCGTTTTTTTTTTTCGCTGTCATTGACTAATTATTCTTTTATCGTGAGTTAATTTTTTCCGGGAGTAATAATCCATAATTATTTGGTAAAAAAAAAATATATTCAAAATAAATTTTCATTCGAACAGCCATAATCCCTGGTCGGGGGAGGCTCGTATCCGGAGGAATTGTATTATTTGAACTCAGTACGTATAAAATTTTGATCAACGGGACGCCTTGTTTGAACGAGAAAAAAAATCGATTCTAAATTATTTTCGTCACGAATTAATTATTCATTGTTGTAATGATAATAAAAATGTGCAATTGTTTTATTTCGTTCCACGCCAATTACCGTGCGGAATAACGATGGTAAATGTTTTCATTGTACGATTTTAGGGATGATTTATTTAGCTGGAAAAATATGTGAAATGACTTTTCATTCGAACTACACTCACGCGCTGACGGTATATGAAGATTTATTTTTTTTGAACATCGCCCGATTTTATTGTAGCTGGTATGGATAATGGAAAAAAAATTGCAGGAAGAAGAATAAGGTAGAAAGGGAGAAAGAAAAAAAAAACACACAAAATCGAGAATCACTGATTTGGCATCGGCTGTACTTTTTTTTCTCTTTTCTCGTAAAGTTCGTACAGGAGATCAATGCTTTTAAACTCTTGGGTAACGTATTACGGCTATGTTTTAAGTGTCTCCGACGAGCGCTCGGAACTTTGATCGATCGTTGCCGAAATTTTTGATAATTTTGCCCGTTCTCTCGCGTAGCGTGAGACTCGAGATCCAAAAAAAAAACAAACAAACAAAAACACGAAATTAATTGACACGAGCGGAATGAAACAATGAAAATATCTCTGAAATCCCAAGAGGACTTTCTTTTCTCGATTTTCGAAAATGTTGGTATGTAAAAAAAAACCGAAGAGAGGATCAAATCCGCGGTTGACGACCGAATCGTGATAAAGCCCCGTCGCGCAACACTTCGGCCATCATTTTTCGAAGAGCCATTTTAAACGAATCAAGCTGAAAATAAAGAATGATATTTATTTTTCATTCCTCTCGCAATTTGCCAATTAATTTCGTGCTCCGAGTGTCTCTTGGATACCGAATTCGCCTACGTTTCTCCGGAGAAACCCGGGCATCGTTCGAACGAAAAAAAAAAAGAAAAAAAAACATCAGAACCGATTTTATCGGCAAAATAATTGTGAACGATTGTCGTGAAAAACTTAAAAAAAAAAAAAATCAAAGTTCTATCCGCTACTTAAGAATAATTTGAAGTAATTATTGATACGTTGTTTTTTTTTTCTCCGACAATTATTCATCATCATTACGTTTGAAAGCTATTTCAAATGGCTTTTTTTCTTTTTTTTTTATTCGAACGACCCCACCTGACAGTTCTCTTCGCTCATTTTTTGCACAAAGCCCTCGACGCATCGTCATTTTCTCGACTTCTTCACCACCCCCCCCCCCCCCCCCCCGTAACAACGAGTGTCTCGATAAAAAATTGTTCGTAATAAAATTAAATATTTGAAAATATTGAGCGGTCGAATGATATCTATTTTTAAAATTAATCTCCCTCGTAACGGTTCGTTCTATTTTTTATTTTGCTTTTTTTTTCAAACTTGGGGGAAACGCGAACGAGCTCCTTCGAAGATCGTTCACGCTTCCTCAAAATTCGCGTACATTTTTCGGGTACTTAGGGGGGGAAAAAAAAAAAACGAATTTTATCACGGGACTGTTGTAAACCGAATCGATGAAAAAGACGACGAGCCCACGCGACAGAGCGATTACGATCCAAGTCCAAGAACTCGATAGGAAAAAAAAAAAAAAAAAAAAAATTCATATACTCTGTTTTATGCTTCTAACGATTAATTAAACGTAATTAATTAGCCTAAAATTGTCGTATGCTCGCCCGCGCGCGCTCTTGCGCTCAGCTGATGCACGGCCCTTTCTTTTTATTATTATCATTTTTTTTTCCATATTTATATGGATATTCAGAAGAAGAGAAAAAATATATATATATTACAATCAATTTTGAGAAAATGTTTCTTCCAAATTCTAGCCTAGCTCAGCGACGAAGAGCCATCTCTCTCTCTTTCTCTCTCAGTGTTTCGTTCTATATCCCTATTTTTTTTCCCGCCAACACCGGTGCCCCTCGATGCTACGGCAATTTACTTTTTTGTTGTTGCCCTCGTCGAACGACACAGCATCGAACATATCATGCGGGCGGGGGGAGGAGAAAAAATTCCATTTTTTTTCCACGCGCTTGATCCACCGTTTATCCATCCTCTGTACACTTATATTTCGAACGCGTCTCTCGAACCGTATTGTGCGCGATCAGGCGGATTAATAATCTACGTGAATGGCACAGCCAAAAAGGACTTGGCGATCCTTCCGCGCTCTCAGACCGCATGCGAGTACTTAACACGTAACATCTCATATATATATATTTTTTTTCTCTTTAAATCAATATTTCATATCGATTTTATATCACGACTCGGTTAATTAATCAAAAGATTCCATTCGGGAGGGGGAAATATTGTCGCGTGAATTATTTTTCTCGTTTCGAGATTGAAAAATCGTAGATTTGTGTAATGTGGGAAAAAAAAAATACACAGGGGAAGGGGAGCCCGCGGCGTTAGTAGAAAAAGTGGTTGAGAGAGGTGGGTACGAGTACATGGGTCACAAGATGTCACGAAAATGAAGTTATTTATTTAAAAAAAAAAAATAAAAAAATAAAAATTAATCAAAAGTAAGAAAAATACGTGAAAGGGTGCGGGGGTTTAGCTGCGTATTTGACCCGCATTACGAGCAACCTTCTCCGGTAGTTCAACGATGCTCTTCGTGCCTCCGTTCAATCCGCGTTTGCGACTCTTCATGTAATCTGAAACATCACGAAAACAATGGTTTCTCTTATTAAAAATTTCACCACCGAACGATTCCGGCGAAATTCCTCAAAATCCCTTTCGGACTTTACAGCCAATTACAAAACAAGTGATTAATAAATTTAATAGTAAATTAATAGTAATAATTTAACTAATAACTAATACTAATATTAACGAATAATTTAATAGTGAATTTAAATATTAATAGATAAGTTTAAAAAAACAATTATCTATTGTCTCTCGTACGTTGATATTAATTAATAAATAATTAGCGGTTATTGTGGGAAAAATGACATTGAAACATCTGTTAGATTTTCCGGACCCTCGAGACCCCGAAAATTTTCCACCCTGTACCGTGTCCTCGCACGCGACAAACCTATGATACACACATACACATACACACACACCCAGCTGGCTATTGTATATCTCCCCTGTAACCCAGATTTACATCTATGCAACGACAACCCCTCCCTCGTCAAACTCGCTTCGTACACACTTCCCTCGTGTTTTTTTTTTACTTCCACCTATTAATCATTCGGCACGAGTCAGACTTTCGCGGTGGAGAATTTAAAAAAAATCGATCGACGTCAGACAGGGCTGAAAGTACCTACGAGGCTATTATTTGCGAATGACCTAACCCGTTAAGGGATAAGCCACTCTAAATGCCGAAAAATAGGCTTTTTTTTTTTTTTTAATAAAAGAAAAACTACAAAATAAATGAAGATTAAAAAATAGGGTATTTATCATACATATCAGTGACTGTATACAATAATTTTTTTGAAGCGATTAATTTAAGGGGGGAAACAGGGTTAGACGGTTCAAAAAATCGATTTTTTTAAATTTCATAAATTGTTAGTAAAACTATTGAAAAATATGTTCCCAAAATTTTTAATGAAAATTCCCACGCGTTCTGTTGTTATAACCCATTAAAGTGAGTAGCTCTCCTTCAGGCCCCGAGCGCGCCACGTTTATTCAAACGCGTTTTTCTGAAAACGACTTTTTTTTAACTTGCGCACACGCTAGTTTGAAAAGTTTTCAACCAATCGTTTTGAAAATTGGCAGTTACTTTCTTCATAGCATTGCGCTCTATATGAACCTAAAATCGGAATATTATCATTATTTAAAATAATTTTTTTTTGCAAATAAAGTTGTAAAAAATAGCAAAAAATCATACTTTTTTGTTTTGTCCCCTGTAAAAAATTCAATTTTCTATTTTTTTGATAGCATTTAGGTTCATATAGAAGAGAGACATATGATAAAAGTAAATTCCAACCTCGTTTGATTTCAGATGAAAATTGCGGCTTCCAGAATGTACGCAAAATGCTGAGTCTGATTGTGACCTGCAATATGGGGTCGCTAATATCTTCGGTGTTTTTCAAGGAAATTCTTCACAAATTTTATAGTATATACTTAAATATATATATAAAATATTCTGAAAGTTTCAATAAATTATATTTATTTTTTATACTATAAAAAAATTCATGAAAATCATTGAGAAAACGCTGTCCTAACCCTATTTCACCCCTTAAAGATATATTCAAAATTATTATTTAAAGATAATTTAAAGATATATTCATAATTTCAAGTGAATCGGTCGAAAATTGTCCGAATTTTGTTTCCGGCCAACAAAAACGGAGACGTCACCGTAAAAAGCTGCACAGCCGCCATTTTGAAATTATTCGCTTAAAAAAAATGATTGTATACAGTCAGTATATGTATGATAAACACCCTATTTTGTAATCTCGATTAATTTTGTAGTTTTTCTGAAAAAAAAATCCCCAAAAAGGCCTATTTTTTCGGCCTCTAGAGGGATCTGACCCCTTAAAGCCAAACAGTGATATTAAATTTTTGTATGTTTTTGAAATTCCGTCAATTTGCGAATGCATTACGATATTTGAATAACATCGTAAAAAATGCGGGTTGCAAGAAAGTCCCTTTGAAGAAAAAAAAAACCGTAGACTTTACTTTTTCGCAGTTTATCGAGGCACGGTTCACGATTTCGCGATTTCACGAACGGTTTCACGATTCTGTTCGAATTGAAATGTTCGAACGATCATGTAAAAATCAATTTTTTTTAATCGATCAAATCTGATCTACCTTTTGGTACATTTATCTCTGTAACCTTGACTGAATTTGAAGAATATCGAAAATTAATTACCTCGCTTCGACGTGAATTTTAGAAAGTCCCAGTGGACTACTATCTCACAAATCTCCGATACAACCACAATCTTTCACCCATTTATTTTTTTGTTTCTTCTTATTTTCCGCAAAAATCGCCGTTGACATTGCGAGACACGCGATTCAGCAAAGAACGACTTGTCGTCGGCGTTCTAACTTTTTATTTATTTATTTTGATATTCGAGGTCGAATGTATGTGTGTTTGGCCCCTTACCGGAGCTCGAAGTTTAACGATAATTTATCGGCACACACGTTACTCGATTTTCGACGTGTGTTGTATATGAGCGCGAGAAAGGAAGCAGAAGAGTGGCGTCCTCGTCGTCGTCGTCGTTGAGAAACACACGACCGACGAAGCGAAGTTGTGGTTGGTCATGGATCAACCGAGAGAGAGATATCTCTCTCTCTCTCTCGCAAATCGTGAAACGGTCGCTATTTTTATTTTTCCGCAAACGCGACAAGAGAGTGGCGCAATTACCCACGCAAAATATACCATTTTTTTTCACCATTGTCCACAGACGAAAAAATAGTTTATAAAATATTATTCAACGCGATAAATCTCTCCATGAAATTAATGCAAGAAAAAAAAAAAAAAAAGTTTTCATCGGAATCTTTAGCCGAGGGTGTTACCCACATGTGACTTCGTTTAGTGCGTATTACGATACTCTCTGTTGGGTTGTGGGTCACCATTTCGAGATGTTATACAACGAACGCTCTTTGCGAGCATGAATATGCGGGCTGATTATTCGACACTGCCATTCCACAACCGCTCTTATTCCTCATACTCACAATTCCGTATTCTGCTTTGAGAGCAATTAGAAGAGAAATTAATGTATTTGTGGAGAAAAAAAAGTAGAGTAGAACAAATTAATGTCGAACACTCGAGGACAAAATTGAATTTTAACCGACACAATTTTCAACCGTTTTAATGTCCTCAAAGAGAAAATAAATAATTACTTTATGTTTGGTTTCTTCCTAGAGGAAGTTTTTTTATGAATACATTTTTTTATTACCCGAGTTTCTCATGGGAATGTCGCAAATAGTGAAAAAATCACATTTCGAAAAAATCTCTCGATGCAATGTGTGAGTGTTTGTGTTTGTGGCAGGCCTAGAGTTAAGGTAGTAGTCTGGTAACTTAAGTCGATTTTCATGTCTTTTTTGGAGGGCGTTTTTTTTTGTAGGACAATAAAAATGAATCGTTTTGAATATTTAGGATGTTTTTATTTACAAATTAAAAATACAAAAAAATTTTGTTTGAAAAAATTTAATAGTTTATTATTATTATTATTGATCGAAGTTGGCAGCCCGGGTCCTAACTTTTTTTCTACCGAACCGATTGCTTTCAAATTTTAACAGGGTACTCTACACACTTATAGTTCTCGTCGAAACTACCGAGAAATTTTTTCACCCCTAACTTTTTATTTTACAACCCCTTCTTTGCTAAAGTCCTTTTATTTTCGCAAAGAAGGGGTTGTAAAATAAAAAGTTAGGGGTGAAAAAATTTCTCGGTAGTTCCGACGAGAAGTATAAGTGTGTAGAGTAGCCTGTTAAAATTTGAAAGCAATCGGTTCGGTAGGAAAAAAGTTAGGACCCGGGCTGCCAACTTCGAGGTGCCAACTTCGATCAATAATAATAATAATAATAAACCATTAAATTTGTTCAAAAAATTTTTTTTTTGTATCTCTAATATGTAAATAAAAACATCCTAAATATCCAAAACGATTCATTTTTATTTTCCTACAAAAAAACGCCCGCCAAAAAAGACATGAAAATCGGCTTAAGTTACCAGACTACTACCTTAAATAATGGATATATCCTTGGAGAACGACTGGACCGATCTCGGTAAAACTTTGCACCGCTCATCCCGAGCCTAAAAAAACACTGACATTGAATTCTTCGAAGATTCTTTTCCACAAATAGATTATTTGCTACAAATATTGATCATTAAAAGTACGGATCGTACTGAATTTGGGGGCAAAAATCGATAAGAGCATTGGGATGTTAGAAATTTTAGAATCTCTTGAGAAATCATCGCGTGTTCATTCTAATTTTCGTAAATTCCAATCTATTTAGCTAAAATCAGGAAAAAATAAATAAACGTACTAACCCATGAACATTTTCCTCATTATTTCATCTCATTCCTAATGCTTCGTCTATGAGAAGGGGTGGAAAATAGAAAAAAATGAAATAAACCGAGTTGCTCGTAGAGGGGTGATTTGTGGGCGAGATAAAACAATAAAGGAGCAATGTGCGAGCTTGTAATTATTATTTTTTTCGTCTATTAATAGAAACGGAACGAATAACGAAATATCGGTGCGTGACGTTTTGAAATTTTTATACGATTCCCTTTACGGATTTTTCATGCAGGCTGGTCACACGCAAACTAAACACGCGCGCACATATGTACATGTAAATCCTTAGGACGAAACGAGGGTGTTGTTCGTGCATGTATCATACCCCACAGCTGATATTTTTCACCGCGTGCAATCTCCCCACGTGGGAGCTTTGCCACTCGGTAGCGGCGAGTTTAATTCCGTGGGGGTGAAGGACTCGTGGATAATATAGGGGACGGCGATAGTCACCAGGGGGAGATGTGTGTGCGACACGAAAGTACACAACGCGTGTCCGTAGTAGAGAAATAAAATACGCGGCTTGAGCTGGGACACGGACAGCTAAACTTAAACCCCGCATGCGCCCCTTCGGTAACAGATGACCGATTTTTCTCATTAATAAAGTACGTTACGAAATTCTCTCCTTTCCCGACCCCCTTCGTCCCTTCCACCCCCGGTCCTTGATCAACCCCTGTTTTGGGACACTCCCGAACCCGGCGCTCGATCGTATGAAAATACGAAAATGCTTTTTCCCCCGAATCACGCGCGTTTAACCGATTTGAGAAATCAGTAGGGTGGGCGAGAACTGTATTTTAAACCGAGAATAGACGCCGGAATTTTTTTTTTTCCTTTTTTTTTTTCACGTTAATTTTACCGTGGGGTGTATTTTACATTTTCAAATTAACGTAATGAATAGAAGTTAGATAATCGGTTAGCTTTTTTTTTTTCCCCCCTATTATATCGAATCGTGGAAAAACATTGATATTATTTCATGGAGGAAAGGGCGATGTATTTGATCCAAACGACAACCAATAACAATCCAATCCAAACAATACTTAAAATTTGTTTGTTAGTACATTTTATGATTTTTTTTGGCATCTCAATGAGTCCCGATTCACGGATTATGTTTCGTAAAATTACGAGATAAAATACCGATGAATTTCCGGTTTTCCAATAAAATGATTTTCCGATTTAACAACGGTTTTCCGATGTTGAAACCAGAGATGGTCAAATAATCGATAGCGAGGATAATCGATATCTACAAATCGATTATTCGGAGAAAAAAAATAGAAAAAATAATAGTTTAATCGATTCTTTTTTTTCAATATTTTAAATTTAAAAAATAAAGGTGTAACGGGAGAAAAAAAAGAGGTTTAGTCACGAGATACGCTCCCGTTGTCAGCGACGAAGTTGAGTGGGAATTTATACGCGAACGTGCGTCCCGTAGACTGGAATCGAGAGAGAAAAAGTGATAAAAGAGGAGGTTGCAGAGCTCTGCTTGGTCTCCCGTCACGTCCTGAAATAGTAGCGACGCGTGGGTTGTCCGCGTGCAACGTCGAGAATAATAACAAAAATACACGAGACTCTCCCCCTCGCGATCATTCTCTTCGAGTCGGCGGGAATTGATAATAACGTGGCTGCTCTCGCGAAACATATATATATAGCTCTCGTAAACAAAAACAAAACCTTGATCGTCAATTTTGCGAAAGCCCGCCGTCCAATTAATCGTGTATCCGCATTTTTTTTATTAAGTAAAAGTTGCTTGTCGACAGTCTCGTAATGCGAGCGATTTTTAATAAAAAGTTTGTCAATTTCCGGAAAAAAAAAGAAAGAAAAGAAAAAAAGTAACATTTCCAACAAAAACTGGAAAGTCTTGGGGAGAAAAAAATCCAGAAATGAGTAGATTTACAACGACGACTGTGACTCTTCGGACGAGTTATAAATCCACTTTGTTCTCATTTTCCACGATGCTGAAACTTGCATCGTTGCAACGCAACGGAAATAAGTTTTAAAATTTTCATTTTCAGTATTGCTCTTGCTTCTCGTGGCCATTTAGGCCCGGGTCCTTGAAGGAGACCGCAATAAAACGTTCTAACGATTTTTGTCACCGATAATCCAATCTTGAGGGCGGATTAATGGTGTAAAAAAATCTATTTTCGTTGCATTCCAACGATGCAAACTTCAACATCATCATTTTCTTCGTAATCTTTCGAATGTTTAAAATTACCGTCGAGCCCTATCGTAAGTTTTTGCACTACCGTTATAATTGCGATTCGGTCATTTTCCAAATCTCCTCGCGCATAGGTTTTTCAGCCAAAAATTAAAAAAAAATGTAATGTAAAAACGTAAAAAAAAAAAAGAAAATAAATTTGTTTATTTCATTTTTTTTTCACTTTGTTCTCATTTTCCATGATGCTGAAACTTGCATCGTTGCAACGCAACGGAAATAAGTTTTAAAATTTTCATTTTCAGTATTGCTCTTGCTTCTCGTGGCCATTTAGGCCCGGGTCCTTGAAGGAGACCGCAATAAAACGTTCTAACGATTTTTGTCACCGATAATCCAATCTTGAGGGCGGATTAATGGTGTAAAAAAATCTATTTTCGTTGCATTCCAACGATGCAAACTTCAACATCATCATTTTCTTCGTAATCTTTCGAATGTTTAAAATTACCGTCGAGCCCTATCGTAACTATTTGCACTACCGTTATAATTGCGATTCGGTAATTTTCCAAATCTCCTCGCGCATAGGTTTTTCAGCCGAAAATATAAAAAAAAATGTAATGTGAAAACGTCCAAAAAAAAAAAAGAAAATAATTTTGTTTATTTCATTTTTTTCCGATAATGATTCGAACGAATCATTACAATTGTTAACATATTTTGTTGCTCGAGATCCCCGAATCTGGGGGGGTTTAGGAACGATCAAAACCTCGCGATTCCTCTCAACAGTCGTGACGTCATTAAAGCGCGTCATTATTTCAATCGCGAGAGCTCGTAAATGAATTTTTTTTTCCTTTTTTTTTTTAATTCGACACAACTCTGGCTCATCGCGCGGAAAGCACACTCTTCTCGGGCGACGAAGCGGACGGAAAGGCCCAACTGAATTGACCCAGTGCTCTCTGTCTCTCTCTCTCTCTCTCTCTCTCTATCCATCCTTGTCTCTTCTTCGTTCGCCCGTTTTTTCGTACCATAGACGCGTATTATTGCGATGCTATCTCTCATCGCGTGCCTCTCGTGTATTTTTTTGCTATCGACCCCGATTGCTCGAATTATTTTTACGAAATTTACAATTTTACCGAGGATTATCTCTTCGATGAATTTCTTATCGAGATTTGTAATTTCTCGCGAGTATTCTCGCCGCGAGTTAAATAGTACGCTTCGCGCCCTTTGAACGCTGCGGTCGGATAAATCATGAGGAAAAGAAAAAAATAATATAAAAATTACGTATCGTAATAAGCCACACGGGAGACCGAGAGATTCCAAGGTCGTAATCGCGAGAACGCTGCAAAATAAATATGTCGAAAATATCACTGTTTATTACAGTTGTTTCGCGCGGGTCTTAATCGAGTGACCGATGCGATTCTGCCTGCCCCCCCCCCCCCCCCCCCCCAATAATCATCGAATGCAAATAATATATATACGTTTATTATTGTGAGGGTATCGGCGATGAACTTTTGCCGCGGTATAAATCGGGACAAAAAAAACCGTTTGTTAAACGCCTTGCAACGATCATCTCCCGGACACCTAAGTTTTATTTTATTTAAAAAATATTCCCGAGAGTTCTAAATATGATTTCCAAGAGATGTTCTGATGAAAAAATGCACTATTTCTATTTCGAGAATGGTTCTTACCCATTCGGCTACAAAAATAAAGTATAAAATTGGTGAAATTTTTCGAAATTTCGAGCTCCAAAGCTCGGACGACTTTCTTCCCCGATTTATTGCCAGTAATTTTGTTAAATCCGAGAATTTTCCGTGTGACACTTTTATACTTCGTTCAAATATTCTTTTCATCGAAAAAAATTTTTTGGCACATCGGCACAGTAATTTACCGAAAAAACAATGAAACTTGACACGAGTATTGAAATCCTGTAAACTAGAAAAATTTTACATTCACTCATAACTTTTACATTTCTCAATCTCCCGACTCTTATCGAAAGTCGTGTGTTCGATGAAAAACACGAAAACTACGATGAAAACAACGTTGAAATTTATATATTAGAGTGGGTCAAATAAAATGACAAATTTTTTTTTTCCTCGATATAATGAAAAATGTATTGTTTGACGTCTCAAAAAAACCCTCTGCAAGTATGAGCCCTTCATATTTAAATTAAGAGATCCCTCATCGCGAATTTTCCTTTCCCATTTAAATAACATGGAAACATTTTTTGTTAAACTTTGAAATTTTATTAGACTTAAACCGTTGATGTTACGAGAGTTTTTTAGCACATTTTTGTAGAACATTTGATGCTCTACAAAAAAGCTCTCTTGTGTCTAATCGATAAAAGTAACCGTACAAAAAATAATCGGTGATAATTACCTCTGGATTCTCTCATATTTGTTTGAAAACATTTAGTAATATATTAGTAGTATATTAGTAATATATTAGTAGTATATTTATTCATATTGATAACGAAAATTTTTAAAAATTTGAAATTTATGTACTAATAAACGAGATAAATAGAATCCAGAGCTAATTATCACCGATTATTTTTTGTACGATTACTTTTATCGATTAGACACAAGAGAGCTTTTTTGTAGAGCATCAAACGTTCTACAAAAATGTGCTAAAAGACTCTCCTACCATCAACGGTTTAAGTCTAATAAAATTCCAAAGTTAAAGAAAACAATGTTTCCACGTTATTTAAATGGGAAATGAAAATTTGCGATGAGGGACCTCTTAATTTAAATATGAAGGGCTCATAATTGCACAGGGTTTTTTCGAGATGCCAAACAATACATTTTTCATTGTTTTGAGGGAAAAAAAAAAAATAGTCATTTTCTTTGAACCACCCTAATATAAATATTTTTTCAAACTATACTTTGAAATATATTCTTCGCCGAGCATTCCATCGACGAACGGCAATGACATAAATTCCAGTATCAATGAAAACAAAGAGTTGCACGATAGCCGTTCGCACGAGGCACAATGTAATTTCTTCATCCGAAAGTGTACAACGATACGCGTCACTTGTACTTCCCTACATTGTGTTCAATTTCTCCGAGACGAAAGACGGAAAAACGAAGAGAAGGAAAGAAGAAAGGAAAAAAAAAAAAAAATGTACGAGAGATTCGTCGCCGAGGCTTACCGGTTATCGACGATTGTTGTTTTCTCGTTGAAGGAGGAAGTACAGGTGTCGTTGGTTCTCGCGCGACGCAACACTTGACTCTCTTCCTCCGGCACGTTTCCTCCGTTAAATCGTCGTCGGACGATTCGCCGATATTCGTCTCACCGATATCCGGTACTCTTGGCTCTTGGGGCGGTGTTCTTTCGGCTTTGCGGGCAACGGTGATCGGCGTTACGGTCGCGTTAGCCGTAGCAACGTGACGTTGTCTCGCGGACGTTTTACCGACCGTTTCGCTCGTTGAATCGGCAATTTTTCTCGGTGTACCGGGCGAATTTTTACGCAAATACGGCATACCCCGTAGTGCATAAGGTTCCGGTATTATTTCCTCGGCGGTAACGGGTTCCCAGTCGTAGCGCGAATTTGTTTTTGGTATCTCGAGACGAAAGTCAAAGCCCCAACGGTCGGAGTCGAGGAACGATTGAGCTCTGAGCTCGCGTTCGGCGAGCGCACGAGCGGCCGCGTGATCGACGGGTCCGAACAAGTCCCGTCGGACGCGGGCAAGGGCAACTCGACTCGGTGCTACACGCGTCGTAACGCCTATACCACGATGACCAATCTCGCTCATCATCGCCGGATTCAATACACGAGCGCTCATATTTTCAATCGCTCGAGCGACGAACTAACCACCGATCTTTCGATTAATTACCCTCTCTTTTTAGTCCTTCGTAACGTTTGTTCAAACGTTGTTTCTTTCTCCCGCGATTTTAACGGGAATCCCGTTACGATCGTGTTTGTAGTAGGTAAAAGAGAAGAGTTCGCTTCGTAAATTCAAATAAACGGCGACTCGCGCGTTCGGAGGGAAATCCGGATGTTCGAAATTGGTCGCGATGGAGAGCCTAAGGACGATGAATATTTCCTGGAATCTAGCTCGTACGGCGTGTCGAGGCAGCAACCGATGCCCCTTCGCACCCAGCGATTCACACCGATTCTCTCAGCGCGCGATCTCTCGCCACGCGCGCCCACGTATGTCCCTCTACCGTGTACATACACCGAAAACTCGAAGTGCCGAGACACACTCGAATAACACTGAGATACAGAGCGAGAGAAAAAATCAGGGACGAAGCACGTGAGCGTGGGCAAACTATATAGTCTCTCTCTCTCTCTTTTCTTTCTCCGCTCGTTTTTAAGTGTGTGGGAGCCTCGGGGCGCGAGTCGAACCGGCAACACCGTAGTTTCGCCCAGTTTGAAAGTCCACGAGAGTGTTGCGTACGTGTTTTTCGAACACGAAGAAGCGTTAAAGCCTATCTCGCTCGCTCTTACGCGCGTCTCCCCGACGAATGGTTATCCGCGATTCGGGCGGGAGTTGGAATCGAGCACGTTTTACCCACCGATGACGCACAAGCTCCCGAACTTTCACGAAGTTTATTAAAAAAAAAAATGTTCTCGTTTACCGTTTCTTGTCTAGTTTTTTTCAGGGCGTTTTCTCCGTTCTGTTTTCACGGTCGAAAATCTTTCGGCAAACGAAATTTTCACACTTTTCGTCGAGTGTTTTTATTTGATCGTCAAAGGTCGTTGTTGTTTTTATCGATTTATCGCCAACGCACAAAGTTTCTGTCTCAATAATCGTCGTTTGAAATGAAATTACACAGGTTCTTCCGTGCGATATACTTGTGTGCTTGTCTGTGTATATATTGCCGATTGTTTCGTTCTCACTCGCTCGAGTCCGGATTCCGTTGCCCTTCTCTCCTGGCAACGTCGATTCTCTCGCTCGCGCGCGCGCACCAAACAAGAAGAGAGGCGTCCCCCCGTCGAGAGTGTACGAGAGACGAGCGTCGCAACAAAAATCCCTTCCACGCTCGACGATAACGGCAACGTCGCAACTTTTACAGCGTGTTTAGCGTGCGCGGGCGCAAACACCCAGTCGCCGAGGGAACGGGAAAAAGAGTAGAAGATATATTACAAACTATACAATACGTGGTGCGTTCGAATCGGTGAAGCGCCGAGAATCCAAACGGCCTAACCCGCTCACAATGTAACTTCGAGTCGCTGTGACTTAAAAAAAAAACAAAACGAACTCGCAATTATTAAACACAAAAAAAGAAATCCGTATTGCACGATTAAAGTTCGATCGTCGAGAACGATGTTTTTTTTATTCTTATTTCCTGTTGTTGCCAAGTCAAAGTTTGTTCACTGGTCGAGCGACGCTTAACGAGATTTATTTTGTTATTTTTAATTTATTTATTTTTTGTCTCGTTTATGGTTTGTCGACGAATTAACTTAGCGACGTTTGGCAACGCGAGAGTGTATATGGATCGATGATAAAAACACGCGAGGTAGTTTCCCGGGCGATCGTGAAACGACGTTTGAAAACGATTGCGCAGTTATAGGCTCGGTCGTGCGAGAAACGGGACAGCCGTAAGGAGGCGTGTTGCACGTGCGAAGCGCTCTCTAGCGACTGACTCGAGCGCCGTTCACTGCGGGCGTCTCTACTTTCGTACACGGCCACCGCGATCCCATCATCGGTCGAGTTCGGTCGCGTCCGGTCCCTCGTCGAACGACGCTTTTCCCCCCCTCCCACCTCTTCGTCACCGTCCCCACCATCGCTCTTCTCTCGCTCCCCTTTCCCTGCTGCTGCCGCGGAACCCTTTTCATTTTGCTCTAAACTCAACACGAAAACATAACCGCCACTCTTCGAACTTGCCCCGCTCTCGCACCACGGATACGTATACTTGGCTCGGCGCGAGAGCACGCACGAGGTCGACGCGCCCAGAGGCCAGCGCGAAGCCACAGGCTCTGAGGCGCGCGCGAGACGAAAATACTATCATCCCGCGCTCACGGTAATACAACGCGTCCCGTCGCTTCGGCTCAAATCCACACGCACAAAATGCTCTCTCCGGGGCCGATATGTAGCGTACATGAACGATGACGATCGAAATATCGTAAGAGAAATAACATTTTTGTTCTAAGATCTCGGTGACGTTAGATTCCCGGGTATTGCATGGATACAGAGACGACTCAATATGGCGATGGTACAAAGGCCCTCTCTGAACGGGATACAGTAGAAACTCGATTAATTCGTTGAGATGATTTTAACGGTGAATATAAACGGGATCACGTATTATATTAGTGAAAGGAGTCAGTAAATCATACGTATGAATTTTTAACGATTAATCGATTGGTATTACACGACTATCCGTCTGATATTTTGCGTTGCTCTTTTAGAATTAATACCGGTATATTTTCAAGAAAATTCGATAGAATTTCGAGAGATCTCCGTGACATTTTGTGAGCGGAGTTCCGGTGAAATTTTAAAGGAATTAAAAAAAAAAACATTTTTAATTTCGATGTCGCGTAAGCAACCCATCAGATTTTCTTCTTTTTTTTTTATGTGAAACATCTTTACGCGCGTTGGGAGTAAATCGGTCGATAGGGTACGTCGATAGGCACGTCGTGGTGACGCTTCCCTCCACTCAACTCTGCGCGTAAGTTGATTGCGCATGCAGCGGCGCGATTCTGAACCAGATGCAATATCATAGCGTCTGGCGCTAGCGAGCAACAGCCAATTGCAGGGAAGATTCCAGCGGAACGACGCGACTCTCATAGGCTATCGCTCGCTAACGACACCGCGTCTACGGTCGTTGCAAGAAGAAATCATTTCCCACTGATACCTGGATGTGCTATGATTATCTATAAGTCTCAAGGGTCTTACAGCGAGATTGTTTATGAATATAACAAAACTCATTCTATACAATTATTATGTGTAGCCCTATCGCCAGTAACAAGTATCGAAGGCTTAGACATATATACGCGTAATAATGATCTAAAATTCTATCACTGGTAGACGAATTGATCCATCAGTTGTAGAGTTGCGTGAAGAATTTAAAAGATTATCGCTTAATAGACTCGAGACACTCCAAGGATTACTATCAAATTTCATAACATCAAGAAAGGGATTGTCGTTATTCACGATAAATTGTCAAAGTCTCAGAAAGCATGTCTCAGATCTACAAGATTCGATCGTTAAAAATAGTAATTTCTTATTATTGAGTGATACATGGCTTGGTAATGAAGAAAACGTCGACATCCCACTTCAAACGCAATAATGTTAGAGCTGGTGGTGCGGCTATTTATCAGAATAGAGATTCATTTGATGTTATTACATCTCGCATAATCGTTAGGTTGAGATATGTAACGGGACTTGGTTTTAGTCAAGACGATATTAGCGATTTATGTGCGGCACAAATTGTTCATGATCTTTGTATATATTTCTCGAAACCAAAAAATTCACAATGTTATATGATTTTTACACGATTTTTACTCAAATATAGTCCAGCCGGTTCAATGCTATTAGGAGCAAATTTACATCAACTTCCATTAACTTTGCCAGGGGATTTTTATGTTAATTTTGCCAAAGCTGAATCATTGCCACTCATACAATTTTCTCCAAAATGAATTTCAGCTGATCATGAACGACCACGCAAATGAGCGTACTACAAGGTGTGGCACGACTATAGATGCAGTGTTCTGTAGATACTTGAAAACATGACATCTAAAACATTCATTTCATACTACAGCTATCATCGACAAATTGTTAGTTTCATCGAATCAAACGCAGCAACGAGTGCTACTATAACCGAAGTAACGGATGAAGGAACCAAATAAAAATTTTAGAAGAAAATCAAAAGCTACTTTTCTTGTTATTTTTTTTTAATTCTCCACGCCACATATCCCACAAGGTATTCTCAAGATGTTGGATGTTTCACATCTACCAGGCGTCCCATGACAGCCCCATTTTTTTTTTATGACCTTGCGAAATCCCGTACGAGAAAAGTCGAGACCAACGTATCGATAAACTAGAGAAAAGTAAAAAAAAAACTCGCGGACTACTCTCAACACGGTTACATCGTAAAATATTTTAAAAAGTTATCCGTGATTTCCATTTATCCCCGAAGTGTTAGGAAGTCTTTTTATCGCGGATAATCGAGATTACACTGTATGTCATAGTGAGATGCGTTGCTGGCGATCATCAGCGTACTACAGTAGCATCTTTTCTCCTTCTTTTTTTTTTCTCGTTTCGAAGCCGCGCACTACACACTACGCATACTATATTCACGGGTCCATTGCAATATTTACACACGCTCGAGGGCCTCTAATGCGAGAATAATAGCGGGAAGATAGACGTACGTATTAAAGTCGCGAATGACGCGATTATTTTGATGGTCGATCTCTCTATCCTCTCTCTTCCTCTCTGTCGGTGAGTGTTACAAAAATCGAGGCCGATATATAAGCGCTATAACTCAAATAGAAACCTATAGGAACGTTCGCTCTATTATCTAGTACGCATCATAATTTCGTGTTTTGACATCTTATGAGGATAGTTGCCCTCAATTACAGCCATCGTAAATTTTATAAGTTGACGGATGTTTTTGTTTTTACCCAATATTAGCGTTATACCGAGCAAGGAACAAATGAAGGTAGACCCGTGATGCTTTGGCGAAATTTTACAATTTTTTGCCTACCGAACTGAATATTATTTTTATTCGACCCCGAACAGTATTTCGAGCAATCTCTCGTTTGAGATTTTCGATACGATTTTCGTTTGTTTGGGGTAATAAAACAAAATAGAATTCGCTTATTATGATCGTTAATCGTGGAAGTTTCTCACCCGCCTCCCTTAAGGTAGTAGTCTGGTAGCTTAAGCCGATTTTCATGTCTTTTTTGGAGGGTGTTTTTTTGTAGGAAAATAAAAATGAATCGTTTTGGATATTTAGGATGTTTTTATTTACATATTAAAGATGCAAAAAAAAATTTTTTTGAAAAAATGTAATAGTTTATTATTATTATTATTATTATTGATCGAAGTTGGCACCTCGAAAAAAAAGCGCGTGGGTGGCCCCGGTGATTTTGGCTCTTGATGTTATCTGAAATCAAAAATTCTTGATAATTCTTAATCTATAGACATGTCATTCTGGTCGGAACTACTGAAGTTAAATTTCATAGATAAATAACAAAATGGCGGACTTTGGATGAAAAAAAAACTTTTTTTCCAAGTTCCGACCAGAATGACGTGTCTATAGATAAAAAATTATCAAGAATTTTTGATTTTTGAATCTATAGACATACCATTCTGGTCGGAACTACTGAAGTTAAATTTCATGGACAAATAACAAAATGGCGGACTTTGGAAAAAAAGACTTTTTTCCAAAGTCCGCCATTTTGTTATTTATCCATGAAATTTAACTTCAGTAGTTCCGACCAGAATGACATGTCTATAGATTAAGAATTATCAAGAATTTTTGATTTCAGATAACATCAAGAGCCAAAATCACCGGGGCCACCCACGCGCTTTTTTTTCGAGGTGCCAACTTCGATCAATAATAATAATAATAATAATAAACTATTGAATTTAAAAAAATTTTTTTTTTTTTGTATCTTCAATATGTAAATAAAAACATCCTAAATATCGAAAACGATTCATTTTTATTTTCCTACTAAAAAACGCCCTCCAAAAAAGACATGAAAATCGGCTTAAGTTACCAGACTACTACCTTAACGGGAGAGGACTTAGCCACGGAAGAAAATATTTACGTTAGTATAAAAATGTAAGTCCCATCGGGCCAAAGTTTCAAAACAACGAGGGGGATGTACGCATGTATATATAGTATTATTTTACTATGCTGGAAATACATGTATCTCTTATCACAGCGTACTCGCCGTCGTACACATATTTGCGTGGATATCGCGCGCTTATTTGCTCTCATTATACCAACTTCTTTCTTTTTCTTCTTTTCTTGCGTATATATATTTGCATACGACCGAGATTATCCACGCGCGCAAGCGTGAGCGAGATACGTCAGCGTCGCAAAGTCAAAGTCTCTCTCTTTCTCGTCGAGAGCGTGCACTTCTTCGGGGACAAGATGCCCGAAGAGACGAGGAAAGGATCTCACACGCGAGCAACGGTGTGGAAGTACAGGCGGTGTTTCGTTATCTTGTTTTCGTGACGAATTTTGCGCTCCCGCCATATTCGTAACGCGCGGCGCGTGCAGAAGAAAAAGAAAAAAATTTTAAGGCGCAATTCGCCAATTTCGAATGTCCTCCGCTCTTCACGATCGGCGAGCACGATCGTCCGTTGCATTTTTCTTTTTTCAATAACTTATCGGACCGTCGCGTCGGTGTTTTTCTTTTATTTTTCGCCATCGATGAGACAAGAGAGAAAAATAAAAACAGGCGATATTGAAAAATAATAGATAATTTTATTCGTGATGTATTATTTTATATGGGACGAATGATGAAAGATGCACTGGCAGAGAAACGTCGTGTCTCGCGGGTCGTGCTAAGACTTTTCATTGATGATTATCAATTTACGTTGTTGCCGCGCTCCCGTCGCTTATTGACTCTGTGGCAGAAGAGCGGGAAAAACGAGAATATCGCGCGGCTTCTTTCGATGCTTTAACTCGTGCGTATGTGGATCATGATCCCCCGCCAGGATCGCCGTCTCTCTTTCTATCCTCGTGTAAACAGCTCGGGCAAAACTCTAGCGGAGTATACCGTAGATACGAGACGATCGTGGCAAACCGACCAACACGAGATGGCGTCTCACACCCGCGTGAACGATTTAAGAGGGGTTTATATACATATACGGTACGATACACTCCCCACCATTATCTCGCGCTCTCACGGACACTCGAGGTCTCCGAAGCTCAACGCTAGAGGCCACTGGTTTTTCGTGACGGCGGGAAATGTCTGGAGATTTGAAATTTCCCGAGCACGAATTTTCGTCTCCTGACAAACGACAACGCGAAAAATTAAGGGAGGGGTAAGGGTTTCAGCGTTAAAAAAAACAATTTTTTTTTCGATTTTTTTTTTCAAATATGGATTGAGCAATTTTATTCGAACCTTTTGTACATTATGGAGCATACTTTCGACAATGTTGTGTAATTTTTTCATGCAGAAATATTGAAGCATAAGCCCGTATCAGAGCTTCCCCCAGAACGTCTTGGAAAAAAACAATTTGCGGTGTTCACTATAACTCGGCCGGAAATTATCTGAAAATGAAAAACCATGAAAATTTCGTCAAATTATAATCAAATCTTCCCCCCAACGTCCTCTGATATTTTTTTTTTTCATTTAAAAATTTTTGGCGGCCATCTAAAGTGTAAACTGTTATTTTCCACGAAAAATTCCGCCATTTTGTGGGTGGGAAACACCCTTAATGTAAAAAAAAAAAATGTAACTAAACGTTGGGGGGAGGTATTTTATATGTAGAAAATGTGTACAAAGTTTGAAATGAATCGGTCAAGTAGTTTGTAAATGGCAGTGAACACGGACTTTGAAAAAGTAGTTTTGAGAAAAACGCGTCTAAAGTGCACTGCTAGTCCGATCGCCCGCAGCTCTTAGAGGTATAGCGTTAAAGGCCAGGAGATTAATAAGACAATAACTTCAAGAATATTGCTTAGATCGGTTTAAAATTTTAAGGACATATTCTTGAAATGTTAAACAATAAGATAAGACAAAAAAAAAATTCGATATTTCGAAAGTGAAAACCCTTACCCCGCCCTTAACGAACCTCTTCTGAGTTTCCACTTCATTTTCCGATTTGGTTTTTCTTTAATGTATCAACAGCGTGATAATCAACAAAGTACGAAATTATTTGTATTTTAAACGAGACTTTAACGAGAATTAATTGAGCCGACGATGAGAGGGCCCAATAAAATTCTAAACAGTTTTATATTTTAATACTTTATGTTAGAAAAAATGAAGATATTCAAAAAAGTGTAAAATTGCACACCTTAAGGGAGAACACCACTGTGACCCCCTGTTTTTTTTCACATTTTTCAAGAATTTTTTTTTGTAGGAAAAAAAAGAGATATTCGAAAAATTTTTTTGGGTTTCGTTCCTTGTTTATTAATGTATCAAAAAACATTTTTTTCATATTTTTCACGCCGCATGGTGGCGCTGGGGAAGCTCTCGCGTCAGGTGCTGTCATTTCCGCGGCACGCAGCAGAACTCTCTTCAACGTCGATCTGAAAAAAAATACCGAGTGTTTTCGTTAATAATATGATATTTTGAAGAGAAGTACACAGGGATTTGGAAAAATATTGTTTTAAAAAAAATAGGCACGCCTTTGAAATTAACTTTAATTTCAAAGGCGTGCCTATTTTTTTTTAAATTATTTTTTTCAGATCGAAAAAAAATAGGCACGCCTTTGAAATTAAAGTTAATTTCAAAGGCGTGCCTATTTTTTTTAAAACAATATTTTTCCAAATCCCTGTGTACTTCTCTTCAAAATATCATATTATTAACGAAAACACTCGGTATTTTTTTTCAGATCGACGTTGAAGAGAGTTCTGCTGCGTGCCGCGGAAATGACAGCACCTGACGCGAGAGCTTCCCCAGCGCCACCATGCGGCATGAAAAATGTGAAAAATATGTTTTTTGATACATTAATAAACAAGGAACAAGACCCAAAAAAAATTTTTCGAATATCTCTTTTTTTTCCCACAAAAAAAAATTCTTGAAAAATGTGAAAAAAAAACAGGGGGTCACAGTGTTCTCCCTTAATTTGTTCTCTCACGTTTGGCTGTTATTCACTGATTAATTTATCCGAAAGCCTAACAGATTTAAACCGCAAATATAGACGTCTCTTGATGCTGTTGAGAGTCAGTAAAAAGTATCTCTCCTTGAAATTAGCTCTTTAATACGTCGCTCGCGTACATTACAAAGATCAATAATCCGACTGCTTGCACACACTTGCAAATTTTTATTAAGACAATTTTCGGATCATATATAACATTTTTAACTCAAAGTTTACTCTACGTAAACGCTTTTGTGAAACCGGAAGACCGTGAAAGCATCCTATCGTGGCTCTTAGCGAGGGCTCGTGTGCGCCTGTTTGTCTCGAGTCAAGGAATAACCACCTGTTTCATCGCATTGCGTGAATGAGACCGTTTGTTATTATGTATGTATAATGTATTCTCTCTCTCTTCCGTTCTCTCGCTTTCGGACTGCGAAACCGTTTTATCAAAACGCTTTCGCACCCGCGCTCACGTTGCCCCTTATCAACGGGCTTTCGAGCACGAGCCTGCATCGTTCAGATAAATTTCTTTCGCTCTCTCTCTCTCTATCTATCTTTTTTCTCTTTCCACACTCGGCTCTCTCACACAAGCCCAAGGTGGGGAAAAACGAGATCGGGGTTAAGAGAACACACGAGAAACTCCCGTAGAGTCTCGGGCAGTTTTTTTTTTTTTTTCTACACTCGCTGTCAACACCGTGCTTATCAATTATAATTGTTTATATACTATCGGTTAAAAGTACTTTTTTTAACAACACCGGAAAATTCCGCTGACGGTTCTTAGAATAATGAGCCTTTTGTTTTTTTTAATTCTCAATTTTGATTTTTTACAACTATCGCTTTCACAACGAATCGCATGGAAATTGACGGGTTACATTCTTTTAAATTCAATTATCAAAGATAATAGAACAGGATTTTAGGATGGAAAAAGAGAGGTTCGAATGAAATAACGAGCGAACGGGTACACAACGGACGATTTCGTGAATTGTCTCGAAGCTCAATTGGGGAGGGGAGGGTACCGAATTGTATGCGCAAATCCTTTTGTCCGAATTGTCGACGATTGTACGAGACTTCCGTGGGAATTCGCGTAACGGAAGTGCAACTCTCGCACGGATCTCTCGCTGTCGCTTGGTGGTGTACCGCGAAACCATGCGCCGCGGTCAAAGACACTCGTCGTCGCACCGTTGGAACCGAGATAAAAAAAAAAACGCCCGTTGCAAGTGACGTATTTTACTCAGTATATCTTATCCTCTTCGTTCTTGTCGGTTCCACACTTATTAAGGGGGGGGGGTTTAAAATTATTTTTTTGCAGCTTTTTTTTATATTTTTTTCTGAATGAACAATATGTCGAGAATATTGTGTATAAATTTTAAGTCAATCGGAGTAAAACTAACGGTGTTACAGCGTTTCAAACGACCGGCCGTGATACCTGATTTTCACGTATAAAAAACTTTAAATCGATTTTCCCGAAAACGTCATTTTTGAAGTTTGTGAACATTAGAACTCAAAATCTACTGAACCGATCCTTTTGAAAATTTAAACATAACTTCTTCACATAAATCAACAGGTAAGCAGGAGTTTTTTTTTTTTTTTCAATTTTTTCAATTTTTTAATAACAAATTAAGCGCGATTTTTTTAGCTAAAATTGCGTTTTTCACTTCCAAGTGCTGCAAAAAATAGAAAAAAAAAAAAAAAAAAACTCTTCCTGATTACCTCGAGAAATACATCATCTTTAAAATGCATATCAATTTTTTTGTTTCAAATGATCCGGTAACGAGTTATAATGTTCACCGCAAAACCACTTTTTTTCAAGGCGCCTCTGGAGATTCAACGTCACCGGCTTATTTATCAATATTTTTCATTGAAAATTTTTTCTGAGATACTTCAATAGTTGTACAATAATATGTAATTCTATTTAATAAAATTATATTACTCATGTCGCCGCAAAAAAATCATAAAAATATGCTTTTTTTTCGCCCTTAAAACCTTACCCCCCCCTCCCGTTAAAAAGCTTAAACAATCGGATCGTCCAATTATCAACAGAGAAGAGAAAAAAAGTTTCATAAACAATGTGTTTCAATGAAAATTTTGGAAAAATTCAATATTCGTTGGAGTTTCTTGATCAGACATGGACCATAATTTTCCAAATGCGCACTGGAGAAGTGAACATTTTTATTTTTGGAATTAAACAAAAATACAAAAAATATATATTGAAGGGGACGACATGGATCTATCGTAATCTGTTCGCGCGATCTCTCTTTTTTCATCGATAGAACGCGTGGACAGATTTGAACCAGAGGATCGGAGGAGCGTGTCTAACGAAAATGTTTAAAATGACGATTGACACGACGCAGTTGACTTCTTGGATCTAAGCTATATATTTAGTCCGGAGCTCATATAACGATGTACCGAAAGGCAAAAAAGGATTTTTGTTTATTAAAAGTTTATTTGCTATAATAAAAAAAAAAAATAAACTAAACTCCACGATGAGAAACGACAGACTCGTCTACCGAACTCCTCAAACCTCCCCAAACTTCCGCGGCTTGTAGATCCATTTTTTTTCTTACGGGCAAAACTCGTTCAGCACGCAATCCTGGTGACGGGATTCGAACTTATCGATATGGCCTAACGGAAGTAACTTTTTCACGTGACAAGAACTCGAAACCTCAAAAACTTGACAAACTCAGAAATTAATATAAATTAATTCTTACAGTAGCGCAACGATAATGATAATTATTTTTTAACAAACTTCACGCAACTCCAGTTGTACGAAATTTTTCATGTTTTTTGCCTCTTGAGCAAAATTGGGGTTTTCGGGTGGCTTTGCACTTTATACCATCATCGCGGTACTCAACTTTTTTTTAAATTTCCGCATCCAAAGCGCGCGAGAAAAATTTTTCCGGCTTCCCAAACTGAAAATGTTGATCATTATATGGTCGAACCTGGGAATCTGGGAAAGTTCGTTAACGCACGAACGAGAGGGAAGAAATGAAATGAAAAAAAACTTTTACGAATCTCGTATATATATATTACATAAATAATTCGTTGATCCACAAGAAGCACGCGAACGAATTTTCGTACACGTATATTGTAGTAAAAAAGAAAAAAAAAACAAACCTATTCACAATTTCATTTATATTGCACTTTTTAAAAAATCAAAATAAATAAATAAACTAATAAATTCATTAGCTAATATCAATTTACAATTTTTCTCAATAAAAATTTTGAAAAATGTTTCGTAAAAAATTAAACAATAATATATCCGATCGGTTATTTGACTTCTTGAAAAGCCCTTTTTTACAATCTTCGTTGTCACTGGCCCGATTCTTTGGTTTCATTTATTTAAAAAAAGAATCACGCTCTTCGGCTGACTAATTAAATCACTCCACCGTCTCTGACTAGCAAACAAAGAAAAAAAGCTGCTCTACTAATTCGTGATAAATATTAATGTTAAATAAAGTATTGAATACTCGGGCGAGACGTTAATATCTTTGCGGCAACGTGATCGCTATTGTAATATCAAAATGCATTTTTAACTTTCGTCCTCGATGCTATTTTCATCGATCATCCCCGCGCGCTATCGGACGATTCGTTCGATTCTCTCGTTTGCACTCTTCCGCAATGTTCGTCTCTTGGTCCCTCTTGAGTCTCTATTTCGCTCTCCAATATGGAATTTGGCACTTCTTTCCCATCTTTGTCGAGTTTAACCCATACGTAGTTGCCCGGTAACGGTCTCTCGGTCTCGAAATCAAAGTTCCATCGCTCTTTTGCCTGCTGGATCAGTTCAGTGTGTCAAAAATTCGTCGAGGTAGAGATCCTCGCGATCTCTATTATCTCAAAGTCACATTTTTTTCATTTTAAACGTCATTACAGTAATTTTATATTAAGGTAGTAGTCTGGTAACTTAAGCCGATTTTCATGTCGTTTTTGGAGGGCGATTTTTTGTAGGAAAATAAAAATGAATCGTTTTGGATATTTAGGATGTTTTTATTTACATATTAAAGATACGAAAAAAAAATTTTTTGAACAAATTTAACAGTTTATTATTAGTATTATTATTGATCGAAATTGGCACCTCGAAAAAAAAAGCGCGTGGGTGGCCCCGGTGATTTTGGCTCTTGATGTTATCTGAAATCAAAAATTCTTGATAATTCTTAATCTATAGTCATTCTGGTCGGAACTACTGAAGTTAAATTTTATGGGTAAATAACAAAATGGCGGACTTTGGAAAAAATAGTCCTTTTATTTTAGCAAAGAAGGGGTTGTAAAATAAAAAGTTAGGGGTGAACAAATTTCTTGGTAGTTCCGACGAGAACTATAAGTGTGGAAAAAAAAGTTTTTTTTTTCCAAAGTCCGCCATTTTGTTATTTATCCATGAAATTTAACTCCAGTAGTTCCGACCAGAATGACATGTCTATAGATTAAGAATTATCAAGAATTTTTTATTTCAGATAACATCAAGAGCCAAAATCACCGGGGCCACCCACGCGCTTTTTTTTCGACGTGCCAACTTCGATCAATAATAATAATAATAATAAACTATTAAATTTGTTCAAAAATTTTTTATTTTGTATCTTTAATATGTAAATAAAAACATCCTAAATATTCAAAACGATTCATTTTTATTTTTCTACAAAAAAACGCCCTCCAAAAAAGACATGAAAATCGGCTTGAGTTACCAGACTACTACCTTAAACCTCCGCGTTCGGTTGTTCGCCATATTGCTATATCCAAAAAAAAACGTCAATAACGTCAATTTTTGCAGATCCATATCAATACTTATTTTCATCAAGTGTAATAGTTTTTTTTAATCTTTATCAATATATTTCAAATAATGGTGATTGAATAATAATTTTTTTAATGACGTTTTGTCACTAAACTTCAAGCTTTCCGTTTATCGAATTAAACATTACCGAAAAATCGAAAAAAAATTGTGAAAGTACTTCCCAGATCTTATCTATCGAATGAGCCAAAGAAAAATCATCTATCTTCGTTATAAACAAAAAATAAATCATCGATTTATCTTTATGTTGTTATTTAAATGTATGTTTGAATTTTCGACTCCCGTACTCGAAGGATTAAATATCTATAACATTTATTTTTGATATGTTATTGAATGAAACCTTTTGGAGATTGTTACGAGCGTCTTCGAATAATTCATTTGTCCGATTTTCATCGAGACCCTGACGATTTTCCGGTCTCTCGTTATCCTCCTCATCCACGAACAGTCTTCTTCGAACATTTTGATTTGCCAAATTTTGCCTCGTAAAACTTTCACGGGTATCACCATTGCCGTCCTGCATCGCGAGTCGAGCTCTTTTAACAGAAAAAACAAAAATTTACGAGAATTATATGAGATGTTTTGTAAAACACTTGAGTCAAATGAAAATATTATTGTGAAGTTGAAAGTACGCTGAGCGTAAATCATTAAATGCCGTTCGACCGACGTATCGGTAAAATGCGCTGACCGTTACTTCCGGTAACCGTTGAACACAATGCCACCTATTTTTATCGCTGTCGGTGCACATAGGAGCCTGACAGTTGTGGATTATGCACACAAATATTATCGACAATATTTCGATTAGCTCTAACCGTACGATAGTACATTTTGGGATAATGAAGGGTGAGATAAGTCTGACAGTTTTTTTTTAAATCTAATCGGAAACGCTTTTTACCGTTTACTCGCCACAATGACCCACATTAACGGGATCCTCCTCAGTGGGAAAAATAAACTGGGACGGGCCATTTGACTCATAAAAAATTCCTTCAATTTATCAAAAATATGTATTTTTTACATCCTACTATATACATCTAAATATTTTTTTTACCGCGATAAATCCACGTGCCGAAATGACTCGTTCCAAAGACACGTGATCATCGCGACATGTATAGATCGTTCTTTTTAAAAATTCGTTCAATTTATCAAAAATATGTATTTTTTACATCCTACTATATACATCTAAATATTTTTTTTACCGCGATAAATCCACGTGCCGAAATGACTCGTTCCAAAGACACGTGATCATCGCGACATGTATAGATCGATTCTTTTTAAAAATTCGCAACAAAAAAGTGTTGCGAATTTTTACTTATTAACGTACCAAATTTTACTCGACCCAAATGATATTCGATTGGATAAAATAAAGTCAAATAAGCTGGGATAATAATTGACAAATTAAATTTGGTTCAACTAAAATTTGGTAATGATGGCTATTCCCTCTTAAGGTAGTAGTCTGGTAACTTAAGCCGATTTTCATGTCTTTTTTGGAGGACGTTTTTTTGTAGGAAAATAAAAATGAATCGTTTTGGATATTTAGGATGTTTTTATTTACATATTAAAGATACAAAAAAAAAAATGTTCGAAAAAGTTTAATAGTTTATTATTATTGGTAACTGTGGAAAAAAAAAACTTTTATCCAAAGTCCGCCATTTTGTTATTTATCCATGAAATTTAACTTCAGTAGTTCCGACCAGAATGACATGTCTATAGATTAAGAATTATCAAGAATTTTTGATTTAAGATAACATCAAGAGCCAAAATCACCGGGGCCACCCACGCGCTTTTTTTTCGAGGTGCCAACTTCGATCAATAATAATAATAATAATAAACAATCAAATTTTTTCAAAAAAATATTTTTTTGTATCTTTAATATGTAAACAAAAACATCCTAAATAACCAAAACGATTCATTTTTATTTTCCTACTAAAAAACGTCCTCCAAAAAAGACATGCAAATCGGCTTAAGTTACCAGACTACTACCTTAAACACACCGAATAAACTCTCTTCACCGTGTATTTCGTTAAACTTACGAATTCTCGTCGTGCTTCATTGATTCTATAATTGCGAAATTCCAACGATTGAAATAAAAAAGTATATATATTAGGAAATTCGATTCTGTTCCGATCAAAGTGTAGCAGCGAGTCTACCTCGCGATTCACGACACGACGAACTGTCTCGAGGCAAAGCCGTCCACTATATTTTTTCCATTCCCGAGGTCGTAGAATAGTTATCTATCAGCTGACGGGAGTTCGCCGATTGTGAACTACCGCGCGAAACACACGAGAATTATATAACCCGATAGGAAAAAAAATATTGCCGGCGAAAGTGCAGCTAGACGGACGGGCGTCGAGGCTCCGTGTTAGCTAGACCCACCATCGCGCGTACAACAGCTCTTCCCGAGCTCGACGTATCGCGGGGATCGATAATTTCGCTCATCGCTCCTCGTGGGGGTGGTGGTTGAATGTTTCTCGCTCGAGGGGCAACTCGATCCCTCGAGGGGTTCGATGCGCGCGCATAACAACAAACTTCATCCCCTTGTACGAAACGAGGCTGTTTTATTTTCATTTAGGTTTCGTTGAAAAACAAAATTATAGCGATTTCAGTGAAACAACTTATTTTGGAACAGAATCCAAAAAAAAAAAGAATTGAAATTCGTTTTAGGACCTTGTGTCAATGTTTTTTCCCTTGGACGCAAGACCCAACAGTCAGTTTGTGTAAAAGTAATGCAGTTTTATTTATTTTTAAATTGAGAGGCCTGTTTTTTAAATGCATGGTTTTTTGTTTATCATTTTTTTTGGCGAATATACGATTGTATAAGGATTTTTACTCGGGAGTGCTACGATTTTTTTGAGGTCGTTGATTTCGAATCGAACGTTCAAACACATAAATTCAAAATGTCGTATTCAATATGGCTGAGCAAAGCAAAAAATCATGCGAATGAACTGAGAAATGATAAATGGCGGTTTTAGTTAAGGAGTTATACGCAGTTAGAAGACTGAAAAAAGCCGATCTTTCAAGAATTTTTTCTGGAAAGACATTTTCATTTAATAACGTAAAAATGTATATACATATTGTGGTAACTTTAAACTTTATTTTCATATTTTTTATTTGTAAAAATAATGATTTTTTTTAAAGCTGCTGTAGTCGATCTCCAGGAGCTTCTTTTGAAAAAAAGGCGTCGTGCGGTGAGCACTATACGAGGTCTGTTCAAAAAGTATCGCGAATTTTGTGTTTTTTCAAAAAGTATTTATTTAATCATTAATATTTATTTTGTCCCCTTCAAAGTAATTCCCCTCGGATATAATACATTTATGCCAACGTTTTTCCCAATCTTCGAAGCACTTAAAAAAATCATTTTTTGTGATCTTGTTTAGCTTCTCCTTCGATGCCGTCTTTATCGCTTCAATCGTGGCGTAGCGTCGTCCTTTCATGGGCCTCTTCAGTTTTGGGAACAGGGAAAAGTCACAGAGGGCCAGGTCTGGGGAATACGGTGGTTGCGGCATCATTAGAGTGTTGTTTTTGGCCAAAAATTCGCGCAGAAGCAACGATATGTCAGCAGGGGCGTTATCATGGTGCAAAAGCCAATTTTTGTTCTTCCACAAATCCGGGCTTTTATGGCGGATTGCTTCGCGCAAATTGCGCATAACTTGCAGGTAATATTCTTTATTGACTGTACGACCCTGTCGCAAGAACTCATGATGCACCACTGATTGCCCCTGCAATCGAAAAAAACTGTGAGCAAAACCTTCACATTCGACCGAACTTGGCGTGCTTTTTTCGGTCTTGTCTCATGCGGCAGCTTCCATTGCGATGATTGAGCTTTGGTTTCCGCGTCATAACCATAAACCCATGATTCGTCACCAGTTATGACCCTCCGGAGCAAATTTGGGTCGTCGCGGACCGAGTCCAACAGCTTCTTAGCAATGTTAAGGGAGAACACCACTGTGACCCCCCGTTTTTTTTCACATTTTTCAAGAATTTTTTTTTGTGGCCAAAAAAAGAGATATTCGAAAAATTTTGTTGGGTTTTGTTCCTTGTTTATTAATGTATCAAAAAACACTTTTCTCACATTTGTCACGCCGCATGGTGGTGTTAGGGAAGCTCTCGCGCTCGTGCTGTCATTTCCGCGGCACGCAGCAGAACTCTCTTCAACGACGATCTGAAAAAAAATACCGAGTGTTTTCGTTAATAATATGATATTTTGAAGAGAAGTACATAGGGATTTGTAAAAATATTGTTTTAAAAAAAATAGGCACGCCTTTGAAATTAAAGTTAATTTCAAAGGCGTGCCTATTTTTTTTAAAACAATATTTTTGAAATTAAAGTTAATTTCAAAGGCGTGCCTATTTTTTTTCAAACAATATTTTTCTAAATCCCTATGTACTTCTCTTCAAAATATCATATTATTAACGAAAACACTCGGTATTTTTTTTCAGATCGACGTTGAAGAGAGTTCTGCTGCGTGCCGCGGAACTGACAGCACCTGACGCGAGAGCTTCCCCAGCGCCACCATGCGGCGTGAAAAATGTGAAAAAAATATTTTTTGATACATTAATAAACAAGGAACAAAATCCAACCAATTTTTTCGAATATCTCTTTTTTTTCCCACAAAAAAAAATTCTTGAAAAATGTGAAAAAAAAAACAGGGGGTCACAGTGGTGTTCTCCCTTAACGCGACACTGTTTTTGTTCGAAATTGAGCAATTTTGGCACGAATTTCGCGGCGACCAGTCTCATGCCCAAATCATTGGTAAAAATCGAATAGCACGAGCCAATCGATATGTTTAGTTCCTCAGCAACTTCTGTAACGGTGATTCGACGATTGGCCAATATTATTTTCTTCGCTTCATCAATGTTTTCGTCCGTTGTTGATGTGCTCGGGCGTCCGGAACGCATTTCGTTGTTCGCATCTTCTCGGCCCTCTGAGAACATTTTGTACCACCGATAAACGTTGCTTTGGTCCAAGGTAGCTTCACCATATGCCACAGTCAACATTCGGAATGCGTCCGCGCACTTAATTTTCTTTTTCACACAAAATTTGAGACAGATTCTTCGATCCATTTTTTGGAATAGGCAAAAATCGAAGACAAGCCAAAACACGTCTAACCAAAACAGCTGTCAACAATTAACTAAACATTCAAAATGGCCGATTTTTTCAGCATAAGTGAGGGACACGAGTACCAACCTAACGCCACAAAAAAATCGAAAATCGAATATACGTAGCCCGCGAAAATTCAAAATTCGCGATACTTTCTGAACAGACCTCGTATCTCCGGATTGGATCATTTAAAATTAAAGAACAAAAAAGATTCCGTTAATACAAGGTATTATCCAGTATTTAATCGAAGATATAAGCAAAATATTAATTTTTAACAAAATGGTGGCTTCTCAAAAATAAATTTCGATTTTCGATAAAAACTTTGGCCTTAAATTGTTTATAAAACCGAGAATATTTATCGGCGAGTAGAAAACTTTCGATTAATCACTAAAAAATAGATTTATAAAGCTTGTGTACAAATTTGAGACCGATCGGCTTAGTCGTTTCCGAGGAATCTTGCTCACCGACTTTGAAAACACGGTTTTGAGAAAAATGCATTCGCACCTACGACGCTACTTTAAAATGCTCCGAGACGTCTTTACAAATATGCGTGTAACTCCCAGAATATTTGTCGAAAAATGTACATTACGAAAATGAATAAACCAAAAAATGTTTTTTTTTTAAATCCCGACTACGTATTACCCCTTGAATCCAATCTCAAAATGTTGGAATTGTAAATCAACGCTAATGGGAATAGAAAAAAAAAAATTGATTTGAAACGAAAATCGCTACCCGAGTGACATCCAACTGACTCGGTTTGAATTCAATGTAAAAAATTCAATATCGATGTGAACCATGTGTTAGTTCTTGGGGTCGGACATTGACCCGTCATTTCGACCATCCGCATTATAAATACAATTTTTCGCCGTTTGACAGTTAATCAAAATAAAAACAATATTACCATAATATTAAAATGAAACCAATGAATATCCGAGACATGGAACGTATTAGAATCTCGAAAAAATCCGACCGTTTTTTTTCTAAATCGTCAAACCGGAACAAAACGGGTGAAAGTCGTTCGAGCGCTGCACTTTCTAATTCTCGTACCGTGGACTATTCCAACGAGCATCGAATACCTTAGATACCGTGTACAATATAACGAAATATCACGATCTCCGGTTAACTTGAAATTCGTTAGGGAAAGAAAAAAAAGAACTTTAAAAATGACATTAGTATAATCTTATCGCGGTTCGCGAGTCACAGTGGAAAAATAAGTGTGGCGTATAGATAAGGATGCGAATGCACGTGCTGTGAGAATATATAATATAGCAAGGTCTCGCGGACGACCGGCGAGTTGGACGAAGGACGAGGGACACGCCGCGACTCGATACCCACATCGATTTTCTCTCGTTGGCACTTACCCACTTTCACAGTAAAACTATAGTCGTAACGTCTTATCAGAACGATTGCGAAACCCCTTTTTTTTCCTTTCCTTGTTTTTTTTAACAATTAGCTGAAAGAGGCGCGTCGCTGTAACGCCGTGAGTATGTTTATAAATAAGAGCAAACGATAAACGCTGACATTAGAGAAAGTGGCGAAAAAGTATGTCGCAAGCTCGCTAAAGTTTTTTTGTTTGATATCACTCGAACCGCGCGTACAGGAGGCTGCACAATTGCAACTGACGTGATGCGGTTGAAACTTGTCGAGAAGAGAGAGAGAAAGACCATGTACAGCCAGCCTTTCATAGACGTTACCGAGTTGCAACTGACTAGCCTAGATTCCATTGGACGGACGCATGCGCTATTGCAACTTTACAACAGTTAAACTCCGCTAGTTTTCCTATTCACTCTCCGGTGGTCATTCGTTCCACGTCGCGAGAGAGATATCTCTTTGTTCGACAAATTTATTTACTCTTTTCCTTTTTATCCAATTTATTCAACATTTGCGTTGAATTGATAAAAAATATCCCAGAAGTATTACATTTTTTTTCTTCTTTTTTTCCTTTCATATTTAATCAAGAAATTTCGTACATTCTCGAAATTCCAAAATGTTAGATTATAAACTCCACAGTTGAATCGAAAGAATTTTCGTAATACCTGGACAAATATTATTTTGTCAATGTTTCACCAATATTTCTTTATCTCTTATCCGAAGAGGCACGTATCAATAGGCACTTTCTTTCTGGTTATTCTCATATAATTACACCGATGTCGAAATATCGCGTGTATATGCCCGGGATGAACGACCTCGTTGTAATGAAATTCCCCGTTACATCGCGTTCTCGCTCCTGTATACTCATCTCTTATGCAGCCTTTTATTCTGCCTCGCTCGTTGCGTCAAATAAACTCAAAGAACCTTGGAGGAATGCAATAACTCTTTCTGTACGAGGCATATGAGCATCCGAGCGGATCGAATTTGACGAATTCTCATCGTACGTAGAAAACAATTATTTGTATACATATATGTTATTTGACGACAATGATAAAAAAACATTGGATGTGAGTCATTCGCGATGTACATCCGAGAGAGACAGAGGGAAAGAGAAAGATCTTTATTTTTTTTATCAACACTGTCCAACAAATCTACACGAATTTATGATTGAATCGTTTAAAAAATGTACATGTTATCCACTAACGAAGGTGGCGTCTGCACGATCCTTTTCAACTTGCGAAAAAAAAAAAATCGTGTCAAAAATCCCAAACGAACGACTGTTGGAAATATTTCCACGATCGTATAAACACATATATTGGTATTCGAATCTAAAAAAATGTTGAAAGAAATTATCTTTAAGTAGTAGTCTGGTAACTTAAGCCGATTTTTATGTCTTTTTTGGAGGGCGTTTTTTTTGTAGGAAAATAAAAATGAATCGTTTTGGATATTTAGGATGTTTTTATTTACATATTAAAGATACAAAAAAAAATTTTTTTGAAAAAATTTAATAGTTTATCATTGTTATTATTATTGATCGAAGTTGGCACCTCGAAGTTGGCAGCCCGGGTCCTAACTTTTTTTCTACCGAACCGATTGCTTTCAAATTTTAACAGGCTACTCTACACACTTATAGTTCTCGTCGGAACTACCGAGAAATTTTTTCACCCCTAGGTTTTTATTTTACAACCCCTTCTTTGCTAAAATAAAAGGACGTTTTTTTTCCAAAGTCCGCCATTTTGTTATTTATCCATGAAATTTAACTTCGGTAGTTCCGACCAGAATGACATGTCTATAGATTAAGAATTATCAAGAATTTTTTATTTCAGGTAACATCAAGAGCCAAAATCACCGGGGCCACCCACGCGCTTTTTTTTCGAGGTGCCAACTTCGATCAATAATAATAATAATAATAAACTATTACATTTTTTCAAACAATTTTTTTTTTGTATCTTTAATGTGTAAATAAAAACATCCTAAATATCCAAAACGATTCATTTTTATTTTCCTACAAAAAAACGCCCTCCAAAAAAGACATGAAAATCGGCTTAAGTTACCAGACTACTACTTTAAAATAAACCAATTATTCAAAAGAATAAAACTCCTATTGCAATCTTTTTTTATCTAACTGTCGCAATATTTTTTTTTTTAACGATCAGAAAGGCATTTCGACCAATCTCTCGTTTGGGATAATCGATACGATTTGTTTTTCGTTAAAAAAAAAAAAAAATAAAGCTTTTCCAACCTTTAATCGCGGAGCTTTGTGCGGAATAAATTGTGAATAATAATGGAAAAATAGAGGAAGAGATACGTGAGAGATTCGACGATGACGAAATCACGAGTGGGAAGTGCGATCGGAGGAAATTCTCACAGAGTGAACGCACCGTTGCGACCCACAAAGTTGCGGTAAAACAGAATCGTGGTTACTGTATCTGTATCAAACCACGATAAAGAGAGAGAAGGAGGAAGAGACGACGCGTTTGAAAATTGAGCCGCGTCTGGAAGAAATTCCCGAAGCAATAACGGTATATACGCGTCGTAAAAAAATAGACAGAGACACTTTATACCGGAAAAGTTAAAGGGAATGGAAAAGTTAGAAAGCGCGCTTATACGTTATGAAACAAAAAAGTTTTTATCGTTTAATTTTACGAAGAAAAAGAAACATGCTGAATTTAAATGGAGTGGGATGACGAGGAGGAAGAGACGGGTGTTCCGGACGAGGAAATGAACGACGTCGTCCATTTCCTCGATGAATCGGGCTGAATGGAAAAATGCATATTCATTCGTTTCTTCACGCACCCGTGGGCCTGGATAGCGGACGATGTTGCCTGTATGTACAAAAGCACGTGCCCCGTTCTTCGAACGTTCAGCTTCCTGGATTACATGTACAAAGTGTGTTTAGCAAGACGCGCGTTAAGCGAGAGAAATTGAGAAAAATAAATGCCAAAGGGAAACGAAAGGAACTGTGGGGGGAACATGTGCCGAATCTCGGTAGAGCCCAACTGGCACTTCCTGCTACTCCGTCAACCTTAAAATATATTCAGCAAGAAAATCTCAATGTGTCATGTACTTTGAACTCCGACGATACGAGAGGGGTAGTACGATTGCACGTGTTCAAAAAAGAAAAAAAAATGACTTCTCTCCTAAAAATTTGTTTACATTCAATATTCACACGAGGATCTATGGTGCCTTGAGCATCACGGAAATTGTTGCGCTCGACCGTTAGAATAAAAAAAATAATCAACCATTAAGGGAGGAAATAGGGTTAGACGGTTGAAAAAATCGATTTTTTTTTTATTTCATAAATTGTTAGTAAAACTATTGAAAAATATGTTCCCAAAATTTTAAATGAATATTCCGACTCGTTCTATTGTTATAAGCCATTAAAGTGAGACCTCTCCTTCAGGCACCGAGCGCGCCACGTGTATAACCGAGCGGTCACTCATTTTTTCAAACGCGTTTTTCTGAAACCGACTTTTTGATGAACTTGCGTACACGCTAGTTCGAAAAGTTTTCAACCAATCGTTTTGAAAATTGGCAGTCACTTTCTTCATAGTATTGCGCTCTATATGAACCTAAAATCGCAATATTATCATTATTTAAAATAATTTTTTTTTTGCAAATAAAGTTGTAAAAAATGGCAAAAAATCATGCTTTTTTGTTTTGACCCCTGTAAAAAATTCAACTTTCTATTTTTTTGATAGCATTTAGGTTCATATGGAAGAGAGACATATAATAAAAGTAAATTCCAAATTCGATTGATTTCAGATGAAAATTGCGGCTTCCAGAATGTACGCAAAATGCTGAGTATGATTGTGACCTCCAATATGGGGTCGCTAATATCCCCGGTGTTTTTCAAGAAAATTCTTCAAAAATTTTTGTAGTATATACTTAAATATATGTATAAAATATTCTCAAAGTTTCAATAAATTATATTCATTTTTTATACTATAAAAAAATTCATGAAAATCATTGAGAAAACGCTGTCCTAACCCTATCTCTCCCCTTAAGGTTCGCTGCACTTACCACTTTTTCATAATAATTTCTAAGCATCGAACATTTTTATTATACATCGATTAATTTATTTAAAGACGTTGAGTTTTTAAAATACATTAGTAATCGAAAGTTGCTCGACTAATTTTGGAGTTTAAATTTTATATAAAATTCCTTGATTAGAAGACAAATTGCGTTTGAGGGGAGGTAGGGTTTTAAAATTCTTTTTTTTTTTATTTTTTTTTTATTTTTTTAAAAAATTTGTTTCTGAATGAACAATATGTCGAGAATATTGTGTATCAATTTTAAGTCAATCGGAGTAAAACTAACGGAGTTACAGCGTTTCAAACGACCGCCAAACTGATGAACTACGAATAACCCGAGCGAACGAAGAAGCTGCGCGTACAATAAAACAGGGTAGAATTCAACGTAGACTAAGGCAAAAAGATGAATGGATATGCTGAATGACAGTGTTTTACTGTATGGAGCTGGCATTGATGACTCTATGTAAGTATAAAAATTCATGTTCTTTTATTGATGGTTTGTTTCGAATTTTCACGTATAAAAAACTTTAAATCGATTTTCCCGAAAACGTCATTTTTGAAGTTTGTGAACATTAGAACTCAAAATCTACTGAACCGATCCTTTCGAAAATTTAAACATTACTTCTTCACATAAATCAACAGGTAATCAGGAGTTTTTTTTTTTTTCAATTTTTTAATAACAAATTAACGGCGATTTTTTGAGCTAAAATTGCGTTTTTCACTTCCAAGTGCTGCAAAAAATAGAAAAAAAAAAAAAAAAAAAAAAAACTCTTCCTGATTACCTCGAGAAATACATCACCTTTAAAATGCATATCAATTTTTTTGTTTCAAATGAACCGGTAACGAGTTATAATGTTCACCGCAAAACCACTTTTTTCAAGGCGCATCTGGAGATTCAACGTCACCGGCTTATTTATCAATATTTTTCATTGAAAATTTTTTCTGAGATACTTCAATAGTTGTACAATAATATGTAATTCTATTTAATAAAATTATATTACTCATGTCGCCGCAAAAAAATCATAAAAATATGCTTTTTTTTCGCCTTTAAAACCCTACCCCTCCCCCCCCTTAAATATTTTTCTCCATTGACGTGGGATTTTAGTAAACTTTGAAATATTTCCCGAAGAGATTTTGAATTGACACGAGATTAATTTAAGGTAGTAGTCTGGTAACTTAAGCCGATTTTCATGTCTTTTTGGAGGGCGTTTTATTGTAGGAAAATAAAAATGAATCGTTTTGGATATTTAGGATGTTTTTATTTACATATTAAAGATACAAAAAAAAAATTTTTTGAAAAAATTTAATAGTTTATTATTATTATTATTATTGATCGAAGTTGGCACTTCGAAAAAAAATCGCGTGGGCGGCCCCGGTGATTTTGGCTCTTGATGTTATCGGAAATAAAAAATTCTTGATAATTCTTAATCTATAGACATGTCATTCTGGTCGGAACTACTGAAGTTAAATTTCATGGATAAATAACAAAATGGCGGACTTTGGAAAAAAAAGTCCTTTTATTTTAGCAAATAAATTTTGTTATTTATCCATGAAATTTAACTTCAGTAGTTCCGACCAGAATGACATGTCTATAGATTAAGAATTATCAAGAATTTTCAATTTCAGATAACACCAAGAGCCAAAATCACCGGGGCCGCCCACGCGCTTTTTTTTCGAGGTGCCAACTTCGATCAATAATAATAATAACAATAAACTATTAAATTTCTTCAAAAATTTTTTTTTTTTGTATCTTTAATATGTAAATAAAAACATCCTAAATATCCAAAACGATTCATTTTTATTTTCCTACGAAAAAACGCCCTCCAAAAAAGACATGAAAATCGGCTTAAGTTACCAGACTACCACCTTAATCTTCGGCGAAGATCTCAGATAAATTAAAAAGTAGAAAAAAAAAAAGGAATTCAATAAAATATTTTCTCTCGAGAGATTTCGAGATTTTCACAAAATTCCCTCTATCGTAAAGTTGTTCCTGTCACGATTATGGGATGGGGGTGAGAAGGGGGAATGTATATGCAGCTTCGGCGGGAACGATGGCACCCTTCGCCTTTCTCTTGCGGGCCTAATGTCGAGAATTTCCTGTCGGGTGTTTCTCACACATCCGGAGAGGGATGGGGGGAGAGTCATCGAGATGACTGTGTCCCGAGGGGTGAGAATCCCTGGCATACGTCGAAAAGTCAAACGGACGTTGGTACGTTTTTTTCGCCCCTCTCGGTTCTATTTTAGGAAAAATCGAGAAAACTACCGCGTTAACGCGACGCCCACCAAGTCGGACTGGGTGCGCTCGCGTTTCAGTGTATTTTATATTCGTGAAAAAAAAAAAAAAGAAAAAGAAAAACAAAATAACGTCGATAGAATCGCGGGGGTCACGGCGTCTGGCAACGAATGAATCACGTACTTGAGAGTTTAGCGTCGCGTAAAGCCTCTCTCTCTCACTCTCCAATCCGTGACCTCGTTTCACGGTTCGATGTTGAGCGAGGTCAGTGAACATACAAGATGATGGCCCGGACGAGCCCACCATCCGAGCAACGGATTAACAATCGCAGACCCTGATGTTCTCTCTCTTTCTCTCTCTCTCTCTCTCTCTCTTTCATACACGAAGCCAAGTAGGAGAATATATTAGCAAACTCCACTGGGACGTCATAGCTCTCGTGTGATAAGAAAATCCTTCTATAGCGCACGACCAAGATATCGACACTCTAATGTAACATTTCGCAATGTACATATCAACGAGAGTTTGGCAAACGCACGTTCATTGATACAAAAACGATTTGAGACGGTTTTCGTGATTACAAAAGATTTTTTATTCGTTAGACGCCGTAGAAACCAAGCAATTTCCGGTCTCGTTGAAGAGGAAGAGGATACGAAGATGGCGTTCACTAAATATAGAGATGAGTATGAGAATGAGATAGGAGGAAAACCGCACGTGAGTGCGACGAGATGCTCTTTGAAACATGTGGGCTCATTGAGTGCTCACGGAGATAGAAGAGCTATACTCCACCGAATTTAAAACCCCGCGGGGAAATGGTCGCGCGATGCACAGAGCCCTAGGCTGTTGATGCGTTTTGTTCGACAAAGAGTTTGCTGAAACTCGAGAACCCACAAGTTGCCATATTCCCTGTTATTTATATATATAGAGATGAGAGGAGAGGGGGAAAAAAAGAAAAAAATTCGAAAGAAACGGCGAGAGGGACACGCACGCGTAACGTAACACGTTTAAATCCCGTATGTAACGTTAGTCGAGTGTTTCGAAGAGAGACGAGGAGAAGCTCTCGTGGGTTCCGAGAGGCGCGCACAAAACCAAAGAGTTACCGGATGGAACACCACAAGCAAGACTCAAAGCAAACCGCTTTTGTTTCTCATATCCTCCTTGGACACGACCGTGCCCTTTTCTTCTTATCTGCAATGCTTTATACAGGCGAAAATGTACAACTATGTGTGAAGTTTCAAAGTATCTAAATCTCACCTGTGTCTTGCCGCCAACATCTTTCGGTTACGATGATAAATCCTATTTTTCAAATGCGGATATGAAATTGCGATGAATTGAGAGACGATACTCGTCGATCGTTTTGTAAAATCCACGATAATTAGAGTATCAATTATTGCAAGCGTGCGAGTATGAAAATGTGGCTATTGAAAGAATGTAGAACGCGGTATTTCACATTGCTGTCACCTGTGGGCAATCGCAAATATCTGATAGGATAATAACGAATCGGTAAATCGTCGTAACAATATAAACTCTGACACTAATAACGTCACATTTCTCGATATGTTCAGGAATATTACTTTATAAGCTCGTTCGTCATTCCGCAGGACCAACCCATGCAGAAATATGCTAGGGATCCTTACCAGAGAGTAGGAGTAATCACAGGGATTCGGCCGGATCCCTGCCACAATTTCTGCACGGGAAGTTGTCTTTAATGTTTGTCACGAGAGAAATATTTTGAGCAAAAAGTGTTTGTAATTATTGAAAATTATAACTGACTCAATGACGAGTATACCGATAAAATTTGTCCCCGATACAAAGAATTGCCTCAACTCTTTGTAAATCGTGATTTAATTGACCGTGAATCCTCGATCGATAATAATGAATAGACGATCGAAGCTCGTAGTCACTTATCGAATGATACAATTAGATAAAAGTAATTATACGATTTGAGATTTCTAGAGGCATGGAATAAGTTGTCTCTTGATATTGGTTTTACAGTGGGTCAAAAAAGTATTCATACACCTTGTTTTTTTTTGCGATAACTTTGTAGACATAAGCGATACGCAAAGAAAGCCAATATTATTTAATAGTATATCAGGTGCAGAGATAAACTGCAAATGGAGAATTTTTTCCCAGGAATAATAGAAGAATTATGCGAAAAAAACGAAAATTTTCGGGCAAAAAAAGTATTCATACACTTACGATTATAGTGAAAACCTACATCATCATAGTTGTTAATTATAACTAATATTTGGTGCGCATCCCTTTTGCTTCAATTATCGCCTCGAATCTCTTGGGCATAGATTCTACTAGCTTTTCCGTTGTTTCTTTTTCTATTTTCGTCCATTCTTCTAAAAGCACTCTTTGGAGATCGGATTTGTTTGTTATTTTTCTTTTTCTAATTTCTACATCCACCAAGTGCCATAAATTTTCAATAGGATCGATGTCCGGAGATTGTGGTGGTGTAATCAATTGTTTGCGGACATTATAGAGTAACCATTCCCTCGTTTTCATGGCAGTATGTTTCGGGTCGTTATCTTGTTGGAAGTAGAAATTTACATCCAGGCCCATTTTATCTACACTCGCTTTGAAATTGCTGCGCAACACGTCGATATACTTCTGGGCATTCGTTGTACCATCTATAAAAGCCAGATTACCAACGCCATAATATCCCATACAGCCCCAAACCATGACACTTCCTCCGCCGTGCTTCACAGTCGGTATTAAGGGGAGGGGGGTAGGGTTTTTAAATTATTTTGTTTGCATTTTTTTAAATTTTTTTTCTGAATGAACAATATGTCGAGAATAATGTGTATAAATTTTAAGTACAGCGTTTCAAACGACCGGCCGTGATACCTGATTTTTATACCTGTTCGGTAGCCGCTCGGTACGTATAAAAAACTTTAAATCGATTTTCCCGAAAACGTCATTTTTGAAGTTTGTGAACATTAGAACTCAAAGTCTACTGAACCGATCCTTTTGAAAATTTGAACATTACTTCTTCACATAAATCAACGGGTATTCAGGAGTTTTTTTTTTTTTTCAATTTTTTCAATTTTCTAATACCAAATTAAGCGCGATTTTTTGAGCTAAAATTGCGTTTTTCACTTCCAAGTGCTGCAAAAAATAGAAAAAAAAAAAAAAAAAACTTTTCCTGATTACCTCGAGAAATACATCACCTTTAAAATGCATATCAATTTTTTTGTTTCAGATGATCCGGTAACGAGTTATAATGTTCACCGCAAAACCACTTTTTTTCAAGGCGCCTCTGGAGATTCAACGTCACCGGCTTATTTATCAATATTTTTCATTGAAAAATTTTTCTGAGATACTTCCATAGTTGTACAATAATATATAATTCTATTTAATAAAATTATATTACTCACGTCGCCGCAAAAAAATCATAAAAATATGCTTTTTTTCGCCTTTAAAACCCTACCCCCCCGTTAAATTTTTCTGCCGGAGCTCGGTATTTGGTTTCCGTCAGACGAATTTTTTTGCATCGGACCCGAAGATGTTAAACTTCGATTCATCCGAGAATACGACACGTTTCCAAAATTCTACAGGTTTTTTTACGTAGGTTTTTGCGAAACCTAAACGTTTTTCTCGATTTATATTATTAATTAATGGTTTTTTGCGGGCAGTTCTGCCGTATATTTGGGCAGAATGCAAAACGTTTCGAATAGTCTAGGGACACACGCTCTTCCCTGATATTGACGCGACATCATTCGCTAAACTGCGAGCACTTGTGAACGGTTTTTTTGTAGCCTCTGTAACGATACTCCGACGCTCTCGTACCGTTAGTATTCTCGGTCGACCGGTTCGCGGCTTATTTTCTGTGCTGTTTGTTCTTTCGTATTTTTTTTAAATATATTGTACCGTTGCGAAACTTAGATTTAGTTCTTTACTAATTTTTCGATAACTTTCACCGCGTTTCCGAAGAAAAATCACTCTATCTCGCATGGATATTGATATTTCGCTTTTCTTTGCCATCATATCTGTTCAGAGCTTGAAGATCCACTACCGCATAGAATAGGTCAAAACCATCGTGTAAACGAAGACTTGTTTACATTGTACGCAGAGGTCAGACCGTCCGTGAGTGAATATCGAGTTTTAGCAACTCAATCGTAAGTGTACGAATACTTTTTTGGCTCGAAAATTTTCGTTTTTTTTCCATAATTCTTCTATTATTCCTGGGAAAAAATTCTCCATTTGCAGTTTATCTCTGTACCCGATGTACTATTAAATAAAATTGGCTTTCTTTGCGTATCGCTTATGTCTATAAAGTTATCGCAAAAAAACAAGGTGTATGAATACTTTTTTGATCCACTGTATATATTCCCTCAAAAGTCATTTTTTCATTACCCCGTTCGTCGCAACTTATTTTTTTCTCTGTTCTTGAAAGTACATACGAAAACATGTGCTCGCGGTACAGCAGTTTAGTTTTGACGGGACTTCAATCAATGAAGCTGTAAGTACTTAATGATGTATCAGAGTAAAAATATAGTTTTTAAATTTATTTAATATCTTCCTGTTGCAGTAATTATTGAGATATAAAGAATAAATACTTCGCGAGCTATGGTATTTAATAATATAAAAAATTGTTTTATTTTTTTCATTTATTGAATAAAATAATTATATACTTAAAATTTTAATACTCGGCTCTTCTTTATTGCTTCACAAGCGTTCGATATCAAATTATTTTTCAAGAAGACAGAACAAAAAAAAAGATTCGTTATTACTTACTAAATTTGTACCATCTGACTATACTCGCATACTTGCAATTGTTTACTCGATACAACACCGTCTAAACGATAATATTCTTCACCGCGTTATTCTCGAACGCGACGAATAATCGTAATGAAAACAGCAGCGGTGATCTTCTTCACAAAATCGGTCCTCATTCGCGGCTTCGACCGTTACTACTGGCTCGCGAGCTTTATGCTCCGCGGGGAAACGACAAGTTTCCCGTCCGTACAGCGCTCGCGGTTGCGAGTCTACGCGTGCTCGGTTGCGTTTATGCATCCTCCCCTCTTTAATTCTCTCTCTCTAGCTTTCTTTGACTCCGATTGCAACGCGTACCGGGCTGATGATTCTCATCTTTAAAAGGCACGAGAGGCGCGTCGTTTAAGAATTTTTTTCCAACATTTTTCCTTTTTGCCCCTCAAAGGGCAAAATGGGGGGGAGCAATGGGAATAACGCGAGAAAGGGTCCTCGCATCACGACGTAGGGGAGTAAAACGCGCGGAGATGAAAATAATGAAATGAGCCGCGTGTGTGGCTTAAAGAGCGTATAACCGGGAGAAATGTTATTTTCGTTCGGTACGCGCGTTCCTCGAACGCTCCTACGGACTACATTACTAACGTATACGATATCCGCACGTGCGTGGACAACTTTTTTTTCTCCACTAGGTCAGTTTTAGATCTTCGACGAAAAGAGGGCGCGAGCAGCGAGGAAGGAACTTCATGTGCATCGATCTCCTTTTCCCTCTGAATGTCGGAGGCTCTTGAGATCGGAACAAAGAAAAGTTTGAGCTATTTATAAAGAGCCTTATATAGATATATGCGTTACCACATACGCCCGCGCCAGACGACGGAGTTGAGTGCTCGAGGTTTAATCTTTTTTTTTTTCGCTCAATTCTTCCCATACTACCGGCAGATAAGACATTTCGCAAAAATTATTCCACTAGTTTTTTTTTTGTTTCTCGGCGAATTCCCATTCGTCTCAACGATAAAACGAAAACTTTTTACTTCCCGAATCGGCTTGCAGCCACGTGGGGCGCCAACGATGAGTTTTAACAAGCCGCGCGTGCATCGTGTGATATTCTATTTAAAGAACGGAAAAAAAATCGAGCAAGACTTTCGTTTCTACCCCAAAACGCTTTATACACACATATATATATATATATATGTTAGGTCCTGACGTAACGACAATAATTTTTTTTAATTTTATATATTAATTCAAAACATACAATGGCGAATTTTTCAAATCCTTCATCTGGGAAACCATATGAAATATATTAATTGTGGGAGAAAGGAACGATCGTCGTTCAAGAGACATCTTGAGGCGGTAGAGCGAGATTTTTGACGTCATTTCTAATGTGCAATAATTTTTAAACCGTTGAAGTTGTCTTGATGAAAATTTACACGTGCATTTATTGATCCTTAGAGAATACTTGTACATTAAAAAAAAAAATTATTTTGAATATTTTCATGTAGTTTTTTGCCTTGTTGCATTATGGTGCACCGAAAGCCGCCTCAATCGGCGCCCACTTTGGACGATGTTGTATGCATTTGAAAAAAAAAATATATATATATTCTCAATCTGTATGAGTATTCCGAGCACTGGTAGCAGAATTGGTACTTAAAAAAATGTTTTGACAAAATGGCGGCTTGTTGAGCTTAAAAAAAATGATTGTCGTTACGTCAGGACGTAACGACAATAATTTTTTTTTATTCTATATATTAATTCAAAACATACAATGGCAAATTTTTCAAATCCTTCATCTGGAAAACCATATGAAACATATTAATTGCGGGAGAAAAGAAAGATCGTCGTTCAAGAGACATCTTGAGGCGGTAGTCTGGTCTAGAGCGACATTTTTGACGTCATTTCTAATGTGCAATAATTTTTAAACCGTTGAAGTTGTCTCGATGAAAATTTACACGTGCATTTATTGATCCTTAGAGAATACTTGTACATTAAAAAAAAAAATTATTTTGAATATTTTCATGTAGTTTTTTGCCTTGTCACATTATGGTGCGCCGAAAGCCGCCTCAATCGGCGCCCACTTTGGACGATGTTGTATGCATTTGAAAAAAAATATATATATATATTCTCAATCTGTATGAGTATTCTGAGCACTGGTAGCAGAATTGGTACTTAAAAAAATGTTTTGACAAAATGGCGGCCTGTTGAACTTAAAAAAAATTATTGTCGTTACGTCAGGACGTAACGACAATAATTTTTTTTATTCTATATATTAATTCAAAACATACAATGGCAAATTTTTCAAATCCTTCATCTGGAAAACCATATGAAACATATTAATTGCGGGAGAAAGGAAAGATCGTCGTTCAAAAGACATCTTCAGGCGGTAGTCTGGTCTAGAGCGAGATTTTTGACGTCATTTCTAATGTGCAATAATTTTTAAACCGTTGAAGTTGTCTTGATGAAAATTTACACGTGCATTTATTGATCCTTAGAGAATACTTGTACATAAAAAAAAAAATTATTTTAAATATTTTCATGTAGTTTTTTGCCTTGTTGCATTATGGTGCGCCGAAAGCCGCCTCAATCGGCGCCCACTTTGGACGATGTTGTATGCATTTGAAAAAAAAAATATATATATATTCTCAATCTGTATGAGTATTCTGAGCACTGGTAACAGAATTGGTACTTAAAAAAATGTTTTGACAAAATGGCGGCCTGTTGAGCTTAAAAAAAATTATTGTCGTTACGTCAGGACGTAACGACAATAATTTTTTTTTATTCTATATATTAATTCAAAACATACAATGGCAAATTTTTCAAATCCTTCATCTGGAAAACCATATGAAACATATTAATTGCGGGAGAAAGGAAAGATCGTCGTTCAAGAGACATCTTGAGGCGGTAGTCTGGTCTAGAGCGAGATTTTTGACGTCATTTCTAATGTGCAATCATTTTTAAACCGTTGAAGTTGTCTTGATGAAAATGTACACGTGCATTTATTGATCCTTAGAGAATACTTGTACATAAAAAAAAAATTATTTTAAATATTTTCATGTAGTTTTTTGCCTTGTTGCAACATGGTGCGCCGAAAGCCGCCTCAATCGGCGCCCACTTTGGACGATGTTGTATGCATTTGAAAAAAAATATATATATATATTCTCAATCTGTATGAGTATTCTGAGCACTGGTAGCAGAATTGGTACTTAAAAAAATGTTTTGACAAAATGGCGGCCTGTTGAACTTTCATTAATGATATTTCGTACATTTTCGGGTATTCGACGAGTTATAAAATGTCGGCAAAATTATTGTTCGACTCAATTCTGCTACCAGTCCTCGGAAACAGGCTACCTAAGGTACGTGCAAAATTTGAGCTCGATCGGTCCATTAGTTATCGAGATATCGTGGGCGCCGATTTGAAAAACATAGTTCTGAGATAAACGCGTTCAAAGTTTTGACACCGTCCGCGCAGCTGCTTCCCGACCGCGCTACCTGAGCGCGCGGCTTGCTTAGAATTTTTATTTCTCGGCTAATTTTTGAAATATCAATAAACGGTTTTCAGGAGCGTATGAAGAAAGGTCTAGGGAATAAGAAAATGAAAAAAAAAAAAAAAAAATCGATTTTCCCAAATTTCTAGATCAGACTACCGCTTTAAATTATATCAAAACTATCGGTCTCAACGGCAAATCCCGAGCCTTGGTTCAGATACGGCGATATCCAGTAGCACAGTTCGGAAATAAAAATACGGAATTATCAATATCCGAAACTGTTGTATCAGCCAGATTATCAGCCACGTATATGGATATAAAAATCCAAGGACAGGCTCATCAGGGGAGCTGTGTGACGGAATTAATAGCTCGACGTAGCGTTTGAACGCGCGAGCATCTCATCCCTACTCCAACTGTAGATCTTTGGGTAGCCGCACTTGCGTGACGAAACCAAAGATAGTATAAATGAGCGAGAGATTATACTCGCGAAAAATGTTTCGTTCGCCACGATTTTTCGTGGACCCCGAAATTATTTGTCCATTCTATACCAATTAAACTTTGATTTTCATGCCAAAATACTAATTAGGAAATTGAATGATATTTAATGTGGGAGGATTCTGGATTTATTTATGTGCTCAACGAATCAATAGTGAGTTTGAAATCTCCTCGCAATTTTTCGTCGTAGAAAACTTCTGCGAAATTGCGAAAAATGTCCAATTATTGGAGTAAAACCGGAACGATATCAATACTACTATCAATATGATCGCTGAACGAAGCAATGAACAAACTCCTACATCTAGGGTTTACCATGATTATTTAATAGATTTAAGAAATATTCATGTAACTATTAAAATAACACGGCGAAGATTGAAACGGTAAAAATAAGCAAGCTAAACAGCAAGAGTGCGACGAGAAAAGGCTGTGTCATAAAAAAAAATCTCATATCTCAATGTTTCGTGCGTGCGACTAGCTACCGAACGCTTTTTCGTTAGAGTTTTGTTAAAGTAGGGCGTAAGTAATTCCCCTTCCACGGTGACAAACGATATTCATTGCCAAAGGAGAAATCACGAACTCGCGACAATTCGGGAAAGAAGGCGATGCCAGTCGGGCATAATTATTATTGCCCACCAACTTCATTTTACGCAGTCCCCACACTCCCAATAAAACAGGGCGTAAGTGTTTCCCTCTCCACCACAAATACAGCACGCGACGCAACTAAGGCGAGAAAAGAAAATCCGCAAGCGAAAACGATAACCTGAACGATCCGATAGAATAAGATTTAAAATATCTTTTATTTTCGCGAGCAATGGCAAGCCTGCAGACCTAATAATAGTTTATATAAAATACAAGAGCAATGTTGTACGTTGACTCTCCTTCGGATTAAAACATTAAAAGAGGAAAAAGTTGAACGCCGAGAATTGAGAAATGGAGAACATCGAAAAGGCAATACAAATTCACTGCGACGATATGAAACAGATTATAACACTAGATATGAGAAGATTATAGCGACCTTGTCCAAACTAGACACCGCTCGATTATAATATCTTTAGAAAAATAGTTTTACGACCGGTCATAGGTCATAAAGGTTTCATCCTGCGGGAGATATATGTTACCATTGACAACTCCTAAGATATCAAATTCCCCCGCTACAACGATACGACGAAACCTTCAAATTCAATGAGAGAACGACAAATGTAAAGGGGGTCTCCGGCAAGATATAAGAATAATGACGATACGGAAGAAGCTACCTATTCCACATTATCCCAAGAACGTCAGAATCCACGTCGAAAGATAAGAAATCAATTGATAACCACGGAAAAATAGGAGACATTAAACAAACTAAAGGAATTAAAATTAAGCAGTTTGTGTATTATAAGAAAGAGATGAAACTTTGTATTGTCAGTTAGCAACGACGGAAATTATAATTGCGACACCATATCTGGGAGTGCCGACTAAAAAGAAGTAGGAGAAGATTCCCCTATCTTCCTCATTTCGGAGCTAAAGACTACCTACCCCCGACCCAGTATCCACAAGAAATTTAATGGCTAACAGACCAACCAGAAGACACTGGCGCGATGCAGATCGGTCAGAGGTCGAACACGTGCACATAGACTTATTTTTCCACGACGAAAGAACTTCTAGAATGTTCGAAAGAAAAACGCGAATTACCTCCCCTCAAACAAGAGAATAAAAAGCCTTTAAAAGAATAAAAAATGAATAAAAATAAAAATGAATCGTTTTGGATATTTAGGATATTTTTATTTACATATTAAAGATACAAAAAAAAATGTTGTTGAAAAAATTTAATAGTTTATTATTATTAATATTATTATTGATCGAAGTTGGCAGCCCGGGTCCTAACTTTTTTTCTACCGAACCGATTGCTTTCAAATTTTAACAGGCTACTCCACACACTTATAGTTCTCGTCGGAACTACCGAGACATTTTTTCACCCCTAACTTTTTATTTTACAACCCCTTCTTTGCTAAAATAAAAGGATTTTTTTTTCCAAAGTCCACTATTTTGTTATTTATTCATGAAATTTAACTTCAGTAGTTCCGACCAGAACTATAAGTGTGTAGAGTAGCCTGTTAAAATTTGAAAGCAATCGGTTCGGTAGAAAAAAAGTTAGGACCCGGGCTGCCAACTTCGAGGTGCCAACTTCGATCAATAATAATAATAATAATAAACTATTAAATTTTGTCAAAAAATTTTTTTTTTGTATCTTTAATATGTAAGTAAAAACATCCTAAATATCCAAAACAATTCATTTTTATTTTCCTACAAAAAAACGCCCTCCAAAACAGACATGAAAATCGGCTTAAGTTACCAGACTACTTAAAGAATCTGTATGAAATTTTGTGTGAAAAACAAAATTAAGTGCGCGGACGCATTCCGAATGTTGACTGTGGCATATGGTGAAGCTACCTTGGACCAGAGCAACGTTTATCGGTGGTACAAATTTTTTCAACAGGCCGATTTTTTCAACAGAGGGACACGAGTACCAACCTAACGCCACAAAAAAATCGAAAATCGAATATACTTAGCCCGCGGAAATTCAAAATTCGCGATACTTTATTAACAGACTTCGTTTGTGGAAATGTTCGTTTTAATTCTGTAAATATATTTTTTTCTTCATTTTCTACACATCACGTTCGACGTTTGCCTGTAATTTTTTTGCACCAACATGAATCACTCTCGAACGTGTCGCGTTCCTAAAGACGAACGTGCCTTATCGGTCGTAAAAACGTTTTCAGCACTCGCCGCGAGACTCTCGCGCGCATATGGCTCGTGCGACCTCGATGTCCAGCAACTCTAAATGGTTTCAGTGACGATTATTGAAGAGAAAAAAAAAGACAAAAAATGCACGGCAACGCGTGGAGATTAGTATACAGGGTGATATAACGATCAGACATATCGTTTCTCTTTTTGAAATAATATTGGTGCGCATTAGCTAACGTGCATTAACTCTTGCCCCTCTGTAAAAGATAATGTCAATTTTCTCATAGTAAATGGAAATTTTTGCATTTACAATTAATAAAATGTTGTTATGAATAATGTGAAAACAAAGGGTCAACGAGGTTCGCGTTTCACTTCGAAGCGCACTCTTGTTGCATCAATGAACGTTGACAAAAGCCACTCTCCCGTGATAATCTCAGTATTTAGCCCCCCCGGAAACGTACGTAATACCCGAGAGAAATAAAAGGGAAAAGAATTTGAAAAAAAAACGAAGTTCGAACGCAAGGGAGGAAGTTGATCGTTCAACGAACTGGCCAAGTATGAAAAAAACGATATTTCTTTTCGCGAAATGACTCGACCGACACGCGCACAGACGGACCAGCCTCTCCGAACGAATCTTCGCGGTAAAATCTATATACGTGAATGCGGCAAACGATTTTTCGTTCGTCGAGCAATTCGCTCGATCGAGTCGAACAAAGGGAACGCAAAGTATTGGCCAACGGAAAAAATTGTTAAAAGTAAAATTGCACACGGTATATCTATATGTAGAGGACAAACGAACACCTCGCAACGGAACAACGATTATTTCGTCCCGTATTTACGAGCGTGGTGGAAGTGATTTCACGCTTCGCGTGAATCCTCACCAACCCCTTCCCAGACAGGATTTAGGCGAGGCATCCTGCTCCCGCGTATTCCTCTCGTCTACCGGAGCGACAACGTAAGAGACGTTGGACTATTACTTCGTAATCTAATCTATGTCGAACGAAAAAATAAAGGGAATTTTTTTTGTACGATTTTAAAACTCGGTCAAGGCCACTTAATCCTCTTTTCTTTAAGGGGGGAAATAGGGTTAGGACAGCGTTTTCTCAATGATTCTCATGAATTTTTTTATAGTATAAAAAGTGAATATAATTTATTGAAACTTTGAGAATATTTTATACATATATTTAAGTATATACTATAAAATATTAGCGACCCCATATTGCAGGTCACAATCAGACTCAGCATTTTGCGTACATTCTGGAAGCCCCAATTTTCATCTGAAATCAAACGAGGTTGGAATTTACTTTTATTGTATGTCTCTCTTCTATATGAACCTAAATGCTATCAAAAAAATAGAAAATTGAATTTTTTACAGGGGTCAAAACAAAAAAGCATGATTTTTTGCCATTTTTTACAACTTTATTTGCAAAAAAAAATTATTTCAAATAATGATAATATTCCGATTTTAGGTTCATATAGAGCACAATACTATGAAGCAAGTAACTGCCAATTTTCAAAACGATTGGTTGAAAACTTTTCAAACTAGCGTGTACTCAAGTTAAAAAAAAAGTCGTTTTCAGAAAAACGTGTTTGAAAAAATAGTACCAAGAAAAACGAGCAATATGGGGTCGCTAATATTTTATAGTATATACTTAAATATATGTATAAAAATTTTATAGTATATACTTAAGGCCTTACATACGTCCAGCGGTACCGAAAACGTACCAAAAGAAAAACTGTTTTTAGGAGGGATAGAAATAGAAATTGATAAAAAAATTCTTACACATTGTTTATTACTGTGTTAAGTTTGTAAAAAAATGTATTTCAATTTTTTTTTTCAAAAATTACAACATGAAAAATCACATTTTTTGAAGCACTGTAAAAAAAAAGTTGCTCCACGGTCGGCAGTATTTCTTCCTCAAATGTTGACGGATCTGCAAAATGTAAAGAAATTCTTGTAAAATAAGGTAGTAGTTATAGTCTGGCGAGCCGGATTTTTGAAATTCGAAAAATTAAACAATTTACGGTAATTTAAAAAAAAATGTTAAGTTTGTGTCAAAAAAGTCACACTTTAATTGTTTTTATAAAATTTTCTAATTATAATTTAAAAAATCCGGCTCGACAGACTATAGAAAAAACAATTCCGAATATTTAAAAAAAAAATCATCAAAAAATATTAAAAACCGTACGAGTTATCATGCCGACCGTGTCAGAAAAAGTAGTTTTAAGAAAAACGCGTTTAAAGTTTCAAGCGCGTTTCGCTCGAAGTCGCGCGCGGCTGGAGCAAGAACTTTATGAAATTTTTAAATTTATTTAGTTAACTTACGTCTAATTTCCCATTCCAGCTTCATATTGTACGCCTTCCTTGTCAGTAAAAAATTGTTGTTGTTTATTTTTTTCTAATCGACGAATTGTTCGACAACTCAACTCAGGTAGGCGCGCGTCAGACCTTTGTCCTTTCGTCGGGCAGTCACATTATCTACAATAACTTTTGAACTATGGGGAATTTTTACAATCAGCTTACACAGAAATACGCCTAAGACTATAAGGAATAATAATCTGTAAACAAAAAAAAATCGATTTTTTGAAAATTCTCGACGTATGTAAGGCCTTAAATATATGTATAAAATATTCTCAAAGTTTCAATAAATTATATTCATTTTTTATACTATAAAAAAATTCATGAAAATCATTGAGAAAACGATGTCCTAACCCTATTTCCACCCTTAATGGCCTATAACAATAGAACGAGTCGGAATTTTCCTTTAAAATTTTGGGAACATATTTTTCAATAGTTTTGCTAACAATTTATGAAATAAAAAAAAATCGAGTTTTTGCACCGTCTAACCCTATTTCCCCCCTTAATCAACGTCGCCTTAATATTTAGATAATTAAAACTCATCAATTTATCAAAGGATACTTTTAAGGTAGTAGTCTGGTAACTTAAGCCGATTTTCATGTCTTTTTTGGAGGGCGTTATTTTGTAGGAAAATAAAAATGAATCGTTTTGGATATTTAGAATGTTTTTATTTACATATTAAAGATACAAAAAAAAAAAATTTTGAAATAATTTAATAGTTTATTATTATTATTATTATTGATCGTAGTTGGCACCTCAAAAAAAAAGCGCGTGGGTGGCCCCGGTGATTTTGGCTCTTGATGTTATCTGAAATCAAAAATTCTTGATAATTCTTAATCTATAGACATGTCATTCTGGTCGGAACTACTGAAGTTAAATTTCATAGATAAATAACAAAATGGCGGACTTTGGAAAAAAAAACATTTTTCCAAAGTCCGCAATTATTATTTAATAATAATAATAAACTATTAAATTTTTTCAAACAAATTTTTTTTTGTATCTTTAATATGTAAATAAAAATATCCTAAATATCCAAAACGATTCATTTTTATTTTCCTACAAAAAAACGCCCTCCAAAAAAGACATGAAAATCGGCTTAAGTTACCAGACTACTACCTTAAAGGGTAAACGTTCGATTGCGGTCTGTAGTTTACGTTGCTCGCTGAAAAGCCTGTGAAATTATCGAGTTACATTTTTAATAAAAAATTCTCATAACTCAATACAATGTTCTTTACCGATGTTCAATCTTGAGCTCGTTTTCATAACGAAATGATGAATTTTGTGAAATCTTCAATATTATGGAAAATGGAAAGATAAAATAATGAGAACGCTGCGTTATAAATATATGTATGCAAGGGAAAATGACGCGAAACGGGCCGTGGTCATCAGGTGGAATGGGCCTCCGGAATAGTAACTTTTAACGGTCGTCACGAACCGTAACGTCGGTGAAATTTACCGAGCGAATATATATTGTTGCCAAGCGCGAACCTCCGAACAAATAGCCCGCTGTTGGAGCTTGTTTAGAACGCGATTATCATCGCAGAAATATATGATCAATCGGAAACAAAAAATGACCGTGATTTCTCTTCGAACGATATCGTGACGAATGAATTTTCGCAGCGTATTCGCGTATACGTTTTATATATATCCAGGAAAGATACCAGGGTTGAGCATAGACGCGAAAAATGTATTGCTCTCGAGACTCTACCGAGTGTCCAGACACGAGTTTTTTTTAACAACTGCGGTCGGGACGTTGAGGCGATAGCCTTTGTCTTGAATGTTAATATTTTATTTTCGACCGTTAATTCCTTTCAAAACGATTTTTATTTAATGTTGCGGTACTCATTGTCGCGAGACAATAAAATGAAAAAAAAAGTCTGTGACTTTTAACGGAATAGTCGGTGCGCGACGCTACGGATCACTCGCACTTCTTTCTGTCTCTCTCTCTCTCTCTCTCTCTCTCTGTATTACGAGAGGCTTTTTGCGGTGGTCTTGGTCCAATGGGCCACCGTGGCAATCCGTGGGAGACAGTCTCTCGTTCTCGAGTAAAAGTACTCCGGTGTAGGTACCCCTCGAGATATATCCTTCTGGATCCTGCCAAGAGGGCGGCTCGCACGCCCTTACTCCAGTGTTTTCTCGAGTCTCACGACGAGATAGAGCGAGAAGAAGCTTTTGCTCGAGAGATACACACCGGTGGATCAGTTGAAATTCAATCGGGCTGCAACACTGGCTGGGAACTTTCGCTGGGCGATATTCGAGCGGAGAAAAAGAGAGAGAGAGAGATTTTCGTTATAACGAGGATCGATTCGTATTCGTAATTCATCCCCGAAATCCCTTAAGGGGGGGAAATAGGGTTAGACGGTTCAAAAAATCGATTTTTTTTTATTTCATAAATTGTTAGTAAAACTATTGAAAAATATGTTCCCAAAATAAAAAATAAAAATTCCGACTCGTTCTATTGTTATAAGCCATTAAGCGGGGAAATAGGGTTAGGACAGCGTTTTCTCAACGATTTTCATGAATTTCTTTATAGTATAAAAAATGAATATAATTTATTGAAACTTTGAGAATATTTTATACATATATTTAAGCATATACTATAAAATTTGTATACATATATTTAAGTATATACTATAAAATATTAGCGACCCCATATTGCTTGTTTTTCTTCGTACTATTTTTTCAAACGCGTTTTTCTGAAAACGACTTTTTTTTAACTTGCATACACGCTAGTTTGAAAAGTTTTCAACCAATCGTTTTGAAAAATGGCCGTTACTTTCTTCATAGTATTGCGCTCTATATGAACCTAAAATCGGAATATTATCATTATTTAAAATAATTTTTTTTTGCAAATAAAATTGTAAAAGATGGCAAAAAATCATGCTTTTTTGTTTTGACCCCGGTAAAAAATTCAATTTTCTATTTTTTTTTATAGCATTTAGGTTCATATAGAAGAGAGACATATAATAAAAGTAAATTCAAACCTCGTTTGATTTCGGATGAAAATTTCGGCTTCCAGAATGTACGCAAAATGCTGAGTCTGATTGTGACCTGCAATATGGGGTCGCTAATATCCCCGGTGTTTTTCAAGAAAATTCTTCAAAAATTTCATAGTATATACATAAATATATGTATAAAATATTGTCAAAGTTTCAATAAATTATATTCATTTTTTATACTATAAAAAAATTCATGAAAATCATTGTGAAAACGCTGTCCTAACCCTATTTCCCCCCTTAATTCTCCCTCGTGCGATAAAATGTAAAAAAAAAAATACCTCTCAACAATGACTTCATTTCGGAGTTGGACAATTTTTATTTAAATAAAATAAAAATGATTATCCGAAACACTGATACAGACATTGAAAATACTTGAATTAGATTACTGATCTATGTTTTTAATTGCCGAGGGAAAATCAAGTTTTTTCAAGATGTTCGATGAATGTTTTTGATCGTTCACATGATTTTTTAAAAATATTCCATAACCATAATCCATATTTAAAACCATAATCCAATAACCAATCCAATAACATTGTTTTATTCGTATAAAAAACCAACTCTGCTTTATTTTAATCAAATATGTTGGGGTAAAATTTTCCTATTTAACTGAAATCAAATTTCATTCGAACGTATTTTCATTTAAATGAGCTCCGTTTCGAGATACAGGCCGTTACGATTCAACGGTTTTCGTGCAACCCTCATAACCAGATAAGATGCACGCTGTGATTATTTTAGGGTACACTTTGTCTATACAAAGCTTTGTCGTAATAATAATAGTCTCTCCATTAGTCGCAAATATCGGTAAAATTCGAGTCGAACCAGTTTTCGCCACGAACGTTGCAAGTTTTGCAATTTTTGTGATCGAAAAAAAAAATGTATAACGCATGCATCCAAAAAATTTCGCTATGAATGGTCTTTAATTGGTGAAACGCCAGTTGGTTTTTATCCGGTGTTCTTCTCTTTCTCTGTTGTTGATACATCCTCGGAGGATGCGCGCGTGCTCCAAAACCGAGCATTAACGTCAATTTGCATAGCTAACTATCTGTTGGCGCTTGACATACCCGTATTAGGACCTACGAGTATACGAGGTCTGTTCAAAAAGTATCGCGAACTTTGAATTTTCGCGGGCTACGTACATTCGATTTTCGATTTTTTTGTTGCGTTAGGTTGGTACTCATGTCCCTCACTTATGCTGAAAAAATCGGCCATTTTGAATGTTTAGTTAATTGTTGACAGCTGTTTTGGTTAGACGTGTTTTGGCTTGTCTTCGATTTTTGCCTATTCCAAAAAAGTAGCTTCCATTGCGATGATTGAGCTTTGGTTTCCACGTCATAACCATAAACCCATGATTCGTCAACAGTTATGACCCTCTGGAGCAAATTTAGGTCGTCGCGAACCGAGTCCAACAGCTCCTTAGCAATGTTAACGTGACACTGTTTTCGTTCGAAATTGAGCAATTTTGGCACGAATTTCGCGGCGACCCGTCTCATGCCCAAATCATTGGTAAAAATCGAATAGCACGAGCGGATCGATACGTTTAGTTCCTGAGCAACTTCTCTAACGGTGATTCGACGATTGGCCAATATTATTTTCTTCACTTCATCAATGTTTTCGTCCGTTGTTGATGTGCTCGGGCGTCCGGAACCCATTTCGTTGTTCGCATCTTCTCGGCCCTCTGAGAACATTTTGTACCACCGATAAACGTTGCTTTGGTCCAAGGTAGCTTCACCATATGCCACAGTCAACATTGGGAATGCGTCCGCGCACTTTATTTTGTTTTTCACACAAAATTTGATACAGATTCTTTGATCCATTTTTTGGAATAGGCAAAAATCGAAGACAAGCCAAAAAACGTCTAACCAAAACAGCTGTCAACAATTAACTTAACATTCAAAATGGCCGATTTTTTCAGCATAAGTGAGGGACATGAGTACCAACCTAATGCCACAAAAAAATCGAAAATCGAATATACGTAGCCCGGGAAAATTCAAAATTCGCGATACTTTTTGAACAGACCTCGTATATTCAATGGCAACAGAGATCAACCCGTCCCAGTGACATTTTGGGGGGGGGTAAAAAAAGAGGAACGCGGGGAGGGGCTATGGAAATAGGAGCAGAGGTAAAAGATAAAAAATGATGCATGTAAGTCCTTCCGTTGGACGCTACCATTCGACGGGAAAAACGAGATTAATGTTGCAGGACGAGTTCATTAGGCGCCACGATATAATGGTATTGTGAAAGGTGCATTACCATCCTGTACCGCTTGGAACTCGCCATAAGTCACCCTGTACAATCGACCTCATACCTCTCATCTCGAGCTACCCGTGTTCCACACGTTATTATTTATTATCAAACGGGTTTTCAAGTAAAAATATACAATTTTTTTCCTTCCCATCGATATTTTGAGTTTTCGACTTTTCAACAAAAAGTTCATGTACTTTGTAATCATTTGATTATGCTCGATCGGTTATTGACTCGAACATGATAAAAGAGGAATAAAAAAGCTTTCGACTTTTTGCTCTCACTTTACTAGAATGCTAAATTTATTGAAATTTCAAATGGCTATAGTTCCGTTTCTATTTATCTCGATATGTCAATTATTGCGACCGTGTGGGTACTTGGAAAATCGGCGACAAAAACACAATTAGTAGGGATGTATGTATGGAAAAATTGGGAAAAATCCATCGTGCGATCTTAAGGGGGGAAACACGGTTAGGACAGCGTTTTCTCAATGATTTTCATGAATTTTTTTATAGTATAAAAAATGAATATAATTTATTGAAGCTTTGAGAATATTTTATACATATATTTAAGTATATACTATAACATTTTTGAAGAATTTCCTTGAAAAACACCGACGATATTAGCGACCCCATATTGCAGCTCACAATCAGACTCAGCATTTTGCGTACATTCTGGAAGCCGCAATTTTCATCTGGAATCGAACGAGGTTGGAATTTACTTTTATTACATGTCTCTCTTCTATATGAACCTAAATGCTATCAAAAAAATAGAAAATTGAATTTTTTACAGGGGTCAAAACAAAAAAGCATGATTTTTTGCCATTCTTTACAACTTTATTTGTAAAAAAAAAATTATTTAAAATAATGATAATATTCAGATTTTAGGGTCATATAGAGCGCAATACTATGAAGAAAGTAACTGCCAATTTTCAAAAAGATTGGTTGAAAACTTTTTAAACTAGCGTGTACGCAAGTTCAAACGAAGTCGTTTTCAGAAAAATGCGTTTGGAAAAGTAGCAAAATGCTGAGTCTGATTGTGACCTGCAATATGGGGTCGCTAATATCTTCGGTATTTTTCAAGGAAATTTTTCAAAAATTTTATAGTATATACTCAAATATATGTATAAAATATTCTCAAAGTTTCAATAAATTATATTCATTTTTGATACTATAAAAAAATTCATGAAAATCATTCAGAAAATGCTGTCCTAACCCTATTTCCTCCCTTAATGGCGTATAACAATAGAACGAGTCGGAATTTTCATTTTAAATTTTGGGAACATATTTTTCAATAGTTTTACTAACAATTTATGAAATAAAAAAATATCGATTTTTTGAACCGTCTAACCCTATTTCCTCCCTTAAAGATCTTTTATAAATTACAAAAAAATCGTAGCTTCATGAGTGATGCGCAATTGTAAAGGTCTAACGATTGCAAAGAGAATGAGCACAGAGTGAATTTTTAATCCTGTCGAAAAGTAACGTTGTAGCGATTTCAGTACATTCACAAATTTTTGGTCGGAATGCAAAAAAATTATGGATTTTATAATTACTTTTAATACGACATATCGACGTGTTTTATCTCGCTGATTTCTAATTCACTAGAAATTTCCTAAAAAAAACAAAAACTTCTATTATAAATCATCGAAAACCAATTCTTATTTCTTCAGAAAAAGAATGCATCTCCTTCTAAAATAAATAAAAAATTGGCATCTGCATATTTGTATACATGATCGTAGCAACATTTTCAACGATCGCTCGTTTGGAATATTCAATACGATTCTTTTTTCGGTAAAGTGAAAAAAATCGTGTAGCCTCCTCTCAAAGCGTCAGCAAGTGCAGAAACATTTATTATCCGTCGAAATAAAAATGCTCGCTAATTCTATCCCACAGTTTCGACAATGATACTCATCGGCCTTTGAAATATTCGAGCGTCGAAATGCGTCACGGTTCCGCTACACTGTTTTTTTTGTTGTCTTACGAAAAACCTCGAACGAACGCTGAGCCCTCGCTCGCGCGGATAATTACGTTGTAGTAACCAAATGGCCGATGATTGCCGTGGTCAAATCTGGTCGTTTTTTTTTCTCTCGTTTCGACCTCGTATGCGCGGAACAAAATTGTTCCCGAACATTGTACAATGCATAATAGCCGCTCTGCACGCTCATCCACCGGCGTATTTTTAGGATCTCATCTTTCTCTTTGTCTCATTTATTTTAACGCCCTTTTCTCGGAAGTTTCTCTCCGCTTCGGGGTGTAAACTCTTCTTTGGTTCGCGCACGCTCCGCGAAACACGAGGGGAAGAATCAAAAAAACACAATGAAGCCAAAATATTCCGCGCGGTTTGAGAAAGGGATGGAGTTGAAAAAAAAAAAAACTATTCACGGGCGACGAATATTAATGCACAAATATTAAATGCCACATCAGCGCGTGCGCCCGTCGTAAAATATTTTGTCGTTTCGGAAAACTCGCACTCGTAAAGTGCGCGCGTAAGCAACCGACAGGATGGAAATCGGTAACCACGATGTCTGCGGTGCGATACCCTGACAATACGAAGAGTGCTGCGACGCCGACAGAGTATCAGAGAAAAATACGACTTATTCGTAGCATCAGTGATGGAATAAATTTTGGAACGTGCGCTCTAAGCGTTGAGAAAAATTCAACATATTAATTATGGATAACTTATTAATCGGTTTATAAACCAGTTAATTGTACCAATTACTCAAAATACGTTTTATTTTCTTTCAAAAAATGCTTCACCGAGTTGTTGCAATTTTAATTTTGCATGTCATTTTTTTTAAATCTCGCACTCATTTGACGTATACCCACGTAGAAGTTGCCAGTATAATTCTACTGGCCAAGCTTTGGGCCAATATTGGCAGCTAAACTTTGGCCGCCAGTACTGGCCCCGTACTGGCTGATTATCTGGCCATACTATGGGCCATACTGCGGGCCATACTACGGGCCAGTATAAAATACAGTCTTATGCCAGTACTGGTTGAATTCTACTGGCCAAGCTTTGGGCCAGTATTGGCGGCCAAACTTTGGCAGCCAGTATTGTTTCAGTACTGGCTGACAATCTGGCCAAACTTTCGGTCAGTATAAAATATCGTCTTGTGCCAGTACTGGTTGTCAATCTGGCCGCACTACGGGTCGGTATAATAACCAGATCTGGGCCAAAATAGGCTATAAAATACGGCCAAGCTCTGGCTTCGATACGGGCTTAGTACTGGGCTATAGAAAATGCCAATACTGAGAGTATTCCACTTTAACAGTTGCGTTCTGTAATGTAATTGTAGATCAGGTTATTCTGATCAAAAGTCCATTATTTTGCAAACAACCAAATTGTTGAATTACAATTTGGCCCGAACTTCAAATTTCACGATTAATACAATATTTTTTAGTGTAATATTTGCTTCATATAGTCTATATTTTATAAACACTGTTCTATAAACATTTAAGTACGTATTTTAGACCTGTATATTAGGGTGGTTCTTAATTTGGTGATGTTGGAAATTCTTTGGTATTGTTCCTTGAAAGTAATCAACATATCCAGAAAAAAAATTGGGCGCAAGCGGAACTTTGTCCAATAATTCTAACCCACCCCACCGAGCTGTCGAATTTTTATATGAAAAAATGCATGCATTCAAAATTTTTTTAAGAAAATTGTTTATTATTTCAAAACTGTTCATGATATAAAAATTTTATATTGTGTTTTTATAGGAAATTTAATGCTCGAAAAAAAAGGTATCTTGTCAAATTCTTGTGAATCTAATATTTATCACGTTATTTGCAAAAAACTGTCATCATTTATTCCAAAAGTCCATCATTATGGCCAAAACAGGAGTTTGACGTCGAAAAACTGCAATGTATTCTTCATATGCAATTAGAAATATGGAGAGAAACGTAGTGCACTCAATAACAGTATGTGAACGATATTTAAATTTTCAATTTTATCAATTTTATTATCATTCATGATAAATTTTTCTTCTTTGATCGATAAGGACATTGATTTCTTTATCAGTTCCAAATCGATGGCTTTTTTCGAAAGATTTTAAATCAACTCCTCATTGTTTGATATCGATGTGAGCGAGTGGATTTCTAATGAAAATTATTTACAAGGCTTAAAAATAGTTAAAGGAATTAAAGTGGTTAACGATGTTGCACAAAGAGGAGTGAAACTTATTACAGAGTACAATGATCGTCTCACTTATGACGAAGATCAGAAACAATTCATTGTACAAATAATTGAAGAATATTTAAAAAAAATATCCTGATATTAACAAAGCAACTTTGCTCCAAGCGATGTAATTCATTATTGTAAGTTGATTTTTAAAATATATGACATCATTCATTATAATTCACAATAAAATTGTTAAAATTGAAAATTTGAATATTGTTTACATTTCATTGTTGAGTGCGCTACGTATTTCTTCATAATCTTATATACATACGAAAAATAAATTGCAGCTATTCGACGTCAAACTCCTGTTTTGACCATAATGATCGACTTTTGGAATAAATGATGACAGTCTTTTGCCAATTACGTGATAAATATTAGATTCACGAGAATTTCATAAGATACCTTTTTTGTAGAGAATTATATTTCCTACAAAAACGTTATATAAAATTCTATTATCATAAATAGTTTTGAAATATCAAGCAATTTTCTTAACAACATTTTGAATGCATGCATTTTTTTATATAAAAATTTGACAGCTCGGTGGGGTGGGTTAGAATTATTGGACAAAGTTCCGCTTGCGCCCAATTTTTTTTCTAGATATGTTGATTACTTTTGAGGAACAATACCAAAGAATTTCCAACATCACCAAATTAAGAACCACCCTACTGTATATGTACTTAGTTTCTTATTAACAAAAACTACTCCGAGTATTTAATATATATCAAGTGCATTTAATTATCAAACATTTATGCATAAACAACCCAGACAACACAGACATCCAAAGGACGTCCTAAAAACATCCGAAGAACGTCCTTACGTCCAAAGTACATCCTTTGGACGTACGTGTGCTCCTTGGGAAACATCTGGTAACGTGGTAAAAAGAAATAAAAATTACTCCCAGAGAGAAATATAATTTAAATAGACATTGGATCGGATTCCACTGGACGCCAAAAGTGTCTAAAAGACGTGGATTCGATATCTATTTAATTTGCCATTTCTCGCTGAGATGTAATTTGCACCGTCGGCAAAATCGTCTGCGAAGATCCGGCCCAATGAAATAACCAGTATTGTTACGACCGTTGGTGCCAGTAGTAAGCCAGAAGTTTGCCAGATCTGGGCCAAAGTCCGGGTCAAAGTCTGGGCCAAAGTTCGGTCCAAAGTCAGAGCCAAAATCCGGGCCAAAGTTCGGGCCAATTAAATAACCGATACTGGCCGTTGATGCCAGTATAACGGCCGGCTATTACACTCCTGTACCGAATCTGTACTGGCCCAATACTGGCAGCCAGTACCGGCACTACGGCAACCGGTATTGGCCCAACGCTCGGCCGTTACAATTTTTCTACGTGGGCAGTACGGTTGAGAAATCCGTTATCAACTCGATCGCGTTGAAAAAAAAGAAAAAAAAAACTATTGTCGCTCGATCGATCATACGTAATAATGCTCGATAATGAAGTCACGGATTCGCGGAAAACATAAAAATGTCGATTCATCTTATTTTTGCGTTTATTCACAGAAGAGAGTGGAGAAAAAAAAGCGTTAAGAATCGTGTGTCGCGGATCGATTAGAGTGTTCTTAGGGGTTGCGTAAGTTAGGGAGTTTCGTGAATTTAAACTGTGCTTGTGGGGTCTAAAGTTTGTCACAAGGTAGATAATATAGCCATCTCGAATGATCGATGCTCGTGTCAAATACTTCTTAATGTAAAATTTCTAATATACAAGAATGTAATATTCGATTACGAGAATCCATCATCCGTTTCGGTTTTTTTTGTTACTAAAGAAACTCTCTCGTTACGATCGCAACGGTTTTTATTTAAATCGATCGTCAATAATATTTCCCAGAGCCCGATTTTTTCTCTATTTTCATAAACTCTCGATCATGCACGCGTCTCTCCGAGTGTTTTTTTTTTCACCGGGTAAAAAGACATTTAATGCGACGAAGAAAAAAAGAATCGTCCCGGCAAAAGAGATAGCTCGAAGATTTCGAGTAACGTATAGCAACGTCACATCCTGTTTTTGTCCTTACAATTAACGCACGAGGATCGATTTTCTGACGAGAGAATGCAAATAATCGAGAGCTCCATTGTGTACATGATTTATTGAGACTACGAGTCTTCTCTGAGTCTCTTCGCGACATATAATCCGATATTCGATACTCAAATCAATAACGAGCGTATATTTTATCTCGCACTAGAGCTACCGAACGATTAGAGCCTATACATACACTCCAGCAAATTAAATGGTCAATGAAAGGTGCAATTCGTTGAATTCGTACGATTCGTTCGCTATCCGATGGTCAGGAAGAGAAGAAAAAAAAAACGTAAATTTTCATTATTCATCACCGTGCAGAACCGCGAACGCGGTTATTATGATATTCAATCGACGGGACTTTCAATTTCCGACTGTTGCCGCATTACAATTTATAATTTTTCATGAATACAAGGCCGTATCGAAAAAAAAAGGGAAAGAAGTCCCTCGGTTATTTGGGAATTAGTTTGCATTATCGAAATAGCCCAGCTAGGATGACAACTATTAAAGCCACACGTGAGTACCAGCTGCGGCAAACTGGGTGCTCACGCGGGGGTTCCCCTTTCGCATTCACTATCTCTTTCCCTCTCTCTCTCTCTCTCTTTCGCGCGCGCGTTCTTCGGGCCTTTTTGCCTCCCTAAGAGCGCGTCCACACCCCTTCGTTCCGACGAGACCTCCCTGCGGTGTGCATCACAGCGCATTATAATTAACGGTACCGTGCTCTCCCAGCCGCCACCACCCTCAACTTCGATTCTCTTTCTCTCCCTCTCTCTCTTCGTGTATGTATATACACATATACATATTCCCTCGAATATATACACTAACGGTCAAAAGTATTTTACCACTTTCAAAAAATTCGATAACGATTATCAAAATTATCGCAATGATCCTTTTTTTTATGCCAATTTTCTATAACTATAATTTTCATAACGAACAAATTCTTTTATAATAAATATGAAATAATCCTTTTTCATTCGAACTGTCTCCTGATTTTACAATCAAATTGTTGAGGAGTTCAATTATTAAAATGTTATAATCGTAACGGCATTTTCAACAATTGATCGTTTGGAATTTTCGATAAAGTTACCTTTTCATCAAGGAAAAATGACCGCCGAGGTTCCTCCTCCCTTTGACGCGGTAGTCTGGTCTAGAGCGAGATTTTTGACGTCATTTCTAATGTGCAATAAGTTTTAAACCGTTGAAGTTGTCTCGATGAAAATTTACACGTGCATTTATTGATCCTTAGAGAATACTTGTACATTAAAAAAAAAAAATTATTTTAAATATTTTCATGTAGTTTTTTGCCTTGTTGCAACATGGTGCGCCGAAAGCCGCCTCAATCGGCGCCCACTCTGGACGATGTTGTATGCATCTGAAAAAAAATATATATATATATTCTCAATCTGTATGAGTATTCTGAGCGCTGGTAGCAGAATTGGTACTTAAAAAGATTTTTTGACAAAATCGCGGCCTGTTGAACTTTCATTAATGATATTTCATACATTTTCGCGTATTCGACGGGTTATAAAAAGTCGGCGAAATTATTGTTCGACTCAATTCTGCTACCAGTCCTCGGAAACAGGCTACCTAAGGTACGTGCAAAATTTGAGCTCGATCGGTCCATTAGTTATCGAGATATCGTGGGCGCCGATTTGAAAAACATAGTTCTGAGATAAACGCGTTCAAAGTTTTGACACCGACCGCGCTACCTGAGCGCGCGGCTTGCTTAGAATTTTTATTTCTTGGCTAATTTTTGAAATATCAATAAACGGTTTTCAGGAGCGTATGAAGAAAGGTGTGAGGAATAAGAAAATGAAAAAAAATGATTTTTTCAAATTTCTACACCAGACTACCGACTTAATCAATTTCGTATTGCTTAGTCCGGAATATCGAAGCATTCGTACGCGATAAAATACTTTTGATCGTTAGTGTATGTGGAGTGTGAGCGATGTGCGTGCGCGGTAACTGAAATCGCGTGTTTCAACTCGCTCGAATCGTATACATAGTATTCTATGTTAAAGCGGGGGAGGCTTTCTGATGGCGGAAAAATGTACGGTCTTCGGTCTTCCTGCTCCGTGTGGCCATCAGCCCCCCCCCCCCCCCCAGATGCTACGACCGCGCTTGATCCGAGGGGGGTGATCGGCAAACCCTCATACGCCATCCAAAGGGTCTCCAGGTGGATAGGTACGTTACAAAATGCAACCCCGATCCATCGTCGCTCATTCCTCAGCTGCCTAATTTTCGAGGATTCGGACATCTCTGCAATTATACGTATATATTAGTACGATATCCTCGCTCCATACAGTGCCGGGCATTTGAAGTGAAATTTGAAGATTGCACTTCGACGACGAACCTCGCCACTGTTTTCGGGGAACGATAACGTCAATTTCTTTTCACGTGACCATAGGCAGGTTTGCGCATCCAATTGCTCCTCGAGCAGTTTTCATCCCTGGTTCGTAAACCTTCAGTTGGATACCATATTTACTCTCTATCCGCAGCTGCCAACCCTCAAGGGAGGAAATAGGGTTAGGACAGCGTTTTCTCAATGATTTTCATGAATTTTTTTATAGTATAAAAAATGAATATAATTTATTGAAACTTTGAGAATATTCTATACATACATTTAAGTATATACTATAAAATTTTTGAAGAATTTCCTTGAAAAACACCGACGATATTAGCGACCCCATATTGCAGGTCACAATCAGACTCAGCATTTTGCGTACATTCTGGAAGCCGCAATTTTCATCCGAAATCAAACGACGTTCGAATTTACTTTTATTATATGTCTCTCTTCTATATGAACCTAAACGCTATCAAAAAAATAGAAAAATGAATTTTTTACAGGGGTCAAAACAAAAAAGCCTGATTTTTTGCCATTTTTTACAACTTTATTTGCAAAAAAAAAATTATTTTAAATAATGATAATATTCCGATTTTAGGTTCATGTAGAGCGCAATACTATGAAGAAAGTAACTGCCGAAAAAGTCGTTTTCAGAAAAACGCGTTTGAAAAAATAGCAAAATGCTGAGTCTGATTGTGACCTGCAATATGGGGTCGCTAATATCGTTGGTGTTTTTCAAGGAAATTCTTCAAAAATTTTATAGTATATACTTAAATATATGTATAAAATATTCTCAAAGTTTCAATAAATTATATTCATTTTTTATACTAAAAAAAAATTCATGAAGATCATTGAGAAAACGCTGTCCTAACCCTATTTCCCCCTTTAATGGCTTATAACAATAGAACGAGTTGGAATTTTCATTTAAAATTCTGGGAACATATTTTTCAATAGTTTTACTAACAATTTATGAGATTAAAAAAAAATCGATTTTTTGAACCGTCTAACCCTATTTCCTCCCTTAAAGATCTTTTAGAAATTCCAAAAAAATCTTAGCTTCATGAGTGATGCGCAATTGTAAAGGTCTAACGATTGCAAAGAGAATGAGGACAGAGTGAATTTTTAATCCTGTCGGGAAGTAACGTTATAGCGATTTCAGTACATTCATTAATTTTGGGTCAGAATGCAACAAAATTATGGATTTTATAATTACTTTTAATACGATATATCGACGTGTTTTATCTCGCTGATTTCTAATTCACTAGAAATTTCCTCAAAAGAACAGAAACTTCTATTATAAATGATCGAAAACCGATTATTTTTTCTTCAGAAAAAGAATGCATCTCCTTCTAAAATAAATAGAAGTCGTCCGGATTTTTCATCCCCCACATTTTCGTCGCGCACGTGCGCAATCGTTGGCCAATCTCAATGGAATACATTTCGTTCGAAAGATTATCAAATTTCCTTGAATGTACTTTTTTGAAATGTTCAAATTCGTCAAATTTTCGCGAAGAACACGGCCAAGATATCCGCATTCCACTTCAAATGCTCAACACTGTATATATATATATATTGTGTTGGATGCGCGTGGCACCGATTTTGCGTACGAGTCCTCGCACGCACCGATGCTCGAAGTAACCGCACACTGCAGTAATTCTTTTTATAATACACTATATGTGTATATATATTAATTGGTATGAAACAAAAGGTCGTCACTCGCACGAATCAGAATGTATATTGTGTTGTGGATTGCGCCCTTTCGTTTGCTACCAATCGATATGTATGTATCTATGGGTTTGATGACGAAAGCGTCGAGAGAACACGCGGTCGGTTGACATACACGCACACGCGGAAGATTCGACGAATAGATATTACAAAAAACCGGTCGCATAATTATAGGTTTTGAAAGTCCGCGTCCATGGATCTCGGTAAAGTACTAAACATGGTCAACGCGGAACGCCGTGGGCACGTGCTATCGCCACGTGTCCAATAATCCAAGGTTCACTTTTTTTCTTGTCAACGAAATTAAACTCTAAAGGCAAAAAGTTTATGAATCATTGGCAGCTGTTAGGTAGGTGTGTCTCCAAATGAAGCTATAACATATGTATACGATCTGAAGTATCAATATAGTATTCCGGTAACAAATTTCAAACCCTAAATTTCCTTTCATTATTCCTCGGTACATAGATTTCCTTTATTTTTGTACAATTTGATGAAAAGCTGCATGTAGAGTGCGGGAAGGAAGTTTTCACAGTATTTGAAAAAAAAAACACAATTTTACGTTTTTTGTATATAATTCCCAACGAAAAGTTTGATTACATGAAAATTTCAGTACATCGTCGACAGGATCAAAATTTGAATGAGATGTGAAGCGTATTTGAGATTGTAAGTAATTTCGAAAAATCATTTAATTCGTTCGATGAGGATATGAAAAAAAAAAAAAACGTTTTCTGACGATTTGTTGAACTTTTTTTTTCAACCCCTTTATTATTAACTTTTTGGCATTGGTTCTATTTAAATCTTATCTTCTCAGTATCTTCAATATCGTTAAATTTTTTCCGATTTTTATCGTACAGCGAAGTACTCAAAATTCTCCTGGAATCTCACTTCTGTTTAGTAATGTGTACAAATGAAGGATTATTAATGACTCGTTCTTCATTGTCATTTGACACGGTACCTAGCAACGAATTTATTTCAAAAAAATTCTCGATAAAATTTCTAGTAACAATGGAATAGAGTCGAAAATGACAATAATGAAAATTATTAAGAAAAAAATTAAAATTTCATTTAAAAAAATGTAAATCAAATTGCAATTCCCTTATTCGCGTTGCTCGCGGCAATTTCTGTCGGTTTAATCAACACTCGAAGTATCTTCAGTTTCTTCAAACTTCGCATCCTCACGCGCCGATGTGTCTGCCCTCGTTAAAGATTAAAAAGACGATAGAAAGAAAAACAAAGCAAAACAAAGTCGTTCGAACACTATTGATACGGATAACGTTCCACTTTGTCGAGATCGATCGGACACAATTTTACTCGTTAAACGACGCTCGACGGTAGTCTGTCATTTGTCTCATTAATCACGCGACAAAGATCGTACACGAGTTATCTAGAATCAGTGACCGAAGATTAATCGTTTCCCAGCAAGATCCATTAGTGTTTCAACGATTCGACGTGACGCGAACGCGTTCTCGTTTCTTTATCGACGCTGCATATGCCCTAGTCAGCGTCACCCCACGAGATCTATCGAAATGCACGCTGATTTCTGTCCTCGAACGATTGTCAAACGAAATCGTATTGGATCAATTTCGAACGGGTGAATGAATGAAGGAAAAATAAAATTAGCAGGAGCAATGGGAGGTGAAATGATTTAACAACGTTTCTTTTTTTAATGTGTAAAAATCCGATCGATGCCGTTTTATTATTAATTCGAATTCATGTTAAACGACTAATTGACTAGAATAATTGGCTAAATCTTAAATTCAGATGTACACAGGACCTGCGCTCCGGCGTCTCGGTGAAGCCGACGAAATTATAACTAACAGTTGACTTTTGTTTTCCCATTAGTTTATTAATTAGTCTTTGGAGGCGCTGCATCGTTGCTTCGTTGAGCGAATCGACAGTTTCAGGCTTCCGGTGGATCACCAATCAAACCGAGAGTGTAGCTATCTTTGTTTTTATTTTTATTTTTCGGCACAGAAGAGCTTTCGATCCCCACGAGAGCAATTCGGTTGGTCGCGTTGAGATCGAAACGTCTCGAGGCTCGACGATAATTGTCATTACGGTCTTGAATTTTTTTTCAAAGCACACTTGTACCACGGTAAGGCCAGTGTCCACCCAAACCTCCATTAATTCGTAAGCGAGTTATTTACAAAAAGCTGAAGGTAAAATAGACAAAAAAAAGGGGGGACGGGAGGAAGACGCGTATGTGGAGTACGGAGCGTTCATACCACAGAAAAATCTGAAACCTCAATTATATACATATATATGTATATATATATATATATATATATATATATATATATATATATCTTACAGAACCGGCTGAGGAATTCAGTCTCTTTATACCAATCACTTAAGAGCACGAAGAGCTAGATTTGATTATTACGATATATATGTACGATGAAATTAATATAAATATGCAAGTGCCGGCGTTGCGTCGGTGATAAATAATCGAAAATCGTCGATCACGTTGACATCGATGCGGTTTGATCCTCACGATGTCGATGATTTTCTCATTTTTTTTTTTTTTTTTTTTTTATAATGCTTGTTATATCATTGAAAAGCTCGTTCCAGCAATATCTTCACTTTGACGAACCCGCTGATTTTTGTCCATCCTGCGACTGCTTCATCACATTTTCCGAAGAAACCGTTAGGCCCTTTTTGGTCGGATCGCAAACCTTTCGCACTCGCCAATACTCTGTAACAACGGAAAAAGAAATTAGAATGGCGATTTAATTAAATCGAGCAGTTCGTTGGTATCGTTGAACAAAAATTTAATCGAAATCGTAACGAGTCGCGATCATTCGTTATCGATTGAAGATTGGTTAATTAAGGTGGGGGGGGGGGGGGGGGTAGGGGGTCTGGTAACTTAAGCCGATTTTCATGTCTTTTTTGGAGGGCGTTTTTTTGTAGGAAAATAAAAATGACTAGTTTTGTATATTTAGGATGTTTTTATTTACATATTAAAGGTACAAAAAAAAAAAATTTTTGAAAAATGTAATAGTTTATTATTATTATTGATCGAAGTTGGCACCTTGAAAAAAAAGCGCGTGGGTGGCCCCGGTGATTTTGGCTCTTGATGTTATCTGAAATAAAAAATTCTTGATAATTCTTAATCTATAGACATGTCATTCTGGTCGGAACTACTGAAGGTAAATTTCGTGGATAAATAACAAAATTTATTTGCTAAAATAAAAGGACTTTTTTTTCCGAAGTCCGCTATTTTGTTATTTATCCATGAAATCTAACTTCAGTAGTTCCGACCAGAATGACATGTCTATAGATTAAGAATTATCAAGAATATTTGATTTCAGATAACATCAAGAGCCAAAATCACCGGGGCCACCCACGCGCTTTTTTTCGAGGTGCCAACTTCGATCAATAATAATAATAATAATAAACTATTAAATTTTGTCAAAAATTTTTTTTTTTTAATCTTTAATATGTAAATAAAAACATCCTAAATATCCAAAACGATTCATTTTTATTTTCCTACAAAAAAACGCCCTCCAAAAAAGACATGAAAATCGGCTTAAGTGACCAGACTACTACCTAAAATGCTAGAAACAGCTGATCGTCATTTAATATCGGCATCGATCATTCGATTAAAGAGTATTAAAGTGATTTTTTTAAAATACAGAACGCATTTGCCTAGTATACAGGGTTTTATATATCTCAAGGGACGACAAGAACGTGTGATCTTCGTCCATGTTCAACCTACCCAGTCAGATTAGAGAATAAAGAAAGGAAAAAAAAAAACCTGCAGTACCAACGTGGTGCACGTGTACCTTACGGGGACCCTGTGCTCGCGACGTAAATGGAAAATTTCCACAACAATGGGGCGAGCGTTTGGACAACGTCTTTGAGGGTTCGAGATGTGTGTGTAAGTGTGTGTACGTTTGATCTCCACTACGAGAACGACGATGACGGCGACGACGACGTTTCCCCTCGAGAATCGAGCAACCCCAAAAGAGTATATACACGCTTCCTCGGTCAGGTAGCACCTGAGTCCCTTGGAGTCGCTATTGGGCCAAAGGGACCCCTCGTTGCACGCCACCACGCACGAGACAATCAACTTATTTTTCTTCTACGGCTGCTACACCATATATACGTGCATTAAAGCGTACACAACGTTGGCAAAGCCTGGACAGGTGCGAAACCAATCATCCGCCTTCAAAAACGTGATTTCCTCCTCCCCCTCCCGCCCACCCCTCTCTCGGTTTGCTCTTGTACTTTTTTATCACCCCAAAATTTCTCTGGAAATCCATTATTTCGATGCCCCTTCTTTCGTTCAATTTTTAATAATTACAAACATCACGTTTAAGTTTTTGTTTTTGGTAGTTGAAAATTTCGTCGTGTTTCAATGAGGCAGATGGGGAAAAAAAACGAGAAGGATAGCTGGACTCTGGTCAATTTCTCGTCTTTCTTATTCGCCACGTGAGAAAACAAGAGAAGATAGCGAAAGCGAGAGCACAGAGAGTTTTATGGGGCCCACTGGTACACCATATGGCGCGATCAGAATCTCTCTCTCTCTCTCTTTCTTTCTCTCCGACTCTTCGATTCTCTTCTCGTTGTCTCTTTTGCTTCATCGTTGTTGAAACCATTCTCCACTTGACCAGGCATATTCGACTCCCGTAGAAACCACCAGCGAAAACATCTGTTTTGCTCGCGCGCCTTTCGAGCCTCTTTTTTCGCTCTCGATGTACTTCAATCCCTTTGCAACTTCCGCGTGATCAATTCTCACATTCGCTAATTCGTGTACTGGGAAAAAAACGGTTTTTTCGAATGTTCACCAATCTCTTTGTTGAATCTCGTTGCTTTGTCGCTTTTTTTTTTTCCATTTCAAGATCAAACAAGTTTGAGGGATAGAAAGTTTTTGGCGGGAGATATTTTTTAGTGTTGCGTCAGGTGACGAGGCGTTCAGTCTATTTGAAATATTTGTTATTTTTTTTCTCTTCACAAGCTTCACAATATTCACTCGTGAGGATTCTTGTCGGGAGATTTTGCCATTGGCGGCTGTTACCTCGTCGGAGATGCTGAAGAACGAGACCAATTGTGATTCGAACGCACACGTGGCTCTCGATCCTCAAGATCCGTTTCGTACGTTGTTAAGAGGGAGAAAAAAAAATCGCGCATTACTGCATAGACTTCACCCGCAAACTCCGTCCTCTTCTCGTTCGGTTTTTCATTCTCTTTGTTCGTGAAAGCGAGGGCACGAAGGTTTTTTTTTTTTTTTTTTCATCGAAAAGATGCAAGGGGTGTTTTCTTCGGGTTTCGATATTCTCACGGCTCCCCGTGGCATCGCTAAGAATTTTACGAGGTTTTACTTCGAGATTCCCCTCTGCCCTCGGGGAGCTAACCCACCGAATCCACGGGGTAAATATACCAGCGTGCTCTGGTATATTTTCTCGAAGGGCCACGAACAGAAACCAAAATTCTCTCTCTCTCCTGCACTCTCTGGTGCTACCTTCAACGTCTTATTCTTTTCTCTCCGTTGTGTATCTTGCTCTGTTGCACGGCAATGAATCGTTCACAGGCGGTCGTCGAACTGCCTCTGATAGCTCTCGGTTCAAAAAACCGAGAGAGCTCGACTCTCGCGCTCGTATCTCGTGAGAATTCTTCGAACACAATGGCGCCTCCGTTTGGCCCTCGGTAATGTTATTACCGATCGTAAAACGTGGAGAAATATAAAGAAGACTAAGTAGCGAGGAGCTTCGGACTTTGAGCTGACTTTGAGCGAGGAAAAAAAAAGCCAAACGACCGACGAAGAATAAAGAAATAATCTCGGCGGAGGGAACTTTCGTGCGTTTGAGATACAATATGCACCGTGAGATAATCGCGAGTTTCAACGGCTTCGCCGTACGTCGTGGTCGTTTTCCTGTTTGGCCGCGAGGGCTCGTCGATTAAATCAGCTCGTCAAAACGATTTTTGCATCGTTCATTATTTCGTTGCTCGTTGAGAAGAATTTTCGTCATTTCGAAGTATGCCCCGCTATTCATCGCTGTGTCGTGTTCGTCGTCAAGGCGTTCGAGCCTGCAAATTATTGAGAAGGGTATGTGAGACTCCAAGAAAATGGGGCATAATTTGAACAATTTAACGGGTAGAGTCACGTGGATTACGTTCTTTTGCTTTGTTACCAGCCGTTGATGTAATAAGTTTTGTTTTGTGAGGGGCGGCAGGTGCTGTTCGACCTTGTCCGAGGGGCCATCATTTAACCCCGAAAAGAGCGCGTGTCCAAGGTGACAACGAATTCAAGAACGTACATATCCACTGACCGTATCGGGTGTTTTTTTTTTTTTTTTTTTCGTGCTAATCGTGGGAAAAGAAAAAACAGTTAAGAACTGTAGCGGTCGAAAGGTGAAAGTCTCCGGAATCGTCGTCGCGTCATTGCCAATTTAATGCCCGAGGAGTATGCACGAGAGGGTTCTCGGTGCCAACAGGTGTCACCGAGTGGCCATTTTGTCTCGGTTCGTTGGTGCCTTCCAGGATTCTACGGTCTCGATAAAGACCACGTGAGAAAGTGACAAAATAAACGTCTCTGTTAAATAGCCCATGTCCTATAGCCTATGTACATACTTTCTCGAAGGGTTGCTCCCCCACAAGAGTTCTTGGAACCGAGGGGGCCTCTCTCTCTCTCTCTTTCTCTCTGTATTTACCCACGATAATTTTCGATAAGAGAAACCAATGGAAATTCCCTCGCAAAGTATATACGAGAATAAGATTCGACAAGCGGAAAAAAAAAGAAAGATTACCGCAAAGGTTTTAGCTTCGAAAGTGAAAATTCCTCAGCATCGTTTGAGTTACCACGGGAGGATGATGGAAAGATTCGAAGAATGTTATCTTCCGTCCTCTCGCAGTAAAAAAAAAAAAGTAAAAAACTCCGCAAGGCACGGGGGTTTGAGTCATGACATCCTTTCAGGTATATACACCCGCGCGAGTGCGGTGACTCACGGCGATGATGCCAACGAGGGCGATACAGTGATTCACCCTCGACAAATCTAGACTCGCTACTGTCGCTCGTTCGACCCCCGGAGATGGCCAAAATGAAATTTTGCCAATTGCTTTTGAAAAAATGTTATTTCAAATTTCTCGCCGATGAAGAGTTCATTTTTTGTTTTGTTTAAAATGATAGTAAAATTAATGTAAAAAAATAGGCAATTGTAAAAATTAGAATTTATATTTTTGAACGTTACTGGTCAATTATATTTTGCCTATATTTGTGCGTTGTATCCACCGCGGAGTAACCGTTCCGTTAGTATTCAACCCACTTTTTCATTCATTTATTTACTCCAAATATAATTAAATATTTTTTAAAAATACTTCATCCTATGGGCGATAAAATTTCATTGACGATTTAAAATCAATTTACGTGTAAAAATATATTTTTCTATTTAAACAAAACTCTTGTTTGCAAAAATATGGCAAGTTATTCCGAGGAAAAAAAAATTAATTGCACGGCTGGAGCTTTAATTGCGGCAGATCTACTTTACGGCTGACCGAAATTGCATTATCGATTATTATGATAACCCGGAGAGTATATAAAGAGTGCGCTTTCAATGCTTTTGTAATTGCTCGTCCCTAAACGGTTAAATTGATGGAAACTAACGACTCGTCCAAGTGTATTTTCGTGCCATTAGCCCAAAATTCAACAATACGTTAAGGTAGTAGTCTGGTGACTTAAGCCGATTTTCATGTCTTTTCTGGTGGGCGTTTTTTTGTAGGAAAACAAAAACGAATCGTTTTGGATATTTAGGATGCCAAAATGGCGGACTTTGGAAAAAAAAGTTTTTTTTTTCCAAAGTCCGCCATTTTGTTATTTATCCATGAAATTTAACTTCAGTAGTTCCGACCAGAATGACATGTCTATAGATTAAGAATTATCAAGAATTTTTGATTTCAGATAACATCAAGAGCCAAAATAACCGGGGCCACCGACGCGCTTTTTTTTCGAAGTGCCAACTTCGATCAATAATAATAATAATAATGAACTATTAAAAAAAAAAAAAAAATATCCAAAACGATTCAATTTTATTTTCCTACGAAAAAACGCCCTCCAAAAAAGACATGAAAATCGGCTTAAGTTACCAGACTACTACCTCAATAGGTTAAATGGGACAACAAAGTGAAAAAACGCGCCGAGTAAATGCGGAGAAAAAGTGTCGGGGGAGCGCCTGAAATCGGGCAACCCGATGTACAGCCGAGACCGTTGTGAGATTGCACGACGTGGGTAACTGATTTCCCGCCAAAACTGCGTTGCCGCGGGATCCCGCGACTTTGTGACGCGTCCCCGGTTCTTTTTTCCTTTTATTCACTCTTTTGTTCGTGCATTGTGAGAATTTGCTCAGTGACCGAACCCAACGTCATTATATTCGTTAACAAAGCAATTTAATTAACAATCATACGATTGAGAAGCGATAAATGATGAAACTCTTTCGACGGCGATGTGGCGCCAAAAAGTCGAGGATTTTTCTTTTCCTTCGTAAAAATTCACAAAATAACTTGGCCCAAAAGGTTTGGTTGAAAGAAAAGAATGTTTTCCCACCGTCGAAAGAGGTTGATCAATCAGCATTCGTTAAAAATTCGAAATTCATCAATTGGCGTATTTATTAATATCGTAATAACGATATTAAGAATGTATGGGAAAAAAATATGTTCATTCGCTTACCGTGAATGCTCGTTTGTCGCGAGTAAGGTGTCGAACGATTTTTCCTCGGCGATCGAGTCTCAACTCTCTCGTATATTCTCTGAAAGTTTTCCTTGTCCTCGGAGCAAGGATCGACGCCCCATCTTTTCGAAAATTTCGTTCTCTCCATGTCGAGGGCATCCTGAAGCATCTCGGCGGTTTCCTTGGAATTCGGTGGCCCGAAGAGGCAACGTGGCACCCGAGACTGCATCCTCGAGGCTAGCACGTTGGCAAAATGCACTTCGCGACGTAGTGAAGCGGCGAGCATTTTCACTCGCAACGGCACTCGTTTCTTTCTCTCCCCGTCCAGAGCGATCGCTTGTTTTTTTTTTTTTCTCCCCTTTCTTCTTTTTGTCCTCTTATCGATTGAAACAAAAGGGAAAAGATGGGCGTCACCCGAGCGTAAATAAACGACGGGCGTTCGCGTGTATCTCGTTAACTTTTTCTTTCGCACTACAACTTTTCCAATGTAAATGAAGTTATCATTGAAAAATGGTTTTAACGACACAGCGGACGTGACGGACGGCTGTACGTTTTTTGTTTTTAACCAATAACTCTCGTTTTAAATTGATCGTTGGCGATCGATGAACGTGAACTTTGTTGAAAAGAAAAAAAAAAAAGAAAAGAAAAAAAAATTACTTCCCGTAGCGAACTTGCCGTTGCAACGGTCAGAGACGATCTGGTCTCGCTGGGATCGAGAGTGGGTAAAAGGCTCTGGAGGAGTCCGAGAGAAGCGTTTCGTCGGTTCCGTGTCCGTGGTATATAGTCTCTTCGGGGCTTTTGCCGCCTCGGTGATAGTCTTGCAACCACGAGGTCTACCCCACCGTTGTTTCATCGTTCGAAATTCGAATGCTATTGGCGCGCGGCAAAGTTGCGCGTGAGAAATGGCGGGCAGACGCCCGATTCCCGTGGCGTTTCCTCGTGTCTGCTTCTACGTTACAACTTGTATACGTATTTATAGGTCGTACACACACACACACATTAATATATATATATAGACGCTATAATACATACACGACCAACGGATTATGCTAAGCGATTTTAAAAGCCCGCAGGTATATATACTCCATTCCGTTTCGTGCTCTTTGGCTTTGTCGACGACGAGACTATATAGAGCCCCCTTGGACAACGAAAAAGTGGGGATAAAACGAAAGAGTGAGAGAGACAATGAGAGCCAAATGGAAGCCGCGATGAGAGACGAGAGAGAGAGGGACTTGAGCGTAATCGTGAGTTGAAATGAGAGACACGAAGAGGACAGAGATGAGAAATATATATCGCGCAATAAAAGCTAGCAGCGCACCTTTCCCCCTCGCTCTCGAGCCCGGTCTTTTATTTTGTTTGTTGCCTCGGTTATATGTAATTTTTTTTTTTTTCTCCTTTTTCTAAGTAGCTCGCTGCATACACCGATCACGAATTGTGTTACTCGCTCTCTTTCTGCCCCTCTCTTCGAGATGTGGTTTGGAACATTTTTTTTTACTTCAAATTGGGAATCGAGGAAGATCTTGGTCCGGAGAGCAGCCCCCGCTGTCCCCCCTGTCTCCCACTCTTCTTCTCGCCGAATGGAAAGTCTTGGGAGAGAGAGAGGCTCTTGTGAACCCGCCACCGGAACCTTCGCGAACTGACCAATCCCGATCGTGTCGGCAACGGGACGCGGCATTTTCGGCGGGACATTCTATCTGCGGCTACCGAACTACGCGTTCCTTCTCTCTTTCTACGTCTCCCTTTCCCGTTGACTTCCTCGTCGTTCGCGCGTAAATCATTAGCGGCTCTCGAGACTTCTCGATTCTTCTACGCAGTCTTTTTCTTTTCATGAAATCGATGCCGTGTTTAATCCGGTAAAGACGATTAAGTAAATAGAAAACGGTTGATCGTATATATGGAAAATTATCGAGGGGTGTTTATTCATCCCCCGTGGTTCGCGATAAACAATCGGAACGGAGTTACGACAAGAGGGGGGTTTTTGTTGAAAATGGTATACGGGCTCTTTACTAAGATCGCTCGTACAACACGTGAACGTATCACGGTTAGTAAAGTGCGTATTATGGGGGTAAATTTGACCGTTACAGAAAAAGCGCGATATCGATGTGCTCTCTAGCGCGCACTTTTCATGCGGGCACCGCTCGTTCGCTCAGTCACGGGGTGTGTATGCTCTTTGAGGTTGGGCGAATCAACGGCACGAACGGACAGGTGGACGGTAAGAACGGCAGCGCAGTAATCAGCGGGCGTAACTTTGCCGCATTGTTGTTTCATTAATACACGTGATTGTAAAGAACCCCTTGTACGAAGGATTTTCTGATGTAACTCGCGCGACGAGAAACATAGATTTGTTTCATTTCCGTTAGCTTCGCGGAAACAACGACTCAAAATTAATAATCAATTGGTCAAGGTGTAGATTTTGTAATCGCTGAACTAAATTATAGTTCGATCAGAACGAAAAAAAAAAATCAAATATCTTTTCAGTCGTCTCTCAGGCGTCTCTTATCGCTCGCACCGAATTCTCTATATTGAAATTCAGACGCGCGTGCCCGGACACGCTCGAGCGCTCGTCTAGTCGCGAGACGAATCTCACGTATCGCGAGGAAGAAGAAAAGAAATGAACCGGTCAAGGTAGTAGTCTGGTAACTTAAGCCGGTTTTCATGTCTTTTTTGGAGAGCGTTTTTTTGTAGGAAAATAAAAATTAATCGTTTTGGATATTTAGGATGTTTTTATTTACATATTAAATATACAAAAAAAAATTTTTTTGCAAAAATTTAATAGTTTATTATTATTATTATTATTGATCGAAGTTGGCACATCGAAAAAAAAGCGCGTGGGTGGCCCCGGTGATTTTGGCTCTTGATGTTATCTGAAATAAAAAATTCTTGATAATTCTTAATCTATAGATATGTCATTCTGGTCGGAACTACTGAAGTTAAATTTCATGGATAAATAACAAAATGGCGGACTTTGGAAAAAAAAGTCCTTTTATTTTGCCCGCCATTTTGTTATTTATCCATGAAATTTAACTTCAGTAGTTCCGACCAGAATGACATGTCTATAGATTAAGAATTATCAAGAATTTTTTATTTCAGATAACATCAACAGCCAAAATCACCGGGGCCACCCACGCGCTTTTTTTCGAGGTGCCAACTTCGATCAATAACAGTAATAATAATAAACTATTAAATTTTTTCAAAAAAATTTGTTTTCCTATCTTTAATATGTAAATAAAAACATCCTAAATATCCAAAACGATTCATTTTTATTTTCCTACAAAAAAACGCCCTCCAAAAATGACATGAAAATCGGCTTAAGTTACCAGACTTTAAGAGGGGAAATAGGGTTAGGACAGCGTTTTCTCAATGATTTTCATGAATTTTTTTATAGTATAAAAAATGAATATAATTTATTCAAACTTTGAGAATATTTTATACATATATTCAAGTATATACTATAAAATTTGTATACATATAATTAAGTATATACTATAAAATATTAGCGACCCCATATTGCAGGTCACAATCAGACTCAGCATTTTTCGTACATTCTGGAAGCCGCAATTTTGATCTGAAATCAAACGAGGTTGGAATTTACTTTTATTATATGTCTCTCTACTATATGAACCTAAATGCTATTAAAAAAATAGAAAATTGAATTTTTTACAGGGGTCAAAACAAAAAAGCATGATTTTTTGCCATTTTTTTCAACTTTATTTGGGAAAAAAAAATTATTTTAAATAATGATAATATTCCGATTTTAGGTTCATATACAGCGCAATACTATGAAGAAAGTAACTGCCAATTTTCAAAACGATTGGTTGAAAACTTTTTAAACTAGCGTGTACGCAAGTTAAAAAAAAGTCGTTTTCAGATAAACGCGTTTGAAAAAATAGTACTAAAAAAAACAAGCAATATGGGGTCGCTAATATTTTATAGTATATACTTAAATATATGTATACAAATTTTATAGTATATACTTAAATATATGTATAAAATATTCTCAAAGTTTCAATAAATTATATTAATTTTTTATACTATAAAAAAATTCATCAAAATCATTGAGAAAACGCTGTCCCAACTGTATTTCCTCCATTAATGGCTTATAACAATAGAACGAGTCGGAATTTTCATTTAAAATTTTGGGAACATATTTTTCAATACTTCCACTACCAATTTATGAAATAAAAAAAAAATCGATTTTTTGACCCGTCTAACCCTATTTCCTCCCTTAAAAAGGAAAAAGCACGAGAATGAGAGAACGAAAGATGGTCCACACGTATAACGTATAATAGCTCGGAGTGCTTTACCATCGAGGAGCGGACTCATTCGGTAAGAATTTTACCTCGAAATTCCAATCGCCTTCCCCACATTCACGAGTACTTTTACCGTATATACAAATTCACGAGCGTGCGAGCGACCGGATCTATTGAACTTTCAAATTTATCCGCTCAAAGAGTCATACCTTTTCCCTGTCTTTTGCTTGTTTTTTGTTTTTCAAGCATCGGTACAAGTGCACAAAACTTTAATGTGCACCGTGAAATGAGTTTGGTCCGAGGCTAATTAATCGATTAAACGAATTGTGAAATAGCGGGAGAAAAGGGCGAACAGCGAGTAATGACGAACACGAAATTGCGGCTTTTCCTCGCGTACAACGCTATCTCGACAATTGATCCATCGAGAATTGAACTCTCGCTGTTGCCAAGTGGTTATACGCCGATGCTGATGATACGGATAATGTCCGACGAGGAGAGTTCCGAAATATAAACCAATCGACGAACTGACCATCAACTTCCCTGCTTTCCTCTCTCTGTTAGATACAACTTCCGGTCGTGGGAGCTCCCCAGACCGGAACGCGTACTCGGATTTCGTTCAGCTCGCGCTCGTTCTCGTTCGCTCCTCTCTTTCTCTCTTTCTCTCTCATTCTGCGGGGGTTCTCGCCAGGATATGCGGTTTGCATATACATATATATATTTTACAACATGACCAATCCATCGGGATATAGTACACGTCGTTTCGTTGCTCTCGAGGAAGTTGTCATTATCGGCACTAATATACAAACAGCGAGAGGGAAAGAGATAGGATAGAGATGTATATAGCAATTATTCAATATACATAATCATTTTTCGTTCGGCCTGTCCGTTCCGCGGTGTAATCTTACATAATGTGCAACAGTGATCGAATTTCCTCGCACGAATAATTATTATTTACGCTTGTCTCTCATTGTTCCCTCGGAAATGTTCATTTTTTGCTCAGCTTTTGAGATTTTTTTCGTAACAGAACGATACAGAGTGTTCGCACAGGAAGTTGTCTCGTTCCACGTCGAACACACCCATTTCCTTGATTCTCCTGAAAATACCGAGGGTTTTGAGGCGAAATACAGGGATCGCATGAGTCTCGTACGGGCGAGCATTGCACGAAAGTGCAACGTCGAACAGAAGCAACCCTAAATTGTGCTCTCGGGGGATGCGGGATCGTTGAGAAATTGACGCGAGACTATTTTTCTTATCCGGCCTTTCCTGTGACTATCGTATTTTGCCTACTATTGGAGATTTCCGATAACATGCACAAGGCCAAGTTGAATAGTACAAATATATAACACTTTTTAATGCCAATAATATTTACAATTACGCGTAACGTAATGACAAAAGTAAAGTAAAGTAATGACAAAAAAAACTTTTTTTATTCGACGATTTGTTAAACACTTTTAAGGGCGGAAATAGGGTTAAACGGTTGAAAAAATCGATTTTTTTTTAATTTCATAAATCGTTAGTAAAACTATTGAAAAATATGTTTCCAAAATTTTAAATGAAAATTCCGACTCGTTCTATTGTTATAAGCCATTAAGCGGGGACATAGGGTTAGGGCAGCGTTTTCTCAATGATTTTCATGAATTTTTTTTATAGTATAAAAAATGAATATAATTTATTGAAACTTTGAGAATATTTTATACATATATTTAAGTATATACTATAAAATTTTGAAGATTTTTTTGAGGAATTTCCTCGAAAAACACCGAAGATATTAGCGACTCCATATTGCTTGTTATTCTTGGTACTATTGTTTCAAACGCGTTTTTCTGAGAACGACTTTTTTTGAACTTGCGTACACGCTAGTTTGAAAAGTTTTCAACCAATCCTTTTGAAAATTGGCAGTTACTTTCTTCACAGTATTGCGCTCTATATGAACCTAAAATCGGAATATTATCATTATTTAAAATAATTTTTTTTTTGCAAATAAAGTTGTAAAAAATGGCAAAAAATCATGCTTTTTTGTTTTGACCCCTGTAAAAAATTCAATTCTCTATTTTTTCGATAGCATTTAGGTTCATATAGAAGAGAGACATATAATAATAGTAAATTCCAACCTCGTTCGATTTCAGATGAAAATTGCGGCTTCCAGAATGTACGCAAAATGCTGAGTCTATGACCTGCAATATGGGGTCGCTAATATTTTATAGTATATACTTAAATATACGTATAAACATTTTATACTATATACTTAAATATATGTATAAAATATTCTCAAAGTTTCAATAAATTATATTCATTTTTTATACTATAAAAAAATTCATGAAAATCATTGAGAAAACCCTGTCCTAACCCTATTTCCTCCTTTAAACTACTTTACTAATATTCGTTTGCATTGGTATTATTTTTAATCAATGTTTCAAGTATCTTCCGTGTCGTTAATTTTGTCTTTCTCAAATTTTCATCCAATCTCATTTTTGGCTAGGATATTTAATCAGTAATTTTAAATTTCGGTCTATTGATACCGATGTTTTTATATCATCTTCATTAAAAAATATCTTTATCGTTTTATTCTTCGGGTCTGCAATTCACGAGAGATTTATTAGATAATCGTGCTTCAAGAAAGTTGTTCACGATATATCATAATAAATCTGACAATCATTATGATTATTATTATCGATGAAAAATCCGTTTCTTTTATCTCTTTCTTTCTCTATGAACGTTGGAACTCGAGATCGGAGCAGCTGACTTTCGGTCTTGTATGTCTATCGTCTATGAGGGAGTACGATCGCTTGTAGGCTGAATAAGTGAAGGGGTTGCGAGGGAGACTCGGTGAGGGTGTATAGAAGCGTACAAATGAGAAAAAGACAGAAGCAAATATCGATATATATATATATATATATATATATATATATATATATATATATATATATATATATATATATATATTTATATGCGAAAAGGGACGGGAAAAATCGTAACTCTACCCTTTTGGGCTGTTATTTGCAGCCGATCGGTCTGGTCGGTTAAGATTTCGAGAGAGGCTAACACCTGGTCGCATCTGCCTGTACGGCAGATTTTCGTATAGCAGCGAAAAAAAATAAAAAATTAACAACGAGACGAGGAGAATTTGCTGCGAACAAAAAATTTTATATCTTCCATCTTCTGGCTGTGCTCGACTCGCGCGGCTCTCAAAAAATTTGATGGTCAAGGGCGTCTCGGGCATTTCGAAACGAGACCGTTGAAATAATCGTGTGAAAGTGAGCAACGACAGACGACAGACTTGTGCGGTCTCTTTATCCAACGGAGCAGACGAGACCGCGTGCCATCTTTAGGTTGAACGATATCATTTTCCGTTTTTTTCACAAAAAATAAAATGGTTGAAGAAACCTGCTATTTTAATTGCTACATTATTTTCTCACTCTTCCGCGACGTTTACACAAACTTTCAAGTTGGGAACGATGAAAGAGAATCAGGCAATTAATGGGTAAATTTAATTGCCCGATTCGTTGCCTTTTATAACTCGAAATCGTCCAAAGTTTGCTGACGCTTTTACAATTTTGCAAAGAAATTTAATATTTCACAGAATTAAAAGTCCCTCTGTCGATTGAAGGGGGGAAATAGGGTTAGCACAGCGTTTTCTCAATGATTTTCATGAATTTTTTTATATAATTAAAAATGAATATAATTTATTGAAACTTTGAGAATATTTTATACATATATTTAAGTATATACTATAAAATTTTTGAAGAATTTTCTTGAAAAACACCGGGGATAATAGCGACCCCATATTGCAGGTCCCAATCAGACTCAGCATTTTGCGTACATTCTGGAAGCCGTAATTTTCATCTGAAATCAAACGAGGTTCGAATGTACTTTTATTATATGTCTCTCTTCTATATGAACCTAAATGCTATCAAAAAAATAGAAAATTGAATTTTTTACAGGGGTCAAAACAAAATAGCATGATTTTTCCCCATTCTTTACAACTTTATTTGCAAAAAAAAATTATTTTAAATGATGATAATATTCCGATTTTAGGTTTATATAGAGCGCAATACTATGAAGAAAGTTATAGCCAATTTTCGAAACGATTCGTTGAAAACTTTTCAAACTAGCGTGTACGCAAGTTCAAGAAAAGTCGTTTTCAGAAAAACGCGTTTGAAACACGTGGCGCGCTCGGGGCCTGAAGGAGAGCTACTCACTTTAATGGCTTATAACAATAGGACGAGTCGGAATTTTCATTTAAAATTTTGGGAACATATTGTTCAATAGTTTTACTAACAATTTATGAAATTAAAAAAAAATCGATTTTTTGAACCGTTCAACCCTATTTCCTCCCTTAAACCGAATACTTGGAATACCTCCCAAAATTCATAAATCCAAAAATGATGGATTACTTTCTTCCTCAAGTTCCTTTTATTGCGGTGCAAAAATGTGTACCGCACACGCCGCAAAGCTTACAAGAGGGATGGTCGTTCGTCGCTCAATCTTCGTTTATACGGTCACAAACACGCGGGAATATAATAATAGAAATGAAAAACAAACAGAATCCGCCCTCGAGCGTAAACTTTTCCATTTGAGTGGAATATACCTATATGTTCTATGGCAGTGCTTATACCTTTTTGGTACAACTGTGCGTGTGCCTTGTATTATATGGTATCTCTTGTGGGGGTATAAATATCCTAGGGTAGAGGATGTGGGGAATACATCCTCCGGAGAGCACCTTCATCCACAGGAAATCCGATATCCACTTTGTGTTTGGTCATCTGCCCTGCTGCGCCACGTGACCGCGACTACTCCGCTCTCTTCTGATTTCTCTCTTATTTTACTTCCTCTCGACCGTATATGCGCATACACTTTTAACACACAAAACTCTATTGTGAAAGAAAATCACAAAGAAATAAACTCGTAAGGTGTCATGGCCGCTTGAAATCGAAGTTTCACACGAGAAGTTAGGGCAAAAGATTGTAAAATTCCTGTAAATTAAGATGAATCAATTTTGATTATTAAATTTGTGGAAATGATCCTGAAAAGTTCAACGGTTATTCGTGCGAATCGCGGTATCTTAAGGTTTTCGATATTTTTCTCTATGATTGCCATGTCAAACGTTAATTTCGGTCGGCTATCTTGATTATTACAAATCTCGCCACCAGTTTAACTAAACTAATCGTTCCAATGGTTTATCACAATTTAAGTTTTCTCTCTATGTCTTCGTATCGTCGTTTTGTTGTTCCTTGTCTCTCTGGATTAAAAAAAAATTATTGTGAAGGAAAACCACAAAAAAACAAACTCGTAAGGTGTCATGGCCGCTTGAAATTGAAGTGTCACACGAAAAGTTAGGGCAAAAGATTGAAAAATTCCTCTAAATTAAGATGAATCATTATTAATTATTAAATTTGTGGAAATGATCCTGAAAAATTCAACAGTTATTCGTGCGAATCGCGGTATCTTAAGGTTTTCGATATTTTCCTCTATGATTGCCATGTCAAACGTTAATTTCGGTCGGCTATCTTGATTATTACAAATCTCGCCACCAGTTTAACTAAACTAATCGTTCCAATGGTTTGTCACAATTTAAATTTTCTCTCTGTGTCTTCGTATCGTCGTTTTGTTGTTCTTTGTCTCCCTGGATTTAAAAAAAAGTTATCGTCTATCGCGTTCAATAATCACGGTAATCATTTTAGCCAATCAAGAGCAAGCTACACTATTAAATACTCAACTCTGGTATTTATTATAAATGCACGGAGAAATGGGATTGGAAAAGATCACAGCGCACAGCCGGTCCCGAAATATTTAGATAAATATTCTACCCCTTCTCGAAGTTCAAATGCCTCCGTCACCGGAGTATGACCGGAATTCTTATGAATTTTACGGAAAATTCGGTGAGTATACAAATCATTTGGCCGAGCAGCTGTGCTCCGATGAAAGAGCGTATACATCGGCGGTAGGAAAAAGGGTGAATTTTATGAAAATGGCAAGCATGCGACTGCTGGCCCGTACTGAGAGAAACACTTTATTTCTTTTTATTTGATATATCGATATAAATGTGCGGATATTACCAAATGCTAATGCGGCAAAATCTTAACATTTTTAACGATTGATCAATCTTATTTTAAAGTCGATACACTTTCAAAAATTAACGAGTCGCCCTAGTCAATTAAAAATGCCTGATGGCTTTACTTTTCTTGTGGCCTCATTCTACAAATATTTATTTCACTTTTTCGTGATGGACGAAAAGAAACAAAATTTTAATGAAGGATTAACGACTAACACACACTTTGTTGTTGCTACGTAACCGCGCTATATATCTCTTATACATCGTGGATATATATATATATATATATATATATATATATATATAAATGTATATTTCCTGTTCGAAAGTCTGCATGCGCGACGTGATACAATATACAAAGTGTGGTAGAGGCATATCCTGTGTTAAGCGCCCACTCCGTGACTAGCATATACGCATCAAAGTCTTTTTTTTTTTACGGGTAAACTGCAGGCTCAATTACGCGCTTCCATATTTCTCTTTTATCTCTTTGGATGACGCGGCTTCACCGTATCCATGTTACCGAGTGAATTGCACGAACGCATTTGGATCTTAAGATGAAAAAACTCTTATTGAAGTGATGCAAATTTTTCTATTTGTTTTTATCGGCGATGAGCATGCCTCGAAATTAAAAAAACCAAGTGAACATGTTTTTATTAAGAAATCTCAACAGATTTCATTTAAGGGGGGAACATTTTTTTTTGTATCTTTAATATGTAAATAAAAACATCCTAAATATCCAAAACGATTCATTTTTATTTTCCTACAAAAAATGCCCTCCAAAAAATACATGAAAATCGGCTTAGGTTACCAGACTACTACATTAAGGGGGGAAATAGGGTTAGGACAGCGTTTTCTCAATGATTTTCATGAATTTTTTTATAGTATAGAAAATGAATATAATTTATTGAAACTTTGATAATATTTTATACATATATTTAAGTATATACTATAACATTTTTGAAGAATTTCCTTGAAAAACACCGAAGATATTAGCGACCCCATACTGCAGGTCACAATCAGACTCAGCATTTTGCGTACATTCTGGAAGCCCCAATTTTCATCTGAAATCAAACGAGGTTGGAATTTACTTTTATTATATGTCTCTCTTCTATATGAACCTAAATGCTATCAAAAAAATAGAAAGTTGAATTTTTCACAGGGGTCAAAACAAAAAAGCATGATTTTTTGCCATTTTTTACAACTTTATTTTCAAAAAAAAATTATTTTAAATAATGATAATATTCCGATTTTAGGTTCACATAGAGCGCACTACTATGAAGAAAGTAACTACCAATTTTCAAAACGATTGGTCGAAAACTTTTCAAACTAGCGTGTACGCAAATTAAAAAAAAAAGTCGTTTTCAGAAAAACGCGTTTGAAAAAATAGTACTAAGAAAAACAAGCAATATGGGGTCGCTAATATTTTATAATATATACTTAAATATATGTATACAAATTTTATCGTATATACTTAAATATATGTATAAAATATTCTCAAAGTTTCAATAAATTATATTCATTTTTTATACTATAAAAAAAATCATGCAAATTTATTGAGAAAACGTTGTCCTAACCCTATTTCCCCGCTCAATGGCATGATGCATGATTTTTTGCCATTTTTTACAATTTTCCTTGCAAAAAAAATAATATTTTAAATAATGATAATATTCCGATTTAATGTTCATATAGAGCATTGCTTGCTAGCGCAATGCTATGAAGAAAGTTACTGCCAATTTTCAAAACGATTGGTTGTAAACTTTTCAAACTAGCGTGTACGCAAGTTCAAAAAAAGTCGTTTTCAGAAAAACGCCTTTGAAACAATAGCAAAATGGTGAGTCTGATTGTGACCTGCAATATGGGGTCGCTAATATCTTCGGTGTTTTTCAAGGAAATTCTTCAAAAATTTTATAGTATATACTTAAATATATGTATAAAATATTCTCAAAGTTTCAATAAATTATCATCATTTTGTATACTATAAAAAAATTCATGAAAATCATTGAGAAAACGCTGTCCTAACCCTATTTCCCCCCTTAATGGCTTATAACAATAGAACGAGTCGGAATTTTCATTTAAAATTTTCGGAACATATTTTACAATAGTTTTACTAACAATTTATGAAATAAAAAAAAATCGATTTTTCGAACTGTCTAACCCTATTTCCCCCCTTAAAAAAAACGTTATATAGGAGAGAAGTAGGGCGAAAGGGAATGAGAGAGAGAGAGAAAGAAAAAATCCTTGAAAATTCGTTGGTTGTTCGGCGAAAGATCCCAGGACTTTGTACCTTTAAATGTCTGAGGGTACGCGGCGAAGAGACGCGAGAGGGCAAGAGCGAAGGGCTCTTTCTCTTGGAGCCAGGTTACCAGCTGTTCCAAGCCTCCCACTCGGCATGCAGGGAGATCCTCTCTCTGGTCGGAATCGTCTTTTTTTTTCTTTCTCCGGTTCGCTCTATCATGGCGGACTATCAGGAGTAAAAAGCCCGAAATTCAGGCAAAAGACAGAGAGACCGAGAGTTACTCCAGCTTCTGGCGATTGGTGCGGGGAACCTGAAGGAAAGAGAGCAGATATATACTTCTCTCGCGTGGTCGGATATGATTCTCCAGCTCTTTGCTATACACGTGGGGCGAAGAGTGAGCTAAAAGAGAGCCTGGCAAAGGCAGCTGTGGCTCCTGCGAAGGATCCTGAAAATACTCAGTCACGCCTCAAAAAAAAAAAAAAAAAAATAAATAAATGAGGAAGCGAGGGTGGGTAAGGCCCTCCGCTCCTCTCTTCCTTTCTCTCGTACACGGATACCAGTGTTCTTGTAGAAATAAACCCGTTTCGCACAGCGCACATGTTGCTGTTCGTGGGGGTATTTTCTATTCGGGGATATCGATTTTGTTTTTTTCCTTTTGAGTCTAGCAAGCTCATCATCCCGAATTCTCGTGTTCAATATCGCCATACCCCAACCGACCGATACACGCAAACGCATCGTATTACGTATATCGATGATCCAATTTGATGAACCCGCGAGAGAAACGGTTTATTCGAGAAAAAAGATCGAAGTTGCGAGGTAATCGATCGCAGACTCCGCGTGACCTCTCGCTCCCTACCCGTGCTTTTACTCGAGTATATCATGCACTTCCGGTACAAACGAACTTCCAGATGCCCGCGGTAGGATTAATTAAAGCCCGCCTGAAAAAGGCCCCTCTGCACGCGAGATCTCCCCCGCAGTCTCTTTATGTTCAGCGGTCGTATATACGGAAATCTAAAAACCCACGCTCCCACACCCATAAAACATAACATCCCTAACATCCCTAAAACGATCTCGTATTTCCACGTCCCGCTGCTGCGGCGTTTAGACTCGTAGAATTGCGGTTCGCTCGTTCGCTCGAACGCTCTTCGCGAGATCCATCGATCTTTCGTACTGATCCATGTATCGTCATGTTCGAGCGAATAATCGCCGTACACACGCGTACCAGCAACAAAAATCGACACGAGTCTCTTTCTCTCCATTCTCCCCCCGATGCTATTATATTGGCTATTCTCGATTTTTTATGATATACGAGGTCTGTTCAAAAAGTATCGCGAATTTCGAATTTCCGCGGGCTACGTATATTCGATTTTCAATTTTTTTTGTCGCGTTAGTTTGGTACTCGTGTCCCTCACTTATGCTGAAAAAATCGGCCATTTTCAATGTTTAGTTAATTGTTGACAGCTGTTTTGGTTAGACGTATTTTGGCTTGTCGATTTTTGCCTATTCCAAAAAATGATTCAAAGAATCTGTATCAAATTTTGTGTGAAAAACAAAAATACGTGCGCGGACGCATTCCGAATGTTGACTGTGGCATATGATGAAGCTAGCTTGGAACAGAGCAACGTTTATCGATGGTACAAAATGTTCTCAGAGGGCCGAGAAGATGCGAACAACGAAATGCGTTCCGGATGCCCGAGCACATCAACAACAGACGAAAACATTGATGAAGCGAAGAAAATAATATTGACCAATCGTCGAATCACCGTTAGAGAAGTTGCTGAGGACCTACCCACGTAGAAAAATTGTAAAGGCCGAGCGTTGGGCCAACACTGGTTGCCGTCGTGCCGGTACTGGCTGCCAGTATTGGGCCAGTACAAATTTGGTACAGAAGTGTAATAGCCGGCCGTTATACTGGCACAAACGGTCGGGCCAGTACCGGTTATTTAATTGGCCCGGACTTTGGCTCTGACTTTGGACCAGACTTCGGCCCAGACTTTGGCCCGGACTTTGGCCCAGATCTGGCAAACTTCGGGCTTACTACTGGTACCAACGGTCGTACTAATACTGGTTATTTCATTGGGCCGGATCTTGGCAGACGATTTTGCCCACGGTGCAAATTACATCTCAGCGAGAAATGGCAAATTAAATAGATATCGAATCGACGTCTTTTAGACACTTTTGGCGTCTAGTGGACACCGATCCAATGTCTATTTAAATTCTATTGCTCTCTGGGAGTAATTCATATTTCTTTTTACCACGTTACCAGATGTTTCCCAAGCAGCACACGTACGTTCAAAGGATGTACTTTGGACGTAAGGACGTTCTTCGGATGTTTTTAGGACGTCCTTTGAATGTCTGTGTTGTCTGGGTTGTTTATGCATAAATGTTTGATAATTAAATGCACTTGATATATACTAAATACTCGGAGTAGTTTTTACTAATAAGAGACTAAGTACATATACAGGTCTAAAATACGTACTTAAACGTTTATAGAACAGTGTTTATAAAATATAGGCTATATGAAGCAAATATTACACTAAAAAATATTGTATTTATCGTGCAATTTCAAGTTCGGGGCAAATTGTAATTCAACAATTTGGTTGTTTACAAAATAATGCACTTTTGATCAGAATAACCTAATCTACAATTACATTACAGAACGCAACTGTTAAAGTGAAATACTCTCAGCATTGGCATTTTCTATAGTCCAGTACTAAGCCTGTATCGAAGCCAGAGCTTGGCCGTATTTTATAGCCTATTTTGGCCCGATCTGGTTATTATACCGGCCCGTAGTGCAGCCAGATTGACAACCAGTACTGACACAAGACGATATTTTATACTGACCCAAAGCTTGGCCAGATTGTCAGCCAGTACTGAAACAATACCGGCTGCCAAAGTTTGGCCGCCAATACTGGCCCAAAGCTTGCCCAGTAGAATTCAACCAGTACTGGCATAAGACTGTATTTTATACTGGCCCGTAGTACGGCCCGCAGTATGGCCCATAGTATGGCCAGATAGTTAGCCAGTACGGGGCCAGTAGAATTATACTGGCAATTTCTACGTGGGTGGTGACGAATCATGGGTTTATGGTTATGACGTGGAAACCAAAGCTCAATCATCGCAATGGAAGCTGCTTTTTTGGAATAGTCAAAAATCGAAGACAAGCCAAAACACGTCTAACCAAAACAGCTGTCAACAATTAACTAAACATTCAAAATGGCCAATTTTTTCAGCATAAGTGAGGGACACGAGTACCAACGTAACTCCACAAAAAAAAAATCGAAATTCGAATATACGTAGCCCGCGGAAATTCCAAAATTCGCGATACTTTTTTGAACAGACCTCGCAAGTAATTTCAAAAATAAGATATTCAACAAACTTTTTTGTCTCTTCATATTCTGGAAAAAGGACTATTCCATCGATCGTGCTTAGAAGCATAAATTTGAAAAATCAATGTCTTATCGCGTGTCAATTAATACTCGTTTTGTACTCGAGTTAATAGTGTGAAAAAAAAAAAACAAAGTTTCCGGTCTCCAGCTGAGCCAAGAAATTTTCCAGTTTTATCCCGATGGGGTGTACGTGAAAGAGGAAGAGGAAAGAGGAAGTTTTGTTGACGAAGCGCGGGAGCTTCGTCAACAAAACCTGAGCGAGACTCTCACCTCGTGAGAGTGATTATACAGACTCACTTGTTCGTTTCGGAGCCCTCTGTTAAGTTTGGATTATATGCACGGTGTGCGGCGTCGTGACCCTGGAAGCGATGCTGGTTTTCTGCTGTTTCTCTCGAAAGCGGCAGGTGCACGTCGCCGCGACTCGACCGTTTGGCCCAGACTTCATTAAACGCAATCCCATCTGCGTCTCCTCGTGTTTCCAAGAGGAGAGCGCCGAGCGAGAGAGCGAAGAACAGATCGCGTTGGGCACGGGCATTCCTTCGCGAAGAAGAGGGCACGAGGACGAAGAAAGATGGCGCGCACGAGGAATACAGGGAACAAGACGAAGAGGCGATATCGAAAAAAACCGTTGGAAGAGAGAGCTTTGCAGAAGCTGCCTCTGAGTGTCCTCTCGCACGAATTATAAATATATATATGTTATGTAACCGCATGGATGACATTACGTTACAGTAGTGTGCTGAGTTTTTTTTTTTCATTACTTGCCGTGCTTGTTGAGCGTGAGATCGATTAGAAATTTCAATATCATGATTATTCTGCTAACTTAGTGAACAGAGACAACGGCAGGGGTTTTAAAAAACGTTTTTTTTTTTGTGTACTTGGCATCTAGACGTTGTCGCGTCTCTTGACGAATCGTATATATTGCTATAAGAAAAAGCAAATGAGGACCGGAGAGCCGCGAACGAAAACGAAAAAAACAAATAAAAAGAAAAGAAGATAAGAGAAGGAAGCGTGCCAATAGGCCCTTTTCAAAGGACAAAGGATGTTCGTATTGCCGAGGCCTGAACCCACGAAAAGATCTACGAAGAAAAAACAAAACTCCAAAGGCCTCGAGATGGAATAAAGCATCACTCTCGGGTGGCCGAGTAGCCTCGACCGTGCGGCTTTCGCGCCTTCATCTTCTTCGATTCTACGAACGAGAGAGGATCTCCGAGTTAGTACGTCGCGTGGCGATCTTTTCGAAGCGCGTGCCGTTTCTTTCGAGTCTCGCGCTGCACGTATATATATATATATATACTTTAACCTCACCGCACCCACAAGATATTTTCTCGCTCCTCACGGCCGTGTGTTTGTGTGTCACGCGGAACTCATTAACTCGACAAATATACAATATTATCGAGAATTTTAAGTCTCCCGAGACACCTCGACGATTATTCAACTGTGCACTGTCACAATTCTCCCGGGTACATGCTCGTAATGTGAATTATTGAATATAAATACTGAACGATCGATAAACGCTGAAATTGAGTGTGTATTAATTCAACAAGGGGAAGTTTGTACAGGAGAGAAAAATAATATTTTCCGGACGAGACGATGCAACCTGTCGTTTAAGCTCGAATAAAATCATTAGTAATTTCAATTAAATGATACATTTTATAATTACACTGATCTTAACTCCAAAATTAGTAATTGTACGTGCTATTAGTCTCCTCTCGTCCCTCCTCCATTAAGGGGGGAACTAGGGTTAGGACAGCGTTTTCTCAATGATTTTCATGAATTTTTTTATAGTATAAAAAATGAATATAATTTATTGAAACTTTGAGAATATTTTATACATATATCTAAGTATATACTATAAAATTTTTATACACATATTTAAGGTAGTAGTCGTGTAATTTAAGCCGATTTTCATGTCTTTTTTGGAGGGCGTTTTTTTGTAGGAAAATAAAAATGAATCGTTTTGGATATTTAGGATGTTTTTAATTACATATTAAAGATACAAAAAAGAATTTTTTTGAAAAAATGTAATAGTTCATTATAATTATTATTATTGATGGAAGTTGGCACGTCGAAGTTGGCAGCCCGGGTCCTAACTTTTTTTCTACCGAACCGATTGCTTTCAAATTTTAACAGGCTACTCTACACACTTATAGTTCTCGTCGGAACAACCGAGAAATTTTTTCACCCCTAACTTTTTATTTTACAACCCCTTCTTTGCTAAAATAAAAGGACTTTAGCAAAGAAGGGGTTGTAAAATAAAAAGTTAGGGGTGAACAAATTTCTCGGTGGTTCCGACGAGAACTATAAGTGTGTAGAGTAGCCTGTAAAAATTTGAAAGCAATCGGTTCGGTAGAGAAAAAGTTAGGACCCGGGCTGCCAACTTCGAGGTGCCAACTTCGATCAATAATAATAATAATAATAATAAACTATTAAACTTTTTCAAACTAATTTTTTTTTGTATCTTTAATATGTAAATAAAAACATCCTAAATATCCAAAACGATCCATTTTTATTTTCTTACAAAAAAACGCCCTCCAAAAAAGACATGAAAATCGGCTTAAGTTACCAGACTACTACCTTAAGTATATACTATAAAATATTAGCTTCCCCATATTGCAGGTCACAATCAGACTCAGCATTTTGCGTACATTCTGGAAGTCGCAATTTTCATCTAAAATCAAACGAGGTTGGAATTTACTTTTATTATATGTCTCTCTTCTATATGAACCTAAATGCTATCGCGAAAATAGAAAATTGAATTTTTTACAGGGGTCAAAACAACAAAGCATAATTTTTTGCCATTTTTTACAACTTTATTTGCAACAAAAAAAATTATTTTAAATAATGATAATATTCCGATTTTAGGTTCATATAGAGCGCAATACTATGAAGAAAGTAACTGCCAATTTTCAAAACGACTGGTTGAAAACTTTTCAAACTAGCGTGTACGCAAATTCAAAAAAAGTCGTTTCCAGAAAAACGCGTTTGAAAAAATAGTACCGAGAAAAACAAGCAATATGGGGTCGCTAATATTTTATAGTATATACTTAAATATATGTATAAAAATTGTATAGTATATACTTAAATATATGTATAAAATATTCTCAAAGTTTCAATAAATTATATTCATTTTTTATACTATAAAAAAATTCATGAAAATCATTGAGAAAACGCTGTTCTAACCCTATTTCCCCTCTTAATGCTTATAACAATAGAAGGAGTCGAAATTTTCATTCAAAATTTTGGGAACATATTTTTCAATAGTTTTACTAACAATTTATGAAATTAAAAAAAAATCGATTTTTCGAACCGTCTAACCCTATTTTCCCCCTTAAACTCGCATTCAGGACAAAGCTGGACAATTTTTATTGAATAAAATCATTAGTAATTCCAATTAAATGATATATTTTATAATTACACCGATCTTAGCTCCAAAGTTAGTAATTGTACGTGCTATTAGCCTCCACTCGTCCCTCCCCCATTAAACTCTAATTCGGAACAAAGTTGGACAATTTTTGTTCGAATAAAATCATTAATAATTGAATTTAATCGTAAGTTCAAGGTAATGCCAAACTGCCATGTAACCTCGAAGAATCTCTTGGTTGTTCCCAACGAGACACTTGCGAATCATTGAGGGTGTATTCGTACGGCGATTCGATTCACAGTCATGCCTATTTCCTCGTAAAGTTGCCAGGGTTTTTGTACGTTAGTTTTTTTTTCTCCCTCACGCCTTTAAGATTCATGAATATAGGTATACATCGACAGCTAGCAAACAAAATGGCTATGACCCACATCATCGGCCTTTGTATACACATATATATACATACACCCATGTGTATGCACGAAGGTGGAACCTCATCGTTAGAGGAGCAACCGGCGTTTTATACTTGTTCTCCCCTGTGAGCGACGCGGCAAAAGAGCAACTAGTACACGCCCGGCAAGAATGGGATTCCTTCGCGAGGGGATCTTTAAATTTTTAAAGGGCGATCACGAGAGTCTATTGACGACGAGTGCGAGACAGAGACGCGACGATCGGAGGAACGGCGGAGGACTGCTCCTCGTCGTACTTGCATTCTAACGCTTCTGCGGGACGACGAACAGCTGACGGCTCCGCGCGTGTGTGTGTGTGCACCTTGAAGAAAAGAGACCCACAGCGGGACAGGTAAACGACAAGCGGTTCACATGGCAACACACGAAATTGTTCGAGGGTCACGGTCGTTGATTTTTGAAAAGTCGAAAAAAAACAAAATCTCAGGACTATCGTGCACCACCGTCCGAGCAATTTCGACTTGCTTTCAGGTAGAAAGTATACTGGGAAATTTAGGAAAGCTTCCGTTAGTCTCGGAGTCGAGAAAACCCGCGGATGATGTGTAGGTAAGACGAAAATATAAAACTGCATCGAACGACTTAGTTTTCGTTCGTAAAACATTTGTCGCTTTCACCCGTTCTTTTGAGATTATTTGATTTAAGGTAGTAGTCTGGTAACTTCAGCCGATTTTCATGTCTTTTTTGGAGGGCGTTTTTTTGTAGGAAAATAATAATGAATCGTTTTGGATATTTAGGATGTTTTTATTTACATATTAAAGATACAAAAAAAAAATTGTTTGTAAAAATGTAATAGTTTTTTATTATTATTATTATTGATCGAAGATGGCACCTCGAAAAAAAAGCGCGTGGGTGGCCTCGGTGATTTTGGCTCTTGGTGTTATCTGAAATCAAAAATTCTTGATAATTCTTAATCTGTAGACATGTCGTTCTGGTCGGAACTACTGACGTTAAATTTCATGGATAAATAACAAAATGGCGGACTTTGGAAAGAAACTTTTTTTTTCCAAAGTCCGCCATTTTGTTATTTATCCATGAAATTCAACTTCAGTAGTTCCGACCAGAATGACATGTCTATAGATTAAGAATTATCAAGAATTTTTCATTTCAGATAACATCAAGAGCCAAAATCACCGGGGCCACCCACGCGCTTTTTTTTCGAGGTGCCAACTTCGATCAATAATAATGATAATAATAAACTATTAAATTTTTTCAAAAATTTTTTTTTTTGTATCTTTAATATGTAAATAAAAACATCCGAAATATCCAAAACAATTCATTTTTATTTTCCTATAAAAAAACGCCCTCCAAAAAAGACATGAAAATCGGCTTAAGTTACCAGACTACTTAAGAGAAGAAGAAGAAGAAAAAGCTAATTAATTCAGCTAAATTCGTAACGTAAAAATAATGATTTACGTTATTATAACGTGTTTTCCCACGCGATCTCTTCTCGCGGATTATATTCCAATTAAAATTCTCGTTGGAATTCCGTGAAAAATGATTACTTTACTCGCGTGTCTTGCGTGAATGCAGAATATAATGCGCTCCGGGAACTTCTTAACGGAGTTTAAGGGCCTCTCGTTCCGTGCGAGGTGCACTCGCGTTTGTATATTCCTATAGTTATACGATTATTATTTTGTCGGATATGCCGATTCGCCGAAAAGACGTATCGTGCCAACGCATTACAATCATACCGAATACTCGATTTTTTTACGGTTAAACTTTTCTTACCGGAGGGATGTATATCCGTAGAAATTTGCCCATATCGCGAATAACGCTTTTTCTTCTTCTTATTTACGAATGGAAATTTTTTTTTTTTTTTATACAATTTTCGTTTCTCCATGTTTCTTCTTTTCTCAAAGTACACACGACGATAAGGAGACGAAATATATCATATATTTTTCCAGACGAGACAGAGAGAGAGAGAGAGGTAGATCCATCTTTGTACGATATCTTTATCACTCGGAGAGAAAGAGACGGAGATCGTCAAGAGAAAAAGAGATCCGACGGTGCACCTGCACGATGTACTGTTTAGAGTACAAATTTACACAGTTTTTTTTTTTTTTTGGCACCTGCCCCGAGGGTTATATATATGCGCGAAGTAAGAAAACAATTTTGTCGGTGAGCCAAAGCTTTAGCGTTGCGTGCACCTCCAGACACGCAACTTCAGCGTCTATCTCGAGATACATTGTTTTATATAAAAGAAGAACGAGTTTTTTGCTTCTTCCCTGTTCAACGGAAATTCACTTGAGACTTGCGGAGTGGCCAATATAAATGAGAATTCTCGCCAATACTCGGAGTTGTCCTTTTAGATTTTGTCTCGAAATGCTTTCAGCCAAAAAATGTTCCTAACCACTTATTCAACAATTCATTGAATAACATTATCGGAAAAAAAAACAACGATTATAAAATATTTCGCAAAAATTGTGTGACAAGCTGTTTTTTTATATTGGCTATATATATATATATTAGGGTGGGTCAAATGAAATGACTAATTTTTTTTCCTCGATATAATGAAAAATGTATTGTTTGGCATCTCAAAAAAAAACCCTCTGCAAGTATGAGCCCTTCATATTTAAATTAAGAGGCCCCTCATCGCGAATTTCATTTCCCGTTTAAATAACATGGAAACATTTTTTTTTTAACTTTGGAATTTTATTAGACTTAAACCGTTGATGTTAGGAGAGTCTTTTAGCACATTTTTGTAGAACATTTGATGCTCTACAAAAAAGCTCTCTTGTGTCTTATCGATAAAAGTAACCGTACAAAAAATAATCGGTGATAATTAGCTCTGGATTCTACTTATCGTTTATTAGTACATAAATTTCAAATTTTTTTAAATTTTCGTTATCAATATGAATAAATATACTACTAATATATACTACTAATATACTAATATACTACTAATATATTACTAATTGTTTTTAAACAAATATGAGAGAATCCAGAGCTAATTATCGCCGATTATTTTTTGTACGGTTACTTTTATCGATCAGACACAAGAGAGCTTTTTTGTAGAGCATCAAATGTTCTACAAAAATGTGTTAAAAAACTCTCGTAACATCAACGGTTTAAGTCCAATAAAATTCCATAGTTAAAAAAAAATGTTTCCATGTTATTTAAATGGAAAATGAAAATTCGCGATGAGGGACCTCTTAATTCAAATATGAAGGCCTCATACTTGCAGAGGATTTTTTTTGAGATGCCAAACAATACATTTTTCATTATATCGAGGAAAAAAAAAATTAGTCATTTTATTTGACCCACCCTAATATATATTTCTTTGCAAATGGGTACTCGGCGATTACTCGACGTTTGCCATTACTCTCGTTTTTCTGTATATGCCATAACTGACATTGCACTCGATGTTTCTTCTTCTCCAAAATTCGGAATTTGCCACAAAAGATTTAAGACTTGATCCGGAAAGATTCGATTTCGTTCGAGAGATATCCCTGTTGTCTTTCTTTTTTTTTTTTTTTTTTTTTTTTTCGTTTTCCGATAAACTTCCGCTGTTGGTGGTCAAGTAATACGAAACTATGGAAAGTTAGTTCGCGCGTTATAAATTGAAAGAAAAAAAAAATCGATTTTTTGAACCGTCTAACCCTATTTCCTCGCTTAATGGAGGAGGGCCATTAAACTCTAATTCAGGATAAAGCTGGACAATTTTTATTCGAATAAAATCATTAGTGATTCCAATTAAATGATATATTTTATAATTACACTGATCTTACCCCCGAAATTAGTAATTGTACGTGCTATTAGCCTTCACTCGTCCCTCCCCCATTAAACTCTAATTCGAAACAAAGTTCGACAATTTTTGTTCGAATAAAATCATTAATAATTTAATTTAATCATAAGTTCAAGGTAATGCCAAACTGCCATGTAACCTCGAAGGATTTCTTGGCTGTTCCCAACGAGACACTTGCGAATGTTCTACAAAAATGTGTTAAAAAACTCTCGTAACATCAACGGTTTAAGTCCAATAAAATTCCAAATTAAAAAAAAAAATGTTTCCATGTTATTTAAATGAGAAATGAAAATTCGCGATGAGGGACCTCTTAATTTAAATATGAAGGGCTCATACTTGCAGAGGGTTTTTTTTTGAGATGCCAAACATTACATTTTTCATTATATCGAGGAAAAAAAAAATTAGTCATTTTATTTGACCCACCCTAATATATATTTCTTTACAAATGGGTACTCGGCGATTACTCGACGTTTGCCATTACTCTCGTTTTTCTGTATATGCTATAACTGACATTGCACTCAATGTTTCTTCTTCTCCAAAATGCGGAATTTGCCACAAAAGATTTAAGACTTCATCCGCAAAGATTCCATTTCGTTCGAGAGATATCGCTGTTGTCTTTCTTTTCTTATTTTTTTTTCCGTTTATCGATAAACTTCCGCTGTTGGTGGTCAAGTAATACGAAACTATGAACAGTTAGTTCGCGCGTTATAAATTGAAACATATGGACGGAATAGAAAGCCCACCGGCGATGTGCCACACTGTTACGGTGTAACAAAAATATGTATAGACATATATGTAGAGACGCGAGCGATATTCAGTTTTCACGGAACGATGAGTCTCGGGTCGAGAAGCGCGATCCTCGAGAGCTTTTCGATTCAAGAAAAAGTCAAAGAACGAATTTTTACGGCGGGGGCATATGCCGAACTATCACCGGAAATTGGAAAATTAGCTGCACTGCCAGATCATTTCACTGCCGTTATTATAATCCGCATTGTTGTTATTATTATTATTATTATTATTTTTATTGTTATCATTATTGCAAGTAGTAAAAACGTCTTTCGCAGATGTTTGAAAAACAAAAAAATCGTTGCGCGCAAGTCACCCTTTTGTAGCGTTAAGTTCGAGTGAGAAATTAAAACAGTCGATGATCCATGACAAACGGCTCTCTGAAAAGGGGGTCCGCTTTAATTACTGTGAGAAAACTGTACCGCTTGGATATTCCAATTTAAGCCAGTTTGTTCTGAAAATTCCCACAATAAATTCGCTCACTTTGGGTATAATGCATCCTGTCGAAAGATAGACAGCGAATATTCGAGTTGAGGTATTTCTGTCAGTGGCGATTGCACAATTTTAATTGTCGCGTGGATTCCATAAGTAGTATTTGTAACCATATGCTTATCGCAACGATGCGTACAATATGAGTGTCGAGTTGTAAAATACATGGGGATCTTGCCGATCTCCTCTTTGTTCCGCGTTATGACGCGATGGCACGTCGATAGAAGATTTTTTTACTCTCGACGTTTGCTCGTCCCGTTTCGTCAGATAACCCATAAATATTGTTGTGGTTTAATGAACATAAAGAACCATCAAGGTAGTAGTCTGGTAACTTTAGCCGATTTTCATGTGTTTTTTGGAGGGCATTTTTTTGTAGGAAAATAAAAATGAATCGTTTTGGATATTTAGCATGTTTTTATTTACATATTAAAGATGGAAAAAAAAATGTTTTGAAAAAATTTAATAGTTTATTATTGTTATTATTATTGATCGAAGTTGGCACCTCGAAAAAAAAAGCGCGTGTGTGGCCCCGGTGATTTTGGCTCTTGATGTTATCTGCAATCAAAAATTCTTGATAATTCTGAATCTATAGACATGCCATTCTGGTCGGAACTACTGAAGTTAAATTTCATGGATAAATAACAAAATGGCGGACTTTGGAGAAAAAAACTTTTTTTTCCAAAGTCCGCCATTTTGTTATTTATCCATAAAATTTAACTTCAGTAGTTCCGAGAACTACTGACTTTGGAGAAAAAAAACTTTTTTTTCCAAAGTCCGCCATTTTGTTATTTATCCATGAAATTTAACTTCAGTAGTTCCGACCAGAATGACATGTCTATAGATTAAGAATTATCAAGAATTTTTGATTTCAGATAACATCAAGAGTCAAAATCACCGGGGCCACCCACGCGCTTTTTTTTTCGAGGTGCCAACTTCGATCAATAATAATAATAATAATAAATTATTAAATTAAAAATTTTTTTTTTTTTTTTGTATCTTTAATATGTAAATAAAAACATCCTAAATATCCAAAACGATTCATTTTTATTTTCCTACAAAAAAACGCCCTCCAAAAAAGACATGAAAATCGGCTCAAGTTACCAGACTGCCACCTTAATGAAAATAAAGAACCATTAAACCTTAACCACATCGTCGGGTATAATGTGAATCGAGCGAGCAGTTACGGAAGTAGCAATTGTTCATTTTGTGCGGTTGATATTCATTATAACGTATTTATTCTCTTGAAAATTTCATGTTTTCCTCTTTCGAAAACGTTACTTTTGCCATTAATTATTTTCTCATGAAGATACGACTGGTTTGAGAAAAAAATAAAACAATGGAGTACTCAGCGGAGGCCAGTATTTCGGGGTTTTTCTCCTCGATCCCCGATGGTTATAAAGTAATTAAAAAAATACAGTTGAGCAATTAATTTCTACGACCTACCGAACATTTACTGGGGCGGTGAAGGGAGAAGGAGGGGGTTGCAGAGAGTTTCGCACGACGATCGTGCAGATGACGCGCGATAAACGCTCGAGTTTACCGAGTAACAGGGTAATTAAGGTTGTGGGCGTATCCGTGACGACTAATACCTGTACACGCGTTGATCGTTATTACGGGAACCCCCCCTGAATTGTTCGTGAAACAGCGGCAATCGAACACTGGTTCCCAGCGCCATGTGCTGTGATCGAGCTGTATGAATTCTATCATTCGTTCTTATTAATTGATTCTCCTTTCGTGAAGGGTTGAGGGGTAAATTTCAATGATATTGGTATAATTATTAATTTTTTATTTATTCTTATATTATTGCAGCCTCTACTCATTGTATCGTACATAAATATTAATCATTAAATTCACTAGATAATGTCATCTTTCACTCGAGAGAGTGCTGCATAAACATCCCGAAGTGCTTTTTTCTTATTTTTTATTTGTTCAATTAGAAACTAATCAATAGTTTGGTTTATTTCTTTATTTACAGATGATCACATTGCGCCCGCTTATCGTTCGATGACTGGCTCTCTCTTTCTCTTTCTCGCTCAAGGAAGCGTCGAACTGTCGTAAGGACGAGTTTTTCTTCGCCAAATGTAAGTTCCCAGGGCGCATACTCCAATCACTACACCGACGACTCCACCCATCACTGCGAGTTTCTTGTAGCCCACTTTGGCGACACAATTTTCTTCTGACGGCAGAAACAAAACGACTTTTGTGTTTATAAGTACAGAAAAACAAAAAGAAAATCATTGAAAGATCGAGAATTTGGAATATGATAATAGAGATACGACGCTTGAATGACTTACCTCGCTTGGAAGTGAAATTCTTGTCCTTGTTAAAAGCTATGAGAGAGACGTCCGTGATCTTGACACTTATGTCACCGGCATTTATATCGGTCTCCACGTTACAAACGTAATGTCCTCTGTTGACGGTCGATGCGAAAAGCCCGAGGCCTCTTGTTGTATTTCCTCTGTGGGTCTTCTCTGTGACGAAAGATCAAACGATTTAGTCATATTATTAGCAAGCTCCGTACTTTTTTTTTTAGGATTCCGTACGGAAAAACGAATCGCTTATGTCACGAGCCTCCAACTGTGTTGGAAAATCATCCTAAACGGTTTAAGGGGGAAAATAGGGTTAGACGGTTCAAAAAATCGATTTTTTTTTCATGTCATAAATTGTTAGTAAAACTTTGAACAATATGTTCCCAAAATTTTTAATGAAAATTCCGACTCGTTCCATTGTTATAAGCCATTAAAGTGAGGAGCTCTCCTTCAGGCCCCGAACGCGCCACGTGTTTCGAACGCGTTTTCCTGAAAATGACTTTTTTTGAACTTGCGTACACGCTAGTTTGAAAAGTTTTCAACCAATCGTTTTGAAAATTGGCAGTTACTTTCTTCATAGTATTGCGCTCTATATGAACCTTGAATCGGAATATTATAATTATTTAAAATAATTTTTTTTTGCAAATAAAGTTGTAAAAAATGGCAAAAAATCATGCTTTTTTGTTTTGACCCCTGTAAAAAATTCAATTTTCTATTTTTCTGATAGCATTTAGGTTCATATTGAAGAGAGACATATAATAAAAGTAAATTCCAACCTCGTTTGATTTCGGATGAAAATTGCGGCTTCCAGAATGTACGCAAAATGCCGAGTCTTTTTTATTTTATTGTAAATACTTAAATTTTATAGTATATAGTATATAGTATATACCAATTTTATAGTATATACTTAAATATATGTATAAAATATTCTCAAAGTTTCAATAAATTATATTCATTTTTTATACTATAAAAAAATTCATGAAAATCATCGAGAAAACGCTGTCTTAACCCTATTTCTCCCCTTAACGGTAAAACCTATTGACTTGAAATTTTAGATTTGGCTAGAGCTCGGGCTAGATGTTCCCCGAATGGTAATCGAGTCATTAAAAAAATTGAACTTTGAGGAGACAAAATGTGTGATCTTAAAAAAAATATTGTTTTTTTTATATTTTCTGCAAACAGGGGTGTTTGAACGGGCTTCAAGGGCCGTGAATAATTTTTTAAATAGTTTTTTCGATTATTATTTCCAACAATATTTATTAAGATGTCCGGTTTTTTATTATGTCTCAACTCCCTCTCTTTAATTTGAAAGCTTCTGCATCGAAAATTCTGAAGTAACTCCGATTTATGAAGAAATAAGAGAAGTTTAGCGAAAAATTTGAGCGATGTTCAAATTATCTCATTGATTTTTTAAGATTCATGACATTTTCGGAATACATCACCTTAGCAATGTTACAAAGCGTCAATTGTCTACGGGAAAGACACGTAATCTTTGGCCCATGAATTTCCACGATTGACCAGTTTTTATTTTAATTCTTAAAATTAAATTAAATAAATTACGAATAAACTCTCGTATTTAATTACCAACTGCTCCGGGGAAATGTTCTTTATCCAGAAAGAATTCGAAGAACATACTGTCGAGAGAAGAGATTTTGCCGTCATTGACGAAATTCAGAATCACCGTGTTTATTCCATTGCTGAACGATTCGCGTTTTCGTCTTTTCGGCGCGCTCCACATGAGCTTCATCTCGGTAGTTTCCTCGGCGCACGTGCCATCCGCTAGTGCGTTGTTTGGAACTATCAGAGTACCCTCTGCGATCTAAATAAACGAATATTCAAATGGATAAACTCGTGAATGATAACAAACAAAAAAACATGCTACTCTAGGATCTACTCACCCCGTGATCGGTTTTGTTGTACAATATCGTCATGCTGATAGACATTTTCGACAGGATACACGGTGTACCGGTCTCTTTGTTGCTAACTACGAAACTAAAGCTCGGCACTCCGAGGGTCGTGGTCGGTGGTGAGTATGTCGTGGGTTTTATCGTCGTGACCTTAACGCTCGTTCCGTAGGTCGAATTCACAGAGGGCACTTGTTTACTTGACGTACGATTAGCGATGTGCGTTGTCCTCGACCTTGACGGAGTCGTAACAGCCGTAGGTTTTGCTGTTGTCCGTTTCAAGGTCGTCGGAAGTTGGGTCGTCGTGGTTGTCAAATTGAAGGTCGCCGTTGTAACTGTGATGTTTGCCCTTGACTTTGTCGTTGTCTCTGGTTTCTTTGACGTTATCTTTGACTTGTTCGTCGTTGTTGCAGTCTTGATGGTGGAACTTGGGTGCAAGGTTGCGGCAGTAGTATTACTAACGCCAGTGGACGATTTGTTGGTAATTTTCGTTGTCAATTTTGGACGAGGAGTAGTCGAATTTACGGCGGTAGTAGAATTGCTTGCGGTTAACTTCGGCGACGGAGTTGTAGGATGATTTGTCGTTGGCCTAGGGATCGTTGTTTCCACCGTTTTGTTAGTGGGTCTGGTGGTTTTTGATGTTTTTTTAGTGGTCGTCAGAGGAGTCGTACTTCCGGTTGATGATTTCGTCGTTTTAACGGAATGTCCAGAAGCTTTTGTCGCGTTCGCTAGAGAAGTCGATTTTCCCGTGACTTTCGTCGAATGAGGCGCGACCGTTGTTGCGTTTGTTGCAACAGTTGTATTTCCCTTGGACGTGCTCTTCGCTGTAATTTTACCGTGAGATTTCGTCGTTGTACTTTTGCTCGTTGTGGATTTTGGTGTCGTCGTGGCGACACTAATTCTCGTTGTTTTATGCGCGCTCGACGATGACTCATGGCCAGACTTGCTACTTTCCGTATTATTTGTTTTTACAGTTGGAACCGCAGTCGACGAAACATTCGCTGATTTCGTGGTTGGCGGGGTGTGCGTTGTCGATTTGCCGTGTTTCTTTTTCGTTGAAGTTTTGCTCGAATGTTTCGTCGTCTTTTTGGAATGTGATTTCGATGAGGTTTTCTTTGTGGTCTTTGGTGAACGAGTCGTCGACGAGACTTTTGGGGCTGGTGTCGTTACCGTCGAATTTCCGTGCGATGATTTTTTCGTTGTTTTCGTTACTCCCGGAGACTTTGTCGTTGTTTTAGTGGCTTTCGTTGATTTTGGCGTAGTGGTGGAAATGGAAGATGTCGTGTTTCCGGAATGTGTTGTATTTGACGGCTTCGTTGTTTCGTGACTTTTTTTAGTGGTAGACGGTCTAATTGTCGTTGTCGAGTTGTGCGAACTTTTTTTGGTATTTGGTTTTTTGGTTTTCGCGGTTGAATTAGAACTAGAGGCGCTCGATGTCGCGCTAGCGGTTGAATTAGAACTAGAGGCGATTGATGTCGCGCTAGCGGTTGAATTAGAACTAGAAGCGGTTGATGTCGCGCTAGCGGTTGAACTACTTTTTTCTCTCGATTCGGTCGTATTTGTCGTTGGTTTTTCCGTAGTAACGGCATGCGTCGTACTCGCTTCCGTGGTTGTCGTTGTCGTTGTTCTTCTCCAATGATGTCTTCTCGCTAAATACAAAAAAATATCATACGGAATCTGCTTCGACGATTACTCGGGAAAAATCTATGACTACGAGAACGCAGCTCAAGTCTTTTCGTTATCTGTGCTCGATGATTCGAACAATTCGATCGGTCGCGCGTTAACTTCCGAGGTCAAAGCGGTATACGCGACCTCGATTGATATAACGAGCGGCTCATATATCGGTAAAAATACCTTTTTTTTCAATCCTCACTGTTTTTCTATTTAGCGCTCTTATCTTCGCGCGATTCTCATGTTGAATCTCGTTTTATTTTTTTTTTTAAATCCATACCCTCGATCTTCCTGATACATTTCATATCTTTAATTCCCATGGCTGATTTATTATTATGGTCCTGATTAAGGCAAGGGCTCTACGATTAAAAGATGGAACAAAACCTATTTGATTTTTTATTATGCGAAAAAAAAAATTGTATCGTCAATTTCAAACGAGAGATCGTTCGAAATGATTTCTCGGTAATGTAAACAAATAATAGTCTATAAAAAAATTGTAAGTGGAATTTTATCTTATAAATATTTGTTTTATTTTGAAAAAAAAATAAATGCATCTCCTACATTTTTTTAGATTCGAATTTGAATATTTATTTACACGTTCGTTGAAGCTACAATCGCTCGCTTCGTGATGTTCGATACGATTTTTCGTTCGACAAGTTGAAAAGGGTCGCAGAGTCCAGGCCTTAAAAAAATGGCCCAAAATAAAGGGAAAACCGAATTATCTGTTTTTTTTTTTTCGTCCCTCGATTATTGACCCTGGCAAGTGCATCCCTTATTCTACATTCAACAGGCGAATGAATTTATATCGATATGACGTACTTCGAGTACTCGACGTTTCGTGAAACCTTCCCTTCGTTATTAAGGGGGGAAACAGGGTTAGACGGTTTAAAAAATCGATTTTTTTTTATTTCATAAATAGTTAAAACTGTTGAAAAATATTTTCCCAAAATTTTAAATGAAAATTCCGACTCGTTCTATTGTTATAAGCCATCAAAGTAAGTACGCCACGTGTATAACCGAGCGGTCACTATTTTTTCAAACGCGTTTTTCTGAAAACGACTTTTTTTCAACTTGCGTACACGCTAGTTTGAAAAGTTTTCAACCAATCGTTTTGAAAATTGGCGGTCACTTTCTTCATAGTATTGCACTCTATATGAACCTAAAACCGGAATATTATCATTATTTAAAGTAATTTTTTTTTTGCAAAAAAAGTTGTAAAAAATGGCAAAAAATCATGCTTTTTTGTTTTGACCCCTGTATAAAATTCAATTTTCTATTTTTTTGATAGCATTTAGGTTCATATAGAAGAGAGACATATAATAGAAGTAAATTCCAACCTCGTTTGATTTCAGATGAAAATTGCGGCTTCCAGAATGTACGCAAAATGCTGAGTCTGATTGTGACCTGCAATATGGGGTCGCTAATATCTCCGGTGTTTTTCAAGAAAATTCTTCAAAAATTTTATAGTATATACTTAAATGTATGTATAAAATATTCTCAAAGTTTCAATAAATTATATTCATTTTTTATACCGTAAAAAAATTCATGAACATCATTGAGAAAACGCTGTCCTAACCCTATTTCCTCCCTCAAGACTCGTGCGTACGAAAACCGCGTCCGTCTGTCGTGAAATATGAATCCGTAAAATATAGTACACCCGGGTGATAAAAAAAACCAAAGATCGTTAGATAAAGTAGTATGATAAAGATGAAAGAAAAACCTTACCATCGGCAAAGGCCAGAATCGCCAAGACGACGATTATCGATCTCCAAACGTGTCTCATCTTTACCGTCACTGTTTATTAAAAAAAAGAACTTTCAACTCTTTTCTTTAACAATCACTTCATCACCACTGGTACAACGGAGTATCTGATGATCGCGCTCGGTACGAAAAAAAATATATCAATTGTATAAAAAGTGGAAGAGTACGTATGCGCGCGCGTGAGTGTGTTATGTGTGTACAATTTCTGTAAGGCGATCCCCGCGTTTTGGCAGTTGCGGAAAAACTGAAAATGTACTGGCTTAACTGAGCCTGGTTATTGAAGACGATGTACCTGTAATACCCGATATCAGTAAAACCCCCACCGCTGTCATCGTACAAAGCACCCACCAATTGGCAGAGAACACACTGTCTCTCACGTTGTATCTTCCTTCGCGATTTCGCGATCGTACATCTGGTAAGTTTTTTTTTTTTTTTTTTTTTTCCCCACTTATTAGACTTCTGTTTGACTTTGATACTTATATAGTAGAGGATCCGCATTAAAAACGACCTTCACCCATCGCGGAAATGGATGAAAGGATTTTCTATCAAATTTAGTATGTTAGAAAATATATCGCGAATTGGTTGCCTAAAAAATTCTGGGCTAACTATGATTAATTAACAATTTAAATATGAGTTTTTATTCAATATTGTAGTCGTGAGTCTAACGAATAAATTTAATACCAACCGAAAGTATGAAGTCTTATAGAATATGCAAACGGAGGGTTGTCTATTTTTTTCCTGGCGTAACTACTGGGTTGTCAGGTATAAACAGGTAAGTCGATACTAACTGTTTTCAACCATTTATTTCATAAATAAATCTTATATCAAAATAAGCGCTGTTTCATTGCAAACACGATCATATCGACACTGCTTACGAAAAGTAGCACGATTCAAATTTCTTACGAAAATCAACACGTTTCGAATTCCACCACGAAAATCAACACGTTTCGATATTCGACACGAAAACTAGCATGATTCGGCTTACGCCGCGAAAACTAGCATATTTCGATTTGCACTGGGAAAAGTAGTATATTTGCCGAACTAAATCGAATAAGATTCAGAACGTTTACAAATGTTTCAATAATTTTTTCGGGAGCACTATAAGGAATAAATGAAAAACATTAAGGGAGTATCGTCCGTACATTCTTAAACATTTATATTCGTTTTATATTTAAAAAAATAATAACATTATTGAAAATACGATTCGCAAATACGATACACGATATTCCACCACTCAAAAACTAAAACTGTTCATCAATGATATTTTTCATGACTTCAAGTTTCGGAGTCAGCGATGGAATTGAACAAAATTATTGTTTATAAAAAGTATATTCTACTTACAGTCTGAAGAGTCGTTCATTGTGTTTTTATTTTATAAAAAACAAAACACAATCTTGGAGTGATCAACGACTAAAGTACAAAGTACAGTGTAAGTATAAAGTACAGTTGACAAAATCTTCAAAACAATCGATTGAGATATCTCGAGAAATGTCAGGTCTTGGACGAAGTAGCGAGAGGGAAAAAAAAACTGACATTGTTAACTTTGCATACACCGCAATTGTTTTCGATTTTCTTTTCTCTAATTTTTTTGACCATGGTTTTTTTTACTCCAAAATGACGAGGCATTTGCCGTTTGCCATCTTATGATAAGCCTAGCGGACCAAAATTCAAACGGTAAAATATGTATGAAATAAATTCAAACAAAAAATAAAACGGTATAAAATGATAAGCATAAATATTTCGTCAATTTGGAGTAAAAAAGGATGTTCAAAAAACGTGGAGTAAAAAATGAGAAACACTTCCAGTGATACTGAAACGTGTTAATTTTCGCGGTGAAAGTCGAAACTTGCTAGTTTTCGTGGTAAAAGTCGAAACATGCTAGTTTTCGCGCAGATTTCAAGCGTGCTTGTTTTCGTAAGAAATCTGAAACATGCTAGTTTTTCGTAAGCAGCGTCGATATATGGTTGTCTGCAAAAAATCTGGGTTGAATGACGGTTGTCGAGTTTTGAAAAGTGACATTTTTATGCGAATGGAAATGTACGACAGAGAGGTCTGAGCAAAGTATCCCGTGCGATATAAAAGGACACATCATTGTAGCGCTTATTTTGATATAAGATTTATTTATGAAATGAATGGTTGAAAACAGTTAGTATCGATTCTCCTTTTTATACCTGACAACCCGGTAGTTACGCCAGGAAAAAAATAGGCAACCCAACGTTTGCATATTCTATAGGCTTCGTACTTCCGGTTGGTATTAAATTTATTCGTTAGAGTCATGGGTGAATAAAAACTCATATTTGAATTGTTAATTAATCATAGTTATCCCAGAAATTTGTTAGGCAACCCACTCGCGATATGTTTTCTAACATACTAAATTTTATATAAAATCCATTCATCCATTTACGCGATGGGTGAAGGTCGTCTCTAATTCGGATCTTAGACTATTCGGCCTATACCGGTCATAGTTATCCCAGGAATTTGTTAGGCAACTCACTCGCGATATGTTTTCTAACTTACTAAATTTTATATAAAATCCTTTCATCCATTTTCGCGATGGGTGAAGGTCGTCTCTAATTCGGATCTTGGACTATTACCTATATTCGGTCGTTTTACTCACGGATCCACCTTGTTACATTACTCTTTTTCACTGTCACGTTTCCTTTTCCTTGGCAACGATTAAATCATCGGATAATCCGCCAAAATTGTATTGAAGGTATTGGAAGTATTAACTACCGCGATACACTTGACTCGAGTCAATTCGATGCAAAATTTTTATAATAACAAAGGTTGGATGCTATTAGTTTCCTCCTTATCGATTCATCATTATCCGAAAATCATTAATTTACAACGTCCGCGAAAAAATACAAGAAGATGCATCCAAAAACTAAAATAGAATTCGTAGCAAAGATTGTATAAAAGTTTTTTTTTATGCTTATCATTTGTTGAACTTAAATTTCGAGTAAATTGCAACGGATATCGTTATTGTAACGATAATTTAACGGTTAGGTTGAGGATTAGAAATATAAAAAAATTCTACGCGCGACCGGAATAAACCCTTCGATTTATTGTTGTTGCGGAAGGGCGGTACGCAACTCGCGGTTACCAAACCGGCAATTTCACGAGCCGGAGGGGGTGTTCGAGAAAAGAGGTAGGCTTGTTTTTTTTTTTTTTTTGTTCATACACGCTCATTCTCCTCTGTGTTGTGCTTAAATAGGAAGTGCGGTTATACGCGTAGAATAAGTACACAACGGGAACTGCCCATAGGCTCTCCCTCGTCACGCATATTATATATTTTATCCTCCCGCAGGACGTACATACTAATGCACCCGTGGCGCTCGTTACGTTTTGCCTATAGCCGATGGAGCAGCGACTTAAAAAAAAAAACCCGGTCAATGTCATTGATATCCGCAGCTGTCCGGCTATAACGACGGTTATCGACTTCCCTGGACCGAGAGACTTTTTTTTTTTTTTTCATAATTCGACGATCAATTTCGTGAATCGAGTTACCCCATTGTACCGGACAGGAATTGAATAATTATCTTGGATATATTTATTTTTTTTAAGAACCACCCCCCCTCGCCCGATTACGTTTCAAAAAATCTAACCCCCCGTAAAAAAAATAACCGATATAATTATTCAATTATAGTCAATGTAGATTTCGATGTCATACGTACGAGCACCTGCTTCTCTGCTACAAGCACGAATAGCTAGGTCGATAAAAATGGATTTATTTCAATAAATATCCATATATATTTCATACGAATTGGTACAAGCTCGATTAAGGGAGGAAATAGGGTTAGACGGTTCAAAAAATCGATTTTTTTTTAATTTCATAAATTGTTAGTAAAACTATTGAAAAATATGTTCCCAAAATTTTAAATGAAAATTTCGACTCGTTCTATTTTTATAAGCCATTAAGGCCTTACATACGTCGAGAATTTTCAAAAAATCGATTTTTTTTTGTTTACAGATTATTATTCCTTATAGTCTTAGACGTATTTCTGTGTAAGCTGATTGTAAAAATTCCCCATAGTTCAAAAGTTATTGTAGATAATGTGACTGCCCGACGAAACACGCTCGAATCAACGCTACCAAAGCAACAAAAGAGGCCAGAACAATTCGTCGATTAGAAAAAAATAAACAACAACAATTTTTTACTGACAAGGAAGGCGTATAACAAGACAGACTATAACTACTACCTTATTTTACAAGAATTTCTTTACATTTTGTAGATCCGTCAACGTTTGAGGAAGAAATACTGCCGACCGTGGAGCAACTTTTTTTTTACAGTGCTTCAAAAAATGTGATTTTTCATGTTGTAATTTTTGAAAAAAAAAATTGAAATAAATTTTTTTACAAACTTAACACAGTAATAAACAATGTGTAAGAATTTTTTTATCAATTTCTATTTCTATCCCTCCTAAAAACAGTTTTTCTTTTGGTACGTTTTCGGTACCGCTGGACGTATGTAAGGCCTTAAAGTGAGTAGGTCTCCTTCAGGCCCCGAGCGCGTCTCGTGTATAACCGAGCGGTCACTATTTTTTTCAAACGCGTTTTTCTGAAAACGCCTTTTTTTAAATTGCGTACACGCTAGTTTGAAAAGTTTTCAACCAATCGTTTTGAAAATTGGCAGTTACTTGCTTCATAGTATTGCGTTCTATATGAACCTAAAATCGGAATATTATCATTATTTAAAATAACTTTTTTTTTGCAAATAAAGTTGTAAAAAATGGCAAAAAATCAAGAGAGACATATAATAAAAGAAAATTCCAACCTCGTTTGATTTCAGATGAAAATTGCGGCTTCCAGAATGTACGCAAAATGCTGAGTCTGATTGTGACCTGCAATATGGGGTCGATAATATCTTCGGTGTTTTTCAAGGAAATTCTTCAAAAATTTTATAGCATATACTGAAATATATGTATAAAATATTCTCAAAGTTTCAATAAATTATATTCATTTTTTATACGATAAAAAAATTCATGAAAATCGTTGAGAAAACGCTGTCCTAACCCTATTTCTGCCCTTAAACGAACTGGTCGAATATGGCACATCGGGCACTAATGGGCTTGAGTGAAATAATTTTGTTCTCGGTGTTCTATGCTTGTGTTCCGAGTATCTTTTATTCGCGACCGATAGGCATATTAGGTATTAAAGTAAGCACTGAGATAAACGTATAGAAAGTCTCTATATTAAAAAAGTATTCGAACGCTCGATGCACGCTAGATTCCTATCTCTCGATGGGTAACGACCGGAAGAAGAGGTAATCGACGGGCCGATTAGCCCGTAAAGCCGAGCGAACGATTCTCGCTGTTGATCGTTTTATCCATAGACCCTCGGTGCGAAACACGAATGAACGTTTATCCGCATCGGAAACTCGTGTATCGTGCGTCTTACATTCGATGTCGATTGAACGGTACGTGAATTAAAAGAAAAAAAAAACCAACTACGATACGAATAGTTTAAAAATAACAAAACGATAAAGAACACTGACGTCAATGTACGTCTCGGCCTGGTACAAATCGTTTTTTTAAATTTTTCGGGGAATCCTTGAATCCTTAAAAAAAACGTATCGAAACCGTCTTTTATACGTCGTGAATTCTATTCCTCGAATGCGCCAGTCTTATCAATAGCATTTTTATTCAATATTGTCGAGACACCTCGGCGTTGTTTCGTGACTAACCGCGCGAGACCGCGACTCGACGATGATGTAAATTAACGAGTCGAGCGACAGAGACACCTTCTGGAGGGTGTATAAACGCCTCTCGAGAAGAGAATTACGGCAATATATCGGCAAACATTGCTGACAATTCATAACGCCACTATTTACACTCCGTTTGACGGAATTTTTTTAAGGCCGTGGTCTGGTCTAGAGCGAGATTTTTGACGTCATTTCTAATGTGCAATAACGTTTAAACCGTTGAAGTTGTCTTGATGAAAATTTACACGTGCATTTATTAATCCTTAGAGAATACTTGTACATAAAAAAAAAATTATTTTAAATATTTTCATGTAGTTTTTTGCCTTGTTGCAACATGGTGCGCCGAAATCGACGCCCACTCTGAACGATGTTGTATGCATCTGAAAAAAAAAAAAATATATATTCTCAATCTGTATGAGTATTCTGAGCACTGGTAGCAGAATTGGTACTTAAAAATTTTTTTTATTGAGTCGAACAATAATTTTGCTAATATTTTATAACTCGTCGAATACCCGAAAATGTATGAAATATCATTAATAAAAGTTCAACAGGCCGCCATTTTGTCAAAAATTTTTTTTAAGTACCAATTCTGCTACCAGTGCTCAGAATACTCATACAGATTGAAAATATATATATATTTTTTTTTTCAGATGCATACAACATCGTGCAGAGTGGGCGCCGAATTCGGCGCACCATGTTGCAACAAGGCAAAAAACTACATGAAAATATTTAAAATAATTTTTTTAAAAATGTACAAGTATTCTCTAAGGATCAATAAATGCACGTGTAAATTTTCATCAAGACAACTTCAACGGTTTAAACGTTATTGCACATTAGAAATGACGTCAAAAATCTCGCTCTAGACCAGACTACGGTCTTGAGGGGGGGGTAGGGTTTTTAAATTATTTTTTTTGCATTTTTTTTTAATTTTTTTTCTCTGAATGAACAATATGTCGAGAATATTGTGTATAAATTTTAAGTCAATCGGAGTACAACTAACGGAGTTACAGCGTTTCAAACGACCGGCCGTGATACCTGTATATCACGTAAAAAAAACTTTAAATCGATTTTCCCGAAAACGTCATTTTTGAAGTTTGTGAACATTAGAACTCAAAATCTACTGAACCGATCCTTTTGAAAATTTAAACATTACTTCTTCACATAAATCAACAGGTAATCAGGAGGATTTTTTTTTTTTCCAAGTTTTTCAATTATTTAATAACAAATTAAGCGCGATTTTTTGAGCTAAAATTGCGTTTTTCACTTCCAAGTGATGCAAAAAATAAAAAAAAATAAAAAAAAAACCTCTTCCTGATTACATCGAGAAATACATCACCTTTAAAATGCATATCAATTTTTTTGTTTCGGACGATCCGGTAACGAGTTATAATGTTCACCGCAAAACCACTTTTTTCAAGGCGCCTCTGGAGATTCAACGTCACCGGCTTATTTATCAATATTTTTCATTGAAAATTTTTTCTGAGATACTTCAATAGTTGTACAATAATATGTCATTCTATTTAATAAAATTACATTACTCATGTCGCCGCAAAAAAATCATAAAAATATCCTTTTTTTTCGCCTTTAAAACCGTACCCCGCCGTTAAATGACTTATCAAACAAACGCGATGTTGGCGAGCGTGTACGAGTTTTCATATAAAATAGATCGGATTGTATATATGCTTCGTTTCGATAGGATTGATATACCGAAAAAGAAGAAGAATAGCATACATATAAATGACATAAACACATTTCACAGATTCCTGTGCGAGTCACAATGAAATTCGACAAATCGCTTCATTGAACTGAACGAATTATTAGTCCTGCACCATTTGAGAACAAAATCAATATGGATCTCAGTCGAACAACGAGAGAACGAGAGAAAGCAAGTCCCCCAATTCTCTGGGACTAGCGATTCTTCGCCACGTGCCCGACTGAGATGATTCGGTCCTGTGGACCATACAAAAGCAAACAGAATCGAGGACGAAACAGCGTGCAGTAAAAAAAAGAAACGAGATAGAGATGAAATTTCACAGCTGCCCTTCAATCAGCACGCTCGAAAAATAGAGTCCTGCTGCGAGAGAAAGAGAGAGAGAGAGAGAGAGAAAGAGAGAGAGGAGAAGCATCAGCGAACGAGGCATTAGCTTTGTCGTTGGAACCGTAATATTCGATGTTTGCAGTCTAAGGATTGAGAAAAATGGCCAGACCTCGTCATCAGTGCGATCCTACATGTGTATGTTTAAATTGGTTTCGTCTCTGAACGATTATTCCGATTTCTACCGAAGGACCTTTTCCAGGTGATGCGCATTCTCATCGTTGCGGGGGGTTTCTCGTTGAACGAGATACAAACTAGGGAAGCGCTTTTTCATGTCCAACAAATTGTCCTCGTACATGTGTATTTTTAGAGTCACTCCTCTCCGCGTCTTTCTTTAATTCTCGCTTTTCCTGTGACGGCTCTCGTCGGAAACGAGGCTGAAAAATAAAAATTGAATTTATATAACTGAAATAAAATCTATTTAGCCGATCTGCAAATTTCTCAATTGCCTTACCGTCGTAACTGCTTTTTCCGAATGGGGTCCATCGCTTTTGGAAAATATACGATGCCCTCTTGTGTACTTGTGTTAAAAACGAAACGACATCTCGACTCGGCAACGTCGAAAGGATACAGGGATCGATAGCGATCTCGATGCGAGATTTGGCCGATCGTTCGTTCAGTGATTTCGAACGATTGTGATGGCGAACGCGACGCCCGAGACTCTCCGTAGGCGGTTATGAGGTTCCGTACGAACACGCGCCTCTTTCCCCCCATCAACCCCAGCTGCCTTTTATTCGCAGCGTCGCTCGTACGAAGCGTGCGTGTAAAAACACATCCTGTAGCCACGGAAGCAACCCTTCTCATTTATCGTCGCCGTCGTCGTGATGCCTTTACGGACGAGCGGTTAGCCACAATGCAACGAAAAAACCGGCTATCCGTAGTAAGCAAAAATACAATACAATCGATTATGATTTTTGTTTTTTTTTCTAGAGGAGTCTTCGAGAGGCAATTCGGACCCCATTATCGTCGCTCTTATCTTTATTACGATATCTCGTACTCCCCGGGGTGGACTACGAATCTAACGTCATTTTTTTTTCTTCTTTTTTTTTCTTTGCCCCCTTTTGCTCTCTCACGGAAAAACTTGCTTTTCGTTAAAAATTTTTTGTGGCGATTTTCATGTTGGGGGGGCGAGGGGGAAGGAAACAAAATTCTGGAGGGTAAGGGTGCCAAAAAATGGATCCTTTACAATTAAGATTTCATTGTGAAATTATATATTTTTGTGAAAAAAAAAGGACGCACGAACGCTTTGGACTTTCTCCAAATTTCGTGGTATTAAGGGGGGAAATAGGGTTAGACGGTTGAAAATTTTTTTTTCATTTCGTAAATTGTTAGTAAAACTATTGAAAAATATGTTCCCAAAATTTTAAATGAAAATTCCGACTCGTTCTATTGTTATAAGCCATTAAGGGGGGAAATAGGGTTAGGACAGCGTTTTCTCAATGATTTTCGAGAATTTTTTTATAGTATAAAAAATGAATATAATTTATTGAAACTTTGAGAATATTTTATACATATATTTAAGTATATACTATAAAATTTTTAAACATATATTCAAGTATATACTATAAAATATTAGCGACCCCATATTGCTTGTTTTTCTTGGTACTATTTTTTCAAACGCGTTTTTCTGACAACGACTTTTTTTGAACTTGCGTACACGCTAGTTTGAAAAGTTTTCAACGAATCGTTTTGAAAATTGGCAGTTACTTTCTTCATAGTATTGCGCTCTATATGAACCTAAAATCGGAATATTATCATTATTTAAAATAATTTTTTTTTGCAAATAAAGTTGTAAAACTTTATTGGCAAAAAATCATGCTTTTTTGTTTGGACCCCTGTAAAAAATTCAATTTTCTATTTTTTTGATAGCATTTAGGTTCATTTAGAAGAGAGACATATAATAAAGGTAAATTCGAAACTCGTTTGAATTCAGACGAAAATTGTGGCTTCCAGAATGTACGCAAAATGCTGAGTCTGATTGTGACCTGCAACATGGGGTCGCTAATATTTTATAGTATATACTTAAATGTATGTATACAAATTTTATAGTATGTACTTAAATATATGTATAAAAATTTTATAGTATATACTTAAATATATGTATAAAATATTCTCAAAGTTTCAATAAATTATATTCATTTTTTATACTATAAAAAAATTCATGAAAATCATTGAGAAAACGTTGTCCTAACCCTATTTCCGCTCTTAATTTAAATTTTATGAAATTTTTATTTTCTCGACCGAGTACAAGTGCTTGAACTGTAATTTCGACCGAAACTGTCCGATACAGTTGAATAATTGTGCATTCATAATTTGACAAACAAAACCATTTAAACTTTACCACTAAACGTACCGGCACATAAGGGATCATTTGACCCCTTATAAAATAAACGTTGATGTTTAGAGAGAAATTTGTAATTATTAGAGAAAATAATTCGTAACATAACTTCTGATTTCCAATAATTTTATTAGAAATCAGAAGTTGCGTTGCGAATTATTTTTGATTATTTATTTTCTCGTTTTCTCATTTGTTCGGTCGTGAAAACGGGAAAGTCCCGATTAACGTGAACATTCCTAATTTGTCGAATTTATATATTTCGTTACGATCCGGAACGGGTTGATAAAAAAAAAATCGTTAACAATTTGTTTTTTTTCTTCGTAGAAGTTACGGTAGATATTTTCACAAAACGTGGCTCGTTGTGCGCGTTACAAGAGTGAGGACTAGAGCGCGAGTGTCTCGTGTCAAGTTTCCCCGAGTGTCATCTGTATCCCGTACATCCCCTTTTCGAGCGGGGGTACGACACACAACGACAGATTGAAGGATAAATTCGATACGTCTATATCGAGTTTCCGGTGTCTGATCAAAATAGGGTGGGGGGCGGAGGGGAAAGGGGTGAGTAACGGAGTGGATCTACCAATATGTCGCTGGTAGTACACGAAAAAAAAAGAAAGCGGATCGAAAATGTTGCTCCGATGTATTTTCGATATATCGTGGCAGGGGGTTAAAGAGAAATTCTTCATTATTTGAATAATATATGAGAGCCGTGAATCATTATTCATAATCGTGATAAGGCCGTTTAATAAAAATATATTTGTTAATTTATTCAACGCGTGTCTCTGCAATATCTTGTCTCATCCGAAAACGAAAGAAAGAGAAAGAGAGAGAGAGAGAGAGAGAGAGGGGGAGAAAAAGAGGGAGAGATAGAGAGAGACGCAAATAAAAACACAGACACATTTATCAGATCACGTCATCGATTCGGCAAAACCGCGAGGAAAAACAAGATTCTCTTCGTACGGTATATATTCTAGTAGCATTAATAATATACTCAAATTCTCTCTGTCTCTCTCTGTTACGTTCTAACCCGAATTTAAAAAAAAAAAAGGGCAGGGGGATACGATGGATTTATGAGAGCGCGTGGGCCGAGGAGGAAACCAGAGCCGTTAAAATACTTGATTAATGCATTCAAATGGGGATTCCAGTAGCGTGTGAAACGAGGAAAAACGTTAAACTCGATTTCCCATCGTTAAAAAAATTATTTTAAATAATGATAATATTCCGATTTTAGGTTCATATAGAGCGCAATACTATGAAGAAAGTAACTGCCAATTTTCAAAACAATTGGTTGAAAACTTTTCAAACTAGCGTGTACGCAAGTTAAAAAAAAAAGTCGATTTCAGAAAAACGCGTTTGAAAAAATAGTACCAAGAAAAACAAAGTCAAGGGTGTCATAAATTTTCTTCGGTGTTTTTCAAGGAAATTCTTCACAAATTTTATAGCATATACTTAAATATATGTATAAAATATTCTCAAAGTTTCAATAAATTATATTCATTATTGATACTATTAAAAAATTCATGAAAATTTATTGAGAAAACGCTGTCCTAACCCTATTTCCCCCCTCAATGGCTTGATGCATGATTTTTTGCCATTTTTTACAATTTTCCTTGCAAAAAAAATAATATTTTAAATAATGATAATATTCCGATTTAAGGTTCATATAGAGCGCAATACTATGAAGAAAGTAACTGCCAATTTTCAAAACAATTGGTTAAAACTTTTCAAACTAGCGTGTACGCAAGTTTAAAAAAAAAAGTCGTTTTCAGAAAAACGCGTTTGAAAAAATAGTACCAAGAAAAACAAAATCGAGGGTGTCATAAATTTTCTTCGGTGTTTTTCAAGGAAATTCTTCAAAATTTTTATAGTATATACTTAAATATATGTATAAAATATTCTCAAAGTTTCAATAAATTATATTCGTTATTTATACTATTAAAAAATTCATGAAAATTTATTGAGAAAACGCTGTCCTAACCCTATTTCCCCCCTCAATGGCGTGATGCATGATTTTTTGCCATTTTTTACAATTTTCCTTGCGAAAAAAAATAATATTTTAAATAATGATAATATTCCGATTTTAGGTTCATATAGAGCGCAATACTTTGGAGAAAGTAACTGCCAATTTTCAAAACGATTGGTCGAAAACTTTTCAAACTAGGGTGTACGCAAGTTTAAAAAAAAGTCGTTTTCAGAAAAACGCGTTTGAAAAAATAGTACCAAGAAAAACAAAGTCAAGGGTGTCATAAATTTTCTTCGGAGTTTTTCAAGGAGATTCTTCAAAAATTTTATAGTATATACTTAAATATATGTATAAAATATTCTCAAAGTTTCAATGAATTATATTCATTCTTTATACTATAAAAAAATTCATGAAAATTTATTGAGAAAACGCTGTCCTAACCCTATTTCCCCCCTCAATGGCTTGATGCATGATTTTTTGCCATTTTTCACAATTTTCCTTGCAAAAAAAATAATATTTTAAATAATGATAATATTCCGATTTTAGGTTCATATAGAGCGCAATACTATGAAGAAAGTAACTGCCAATTTTCAAAACGATTGGTTGAAAACTTTTCAAACTAGCGTGTACGCAAGTTCAAATAAAGTAGTTTTCAGAAAAACGCGTTTGAAAAAATAGTACCAAGAAAAACAAGCAATATGGGGTCGCTAATATTTTATAGTATATACGTAAATATATGTATAAAAATTTTATAGTATATACTTAAATATATGTATAAAATATTCTCAAAGTTTCAATAAATTATATTCATTATTTATACTATTAAAAAATTCATGAAAATTTATTGAGAAAACGCTGTCCTAACCCTATTTCCCCCCTCAATGGCTTGATGCATGATTTTTTGCCATTTTTTACAATTTTCCTTGCAAAAAAAAAAATATTTTAAATAATGATAATATTCCGATTTAAGGTTCATATAGAGCGCAATACTATGACGAAAGTAACTGCCAATTTTCAAAACGATTGGGCGAAAACTTTTCAAACTAGCGTGTACGCAAGTTTAAAAAATTCGTTTTCAGAAAAACGCGTTTGAAAAAACGCAAAATGTTGAGTCTGATTGTGACCTGCAATATGGGGTCGCTAATATCTTCGGTGTTCTTCAAGGAAATTCTTCAAAAATTTTATAGTATATACTTAAATATATGTACAAAATATTCTCAAAGTTTCAATAAATTATATTCATTATTTATACTATAAAAAAATTCATTTAAAATTTTGGGAACCTATTTTTCAATAGTTTTACTAACAATTTATGAAATTTAAAAAAAATCGATTTTTTGAACCGTCCAACCCTATTTCCCCCCTTAATGCATCGCGAATGGGGATTCCTGTAGCGTGTGGAACGAGGAAAAACGTTGGACTCGATTTCCCATCGTCATGGGTGAGCGTCTGTTAACCGGAAGTGTTCCAATCATCGATCGAACGGAAATTCAGGTGTTGATATTAACGCAACGTTTACTAGTGGGTTTCGTATGGTAATCGCCGTGTTAATTCGACCCCTCTGTCACAGACGCGTTATCTTCTGTGTTCTAGGATAAAGTTTATTCAAATTTAAAAAACTTCCGACAGTTCTAAGACACCGAAATGTGCGGCTGATGCGTGACTCGATGCGCCAAATGTCAAATATTATAAATGTAGGAGTGACCGGAAGTGAAAAAAATTTCTCACACTATTCTCGGTGACTAAACAGACACCGCGGACCATTTTTATATACTTCGATGATCGCGAGGCAACATAATGGGAGACTTATAAATTATTTATGCACTTCCCGGTATTTGTGCGTATAGATATAAATATGCGCAGTGTACACACGGATAATTTGCTCGCGAGTCTCTCTCGCGTTGTCAATAATATCACTATATTTCGACCGCTGGCAAATAAAAAGCCGTAAAACGGTCATTTTATACGTAAAGAGTGCGCGAATTACGTCCTTTTGTCTGCTTGTAATTCGGATCACACATGTGTACGTGTATACGCATGTAAAATATGATATACGTGTGCAGCTCGTGCCCGCGGAGCGTGACGGGTCGGCGAGGCAATTTTCATAAATTTCGTTGGTCTCTCGGAAATAAAATGCGCGTACACATGTGACGAGAAGCTATTGAAATTTTTTTTTTTACACGATATACTGAAGAAGAAAAAAACAACAAAGTTTTTTTTTCTCCGTATTTATACCGCATACAAAGATTTCCAGCAGCCGAGTTCTCGTGCAGACCGAGGGGTATATTTATAACACATATAATATCGACAGTTGTTGGAAGCATATTACGGTTTTGCACGATAGCGCAGATTCCGAAGATCCGTTGACTTTTATATATATTGTACCGGAGCTATACTCGTTCGACGATGAAATAAACGTACGTGTCGAAATTGTCCTTCGTTGTAATTTTACAAGATTCACAATGTCTCTCTACAACAAAGTAATTTCACTTCCGGTTCTTCTTGGGACTCATAACTCGAATAAAAAAAAGTTTTGAACGCATTACAAAAATAATAAATATATGTACCAGCTGTGCCTCGCGGTTTCACCAGTGTTTAATTTCGATTATGTATCTGTTTCATACGCATTATGAGTACATAACCAAGTGCATTCTATTAATTATAAATACCATCCGGAAATTATGTGGAAAAATAGCAGGACCAATGACTGAAAAATAAACCGACGCTACCGTCGCTCCTTAGGGTCATAGCATAAAGTTATATGGTCTAGAGCCTTCCTGAATAAATGGGCTGTCGAATGCGAAAAGAATTCTTTAAATTGGAACAGTAGTTCTTGAGATTAGCGCGTTCAAACAAACAAACTCTCTAGATTTATTACAGTATATAGTATTAGGGCGATTTTTTTTTTCGAATATTTTTTTTATCAGTCCCCACCCGAAATTTTGTTGGATATGTCGAAAAAGAAATTTCCTGAAAGTTACAGCCCTTAATATTAATTCTAAGTACTTTCCCAAAGCGTGAGAAGATTTTCCATCTAAAATACAGGTAAATCGAATTTTTATTTATTTTTTCAAATTTCTATAACTCAGCCGCATTTTATGCTATCATATTGTTCTTGATTTCGATTTACTCAGAATAAAACAATCTAAAAAAGTGCCTTTTGCGGCGAAAGTGTAAATTGTACTGGTGAGTTGGTACGGGTCACTGAAGTTGATTTTTACCCAAAATTCTCGTTTTTTTGCTGTTATCTCCGAAACAATTAACTTTACAAAAAAAATGTGAACGAAAAATTTGTTGAAAATTTAATTTCCTATAAAAAAGGTCCTATCGACCCAATTGCTTAGATTAATATTTCTCGAGATATTGAACTTTTTTAATTTTTTTTATTATTTAATATTTCATACTTTATAAATTTTATACTACTCATAAGTTAAACTTCAATATCTCAAGAAATATTAATGTAAGCAATTGGGTCGATAGGACCTTTTTTGTAGGAAATTAAATTTCCAATAAATTTTTCATTTAAATTTTTTTCGTAAAGTTAATTGTTTCGGAGATAACGGCAAAAAAACGAGAATTTTGGGTAAAAATCAACTTCAGTGACCCGTACCAACTCACCGGTACAATTTACACTTTTGCCGCAAAAAGCACTTTTTTAGATTGTTTTATTCTGAGTAAATCGAAACCAAGAACAATATGATAGCATAAAATGCGGCTGAGTTATAGAAATAAAAAATAAAAAAATAATTCGATTTACGTGTATTTTAGATGGAAAATCTTCTCACGCTTTGGGAAAGTACTTAGAATTAATATTAAGGGCTGTAACTTTCAGGGAATTTCTGTTTCGACATATCCAACAAAATTTCGGGTGGGGACTGAAAAAAAAAGTCGAAAAAATAATAATCGCCCTAATGTAGTATAGATACAATAGTGAGATAGTAAGATTAGGGCCATAGCATAAAGTTATATAGCCTAGAATTATACATAGCCTTCTCGAATAAATGGGCTATCTAATGCAAAAAGAATTTTTCTAATCGGCATAGTATTTCCTGAGAGCAGCGCATTCAAACAAACATAGAAAGTCTCCAGCCTTATTATAATAGTACGATGTATCATTCACAGAGAGCCTATGGCCTCGCGAAAAGAAATCGGACGTTATCGTTCCCCGGCAACGGTGGGAAGGTTTTTTTTTTGCAAAAATCGGCGAATTTCCCAACTGCAAATGCCCAACACTGTATTTCCATAATATATACGGTAGATAATAATTGACCAGCTCGTTTCGACGCTTTGCTAATGTTTTTTTTCCCAGTGAATTAAATAGCCGTTAAGACGAATATCTCGAGTAGTAACACGTGTAACGTGTCTATCGGTATTATTTATATACGACGACGACGTTTAGTGCCTTTGGTGAAACATTTACCCTAGAAGTGAAGTTGCTCATGCAAAAACTTCACCTGCGACCTATCGCGAAGACAAAGTCACGAGTAAACACTACCTATATTAAATATAATCGCTTATACATGTACACATATCCATACGTTTGTGCAGTAACGACCGTGTTGTTAAAAAAACAGTAACGTACGCGGCATCGCGGCGCGTCTTGTCCAAGTTTAACGACAAAATTTATGTCCCGTAAAGTTGCAACACTCGCCACGTGTCGTGTATACGACTCTCACGCCCAGAGGCGGCACTCTTCGAGGCATTTATTTCCTTTTTTTTTCATTTCAATGTCATAATTTTCACATATATCAATAAACTATATGCCTGCGAGTGAAATTTTGGAAAAATGGCGCTAATCTCATCCCTCCCTGATGACAGCATTCATCGATGAGTTTCGTGGACTCGCGGTCAGTTTCCAGGAGTCGCCACTTTTTTTTTTACCTCCACTCAAAACCTTTGAGGGTTTATCCGATCGAAATGATATTTTATTACTTTAAGGGAGAACACCACTGTGACCCCCTGTTTTTTTTCACATTTTTCAAGAATTTTTTTTTGTGGGAAAAATAAGAGATATTCGAAAAATTTGTTTGGGTTTTGTTCCTTGTTTATTAATGTATCGAAAAACATTTTTTTCACATTTTTCACGCCGCATGGTGGCGCTGGGGAAGCTCTCGCGTCAGGTGATGTCATCTCCGCGGCACGCAGCAGAACTCTCTTCAACGTCGATTTGAAAAAAAATTCCGAGTGTTTTCATTAATAATATGATATTTTGAAGAGAAGTACACAGGGATTTGGAAAAATATTGTTTTAAAAAAAATAGGCACGCCTTTGAAATTAAAGTTAATTTCAAAGGCGTGCCTATTTTTTTTAAAACAATATTTTTCCAAATCCCTGTGTACTTCTCTTCAAAATATCATATTATTAATGAAAACACTCGGAATTTTTTTTCAAATCGACGTTGAAGAGAGTTCTGCTGCGTGCAGCAGCAGATTGAAATTAAAGTTAATTTCAAAGGCGTGCCTATTTTTTTTAAAACAATATTTTTTCAAATCCCTGTGTACTTCTCTCGAAAATATCATATTATTAACGAAAACACTCGGTATTTTTTTTCAGATCGACGTTGAAGAGAGTTCTGCTGCGTGCCGTGGAAATGACAGCACCTGACGCGAGAGCTTCCCCAGCGCCACCATGCGGCGTGAAAAATGTGAAAAAAATGTTTTTTAATACATTAATAAACAAGGTACAAAACCCAAAAAAAAATTTCGAATATCTCTTTTTTTTTCCACAAAAAAAAATTCTTGAAAAATGTGAAAAAAAACAGGGGGTCACAGTGGTGTTCTCCCTTAAGTAACACTGTTGTATATTCAACGTACCTATATCTAATTTGGCAGGATATAACGGCTCTCCATGGGTGATCGATTCGACGTTGGGGGGCGGTAAATTTTGTAACCTCATCCTAAACAGCAGTATGCTATTTCATAACTACAACGGTTTTTCACTCTTAAAGCGCGTAGGCTCTGTACGGAACATTATTCTCGGTAGTGGTAATAAAATGATTAAAAACGATAGTTTTAAAGGAAATTGTGGGAGTATAGGGGTGGGTAGTGAAAAGAGAGAGGGAGCGGGAGTCAGGGTGGTGATATTCGAGGTTGAAGAAGTCAGGTCGATTACTCGAGGTTCTTCGCAAACCTTCTACGGTACGATGGTAACATTGACCCATTAGTTCCATGCTGGGGGCACACGCGAGCCATATGCTCCTTTTTTTCTTTGGCTTTTATGGCTCACGTCTCTGCGATCTTGTCCAATACCTCGCGTATAAGGTGCGTAACGGAGGACTCGATCACTTGGGAGCAGACTGTTTACGCTGTCGTCGGCCGATGTGTGCCTGCTCTTCTGATTCTTCAACGGTGCGGATAGGTCGGATGTACACCTATCGAGTTTTCACAAAAATTCATAAAACCGATCATGCGTGTACATACGCGATACAGCGTACGCCGCACTTTCACCACTTCGTATATACTCTTTAGGAAGTGCCTAAAACCCTCCATGTCCCGTTCTTCATCCGTTTCAATTCTCGTTACTTTCCACCTCCCTCATATCCTCTTATATTTTTCAACAATGTTTATTTATTGTTACGAAATTTTCGCTTATTTGACTATCGTTGATCAATTTAAATCATTCTGGTTCGCTCGAGTTAATAATAATAACTAAAGACACTCGTATCATCATATACGAGGGGAGGCCCAAAAAAAAACGGGAATTTCGTCATAATTTCTTTATTTTTAAATATTTTTACACCAAATTTTGATCACCTTCAAAGTATTCTCCTTTGATAACAACGCACCTCTGCGAACGATCCTTCCAATGTTCAAAACATTTTTTAAATTCACTTATCGGGATGTTCTTTAGGCCTTACAGCGATTTTTGTTTTACCTCCTCCACAGTGGCAAAACGCTTGATTGCTGCTTTGTTTCGGGGTCGTATCCGTAGCACCACGATTCATCACAAGTAATCACCTTGGAAAAAAGTTCAGGGTCCTCTTCGAGCTGATTTTGAAGTTCAAAATATGCCTGAAGTCGACGCTCCCTTTGCTCGTCTGTGAGAAGGCGAGGGACAAATTTCGCTGCAACTCTGCTCGTGTGCAAATCTTTGGATAAAATCCTCTGAATTGAACTCCATGATATCCCAGACATGTCACAGAGTTGATCAATGGTTCGGCGACGGTCTTCACGAATGAGAGCATTGATTTTGTCGACGTTTTCGTCACTTCTTGACGTTGAGGGGCGTCCTGAATGGGGTTGGTCTTCAATTGACAATTTCTCCATTTTTAAAACGTGAAAACCACTCGTAGACTCTGGTTTTACTTAGGGCAGCATCTTCATAAGCAGTCTTAAGCATTACAGTAGTATCCAGTAGTTACCAGTTTACAGTAGTTAAAGTTATTTCACTACAAAAATTCCAACGGGCTAACCGATGCACTCACGGCGACGGAACTTTGCACACTAACTCAGGAGACGTGTCCCCAATGGACACCTGGTCGAGCAATGAATTCCCCCACTCCCCCACCCCGCCGCAGCGCAATTCCCGTTTTTTTTGGGTCCCCCCTCGTACGAGGTCTGTTAAAAAAGTATCGCGAATTTTGAATTTCCGCGGTCTCATGTCCCTCCCTTATGCTGAAAAAATTGGCCATTTTGAATGTTTAGTTAATTGTTGACAGCTGTTTTGGTTAGACGTGTTTTGGCTTATCTTCGATTTTTGCCTATTCCAAAAAATGGATCGAAGAATCCGTATGAAATTTTGTGTGATAAACAAAATTAAGTGCGCGGACGCATTCCGAATGTTGACTGTGGCATATGGTGAAGCTACCTTGGACCAGAGCAACGTTTATCGGTGGTACAAAATGTTCTCAGAGGGCCGTGAAGATGCGAACAACGAAATGCGTTCCGGACGCCCGAGAACATCAACAACGGACGAAAACATTGATGAAGCGATGAAAATAATATTGGCCAATCGTCGAATCACCATTACAGAAGTTGCTGAGGAACTAAACATATCGATTGACTCGTGCTATTCGATTTTTACCATTGATTTGGGCATGAGACGGGTCGCCGCGAAATTCGTGCCAAATTTGCTCAATTTCGAACAAAAACAGTGTCGCGTTAACATTGCTAAGGAGCTGTTGAACTCGGTCCGCGACGACCCAAATTTGCTCCAGAGGGTCATAACCGGTGACGAATCATGGGTTTATGGTTATGACGTGGAAACCAAAGTTCAATCGTCGCAATGGAAGCTGCTTTTTTGGAATAGGCAAAAATCGAAGACAAGCCAAAACACGTCCAACCAAAACAGCTCTCAACAATTAACTAAACATTCAAAATGACCGATTTTTTTCAGCATAAGTGAGGGACACGAGTACCAACCTAACGCCACAAAAAAATCGAAAAACGAATCTACGTCGCCCGCGGAAATTCAAAATTCGCGATACTTTTTGAACAGACCTCGTACAACGAAACATTTGAAAATTTATCAATCGAAAAGTATGAAGTTTATGAGTGAATTTATCATAAATATTTATCGACAGTCTAATTTCTTTCTATTTAAGACACAGGTTCTTGAGAATTGATATCCGAGTAGCTAGTTTTAGAGAGGGTAACGAAAATTATGGTACCCTCGCAGCCATTATCGTAGTGCGCTTTGTGCATTGTGTCCGAGCGACAAAAAGACGATGCACCTGCAATTTTTACGACTCTACATTCATATCTCCCACACGATAGCCTCACCTGTACAAACCTCCGAAGACTTTGTCGGAAAATCTCTCGAATTTAAAAATAGAAATCGTAATTAATTTTTTCAATATCATGTTTACACTTCCTCGTTAGACGGGCAGTTGTCTTTTTCTTCGTTTCATTGGATGAATAGAGATGAAAAAAAAAAGTCTTGGAATCAGATGACTTATGTAACCGGATTTTTTAAGTGCAATGAGATTTCCCAAAGGAGTGGGTAAATTTTGAAAAATTGTTTCAACATACTTTTATGTAGATTAACCAACAATATTGGAATATGATGTCGAAGTTTGCATCGTTGGAATGCAATGCAAATAGGTTTTTAAATTTTCATTTTCAGCATTGCTATTGCTTCTCGTGGCCATTCAAGCCCAGGTCCTTGAAGAAGAGTCCAATAAAACGTTTAAACGATTTTTGTCATCGATAATCCAATCTTGAGGAGGATTAATGGTGTAAAAAATCTATTTTCGTTGCATTCCAACGATGCAAATTTCAACATCATATTGGAATCTTCCTTGGGAGAAAAATCGCCTTGGGAAGAAGGGGGGAAATAGGGTTAGACGGTTAAAAAAATCGATTTTTTTTTAATTTCATAAATTGTTAGTAAAACTATTGAAAAATATGTTCCCAAAATTTTAAATGAAAATTCCGACTCGTTCTATTGTTATAAGCCATTAAGGGGGGAAATAGGGTTAGGACAGCGTTTTCTCAATGATTTTCATGAATTTTTTTATAGTATAAAAAATGAATATAATTTATTGAAACTTTGAGAATATTTTATACATATATTTAAGTATATACTATAAAATTTTTGAAGAATTTCCTTGAAAAAAACCGAAAAAATGTATGTCTGCCTTGGCTTTATTTTTCTTTTTTTTAACTTGCGTACACGCTCGTTTGAAAAGTTTTCAACCAATCGTTTTGAAAATTGGCAGTTACTTTCTTCATAGTATTGTGCTCTATATGAACCTAAAATCGGAATATTATCATTATTTAAAATAATTTTTTTTTTGCAAATAAAGTTGTAAAAATTGGCAAAAAATCATGCTTTTCTGTTTTGACCCCTGTAAAAAATTCAATTTTCAATTTTTTTGATAGCATTTAGGTTCATATAGAAGAGAGACATATAATAAAAGTAAATTCCAACCTCGTTTGATTTCGGATGAAAATTGCGGCTTCCAGAATGTACGCAAAATGCTGAGTCTGATTGTGACCTGCAATATGGGGTCGCTAATATCGTCGGTGTTTTTCAAGGAAATTCTTCAAAAATTTTATAATATATACTTAAATATATGTATAAAATATTCTCAAAGTTTCAATAAATTATATTCATTTTTTATACTATAAAAAAATTCATGAAAATGATTGAGAAAACGCTGTTCTAACCCTATTTGCCCCTTAGCAGTCGTACGACCAGGGACCAGGTTCCTTGAGAAAAATCGCACTGCCCGACGGGATTGTTCCGTAGCAGTGTAGCGACATCTCGTAGCAGAACGATAAAAGTACCCCACCTTAATGTATCGCTAATGGGTAACTCGTAAAGTGCCATATGATGGTCTCGCGCGCGCGCGGCGAGTTTTACATCTACCGAGGATAAAGTGGAAATCGTTCGATCGATTTGAAACAGACTTTCTAGCCAGTGAGATTGCGCGCTCGCCAATCTGAATTCTCTTCGCGATAAAACTTTTTAAAAAAGAATGCTTATCAGGTGTCAGTTTGATAAGCCCCAGGATCTATATTACAGCTACAGACTCGGGACGACTTAACCGGGCGACAAATTGGAGCATATGTCGAGAGTGGCAAGATCAAAGTTTCGCGACCTCGTGCTTTTTCGATTTATTCTAAATATAGACGATAAATATCGCAATGGAGCAAAAAAAATGATAGTTTATAGAAAGAAAAAAGGAGTATGTAAATTTTACGATCGGTGCGAGCATTCATCATCGCATCGTGAAATTTTTAAGTACAAACATTTTTTTTAGCTTTAATCCAATTCGGAAAGCTTCGTACCGATTCATGGCCCACAGGACAATCAAAAAATTGTATGCCTTCTGGGTATCGACGCTACTTTTCGCTTGTCGAAAGTTTCGCTTCGCGATTGCCAGCGGTGGTCGTGGAGCCGAACAAACGTACAACGAGAGAAAGTGAGGTCGATCCGGCCGAGTAAGAATTCAGCGGAAAACTCGCGTTGGTTTGTCGCAATGGACTCGCGCGCCCGGTGCCATCGAAACTCGTGGAGTGTGTTTCGCCACATACACACAAACTCACGCAACAGAATCAGATATACAAACGGTATTTTGTTCGTATAGTGCTGAAAGCTATGAGCGCGACGCAGTTTCAGCGAGCCGTAACTCTCGCGCGGGGATTCTCGTTGCTCGACCATCGTAACTCTCCCGCGAAGAAGTCCCGAAAGCACTACGAAATTACTCGACGTTACGCGTCGGGGAACGGTGATGGAAAACTCGCGGGCCGTTTATAATTTCTACTAGCTCTGCCCCGCTGTTTCACCCGCATTAAATTTGGGTTATATATCTGTTTCATACGCGTTATGCGTAAATAACCAAGTGCCTCTCATATAAATACCATTCGGAAATTATGTGGAAAAATAAAAGGACCAACCACTAAAATCTAAACCGATGCCGCTGCCGCTCCTTAGGGTCATAGCCATGAAGTTATATGGCCTAGACCCTTCCCGAATAAATGGACTTTCGAAAGCAGAAAGAATTTTTCAAATCGGATTAGTATTTCCTGAGATTAACGCGTTCAAGCAGACGAACAAACAAACAAACTCTCCAGCTTTATTCTAGTAGTAAGATAGTAAGAGTAGGGTCATAGCATAAAGTTATATGACCTTGAGCCTTCCCAAATAAACGGGCTTTCGAAAGCAGAAAGAATTTTTCAAATCGGATTAGTATTTCCTGAGATTAGCGCGTTCAAGCAGACGAACAAACAAACATACTCTCCAGCTTTATTATAGTAGTAAGATAGTAAGATTAGGGTTTTAGCATAAAGTTATATGACCTAGAGCCTTCCCGAATAAAAGGGCTATCCAATGCAAAAAGAATTTTTCAAATCGGATTAGTATTTCCTGAGATTAACGCGTTCAAGCAGACGAACAAACAAACAAACTCTCCAGCTTTATTCTAGTAGTAAGATAGTAAGATTAGGGTCATAGCATAAAGTTATATGACCTTGAGCCTTCCCAAATAAACGCGCTTTCTAAAGCAAAAAGAATTTTCCAAATCGGATTAGTATTTCCTGAGATTAGCGCGTTCAAGCAGACGAACAATCAAACAAACTCTCCAGCTTTATTATAGTAGTAAGATAGTAAGATTGGGGTCATAGCATAAAGTTATATAACCTAGAGCCTTACCGAATAAACGGGCTTTCTAAAGCAAAAAGAATTTTTCAAATCGGATTAGTATTTCCTGAGATTAGCACGTTCAAACAGACGAACAAACAAACAAATTCTTCAGCTTTATTATAGTAGTAGAATAGTAAAATTAAGGTCATAGCATAAAGTTATATGATCTAGAGCCTCCTCAAATAAAACGGGTTTATCTAAGGCAAAAAGAATTTTTCAAATCGGATTAGTATTTCCTGAGATTAGCGCGTTCAAACAGACGAACAAACAAACAGAGACTCTCTAGCTTTATTATAGTAGTAAGATAGTAAGATTAGGGTCATAACGTAAAGTTATATAGCCTAGAGTCTTCCCGAATAAACGGGCTATCAAATGCAAAAAGAATTTTTCAAATCGGATTAGGATTTCCTGAGATTAGCGCGTTCGAACAAACATACAAACTCTCCAACTTTATTGCACTAGTAAGATATAGTTACTTTTACTATAACTCATTCCCTCAGAAGCCTCGATCATGACTCGCGTAGACGAGGTCATCCAGAGAGAAACCGTGTGAGTATAAATGAAAAATTGTAAGCCTCGATGAAGAATTTATCATCCTCTGCTATTTTCGAACGAATCGATAATCGACAACGAGAGTCGCGCGGATCAACCGTTAGACATCTCAAGGAACGATCGGCAGCAGCGAAGAGTCGTTATAATCCACTAACGATAATGATATTTGCAATACAATTATAATAAGAATATTAACATAGAATAAAAATAACAATGATATTTGATAATAATAATAATAATAGAACCTCGAATATCTGTGTATAACTCGAGCGCATTAAAATGCAAGATTTTTCACTGTACTCATGTTTGTCGATCTTTCGTCTTTTACGCTCGTCCAAATGTTAAGAATTGATTCAAATTTATTGTGGATATTTGTCCATGTTTCCCACGCTTCTATGCAAAATTTCAAGTCTATCGGCTAGATGGTCATCGAGGAATTAATTGTAGAAGTTGTACCCTTATACACGGGCAACATAGAAAAAAATCATCCGATATTTAATGCAATAATCAATAGCCATCGTAAAAATGTTAAAAATTTTATGTAAATTCAAATAATTCGTTAAATCATTGGAAGAAATTATCACGAAGATCGAAATGCTTTGTCTACATAGTTATGAAAAAAAATGAAAAAAAATTAGAACAGCTCGGTTTATACAATAACGGACGCTCGGAATCTCGTGACGCGGATCTGTCTCGTACGCTGCCCGTCCGGCAATCCACGCACACGAGACCTTTCCCCGCTCTTCCGTTCCCGGTCGAACGTATCCACCCTCGATTAATATCTCCCAGAGGTTCCGAGAGAACTCGGGCACATTTTTTCTTCGAGAATTGACGCAACCCACCGATAAAACTTTGCAAAGTGCATTTATGATGATGGAAACTCCGAGGAAAATTGATAAACAGCGTGGAACATGGGAATTCCATACCGGTATACGGACATATGTATAATAAAGGAGTTGTTCACTGGAGCAATGAACGTGCGTAGATCGGACTATGGTTACGAAGTAAAGAAGCGCGCATACATAGAATCCGAACTCCGTGGGCATAATAATTACGGTATACGTCGTTGAATATACAGCGTCGAGCATGGACTATGGTCGGTTCACTGTCCCCGGATATACTTACGCACGGCCGCAAACTCTCGATGACACGAGCTCGCCGGGCGCACACGATAAAACAAATTGTTATCAATTGCCACCAACAATTTGCCTTACGTTCGTTCACGTCGATGAAAGCTATAAAATTCAGGCTTCCTCTACTCAATATACGTGTATTGGGAGAGTGAGCCTGAATTTTTTACGTGAGAGGTCTGTTCAAAAAGTATCGCGAATTTAGAATTTCTGCGGGTTACGTATATTCGATTTTCGATTTCTTTTTTGTGGCGTTAGGTTGGTACTCGTGTCCCTCACTTATGCTGAAAAAATCGGTCATTTTGAATGTTTAGTTAATTGTTGACAGCTGTTTTGGTTTGACGTGTTTTGGCTTGTCTTCGATTTTATGAAGAAAATAAAATTGGTTTAATGAATCTTATTCGAACGATGCTCGGGTCCAAAATCAAAAGACGTCATCCGAATAATTATTTGTCGATTGGAGCATCTTTTTTTCTCTTAGTTTAGAAAGAGGCTAACGATTTTTAATCGTTGTGGTATTTAATACCTTTTTAAATATGCCAATTTATTAGAAATCGATCGATCAAGCGCGTCACAGATCCGATGCTTCTCGTTCGAAATCTGTCTCAAGGACCCCGCACTGAAACGGCAAACTACGCGCGAGACTATCAATTGGAGTTGAGCTCGCGAGCGTGACACGCTTAGTCAAGGCTATATACGCGATCACATACTCGGGAGATTCGATCAATCCTTTCCACTTTGTACATACCTTTACAATATATACACACACACACACACACACACATATGTATATATATATATATATATATACACAATAGGGCGATTTTTTTTTTCAGTCCACACCCGAAATTTTGTTGGATATGTCGAAAAAGAAATTCCCAGAAAGTTACAGCCCTTAATATTAATTCTAAGTACTCCCCCAAAGCGTGAGAAGATTTTCCATCTAAAGTACACGTAAATCGAATTTTTTTTTTCTTTCAAATTTCTATAACTCAGCCGCATTTTATGCTATCATATTGTTCTTGGTTTCGATTTACTCAGAATAAAGCAATCTAAAAAAGTGACGTTTGCGGCGAAAGTGTAAATTGTACTGGTGAGTTGGTACGGGTCACTGAAATTGATTTTTACCCAAAATTCTCGTTTTTTTGCTGTTATCTCCGAAACAATTAACTTTACGAAAAAAATGTAAATGAAAAATTTGTTGGGAATTTAATTTCCTACAAAAAAGGTCCTAGCGACCCAATTGCTTAGATTAATATTTCTCGAGATATTGAACTTTAACTTATGAGTAGTATAAAATTTATAAAATATGGCATATTAAATAATGAATAAAATTAAAAAAAAGTTCAATATCTCAAGAAATATTAATCTAAGCAATTGGGTCGATAGGACCTTTTTGATAGGAAATTAAATTTCCAACCAATTTTTCGTATACTTTTTTTTCGTAAAGTTAATTGTTTCGGAGATAACAGCAAAAAAACGAGAATTTTGGGTAAAAGTCGGCTTCAGTGACCCGTACCAACTCACCAGTACAATTTACACATTCGCCACAATAGGCACTTTTCTAGATTGTTTTATTCCGAGTAAATCGAAACCAAGAACAATATGATAGCATAAAATGCGGCTGAGTTATAGAAATTTGAAAAAAAAAAAAAAAATTCGACTTACGTGTATTTTAGATGGAAAATCCTCTCACGCTTTGGGAAAGTACTTAGAATTAATATTAAGGGCTGTAACTTTCAGGGAATTTCTTTTTCGACATATCCAACAAAATTTCGGATGGGGACTGAAAAAAAAAATAGTCGAAAAAAGAAAATCGCCCTAATATATATATATACACACATATTATATATATTCGCATATTAAAGGGACTAATGAATTTGACAAATGCCATTTTATTAGGCTCCATAGCGAGCGAACGTTTGTGGACAAATTTTTCTTATTTTTCCCGTTTACAGTCTCTAAAATAACGGGAGTTCCAATGAGGCTCAGTATGATAGCCCTTTTTTAGCTTCAATGTACTATTAAGAGTCCCCAAGACCTTATCTGATAATGAACTTTGTCCTGTTTACAATAAAGTTTTTACCGCAATCAACGAGAATACAATTTTACATTAAATTTCTACAGATTCCTTTGCATCAGCAAGAATATTTATTACTTATATGTACGGAAAATATTTAGCCCCAAAAAAATTATAGAAAAATAATGATTTTTTAATTGGAATATAATTAGCGTCAATCTTGCCCGTCGTATCGTATGTCCAAAAGGCCAAAAAGCGTATACACTTTGCTCGAGCATAAGGAATAGATGCCATTGTTCTTTTGGACGGTTAGTATTGCTCGTTAATTCTTTGTTCCGGACAAAGCTGATAAAAATTGAGTAGCGCGACAATCATTTCGATTTAAAAATTTGAACGGTGTAATGGAAACGGAACGTGAGTCGGCGGAATGATTTTTAAGTCACTTTCGGTGAACGTCGTCTCTTATATTATGCGCAACGCGATAATATCCTTACGTCAAAAACATATTTGTCTCCGTTGTCGCGCGTAAACTCCCGAGACGATAAACTCAACATTAACGGGCCAGGGCATGCTGAACATTATATTTCTCGTTCGCTAGAATTCACAATATAAATTTCGCAACACGCGCGTGTCTCGAGTGACGAGGCCTCGACGCACGTGTTTTATACCACTGGCGCCTGTATACCCTTAATATGTAATACACATATATCTATATATAAATTATATAGAACTTGCGTGAGTGGTATTTCACAAAGAGCACCGCGTCTGAACGCCCACACTGTGTACGAGGAAAAACTGATAGTAATCTCTGTCGTTAATAATCGCGCTGAGGAATCCACGTCATCGTTCGCGCGGCAGGTGCGAATTTTAAAACCTCACGCCGTGTGTATTTATTTATTTCTCATGATCAAACATTCGGACACCGGATCTGGGATTACCCCGTGAGACAGTTGATCCGTTTATTCCCCCTTTTGTATGCGGAGGAAATTTTTTTTTAATTTTTTTAATCACTTATCGTACGACCTTATACAACGTCGAAGGTATAAAGAAAAAAAATGTTAATCATCTCCGGATTGGTAATCGAGGATAATGATCGAAGGACAAAGTATGGAAACGTACCATTATCGTTTGGAGAACAATTCTTCTTTTTTTTTTCGTGCAAAAAATAAACTGTCCTCCTTCCATTCTCCTAACATTACGTCTGTATTCTTGAGGGGGTTTCGCTAAAAATCGAGCAGAGGGAAAAGGGTCAGACCGCGCGGTAGAACTGATTTATTTTCCGTCCGTATAACGCAGTTACCGTAAACGTGGTATTGCAATAATTAAAAACTATGACAAAGATTTAGAATGAGCCCCCTAGGTAGTTTGCGAATTACTCATGAGCCTGAAGCGATTCGTTTTTAACTTCATTGTGTAGAAAGTTCGAAGGAAATTTTTGTTTTGGTAGCACGTCTTAACATTACGTTGCAATAACTTTACTGATAATAACATCGCAGGCGAAGACTACACAGCACATATTTACACATCCGTTTTAGTGGGTTTTGTTGGGTTTTGTTGGGTTTTGGGTTTTGGTTTGGGGTTTGGGTTGCGTTGCTGCGTTTAAAACCCAATAAAACCCAACAAAATCCATTAAACCGCATGTGTAAATATGTGCTGTGTAGTTTTCGCCTGCGATGTTATTATCTGTAAAGTAATTGCAACATGATGTTTAGACATGGAACCGAAGGAAATTTTTGTTTTTTTAATACTTCCTCAATAGTCGCCACAATCTCATAGTGATCTTGATCTTTAATTCGATCCCAAACTTCATACGAAATTATGCATTTCAATCTCACGCGAAAACTACCGTATGTAAGAACGGTTTTTTGGAAAAATTCCGAAGGAATCACACAAAAATATACATTTTGGATGTTACTGGGATTGTTTTTTTTTTTGTTACAGGTCGAGTTGCGCGTTTTTAAGGGTGGAAATAGCGTTAGACGGTTGAAAAAGTCGTTTTTTTTTTATTTCATAAATTGTTAGTAAAACTATTGAAAAATATGTTCCCAAAATTAAAAATAAAAATTCCGACTCGTTCTATTGTTATAAGCCATTAAGGGGGAGAAATAGGGTTAGGAGAGCGTTTTCTCAATGATTTTCATGAATTTTTTTATAATATAAAAAATGAATATAATTTATTGAAACTTTGAGAATATTTTATACATATATTTAAGTATATATTATAAAATTTGTATACATATATTTAAGTATATACTATAAAATATTAGCGACCCCATGCTGCTTGTTTTTCTTGGTACTATTTTTTCAAACGCGTTTTTCTGACAACGACTTTTTTTGAACTTGCGTACACGCTAGTTTGAAAAGTTTTCAACCAATCGTTTTGAAAATTGGCAGTTACTTTTTTCATAGTATTGCGCTCTATATGAACCTAAAATCGGAATATTATCATTATTTAAAATAATTTTTTTTTGCAAATAAAGTTGTAAAACTTTATTGGCAAAAAATCATGCTTTTTTGTTTTGACCCCTGTAAGTTACCCCTGTAGGTTAGGACAGCGTTTTCTCAATGATTTTCATGAATTTTTTTATAATATAAAAAATGAATATAATTTATTGAAACTTTGAGAATATTTTATACATATATTTAAGTATATGTATTTTTGAACTTGCGTACACGCCAGTTTGGAAAGTTTTAAACCAATCGTTTTGAAAATTGGCAGTTACTTTCTTCATGGTATTGCGCTCTATATGAACCTAAAATCGGAATATTATCATTATTTGAAATAATTTTTTTTTGCAAATAAAGTTGTAAAAAATGGCAAAAAATCATGCTTTTTTGTTTTGACCCCTGTAAAAAGTTCAATTTTCTATTTTTTTGATAGCATTTAGGTTCATATAGAAGAGAGACATATAATAAAAGTGAATTCCAACCTCGTTTGATTTCAGATAAAAATTGCGGCTTCCAGAACGTACGCAAAATGCTGAGTCTGAGTGTGACCTGCGAAATGGGGTCGCTAATATCTGCGGTGTTTTCCGAGGAAATTCTTCAAAAATTTTACAGTATATACTTAAATATATGTATAAAATATTCTCAAAGTTTCAATAAATTATATTCATTTTTTATACTATAAAAAAATTAATGAAAATCATTGAGAAAACGCTGTCCTAATCCTATTTCCACTCTTAAGGCACAAAATAGTCAATAGAGAGTGGCTGAAAGGACTCTGGGGGGAAGAATACCTATGGACTATGGTAACGGATACGGGTACGTAAGAAAAATTGTAGGTGGCGCGGTATCGGACTCCGGACGATGTATATATTGTACGGGTCTAGATCGTACAATAGACCACAGCGGGTACCGTACCGTCCCTCGGCACATACATATATATCATTTGGTTTCCTGAATTGAATTCGTAAAACGGACCGAGGAGTAATGGCCGATGGAAAACACGTTGTCGATCTGTCAACGAGTGCGAGAGAGAGAGGAGAGAGAGAGACCGAAAAAGGACGTTGTGGCAACGTCAACGTGCCGTTTCCCATCATCTTTAATAGCGAGTGACGCAGCGCGGTCAGGGACGAAGATGCGTGGGTTATAACGTGGGCCTTTGGCGGCACATCGGTCACCATGGTGACCGCAGTTACGGTGTTGGCTTCGTGACCAACGACTTTGCGCGCCCGTCGAATTTTATCAAAATTCATTCGCCGATTCTCCCGATGGCCTTCTGGGGTTTCACCGCTCGCGGTTCTCGGTGCATCCTCGCGCAAACCGCGATCGGCCGTAAAACTGGAGTCGCGGTTCGTGCGCCACTTTACGTGGCATCTCGCGGGCTTCTACCGCCAACGAGTGCAACGATGTAACATGTAATTAAACTTTCTTCTACGAGGCAACTTGCGGTTATATATCGACGCTGCTTACAAAAAGTAGCGCGATTCAAATTTCTTACGAAAACTAACACGTCTCGAATTCCACCACGAAATCCAACACGTTTCGATATTCGACGCGAAAACTAGCATGTTTCAGCTTCCGTCGCGAAAAGTAGCATATTTCGATTTGCACTGGAAAAAGTAGTATATTTGCCGAACTAAATCGAATAAGATTCAGAACTTTCACAAATGTTTTAAAAATTCTTTCGGGAGCACTATAAGGAATAAATGAAAAACATCAAGGGTGCATCGCCCGTACACCCTCAAACATTTATATTCGTTTTCTATTAAAAAAATAATAACATTATTGAAAATACGATTCGCAAATACGATACGCAATATTCCACCACTCAAAAACTAAAATTGTTCATCAATGATATTTTTCATGACTTCAAGTTTCGGAGTCAGTGATGGAATTAAACAAAATTATTGTCTATAAAAAGTATATTCTACTTACAGTCTGAAGAATCGTTCGTTGTTTTTATTTCATAAAAAAAAACGCAATCTTGGAGTGAACAACGACAAAAGTATAAAGTACAGTATAAGTATAAAGTACAGTTGACAAAATCGTCAAAACAATCGATTGAGATATCTCGCGAAATGTCAGGTCTTGAACGAAGTAGCAAAGAGGGAAAAAAAAACTGACATTGCTAACTTTGCATACACCGCAATTGTTTTCGATTTTCTTTTCTCTAATTTTTTTGACCATGGTTGTTTTACTCCAAAATGACGAGGCATTTGCCGTTTGCCATCTTATGATAAGCCTAGCAGACCAAAACTTCAAACGGTAAAATATGTATGAAATAAATTCAAACAACAAATAAAACAGTAGGAAAAACTGTACAAATAAAACAGTATAAAACGTGGAGTAAAAAATTGAGAAACTCTTCCAGTGACACTGAAACATGCTAATTTTCGCGGTTAAAGTCGAAACCTGCTAGTTTTTGTGGTAAAAGCCGAAACATGCTAGTTTTCGCGCAGATATCAAGCGTGCTTGGATTCGTAAAGAAATCTGAAACATGCTAGTTTTCGTAAGCAGCGTGGATATGGTGTACGCGAAGTACAATAAACATTGCACATTGGAGAAAACTCGTCCAGCAGCAATAATTCGCTCGCTCGATTAATCCGATGCGCGAGCTATCTTTTGACTTACATGTCAATAACGAATCGTATCGTCCGTTTCTAAGGCCGTAGTGTGATCTAGAGCGAGATTTTTGACGTCATTTCTAATGTGCAATAACGTTTAAACCGTTGAAGTTGTCTTGATGAAAATTTACACGTCCATTTATTGATTCTTAGAGAATACTTGTACATTAAAAAAAAAAATTATTTTAAATATTTTCATGTAGTTTTTTGCCTTGTTGCAACATAATGCGCCGAAATCGGCGCCCACTCTGAACGATGTTGTATGCACCTGAAAAAAAAAAAAATATATATATATTCTCAATCTGTATGAGTATTCTGAGCGCTAGTAGCAGAATTGGTACTTAAAAAAAATTTTTATTGAGTCGAACAATAATTTTGCCGACATTTTATAACTCGTCGAATGATGACATATCATTAATGAAAGTTCAACAGGCCGCCATTTTGTCAAAATTTTTTTTTAATTACCAATTCTGCTACCAGTGCTCAGAATACTCATACAGATTGAGAATATATATATATTTTTTTTTTCAGTTGCATACAACATCGTCCAGAGTGGGCGCCGATTTCGGCGCACCAACAAGGCAAAAAACTACATGAAATTATTTAAAATAATTTTTTTTTTTTAATGTACAAGTATTCTCTAAGGATCAATAAATGCACGTGTAAATTTTCATCAAGACAACTTCAACGGTTCAAACGTTATTGCACATTAGAAATAACGTCAAAAATCTCGCTCTAGACCAGCTACGGCCTTAAGGGATAACACCACTGTGACCCCCTGTTTTTTTTCACATTTTTCAAGAATTTTTTTTTGTGGGAAAAAAAGAGATATTCGATAAATTTTTTTGGGTTTTGTTCCTTGTTTATTAATGTATCAAAAAACATTTTTTTCACATTTTTCACGCCGCATGGTGGTGCTGGGGAAGCTCTCGCGTCAGGTGCTGTCATCTCCGCGGCACGCAGCAGAACTCTCTTGAACGTCGATCTGAAAAAAAATACCGAGTGTTTTCGTTAATAATATGATATTTTAAAGAGAAGTACATAGGGATTTGGAAAAATATTGTTTTAAAAAAAATAGGCACGCCTTTGAAATTAAAGTTAATTTCAAAGGCGTGCCTATTTTTTTTAAAACAATATTTTTCCAAATCCCTATGTACTTCTCTTCAAAATATCATATTATTAACGAAAACACTCGGTATTTTCTTTCGGATCGACGTTGAAGAGAGTTCTGCTGCGTGCCGCGGAGATGACAGCATCTGACGCAAGAGCTTCCCCAGCGCCACCATGCGGCGTGAAAAATGTGAAAAAAATATTTTTTGATACATTAATAAACAAGGAACAAAACCCAAAAATTTTGTTCGAATATCTCTTTTTTTTCCCACAAAAAAAAATTCTTGAAAAATGTGAAAAAAAACAGGGGGTCACAGTGGTGTTATCCCTTAAACTCACAGCGAAAGGCAATTGAAAAGAGTTGTTTTTACAAACAACTTGGTGCTTTGGACGACTTTACATAAGAATATAGTATCAACAAGTACGAATTACCAATCAATGAACGGTATCACCTCCCCGCCGATCTTTTTCTCTCGTCCGAGCCAATGACAATGTTTCAAAGTTCTCCCCCACCATTGTCCGTTTGAGTTACATGAAGATAAGCTAGGTGAGGTTATACTGTACACGGTACATTATCGCCAGACATTCGCGTCTCATCGTTACGAAAAAGGAGGTTCCCATCGAATGTTCCACCGAGTCATTGGACGATGTCTAAAGTACCCGAGACAATTTGCTGTAACGCGTAAATCAGCGTTAAAAACATAATACTTTTACGAGTAACCGCAACAGTATATATACCGCAAAATTATTCATAAACTCTCGACCGCTACGCAGAGTTTCATTACAAAAGACAATTGTACATTTTATTTTAACGCATCACAGACATCCCGATATCTATGGCTTCTCGTGTTAACCGGCGTGTTCGATCAAATAAAACATTTTCCTTTCCTCCTGAATTTGTGATCACGGCCCTGGCGAGCGTAGACACCCGAGTCCATCCGAAGTTTGCCGACAGTCGTTGTGGAATAGGCTGAAACGGCCGACAGTCGTCGCCACTGTCGTCAGTCGACTCCGGGTGATTCCTCCGATCGTGTTCCGCGAAAAACGGTGCGTGGTGTGTGGCTACGAGCAGGCCAAGAGATGAGAGCTTGACCAAATCTGCACGGGGGGTAAATAGCGCGTTTACCCTGCGGGAAAGTGCGCTGCCTAATCCTGTAAATAATTTTTTCATCCGTGCTACGAGGGCGGTTTGCTGTGCGACAGGGGACAGAGGGGGGGGTGGGGTGGGCGGGGGGGGATGAGCGAGCAGAATGAAAAAGTGTGAAAGTGGGTGACTGCGAGTAAAAGAAATGTGCGTTGTCGAGGTGCGCGAATTTATTGAAAAGTGTCGAGAAACTGTGAGCTGGTAAAAAAAAAAAACCAGGATTACACGTGAGAGGACGAACGACGGAAAGTGTCAACGCGAATTTTGCTCTTTCGGATCTATCTCAACAAACGAATTGAATTGTTTTATCGAAGAGTTTCGCTCGTTGAGTGATATTCGCACCTAACCGCGGACACACACGTACACCGCCGCACGCATCGTGAATCCAACGCGAATAACCATCTCTCTCGTTCTCTCTGGGACACGAAGGCAACCAGAGAGAGAGAGACGAGGTGTCGGAAACGCACAAGATGGCTGGGATTCGTTGAAGTTTTAACGGCGAGGAAAAAAAAAACAAGAAAAATCAGGAAGAAACGAGTCCGCGGTACCATCACGGTAACCGAAAACGCGGCCGTCTCGCTTGCCCTGCGTCCGGGTCGCGGTTTAAATAAGAACATGACGCTACGTGACCGGGCCAGTCCGTGAAGAGAGACAGAGAGAGAGAGAGAGAGAGAGAGAGGGAAAGAGAGAGACACTGGGCCGGAGGAGTGAAAGGTAAAGGAAAAACACTGCTGGTCCCATCGTCACTGTCTCATGCTAATATTACAAACTGTCATATTGCCCCCGTCTCGCAGAGCTAAGTCTAACTAGTGCGTTGGAAAAAAAAAAGCATGAATAGCGATACGGGTCTACCGGACCTATCGTCACTTAGGGCGATCAGGGTTATCACAGATGGCGTTGAATTGTTGTAGCGAACTTTTGAAAAAGTACACACGCATATTGGATCGCTTAGAATGTTCCAAATGGTTCCAATATCGCGTCACGTGATTCGCCAGTTTGATGAGCAAGCGACGGGACGATTACAACGCGTACCAGGACACACGGCAATAAATGCGCCATTCGGCGATTCATTCGTTGCTTGTATACGCTGAATTATATATTATGGCGATTTTTTTTTCGACTATTTTTTTTTTCCAGTCCCCACCCGAAATTTTGTTGGTTATGTCGAAAAGGTTGACCCTGAAAGTTACAGCTCTTAATATTAATTCTAAGTACTTTCCCAAAGCGTGAGAAGATTTTCCATCTAAAATACACGTAAATTAAATTTTATTTCATTTCTTCAAATTTCTATAACTCAGCCGCATTTTATGCTATCATATTGTTCTCGGTTTCGATTTACTCGGAATAAAACAATCTAAAAAAGTGCCTCTTGCGGCGAAAGTGTAAATTGCACTGGTGAGTTCGTACGGGTCACTGAAGTTGATTTTTACCCAAAATTCTCGTTTTTTCGCTGTTATCTCCGAAACAATTAACTTTACGAAAAAAATGTTAATGAAAAATTTGTTGGAAATTTAATTTCCTACAAAAAAGTTCCCATCGACCCAATTGCATAGATTAATATTTCTTGAGATATTGAACTTTTTTTATTATTTAATATTTCATATTTTACAAATTTTATACTACTCATAAGTTAAAGTTCAATATCTCGAGGAATGTTAATCTAAGCAATTGGGTCGATAGGACCTTTTTTGTAGGAAATTAAATTTCCAACAAATTTTTCATTTACATTTTTTTCGTAAAGTTAATTGTTTCGGAGATAACAGCAAAAAAACGAGAATTTTGGGTAAAAATCAACTTCGGTGAGCCGTACCAACTCACCAGTAAAATTTACACTTCAGCCGCAAAAGGCACTTTTTTTAGATTGTTTTATTCCGAGTAAATCGAAACCAAGAACAATATGATAGCATAAAATGCGGCTGAGTTATGGAAATTTGAAGAAAAAAAAAAAATTCGATTTACGTGTATTTTAGATGGAAAATCTTCTCACGCTTTGGGAAAGTGCTTAGAATTAATATTAAAGGCTGTAACTTTCAGGGAATTTCTTTTTCGACATATCCAACAAAATTTCGGGTGGGGACTGAAAAAAAAAAATCGCCCTAATATTGTATATATATAGATATATATATGTGTATTGTAACCGTAACCGAGAAGGGGCCGGTTTGTGTCGACTGTGCGAACTTTTGCCGACCACTTGAGCGAATCGCCGGGCTCCCAGGACCGCTATCACATTTTCCTGCTGGCTCGCCTGTGTCTCTGTTATTATTTCGCATTCTCTGTCGTATTACAACGTCAGTTGATCGTACGATCGTTTTTCCCCTATTTATGATCGGACCCTCGTTGATTTACCTGCTAACGATCGGAGTCCGTCGCCGTATCACAATGGAACATTACATTGTTCGAAACGTAGATTCAAAGTGTAGAAAAAAAAAAAGAAAAAAAAGAAAAGGTTTCGAGTCTGTGAATGACGTTTCATCGGAGTTTACGAGCATGTCACGCTCAGCCGAGCTGTCGTTTCTAATTCTTCGTCGATGATTATGACCATGGAGATAAAGACAAGGCTTAAAGTCGAAATTTTCCAATGCTGGCTTTTCGAGTTTATTCAAATTTTGTTCGTACGACGTTTAAAGCCACGGGGGCCCCTCCGTCGATGCCCCGAAAGTGGTTGACTCTATCCGTTTCGAGTAAACGGAGAAAGTGGATTAGAATTTTTGTAATATTAATCTCGATGTTGATTTTAATGGTTCGAAGACCCCCCCCCGTTGTCCCCGGAAGTCGACAGTTTTAACCGATTTAAAGCTAACGCAAGGATACTCGGAGGGTCTAAGTTTCAACTTGCGCGGGGGAGTATCCCTGATTCGTTGTTTCTTTTGTTTCGCGTGTGGTTAATAGTTCGTAGAGATATCTCGTAAGTAATTTGGATGAGGAAGAAGAGAAAGAACGACGAGGAACGCAGCCAAGTCGAGCTACGTGAAGAGGCTCTGTTTGGTCCGAGTTGTCTCATCGTTGCTCCTCGGTATATACGTACTCCTTTCCACGCCTGCGTTTCGTATCACGATCTCTCTCTCTCTCTATCCTTCTCTGCATCTCAGCTCGTTTTCGTGTCCGTGTCAGTCGGCGCTATCTATTTTTACACGCCACGCCGTTCGAACTTTCTACCGGTTCGTTGCGACCAACGATATACTCTTCTCGTTGCTTGGAGAAAAAAAAAAAACTAAACTTTCCTCCTTTACGTAGGAATTCTTGCCAGCAAAGCGATCGATCATTGCAAAGAACTCCGGAGACATTCAAACAGCTTGCTACGCCTTGAATTTTACGTATTTATTCCTCACACAGCTGTTTTCTTCATTGCTACTCGGTTAGTTCGCGACGAAACCGTTAACGGCGGGGTAGGGTTTTAAAGGCGAAAAAAAAGCATATTTTTATGATTTTTTTGCGGCGACATGAGTAATATAATTTTATTGAGTAGAATTACATATTATTGTACAACTATTGAAGTATCTCAGAACAAATTTTCAATGAAAAATATTGATAAATAAGCCGGTGACGTTAAATCTCCAAAGGCGCCTTGAAAAAAAGTGGTTTTGCGGTGAACATTATAACTCGTTACCGGATCATCCGAATCAAACAAATTGATATGCATTTTAAAGGTGATGTATTTCTCGAGGTAATCAGGAAGAGTTTTTTTTTTTTTTTTTTTTTTCTATTTTTTGCAGCACTTGGAAGTGAAAAACGCTAATTTTAGCTCAAAAAATCGCGCTTAATTTGTTATTAAAAAATTGAAAAAAAAAACTCCTCCTGATTACCTGTTGATTTATGTGAAGAAGTAATGTTTACATTTTGAAAAGGATCGGTTCAGTAGATTTTGAGTTCTAATGTTCACGAACTTAAAAAATGACGTTTTCGGGAAAATCGATTTAAAGTTTTTTATACGTGATATACAGGTATCACGGCCGGTCGTTTGAAACGCTGTAACTCCGTTAGTTTTACTCCGATTGACTTAAAATTTATACACAATATTCTCGACGAATTGTTCATTCAGAAAAAAATTAAAAAATGCAAAAAAAATAATTTAAAACCCCCCCCTCCCTTAAGCACACCACGGCGGATCGGAGCAACGATGTGACGCGAATGTACCGCCTGCAAATTTCATTTGTAGGCTCGAGATTTCGTCGGCATCGGGCACCGTCTTCTCGTTACTCCGAGTGTACGCACACGGTGACGTGAATTTACGGGTAAATTATGTTTGTACTCTTATTTTTTCGTCGATTGCGCGTAAATTAGTTTAGGGAGATACGTTCGAGAATTTGTTTCTATTCATTACTTTTTCTTCTTTCGGATTTTTACGTATGACTCTTCTCAAATACATTTTTTTTCCAATTTTCCCCCTATTACTCTCTACCCGCACTTCGCTGAGCTAATCTAACTTCCGTTGCACCCGTACGCGTCTTAGCTGCATCGTGTCCCATTTGCCGTGGACACGGGGAAACTGCGGAAAACCTGTGTCGACACAGACGGCTTTGTTTTCACTGTATATTTTCATTTGTATTTACGACATCAAAAATTCAATGAAACTGCCTCCCGCTCAACAGTCGACGCGCCAGCCGGTGCACGCGGCCAAACGGTCATCCATCCGAGTAATGACCGCGGACAAAACCGCTTAACTTGGGTGATCAACGGAACCGCGGCACCGACCCCGCGTATCCACTGTCGTCGGTTTGGGAATTTGTTTCTCATTTATTCGGATGGTTAAGAATACGTTTCCAATTCCCTACAGTCATGTCAGTTGATTGTGATACAAGCGAAACCTAGATTTAAGGAAATTTTTTTTTGTTATCAACAGTAATCGTTTCCGTAACGTTTTATCCGTTCTTATCCCATTAAATTTCAATAATTATACCTCAATATTTAGTTCAAAGTTACAGGGATCGATGTAATGAGGGTGGAGGGTTACAATTCGGAACGACCACTATTTTGAACGTCTTTAAATCAGAAAAGAAATAATCAGAAGATTGTTATTTCTTTTCTGATTTAAAGACGTTTTTTATATGAAGCGTTCAAACTATTGAACGTTCGTCATTTTGAAAATCCACATTTCAGCCGTCCAAAATAATGGTCGTTCCGAATTTTGTCACCCTCAACCTATAATATCAAATGTAGATTTTGTACGAGGCCAAGTAACCTAATAAAAATACAATCATCAGTAAAATATCATTTTTAGTTCTGTCCAGTTAAACATCTGATCAATGTCATAAATAAAATAGTGGCTGTTCCGAATTTTGTCACCCTCACCCTATAATATCAAATGTAGATTTTGTACGAAGTCAAGTAACCCAATCGAAATACAATCATCAGTAAAATATCATTTTTAGTTCTGTTTATTTAACCATCTGACCAATCTCACAATTCAAATAGTGGCCGTTCCGAATTTTATCACCCTCAACCTATAATATCAAATGTAGATTTTGTACGAAGTCAACTAACTCAATCGAAATACAATCATCAGTAAAATATCCTTTTTAGTTCTGTTCATTTAACCATCTGACCAATCTCACAATTCAAATAGTGACCGTTCCGAATTTTATCACCCTCAACCTATAATATCAAATGTAGATTTCGTACGAAGTCAAGTAACCCAATCGAAATACAATCATCAGTAAAATATCATTTTTAGTTCTGTTCATTAAACATCTGATCAATGTCATAATTCAAATAGTAGCCGTTCCAAATTTTATCACCCTCACCCTATAATATCAAATGTAGATTTTGTACGAAGTCAAGTAACTCAATCGAAATGCAATCATCGGTAAGATATCATTTTTAGTTCTGTTCATTTACCCATCTGACCAATCTCACAATTCAAATAGTGGCCGTTCCGAATTTTATCACCCTCAACCTATAATATCAAATGTAGATTTTGTACGAAGTCAAGTAACCCAATTGAAATACAATCACCAGTAAAATATCATTTTTAGTTCTGTTCATTTAACCATCTGAACAATTTCACAATTCAAATAGTGGCTGTTCCGAATTTTATCACCCTCAACCTATAATATCAAATGTAGATTTTGTATAAGGCCAAGTAACCCAATCGAAATACAATCATCAGTAAAATATCATTTTCAGTTCTGTTCATTTAACCATCTGACCAATCTCACAATTCAAATAGTGGCTGTTCCGAATTTTATCACCCTCAACCTATAATATCAAATGTAGGTTTTGTACGAAGTCAAGTAACCCAATTGAAATACAATCATCAGTAAAATATCATTTTTAGTTCTGTTCATTTAACCATCTGAACAATTTCACAATTCAAATAGTGGCTGTTCCGAATTTTATCACCCTCAACCTATAATATCAAATGTAGATTTTGTACAAAGTCAAGTAACCCAATAAAAATACAATCATCAGTAAAATATCATTTTTAGTTCTGTTCATTTAAACATCTGACCAATCTCATAATTAAAATAGTGACCGTTCCGAATTTTATCACCCTCACCCTATAATATCAAATGTAGATTTTGTACGAAGTGAAGTAACCCAATCGAAATACAATCATCAGTAAAATATCATTTTCAGTTCTGTTCATTTAACCATCTGACCAATCTCACAATTCAAATAGTGAATGATGTTGAAGTTCGCATCGTTGGAACGCAACGCAAATAGATTTTTAAATTTTCATTTTCAGTGTTGCTCTTTTCTTCTCGTGCCTATTTAGGCCCAAGTCCTTGAAGGAGATCCCAATAAAACGTTTTAACGATTTTTGTCATCGATAATCCAATCTTAAGGGAGTTTAATGATGTACAAAATCTAATTTCGTTGCATTCCAACGATGCAAACTTCAACATCATAATAGTGACCGTTCCGAATTTTATCACCCTCAACCTATAATATCAAATGTAGATTTTGTACAAGGCCAAGTAACCCAATCGAAATACAATCACCAGTAAAATATCCTTCTTAGTTCTGTTCATTTAACCATATAACCAATCACATAATTATACATAGTCTACCGATAGTTTTTGCATATATATATTATACAGCCGGTGAGAGGCAGCTGGGATTCACGTCGAGGCCGTCGAGGTTTCGTTTCTTAGCCGTTCTTAAACTCAATGGTGGCCATCAACCACAGCGTGAATTCGCGATAGCCAAAAGACCTTTCATTTATCTCTATTCTATCGTAACAAAAGTACAATGGCACACATACGCGAAAGTCTCCTTCGTCAGTTGGTTCTTTGTGCGATTATTTCTCATATTCTCAATGCAGCAAACGGATTTGAGCTTTTCACGAAATGCCTCGGTAACCCTTTGGACTCTGCTACCCTTGCGAACTTTTACCCTTGCGATATGAGACAGAGATAGCGAAGAATTTTGTGAAGCAACCGTTACGATAATTGTTACATTGAGGGTCGGACTGAAAATCCGCCGAGAACTTTGTCCTCGACGAACCGTACTCTCCCCGTATGGTTTGTACCCATATATAGTACATACTTACGTTACAGTTTGCATCTCGTATTGCGCGGTACATTTCTCCGTTATAAATTGTTGCGTGACAACGCGTTAGCCTCTATAGACTTTGCCATCGAGAGTTGATTCGTTTAATGACGACGATTTATCGTCTTAACGAAACAATCGTCAACGTTCCTCGTCACGATGCAAATATTCAAATTCAATGAGCTCGATCTCTCTCTCTTTCTCTTTCTCTTCGCGAATTCGAACAGTATCCTCTTGAAGTAAAAATACAGATCGGACAGTGGAGTACACCCAACCGTTTCGTTACCGTCTCTATAATAACGGCTGCTGCGGAGGGATTAAACTGAAACGAAAAAGGCGCAGGTGCTAACGTTCAACGTGACAAAATGTAAAACGAGAGCCCAACGATCGGAGAACCAGTCGCGACATTCACGTTCGTTACTCGTGTGTGCCGGCTTCCTACGTTCAATCGTCTTTGGTTTTATGCTCTCTTTCCCTCTCTCTCTCCACCTATATCCTCATAAACTCAAAAAGAAACTCGCACTGTTACTCCAATTGCGAACTGCACTTTAATTACATATGGAACTCGTATGTCGAATATTCTAGCAATATTGTTGTTCAATAAACTTTTCATTTGGCAATCTTCGATGCTTTAAACTTTCCGCATTCGATCCGTCAGTGATTACTTTTATCCGAATAACAATAAATAAGAATTTGACGATCATTTAACCATCATCGCTGCCGAAATAATTCAACCATTCGTTAATCTTGCGTGAAAAATTTGTTAATAAGTAAAAAAAAAACTTGAGGACCCTTGAACGAAGCACATATATTCACGGAATTTGAATTTGTTAAGGGAGGAAATAGGGTTCGGACAGCGTTTTCTCATGATGTTGAAGTTTGCATCGTTGGAATGCAACGAAATTAAATTTTGTACATCATTAAATCCCCTTAAGATTGGATTATCGATGACAAATGTCGTTAAAACGTTTTATTGGGGTCTTCTTCAAGGACCTGGGCCTAAATGGGCACGAGAAGCAAGAGCAATACTTAAAATGAAAATTTAAAAACTTATTTGCGTTGCGTTCCAACGATGCAAGCTTCAACATCGTGTTTTCTCAACGATTTTCATGAATTCTTTTATAGTATAAAAAATGAATATAATTTATTGAAACTTTGAGAATATTTTATACATATATTTAAGTATATACTATAAAAATTTTGAAGAATTTTCTTGAAAAATACTGGGGATATTAGCGACCCCATATTGTAGGTCACAATCAGACTCAGCATTTTGCGTACATTCTGGACGCCGCAATTTTCATCCGAAATCAAACGAGGTTGGAATTTACTTTTATTACATGTCTCTCTTCTATATGAACCTAAACGCTATGAAAAAAATAGAAAATTGAATTTTCTACAGGGGTCAAAACAAAAAAGCATGATTTTTTGCCATTTTTTACAACTTTATTTGCAAAAAACAAATTATTTTAAATAATGATAATATTCCGATTTTAGGTTCATATAGAGCGCAATACTATGAAGAAAGTAACTGCCAATTTTCAAAACGATTGGTTGAAAACTTTTCAAACTAGCGTGTACGCAAGTTCGAAAAAAAGTCGTTTTCAGAAAAACGCGTTTGAAAAAATTGTGACCGCTCGGTTATACACGTGGCGCGCTCGGGGTCTGAAGGAGAGTTACTCACTTTAATGGCTTATAACAATAGAACGAGTCGGAATTTTCATTTAAAATTTTGGGAACATATTTTTCAATAGTTTTACTAACAGTTTATGAAATTTAAAAAAAATCGATTTTTTGAACCGTCTAACCCTATTTCCTCCCTTAAATAATGTTTTTTCTCTCATTTACTTTTCTCGCTACGATTTTTCTCTCATCTTGAAATTAGTCAAATTATTATTCTTGCCCGTTCGAATTTTACCACTGATCCATAATTGTTATTTCAATGCGTTGCACTCTATTGGATCTATATGCATGTGTAAAGACGGAAAGTTCAGCGTGACACTCTCGCGATCCACTTAAAGTTGGGAATCACTGCGGAAAAGTTGACGATACTCTGGTATTTCCCATTTATCCGCAAAGTTCCCCCACACACCCGATAGTTCTCCCGTTCTTTCGTCGTAGTTCCAACGTCCATTCGTAGCTCAATAGTCATCAGGGTTACTTTTCGTTGAACTTCAACTTTGTAACATTCACTTCGACTATAAAGTGAAGGTTATTTTTTTTTTTCCGAATTATTTTTACAAGAAATCTTAGATCGACAATACTTGGAGGCTGATTATTTGTCTTAATTTCTGACGCGCTACGTGCTCATCAAATTCTTTTAAGGGGGGAAATAGGGTTAGGACAGCGTTTTCTCAATGATTTTCATGAATTTTTTTATCGTATAAAAAATGAATATAATTTATTGAAACTTTGAGAATATTTTATACATATATTTAAGTATATACTATAAAATATTAGCGACTCCATATTGCAGGTCACAATCAGACTCAGCATTTTGCGTACATTCTGGAAGCCGCAATTTTCATCGGAAATCAAACGAGGTTGGAATTTACTTTTATTATATGTCTCTCTTCTATATGAACCTAAATGCTATCAAAAAAATAGAAAATTGAATTTTTTACAGGGGTCAAAACAAAAAAGCATGATTTTTCGCCATTTTTCACAACTTTATTTGCAAAAAAAAAATTATTTTAAATAATGATAATATTCCGATTTTAGGTTCATATAGAGCGCAATACTATGAAGAAAGTAACTGCCAATTTTCAAAACTATTGGTTGAAAACTTTTCAAACTAGCGTGTACGCAAGTTAAAAAAAAGTCGTTTTCAGAAAATCGCGTTTTAAAAAAATAGTACCAAGAAAAACAAGCAATATGGGGTCGCTAATATCTTCGGTGTTTTTCAAGGAAATTCTTCAAAAAATTCTTCAAAATTTTATACTATCTACTTAAATATATGTATAAAACATTCTCAAAGTTTCAATAAATTATATTCATTCTTTATATTATAAAAAAATTCATGAAAATCATTGAGAAAACGCTGTACTAACCCTGTTTCCCCGCTTAATGGCTTATAACAATAGAACGAGTCGGAATTTTCATTAAAAATTTTTGGAACACATTTTTCAATAGTTTTACTAACAATTTATGAAATAAAAAAAAATCGATTTTTTGAACCGTCTAACCCTATTTCCCCCCTTAAAACAATATTCATTGGTTATGAATTTACCGATGACAATTATTCTTACAAAATTGACGGAATTTAATTTTTTTTAACACAATAAGCAATAAATAAAAACAAATAAAAAGGTAGCATTTTTCGATAAACTTTCGAGAAAAGCTAGTGAAAATTTAAATTGCAACAACACTGGATTATTCTTTGATAGAACTGCACGAATACATAACTTTTTACCTATATTTGATAATAAATCCTCTTAATTGCTTTGCAACGCTGAAAGCCTACTATTTAGCGCAGGTCATCACGAATTATGGTCGATTAATCGATAAAAGTTTGTAAAAGCGATTTAAAAAATGTACCCATAAATTTGAATGGTATACGAGGTAGAGCTGCAGACCTCGAGCCATAATTTCTTCTCTCGTCGTTTTCGTCTCGTGTACAAGGACCAGTTCGCTCTTGGGGTTTCCGTTTCCTCTGACCACGATGAGAGAGAAACCGCGCGCCGGTCTCTCATTATCCGTATAATCGAGATTGCGATTGTTCGTCGTAAAGGGATTTTTTTATTTTATTTTGTATATTACCGCGATACCTTGTACGCATCCCGGAAGTGTGCGAATCCGATCAGAAGCCACAACTTCCGTTGGGACGAGCGCGCAAACGAACGGTTCCCGCGAGCATCGATATCGCGGTTCTTTTATTATTATTATTATTATTATTATCTCTGTATCGGGTTGGATATCATCGGTATCTAAGTGGGTATGGTAGTATTTCCTCGTCGATTCAACAGAAATTATGACATCAATAAGGCATTTTCATTGATCGGTATCGTCACGCTCTTGAGTTTTGAAATTTCACCATCTGCCGATTGTCGTTTCACGTTTGATTAAAAAAAATTTTCACGTTTTTTTTCCTATTCAACACAACAAATCTTCACACTCGAGCTACCATTATTACGTCGTAAGAAACGTCACTTAGGTCCGAGGACTAGAAAAAATTCTGAGGAGAAGAGCAAATGGCAATACAATCGACGTTTAGAACCGACACGCTGACTCATTGCCACGAGCGTAGCGACAATATCCGGCAAAACTTGAGCGAACACTTTCCGGAACGTCGACAACAACGACTTGACAATGTTTACCGTTAAATAGTGCACGCCTGTCGCTTGCCCTCTCGACTCAATAACGAAAGAGAGAGAGAGAGAGACCTCGACGAAAGACCCTGCATTCATTGTCATCTGATTATCGTTACATACACGTTCCTGCATAAACGCTCAATGGCTCCCGAGCGATTTAGGAATAAAAAAATTGTCCAATGATCGGCGAAAACTATTTTGGAAATGTCTACTTTGAAAATTTGGAAAAAATCCAAAATACACTTCGTACCTCAATGAATCGAATAGCTTCTTGAAGCTTTAAGGGGGGAAATAGGGTTAGACGGTTCAAAAAGTCGATTTTTTTTTATTTCATAAATTGTTAGTCAAACTATTGAAAAATATGTTCCCAAAATTTTAAATGAAAATTCCGACTCGTTCTATTGTTATAAGCCATTAAGGGGGGAAATAGGGTTAGGACAACGTTTTCTCAATGATTTTCATGAATTTTTTTATAGTATAAAAAATGAATATAATTTATTGAAACTTTGAGAATATTTTATACATATATTTAAGTATATACTATAAAATTTTTGAAGAATTTCCTTGAAAAACACCGAAAAAATGTATGACTGCCTTGACGTTGTTTTTCTTGGTACTATTTTTTCAAACGCGTTTTTCTGAAAATGACTTTTTTTGAACTTGCGTACGCACCAGTTTGAAAAGTTTTCAACCAATCGTTTTGAAAATTGGCAGTTACTTTCTTCATAGTATTGCGCTCTATATGAACCTAAAATCGCAATATTATCATTATTACAATAATTTTTTTTTGCAAATAAAGTTATAAAAAAATGGAAAAAAACCATGCTTTTTTGTTTTGACCCCTGTAAAAAATTCAATTTTCCAATTGTTTGATAGCATTTAGGTTCATATAGAAGAGAGACATATAATAAAAGTAAATTCCAACCTCGTTTGATTTCGGATGAAAATTGCGGCTTCCAGAATGTACGCAAAATGCTGAGTTTGATTGTGACCTGCAATATGGGGTCGCTAATAGCCCCGGTGTTTTTCAGGAAAATTCTTCAAAAATTTTATAGTATTCACTTAAATATATTTATAAAATATTCTCAAAGTTTCAATAAATTATATTCATTTTTTATACTATAAAAAAATCCATGAAAATCATTGAGAAAACGCTGTCCTAAGCATATTTCCCCCCACAACGATTAATTGAACGGCAATTTCAGTGAGCTAACGAATTTTTTGTCAAAGTCCAAAAAATAAAATAAAGCCAAGATTCTGAGTTCTTTGTGTAGACCCCCAAAGATCGACAATCATCGAGAAAATTTGGAGTCGTTCGTTTGTTAAGGGGAGAAATAGGGTTAGGACAGCGTTTTCTCAATGATTTTCATGAATTTTTTTATAGTATAAAAAATGAATATAATTTATTGAAACTTTGAGAATATTTTATACATATATTTAAGTATATACTATAAAATTTTTGAAGAATTTCCTCGAAAAACACCGAAAAAATTTACGACTGCCTTGACGTTGTTTTTCTTGGTACTATTTTTTCAAACGCATTTTTCTGAAAATGACTTTTTTTGAACTTGCGTACGCACCAGTTTGAAAAGTTTTCAACCAATCGTTTTGAAAATTGGCAGTCACTTTCTTCATAGTATTGCGCTCTATATGAACCTAAAATCGGAATATTATCATTATTACAATAATTTTTTTTTGCAAATAGAGTTATAAAAAAATGGAAAAAAATCATGCTTTTTTGTTTTGACCACTGTAAAAAATTCAATTTTCTAATTTTTTGATAGCATTTAGGTTCATATAGAAGAGAGACATATAATAAAAGTAAATTCCAACCTCGTTTGATTTCAGATGAAAATTGCGGCTTCCAGAATGTACGCAAAATGCTGAGTTTGATTGTGACCTGCAATATGGGGTCGCTAATATCCCCGGTGTTTTTCAGGAAAATTCTTCAAATATTTTATAGTATTCACTTAAATGAATGTATAAAATATTCTCAAAGTTTCAATAAATTATATTCATTTTTTATACTATAAAAAAATTCATGAAAATCATTGAGAAAACACTGTCTTAACCCTATTTCCTCCCTTAACGATTAATTGAACAGCAATTTCAGTGAGTTAACGAATTTTTTGTCAAAGTCCAAAAAATAAAATAAAGCCAATATTCTGAGTTCTTCGTGTAGACCCCCAAAGATCGACAATCATCGAGAAAATTTGGAGTCGTTCGTTTGTTAAGGGGAGAAATAGGGTTAGGACAGCGTTTTCACAATGATTTTCACGAATTTTTTTATAGTATTAAAAATGAATATAATTTATTGAAACTTTGAGAATATTTTATACATATATTTAAGTATATACTATAAAATTTTTGAAGAATTTCCTTGAAAAACACCGAAAATATTAGCGACCTCATATTGCAGGTCACAATCAGACTCAGCATTTTGCGTATATTCTGGAAGCCGCAATTTTCATCTGAAATCAAACGAGGTTGGAATTTACTTTTATTATATGTCTCTCTTCTATATGAACCTAAATGCTATCAAAAAATTAGAAAATTGAATTTTTTACAGGGGTCAAAACAAAAAAGCATGATTTTTTGCCATTTTTTACAACTTTATTTGCAAAAAAAAATTATTTTAAATAATGATAATATTCCCATTTTAGGTTCATATAGAGCGCAATACTATGAAGAAAGTAACTGCCAATTTTCAAAACGATTGGTTGAAAACTTTTCAAACTAACGTGCACGCAAGTTAAAAAAAAGTCGTTTTCAGAAAAACGCTGTTTGAAAAAGTAGTACGCTCGGTTATACACGTGGCGCGCTCGGGGCCTGAAGGAGAGATACTCACTTTAATGGCTTATAACAATAGAACGAGTCGGAATTTTCATTTAAAATTTAGGGAACATATTATTCAATAGTTTTACTAACAATTTATGAAATTAAAGAAAATCGATTTTTTGAACGGTCTAACCCTATTTCCTCCCTTACAACAAAAATGCACATACGACAAATATTTTTTAAGCTTTTTTTTGCTCTCGTTCGCGCGCGTCATACTCGTGAAATTTTCATTATCGAACGTGTCTCGATAGGATTATATTATTTTCTTTCACGGTCTTCCGCTATTTCCACGTCATCTCGTCTCTCCCTTCGATTCTCATATCCGCCTTCTTATATAGCCAAGAGACAATGCGAAATGATTTCATTCGAACCAGTGCTCATTTCCTCTCGATTGAACCTTTTATTTGTATTTTTTGTTTTTTTTTGTCGTCAACTCAATGGCGTTGATTGAAACTTTGGCAATTGTTTCTAAAAGAATAAACGCTTTGTCTTCGGTGATACTCCGTTCAAGTTTTGCTGGCATATGCATTTATTCTCCCTCTCGCTCTGTCAAAGCTGTCTCGCATCTCAGCGTTACTTATGTGCTGAACTCGTTGCAGCTGCTGCCGTTGCCGCTGTTATTGCGGTCGGTGCTGGTTGTTTGCTCACTTTCTGATGCTTTTGCCGGCTGTATACTCGGGCTATACGTAGTTATTTCTTTTTTTTTTCCTTCTTTCTCATTTCATTTTTCCCTCGACGAATCCACGAGAGGGTTGAGTCATTGGGAAGTGGGTCGGCCGCGAGGAGCACCCACGGGCTCTTCGTGTACGAAGGATTATCCTGGGTTTCGGTCGTGACACACGAACGAATCGACAAACGTGGCTTCCCCACGAATCCACACTAGTTTCAGCATGAATAGTACACGTCTAACTGTCCATGAAACAACTTTACGCTTTATAGATACAAAATGCATGTATCTAGAAAGAGATATATATTTATGAGAATTATAGTACATTTAACATTCGATAGAGAGACAGAGAGAGAGAGAGAGAGAGAGAGAGAGAGAGAGAGGGAGAGAGAGAATAATGACGATCAATTCTATACGCTAGCTATATGTTTTTGAAAAAAAATATTATCGTTGTGTTTGCTGAATCATCCTCGATAATGTTCGAGCCGAGGAAACCGCAATGAAAGCAACTTTCGATAGTCAACGAGTCGACTATAGTTAACTCGCGAACGGGAGCAAGAAAATTACGACGCCGAGGGTCGGTTGCTGTCCCGGTGAAAAAGAAAAGAAAAAAAAAAATATGGGTGTAAAAATATACTCGAGGTATTCCGTGTCAAGGAAAATCTGTTCCTTTTTTTCGGCTAGAAAAAGCGTTTTTCACATTTGTTCAAAAGTATTAAAACTATCGAATAAAATACTTCAATAAAATACCGCATGCTCACAATGACATTACAGCAGTTTGGGTAGTAGTCTGGTAACTTAAGCCGATTTTCATGTCTTTTTTGGAGTGCGTTTTTTTTGTAGGAAAATAAAAATGAATTGTTTTGGATATTTAGGATGTTTTTATTTACATATTAAAGATACAAAAAATATTTTTTTGAAAAAATTTAATAGTTTATTATTATTATTATTATTATTGATCGAAGTTGGCACCTCGAATAAAAGAGCGTGGGTGGCCCCGGTGATTTTGGCTCTTGATGTTATCTGAAATCAAAAATTCTTGATAATTCTTAATCTATAGACATGTCATTCTGGTCGGAACTACTGAAGTTAAATTTCATGGATGAATAACAAAATGGCGGACTTTGGAAAAAAGTTTTTTTTCCCAAAGTCCGCCATTTTTGTTTTCGAGGTGCCAACTTCGATCAATAATAATAATAATAATAAACTATTACATTTTTTCAAAAATTTTGTTTTTTGTATCTTTAATATGTAAACAAAAACATCCTAAATATCCAAAACGATTCATTTTTATTTTCCTACAGAAAAACGCCCTCCAAAAAAGACATGAAAATCGGCTTAAGTTACCAGACTACTACGTTAAGCATTGTTATCTTTAAAACAAAAAGAATTGTTACAAAATATTTTTTTGTAGGAAAATAAAGATGAATCGTTTTGGATATTTAGGATGTTTTTATTTACATATTAAAGACACAAAAAAAAAATTTTTTGAAAAAATTTAATAGTTTATTATTATTATTATTATTGATCAAAGTTGGCACCTCGAAAAAAAAACGCGTGAGTGGCCCCGGTGATTTTGGCTCTCGATGTTATCTGAAATAAAAAATTCTTGATAATTCTTAATCTATAGACATGTCATTCTGGTCGGAACTATTGAAGTTAAATTTCATGGATAAATAGCAAAATGGCGGACTTTAGAAAAAAGTTTTTTTTTCCAAAGTCCGCCATTTTGTTATTCATCCATGAAATTTAACTTCAGTAGTTCCGACCAGAATGACATGTCTATAGATTAAGAATTATCAAGAATTTTTGATTTCAGATAACATCAAGAGCCAAAATCACCAGGGCCACCCACGCGCTTTTTTTTCGAGGTGCCAACTTCGATCAATAATAATAATAAACTATTAAACTATTTCAAAAATTTTTTTTTTCGTATCTTTAGTATGTAAATAAAAACAACCTAAATATCCAAAACGATTCATTTTTATTTTCTTACAAAAAAACGCCCTCCAAAAAAGACATGAAAATCGGCTTAAGTTACCAGACTACTACCTTAAGCATTATTATCTTTAAAACAAAAAGAATTGTTACAAAATATTTTGTTTTCGAATCAGCAGGTACAAAGCTTTGCGTCATCGGACAATTATTATTCATTCAATCGCCAGAATACTGTTTGTCTCTCTCGTTGTCGGTGCATTTTAACGCAAATGTAAGCTATCATCGAGGCTACACGGTTCACCGTTAACGTTAACGTTAATACTGGGTTGATACTCCTCAACGGGGCGACTCGCGCAGATACGAGTTTAAGCATTAAAAAAATATCTTATAAAATATCAGTTGAAATTTTTATTCCAAACAGCGTGAAAACAGTTTTTTGCCAAGTATCGCTCGTATAACGTTCGGTAGTTCGTAAAAATTTATCGAACGACTCGACAATGATGGGGAGTAACCGGGAAAATAGGTTCGCAAAACCCGTCGCGAATTCGCACGAAAAAACCTTAACGGAGCGTGATAGTGCTTGAAAATAAAAATGTTTTGTAAGAAACGAACGACGACCCACGAATAACCTAGTATTAGCATTTTTTTCTTCTTCTTTTTGTCGTTGTTAATATTGGAATAAATGTTCAGTACGGTTCGAACTTTATCTCTATTTCAGGGAATGTGTGACATGTTCATCCAAACTCAGCAGACGAGCAGCGTCAACAGCAGCAGCAGCAGCAACAGCAGCAGCTCAAGCAACAATACCGCTCATCATCACAGTAAAAAGCGCAAGTTGGATTACAATGTCAGTCAGCCGGTAATACAACACTCGTTGGTCCAATCGACCGGTGACTATCAATTGGACAATATAGGACTGCAGAGATACTCGGTTAGCGGCAACAACAATACAGCTTTCACAACGCTTCACAATAATGGCCTGCAAAAAAGTCCGAATCAGCAGACATTGGTGCGAGCATCAACGATCAAACTTCTAGATACTTATCAGCGTTGCGGTCAGAAGGTAGGGCTCTATGTAATACGAATGAAACAACGAGGGGGGGACCCAAAAAAAATGGGAATTTCGTCATAATTTCTTTAATTTTTAAATATTTTTACACCAAATTTTGATCACCTTCAAAGTATTCTCCTTTGACCACAACGCACCTCTGCAAACGATCCTTCCAATGTTCAAAACATTTTTTAAATTCACTTATCGGGATGTTCTTTGGGCCTTCCAGCGATTTTTGTTTTACCTCCTCGACAGTGGCAAAACGCTCGATTGCTGCTTTGTTTCGGGGTCGTATCCGTAGCACCACGATTCATCACAAGTAATCACCTTGGAAAAAAGTTCAGGGTCCTCTTCGAGCTGATTTTGAAGTTCAAAACATGCCTGAAGTCGACGCTCCCTTTGCTCGTCTGTGAGAAGGCGAGGGACAAATTTGGCTGCAACTCTGCTCGTGTGCAAATCTTCGGATACAATCCTCTGAATTGAACTCCATGATATCCCAGACATCTCACAGAGTTGATCAATGGTTCGGCGACGATCTTCACGAATGAGAGCATTGATTTTGTCGACGTTTTCGTCACTTCTTGACGTTGAGGGGCGTCCCGAACGGGGTTGGTCTTCGATTGACATTTCTCCACTTTTAAAACGTGGAAACCACTCGTAGACTCTGATTTTACTTAGGGCAGCATCTCCATAAGCAGTCTTAAGGGAGGGGTAAGGGTTTCAGCGTAAAAAAAAACACTTTTTTTGCGATTTTTTTTCTCAAATATGGATTGAGCAATTTTATTCGAACCTTTTGTACATTATTGAGCATACTTTTGACAATGTTGTGTAATTTTTGCATGCGGAAATACTAAAGCATAAGCCCGTAACAGAGCTTCCCCCAGAACGTCTTGGAAAAAAAACAATTTGCGGTGTTCACTATAACTCGGCCGGAAATTATCTGAAAATGAAAAACCATGAAAATTTAGTCAAATTATAATCAAATCTTCCCCCCAACGTTCTCTGATAAATTTTTTTTTCATTTAAAATTTTTTGGCGGCCATCCAAAGTGTGAACTGTTATTTTCCACGAAAAATTCCGCCATTTTGTGGGTGGGAAACACCCTTAATGTGAAAAAAAAAAAAATTTAACTAAACGTTGGGGGGAGGTATTTTGAATGTAGAAAATGTGTACAAAGTTTGAAATGAATCGGTCAAGTAGTTTTTAAATGGCAGTGAACACGGACTTTGAAAAAGTAGTTTTGAGAAAAACGCGTTTAAAGTGCACTGCTAGCCCAACCGCCCGCAGCTGTTAGAGGTATAGCGTTAAAGGCCAGGAGATTAATAAGATAATAACTTCAAGAATATTGCTTAGATTGGTTTAAAATTTTAAGGACGTATTCTTGAAATGTTAAACAATAAGATAAGACAAAACAAAAAATTCGATTTTTCGAAAGTGAAAACCCTTACCGCGCCCTTAAGCATTACAGTAGTTTCCGCGGGCGATTTCCCCAACAGGAAACAAAATTTCACAGCCGCCCGTTGCTCTCGACAATCGGCCATCACGTTTTCGCCGAAATGGAAAAAGTTGTTTCGCTACAAAAATTGCCACGGGCGAACCGATGCACTCACGGCGACAGAACTTCGCACACTAACTCAGGAGACGTGTCCCCAACGGACACCTGGTCGAGCAATGGTTTCCCCCACTCTCCCTCCCCGCTGCAGCGCAATTCCCGTTTTTTTTGGGTCCCCCCTCGTATTATGACATCACGACTCTATTCCACGTCGCACTTTTTTTTCCTTATATCTTATCAGCTATGTGAGCGAATTGGTAGGATCGATTTTTTCGTTTCAACGGGAAAAACGATATGAATTGATCTCGTTTTCCAGCGGTCATTCGACGGCTGATGAATACGTATATACAGATAACATTTACGCATGGCGCCGGCAAAACTATCGATTCCACTCAAGGCTCTCCTCCTCGTGTACATTCATATTTCATGCTTGCTCTCCCCTCGCACAACCCTTGCCCTTCCCACCTAACGATAATACACGACCGAGAAGGGCACGGAAGACGATGCCATTGCGCCGATAAACGGAACGCGATACCTGCCACGTAATAACCCCACGGACATTGACGGGACGGCCCACTTTTATGAGATTTTTTTTTCGTAGCGATGAGGGGAAAAAAAATGGAAAAGTTTCGGACGTTCATTTATCAATGTAGGAAGATATAGATTGGCAACACGCGAATGTGTGTTCGAGTAGCGACGTCAATTCTTAAATTCTATAATATTTAAATCTCTTCTTTAAGGTAGTAGTCTGGTAATTTAAGCCGATTTTCATGTCCTTTTTGGAGGGCGTTTTTTTGTGGGAAAATAAAAATGAATCGTTTTGGATATTGAGGATGTTTTTATTTACATATTAAAGATACAAAAAAAATTTTTTCTGAAAAAATTTAATAGTTTATTATTATTATTATTGATCGAAGTTGGCACCTCGAAAAAAAAGCGCGTGGGTGGCCCCGGTGATTTTGGCTCTTGATGTTATCTGAAATCAAAAATTCTTGATAATTCTTAATCTATAGACATGTCATTCTGGTCGGAACTACTGAAGTTAAATTTCATGGATAAATAACAAAATGGCGGACTTTGGAAAAAAAAAGTCCTTCTATTTTAGCAAAGAAGGGGTTGTAAAATAAAAAGTTAGGGGTGGAAAATTTTATCGGTAGTTCCGAGGAGAACTATAAGTGTGTAGAGTAGCCTGTTAAAATTTGAAAGCAATCGGTTCGGTAGAAAAAAAGTTAGGACTGACCAGAAAAACACTGTTTTGAGAAAAACGCGTTTAAAATTCAACAACAGATTTTCATAAGTGAACAAAATTTTTTTTTTAATCTTTAATATGCAAATAAAAACATCCTAAATATCCAAAACGATTCATTTTTATTTTCCTACAAAAAAACGCCCTCCAAAAAAGACATGAAAATCGGCTTAAGTTACCAGACTACTACCTTAAATACCCACCTCGGTAACTTGAAATTTGTACGGCTTCTTTAAAAAAAATGGAATATTTAGTGAAGTCACGAGAACCGCATCAATTTCAACTGAAATCATCATTAAAAATAGCGAATGATTGATCAGCTTGAGTACCGGATTTTAGGCGTGTAGCCGAAACCATTCTCGAATCATTAATTGTAAGTTCGAATTTGCTCCTGCTCACATACCCCGACGCACCATGAAAACCGAGTAAATTTGAATAATTATTATAAAGGTTGTAAGGTGAAAAAAAAATTAAATTGTTGATTTTAGATTCTGTATTAACTTTTCAACTATAAGAAATTTTTTTTTTATATAATCTTTAATATTAACATTATTTAAACGCTTTTTTCTCGAAACTATGTTTTTAGACAGTGTTAGCGCCGATACCTCAGTCAATTTTTAATATATTTTAACTTTTTTTTCAATTATTTAATCTTGATAATTATTTTCTCTATAGTCTGACGAGAGGTTTTTTAATTTTTTGGTTGGACAATTTTTTTATAAATTATTAAACACTAATTTTTTTTTAAATTCCATACTAAAGTTTGAATCACTGTAAGTTCTTTATTTAGGAAGAAAAAAAATTCTCTCCGTCAGACTATTACTACTACATTATTTTAGTAGATTCTTTTTTATTTTTGCAAATTGGATAATTTTTGGTGAAGTTCTAATATCGACAATGGTTTTCATCAGTAGTCCATTTATACCCGTAAAAAAAATATTAATATAAAAAAAAACAAATGTCTTAATTTTTTTTCTTATAGTTGAAAAGTTAATAAAAAATGTGAAATCAACAAAATTGTTGATTTCACATTTTTTATTAACTTTTCAACTATATGAAAAAAAATTAAGACATTTGTTTTTTTTAATATTAATATTTTTTTTACGGGTATAAATGGACTACTGATGAAAAATTATTATAATAAATATTTATAATAATTTTTCAAAATATGTGAGCCGTTTAAGTATTTTCAACGATCGAGCAATTGCGAACGAAGGAAATGTCATGCAGAAAAATGTCATTATGTGAAAAAATTATGTTTGTTTAATTGCAGCGAAAGACTTGGTCGAGAGAAGGTAATGGTGAGGGACTTGCGGTACATTCGACGACAAATCCAAACGGGGGGAATACCGTAGTTGCTCAGGTCAATACTCAACATCATCAACAACAACAACAACCGCAGCAACATCAACAGCAGCAACAGCCGCAGCAGCAACAACAACAGCAGCAGCAGCAGCATAAACAAACGACGGCAATGACGTCGCACAGTAAGCAGGTTGCCAATACGGGCAACGGAGGTGGCGGAGGGAGCAATCCACAGGGCGACGGTGATTACCAATTGGTGCAGCATGAGGTTCTCTACTCCATGACCAATCAGTACGAAGTTCTCGAGTTTCTCGGACGTGGAACCTTCGGACAAGTAAGGATTCTCGTCTCTCGTTTTAACCGCAATACATAAAACGATCTCAATGCCACATCGTTATGAATAGCCACGACGCTCAAAGTTTTTGATCGATCAGTTAAATTTTCAAATGTTCACTCGGAGCCGTCCGATACAAAAGTTTGATTATCGCGACGATCATCTAGCACGTGTACCGAGCGTTTTTTTTTTCATTCCGATTAACGATCATGCTCGATCAAAGAAACTTGGCTCTCGCAGTTTAATCTTCTATTTTATTCTTCTCAGGTTGTGAAATGTTGGAAGAAGGGAACAAATGAAATTGTGGCTATCAAAATTCTTAAAAATCATCCATCGTACGCGCGCCAAGGTCAAATTGAGGTGAGTAATTTTCCCACTCGTTATCGTTTTTGTTATTATAAATTTTATTTTATTTTATTTTTTACTAAATCATCGTTGTTTCACGTGAAAATGGAACGAAAAATTCCGTGTACGGCTGACGTTTAACGCTAATAATTCGTCAAAATGTTTCTCTCAATCAGGTCTCCATCCTGTCGCGACTTAGTCAGGAAAATGCGGATGAGTTCAACTTTGTGCGCGCCTACGAGTGTTTCCAGCACAAGTCTCATACGTGCCTGGTGTTTGAGATGTTGGAGCAAAATCTTTACGACTTTCTCAAACAGAACAAATTCTCGCCCCTTCCGCTCAAGTACATAAGGCCAATTCTTCAGCAAGTTCTCACGGCCCTCCTCAAGCTCAAGGTAATTCGGCACAAGTTTAGCCGGATGGCCGTTATAAAAAATGAACGAAGAAAGAAAAAAAAAACGACAATGCGAAGCTCTTGTCGTTTGCCGCAGCTTGATTATTATCCATACTGACAAAGTGCCATTGTCGTTTCAGCAATTGGGTTTGATTCACGCTGATCTCAAGCCGGAGAATATAATGCTGGTTGACCCTGTGCGTCAGCCGTATCGCGTCAAAGTAATCGATTTCGGCTCCGCCTCTCACGTGTCAAAGGCCGTCTGCAATACGTACTTGCAATCGCGTTACTATCGGGCCCCCGAGATTATTCTTGGACTACCGTTCTGCGAAGCGATAGACATGTGGTCGCTCGGATGCGTTGTTGCCGAGCTGTTTCTCGGTTGGCCCCTCTATCCTGGTAGCTCGGAGTATGATCAAATTCGATACATCAGTCAGACTCAGGGTTTGCCGACCGAACATATGCTTAACAATGCCAGCAAGACAACAAAGTTCTTCTACAGGGACATGGACAGTGAGTATATATACGTGTGTATGCGGTACTGGGGTTTTTGAAGTGGAACGCGCTTATTGTTGCCGATTTTTGCGGAACATTCGACGAATTTGAGAATTTAAAAAAAGTACATTCGCGGAAGTTTGATAAAGTTTCGAACGAAACCGGTCCCATTGAGATTAGTCAACAATCGCTTACGTGCGCAACGAAAATGGAAAATTGGGTGATTCGTCCTATCCAACTAAAGGGTTACTAACAAGGATGAAAACTACTCCAGAAGCAATTGTATACGTAATCTGCTGGGAATAAAAATTTTCAACTTCGTCAAATTTTCACGAAAATCGGTGAAAATATCCGCGTTCCAATTCAAATGCCCACCACTGTATGTGTGTGTGTGTGTTTTCAATACACTAGCCAATTAGTGATTAAGAAAATTTTGTTGTTTATTCCGATGCAGCGATCGAAAATATTCTATTTGTCGTCGATTAAGGGGGGAAATAGGGTTAGGACAGCGTTTTCTCAATGATTTTCATGAATTTTATTTTAGTATTAAAAATGAATATAATTTATTGAAACTTTGAGAATATTTTATACATATATTTAAGTATATACTATAAAATTTTTGAAGAATTTCCTTGAAAAATACCGAAAATATTAGCGACCCATATTGCAGGTCACAATCAGACTCAGCATTTTGCGTACATTCTGGAAGCCACAATTTTCATCTGAAATCAAACGAGGTTGAAATTTGCTTTTATTATATGTCTCTCTTCTATATGAACCTAAATGCTATCAAAAAAATAGAAAATTGAATTTTTTACAGGGGTCAAAACAAAAAAGCATGATTTTTTGCCATTTTTTTACAACTTTATTTGCAAAAAAAAATTATTTTAAATAATGATAATATTCCGATTTTAGGTTCATATGAAGAGAGTAACTGCCAATTTTCAAAACGATTGGTTGAAAACTTTTCAAACTAGCGTGTACGCAAGTTCAAATAAAGTAGTTTTCAGAAAAACGCGTTTGAAAAAATAATACCAAGAAAAACAGGCAATATGGGGTCGCTAATATCTTCGGAGTTTTTCAAGGAAATTCAAAAAATTTTCAAAAAATTTTATAATATATACTTAAATATATGTATAAAATATTCTCAAAGTTTCAATAAATTATATTAATTTTCTATACTATAAAAAAATTCATGAAAATCATAATGGCTTATGACAATAGAACGAGTCGGAATTTTCATTTGAAATTTTGGGAACATATTTTTCAATAGTTTTACTAACAGTTTATGAAATAAAAAAAAATCGATTTTTTGAACCGTCTAACCCTATTTCCCCCCTCAAAGAGATGGGACTCCATGATTCTTTTTAAATCAAATTTCTCTTACAATTATTCGCATGCTGATCGGAATATTCGTTTACATTCCGAGAAAAGAATTTTGAACAAATTATCGACTGGGATTTTCGATTTTATTCCGCAAAATAAAAATGTATAGATCGCCGTTTTACGACTTTAAATCAGGGAGCATAAATGCATGATAGTTAATAGTGGAAAATTTCTGAATGATACGATATCGTTTAAGAGAGGAAATAGGGTTAGGGCAGCGTTTTCTCAATGATTTTCATGAATTTTTTTATAGTATACAAAATGAATATAATTTATTGAAACTTTGAGAATATTTTATACATATATTTAAGTATATACTATAAAATTTTTGAACAATTTTCTTGAAAAACACCGGGGATATTAGCGACCCCATATTGCAGGTCACAATCAGACTCAGCATTTTGCGTACATTCTGGAAGCCGCAATTTTCATCCGAAATCAAACAGGGTTGGAATTTACTTTTATTACATGTCTCTCTTCTATATGAACCTAAATGCTATAAAAAAAATAGAAAATTGAATATTTTACAGGGGTCAAAACAAAAAAAGCATGATTCTTTGCCATTTTTTACAACTTGATTTGCAAAAAAAAAATTATTTTAAATAATGATAATATTCCGATTTTAGGTTCATATAGAGCGCAATACTATGAAGAAAGTAACTGCCAATTTTCAAAACGATTGATTGAAAACTTTTCAAACTAGCGTGTACGCAAGTTCAAAAAAAGTCGTTTTCAGATAAACGCGTTTGAAAAAATAGTACCAAGAAAAACAAGCAATATGGGGTCGCTAATATTTTATAGTATATACGTAAATATATGTATAAAAATTTTATAGTATATACTTAAATATATGTATAAAATATTCTCAAAGTTTCAATAAATTATATTTATTTTTTTGTACTATAAAAAAATTCATGAAAATTATTGAGAAAACGCTGTCCTAACCCTATTTCCCCCTTTAATGGCTTATAACAATAGATCGATTCGGAATTATCATTTAAAATTTTAGGAACATATTTTTCAATAGTTTTACGAACAATTTATGAAAAAAAAAAAAAAATTGATTTCTTGAAACGTCTAACCCTATTTCCCCCCTTAAATGGACGGATAAATGATTCTTAATATCATATATTTTTCACTGATCGCTAATTTATAAATCAGGTACATATCCATTCTGGAGATTAAAAACTCCGGAGGAGCACGAGGCCGAGACCGGTATAAAATCGAAAGAAGCTCGAAAGTACATCTTCAACTGTCTCGATGATATCGGTCAGGTTAACGTACCGACCGATCTCGAGGGTGGTCAGCTACTCGCTGAGAAAGCCGACAGAAGAGAATTCATCGATCTTCTCAAAAGGATGCTCACTATGGACCAGGTAGTAATATCTAATTGATGACATTAAAAATTGAACTTTCGTGTGAAATGATGAAAATTCCCTGGCGGCTAATCCGAATTGTAATTTTTTTTTTAAATAAACGTTTGTAAATTCGTCACAGGAGCGTCGCATTACACCCGGCGAGGCGTTGAATCACGCGTTCGTAACACTCGCCCATCTCGTCGATTATGCTCATTGCAACAACGTCAAAGCCTCGGTACAGATGATGGAAGTATGTCGAAGGGCCGGTGACTTTACGGCGAGTCCGGCGCATCATCAACCACCCCCGGCTCCTCAACCACCACCCCCGACCTCGCTCGTTGCAAATTTCGTACCTACAACGAACGGAAGCGCGGTCACGCTCACTTTTAACAATCAGTTGACGAATCAAGTACAACGATTAGTCAGAGAGCATCGTACGGCGCAAACCGGATATGACAATCTGGTTCGTAGATCACAATCGATCAATCACGATTACTACTAATGAATTAACGATTGATTGCCGGAATTACATATTTATTAAAATGGACTCCGGAAGTGAGCTGCTCCGTTATCGATTTATGAAAAAATCTTGCAATACGGTTTCCTCAATTTCCCATGATTTTCTTTTCTTTTCATAAAGACATCCATTGTTTGGACATTATTATATTTATCTCGACTTGATTTCACAATTTCAGTATCAGATATACAGCAACAGCAGTCGTCGGGCGACGCAGTACAGCGGATCGTCGAGCGGTTCTAATAGCGGACGTAGCGCCGTTCACGACTTTCCGCATCAGTTGGTACCCGGTATTCTATGTCCACCGCCGGGTTATCAGACGATGCCAAGTCCGGCGAAACACGTTGTCGTTGCGCAACCTCCGCAAGCCCAACAGGCGCCGTTGCAAATTCAACCGTCGATAATATCGCAACAGGCGGTGGCTGCCGCAGCCGCTGCGGCTCAACAGCAGTACGCGGCGGTTCCAGTTTCTATGGTAGAGACGGGACGGCAGATGTTGCTGACCGTGAGTTCTCGAGCAATATTTCGCCTGCCGATTAAAAAATCTCCATTGAAATCGTATTAGTTTTTCAATCGGATGTCCATTCAATGACTTTCAATCGTTTTTAATGGAATTTTCTGAAGCAGCGATTTTCGCGATATCTCGATTGTTAGAAAATGTTGTTTTTGGTTCTAATCCTCGTGGGTGATCCCTTCCGTGTGTACATAAGTGTCCCATGATCGGTTTGCAGAACGCGGTACAAACTTCTTGGCCCGGTGGTAGCAGGCAAATGGCCGCGATTGTACCGTCCTGGCAACAGTTACCGCCGCAACACGCGGCCATTCAGCAACCTCTTCTGAGCGACGCTGGTGACTGGGGTAGACCGTTGATCGTAGACAGTTCCGCGATTCTACAGGTAGAATATTATTCCTCTTGTGGCGTGAATTTTTTTTTTTCTTTTACTAACACGGGAATACCTAAATTCCATCCCTGTTTCCTTTCATAACGCGTCCCCCAAGATCGCTTTGAAGAACAGTCGCGGAAGACGACGAATGTTGGCGTGTCTCTTGGAAGCAATGGGACGAGGTTATCGATCCAATTAGAACGAAATTCCACATTTGGTTAACCGTTCTCCGCTCTGCATCTGCATGCTCTTTGTATACCGGTTCCTGCGCACAATATACCTCAAGTACCTCCAGTATTCGTCCTCGTAATCCGTAAAGGAGGTTCGATCATTGAGACAGAAATAATTTTTTAAATTTGTTATATCCTCTAAGGGAGGGGTAAGGGTTTCAGCGTAAAAAAAAACACTTTTTTTGCTATTTTTTTTCTCAAATATGGATTGTGCAATTTTATTCGAATATTTTGTACATTATTGAGCATACTTTTGACAATGTTGTGTAATTTTTTCATGCGGGAATATTGAAGCATAAGCCCGTAACAGAGCTTCCCCCAGAACGTCTTGGAAAAAAAACAATTTGCGGTGTTCACTATAACTCGGTCGGAAATTATCTGAAAATAAAAAAACCATGAAAATTTAGTCAAATTATAATCAAATCTTCCCCCCAACGTTCTCTGATAATTTTTTTTTCCATTTAAAAATTTTTGGCGGCCATCTAAAGTGTGAACTGTTATTTTCCACGAAAAATTCCGCCATTTTGTGGGTGGGAAACACCCTTAATGTAAAAAAAAAAAATTAACTAAACGTTGGGGGGAGGTATTTTATATGTAGAAAATGTGTACAAAGTTTGAAATGAATCGGTCAAGTAGTTTTTAAATGGCAGTGAACACGGACTTTGAAAAAGTAGTTTTGAGAAAAACGCGTCTAAAGTGCACTGCTAGCCCGACCGCCCGCAGCTGTTAGAGATATAGCGTTAAAGGCCAGGAGATTAATAAGACAATAACTTCAAGAATATTGCTTAGATCGGTTTAAAATTTTAAGGACATATTCTTGAAATGTTAAACAATAAGATAAGACAAAAAAAATCGATTTTTCGAAAGTGAAAACCCTTACCCCGCCCTTAAGGTAGTAGTTTGGTAACTTAAGCCGATTTTCATGTTTTTTTGGAGGGCGTTTTTTTGTAGGAAAATGAATCGTTTTGGATATTTAGGATATTTTAATTTACATATTAAAGATGAAAAAAAAAAGAAAAATTTAATTTAATAGTTTATTATTATTATTATTATTGATCGAAGTTGGCACCTCGAAAAAAAAGCGCGTGAGTGGCTCCGGTGATTTTGGCTCTTGATGTTATCTGAAATCAAAAATTCTTGATAATTCTTAATCTATAGACATGTCATTCTGGTCGGAACTACTGAAGTTAAATTTCATGGATAAATAACAAAATGGCGGACTTTGGAAAAAAAAAACTTTTTTCCACTCACGCGCTTTTTTTTCGAGGTGCCAACTTCGATCAATAATAATAATAATAAACTATTAAATTTTTTCAAACTAATTTTTTTTTGTATCTTTAATATGTAAATAAAAATATTCTAAATATCCAAAACGATTAATTTTCCTACAAAAAAACGCCCTCCAAAAAAGACATGAAAATCGGCTTAAGTTACCAGAGTACTACCTTAAGCTTCGGAAAATTATTTGCACAACAGGAACTAGCATAATCCGCATCGATATTTCAACTGTAAGCGGGTTTTTAAAGTCGCCGATTACAAATTCAAAATTCAAAATTCAATATTCACGTACTCGGCAATGAATTTTCTTGCAATATTGCACTATTATGATTTTTTTTTTATAGCTCCGTCTAATATAGAAATACTAAAAGCATACAGATATGCTCATAAAATCTTGACTGAATATTACTGATCATTGATCGAATCTCTTCGCATTTGGTTTATCGGGTTTTTGGCGAATTGGAGTGACGGTGATAAAGGTGGTTTTTTTCTTTGGGGAAGGAACAGCGGCCGGTGTTCCCCGTTACCGAAGTATACAACGCTGGCGCTCTCGTCGAGCATCCGTCGCAAAGTTGGGGCAAACGAAGCGTGACGAAGCATCATCAGCATCATCTGGCCGTTCCTCAACAGTCGCAGCACCGACACGAGCACAAAAAGGAGACTCAACAGTTGAGTCCGGTGAAGAAACGCGTCAAGGAGAGCACACCACCGAGCAGTATGAGAAGGCACTCGCCGGTCAATGGACACTGGCAGCAACAACCCATTCAGTCTCATCATCACAGCGGTAAACACGTCAGTAATCACAATGTCGAGCATCAACAGGTCGCGTCTGTTCGTCAGCAAACGATCACGATACACGATACACCGTCACCCGCGGTTTCCGTCATTACCATCAGCGACAGCGAGGACGAGACACCGGGCAAGTGGTAAGTTTCATTTTCCTACGTTTCTTTCTTCTGCCTTTTTCATCGCTGACGAATGACACCCGGTTAACGGCAATATCGACGAAAAATATTAATGATTCATCAGATCTACTCGCCAGCGACTTAAAACCGTTCTAATCTGTCCTCTAATGTTTCCTAGCTTCTCGAATTAAAATACCGATGGAAATTTAATACCGGGTACCAATCGCACTCTGCGAGTCGCATCGAACTTTTTTTTTCTCATTAAATGAGACGGCATTATCGTTGTTTTGTTTCCAGCAAGCAATCGACACCGCGAATCGTGCAGAGTTCTCAGACGACGCATTCGATCGGTAACCAACAGTCTCACAGTAACGGGCATGGTAATCCTCAGCATGGCACGACGAGGGCTCAACGAAAGAACGTTATAAGTTGCGTTACCGTGGCTGACAGCGACGGCGAGGCAAGTCCAGGCAGAGCTCACGCTCATCTGTACCAACATCTGCCGCAGCATCATCCACAGCCCCAACACACTACGCAGCATATAAAGCACGAGCCACAGTTGCAGCATCACGTTAGGTTCGTTATTATTTACATTTCATTTATAATAGATTTTTTGACAATTTCATTCTGTTCTCAACACTCGTATGCGAATGGTAAATTATGTTTGTACGGATTTTTACCGGCGCCGTTTGTCCGCTTAAATACCGATTAATATTAGCGACTACAACAGAAAAATCCATTTATCAATTAATTAATTAATGAGCACTAATCAATGACATTATCTGACTTTCATAAAATAATTACGCTTTGCGCTACTCATTACTTCGACAAATGATTGCACATATTTCATAAACGTTTATGTGTTAAATACCAAAAGTACTATGGATGTAATTGAACGATGACAAAATGTCGTTGGTTGCTGCAATTAATTAACCACTTATTTCACGCGCCACTTAACAAATTTACCAAACTAATCAATCTTTTCTCATTATCATTTAGCAGCTCCAGCTATTCGTCGCAATCGCAAAAGAAACGTCTTTTAGCGAAAGTCCAGTCCGAGTGTAACATGATAAATGTCGCGACGAAGCCTGAGCCCGGAGTCGAGTACCTCGCTCCTCATCCGTGCCACGCACCAGCCTGCAAAGAGCCACCGACCTATCAGGTTAGATTTCAATCTCCCTGATTCTCTAATTTTTATCATATTTTTTTTCAATTTTTTCTACGCACCGAATTCGCTCTCGTAATCTGGACTCTCGTTAATCCCGTAAAATCATCATTCCACGATCTTCCTCTTACGAGACTTCGCGAACCATTCCAACGTCGAGAGACCAGAATCCGGCGTGCATCATTGTTTGGAACTCTCAGCATTCTCCAATCTCAATATCCGTTTCGCGGGAATGTTTTTTTCTAGGACAACGGCTATGACATGCATGACTACTTGTTGCAGTATGTGACAACGAGTAGCGCGCATCCGCATCTTCAAGAGCAGCATATCGTTTATACGACAGGAGCGGAAAAACGCGTGTCATGGCCGGCCAAACGAACGGAATACAAGCACGAGTACGTACAACCGCCGGCTGCTCACTCGAGGGATCATCAGAAATGGACGGTTGCGAATCCAGTTCATCAATACAGGTCGGTGGATTGTCGAATTGATTAAAAAGTACGCGCATATTTTTCGCATCGATAATTTAAGTGTATTCGTGAGAGGCTGAGGATGTACAGTCGAATTCAAAGTACTACATTTTTTTCATACTTTTTTTCATCTTTTATCTGGTGCAATGTGTGATCTCTCCATATACAGGGTGTCCCAATAACTATTAGCATCTTAGATATCGTCGAAACTATAAAGTGTCCTTGAAACAGTGTTTATTTTCAGTGAAGTAAACCGTAAGTATTATCGTCTTTCTGTACCTTTCTGTCGAACAAATGTAACAAACATTGTAACATTTGTAACATTGTAACATGCGACAAATTCAAAATGAATCTGGCATCGGCAGGACTAGCGTAGTACATCGCATTTTGCACCGTCACAAATGTCACCCGTACCATGTTAGTCCTCACCAAGAATTGCATGGGAACGAATGGGAAGAATTATCACAGCCTGTGCATCAATAAGTTCTGACGCTGTTAAACTTGCGAGTCAATCAATCGACAAAAGAATCCAATATTGCATTGATACTGACGGTCGTCATTTCGAACACTTACTATAAACGTAGTAATTTTATTTACTACCGAAACTGTAAGTATTATCGCCTTTCTGTACTTTCGGGGGATTTTTTGTGATTACAGCGCCATCTATCACGAATCGAAAAAAAAATTTTAAACAAAAGTTACGTATTTTTTTTATGGGGAATCCGAATCTACAATAAAAATGGGGGTTCCCATTTAAGATTTCAAAGTTGCCCCACCCCCAGCCCAGGGGGTGGGGGTGAGGGTAAGTGCTTTGGTATCATTGGATGGCCCCCTTCGTACTGTGCAATTTTGATTCAGCAAATATTTCTGTGAACCTTATAGTTTCGAAGATATCTAAGGTGCTAATAGTTATTGGGACACCCTGTATATAAATGAGAGGCAAGAAGAAACGTTTTGTGCAAGGGTTGTCGAGGGAATTGTGAATTGCTTAAGGGAGGGGTAAGGGTTTCAGCGTAAAAAAAAAACACTTTTTTTGCGATTTTTTTTCTCAAATATGGATTGAGCAATTTTATTCGAACCTTTTGTACATTATTGAGCATACTTTTGACAATGTTGTGTAATTTTTTCATGCAGAAATATTGAAGCATAAGCCCGTAACAGAGCTTCCCCCAGAACGTCTTGGGAAAAAAAAAACAATTTGCGGTGTTCACTATAACTCGGCCGGAAATTATCTGAAAATGAAAAACCATGAAAATTCAGTCAAATTATAATCAAATCTTCCCCCCAACGTTCTCTGATAATTTTTTTTTTAATTCAAACATTTTTGGCGGCCATCCAAAGTGTGAACTGTTATTTTCCACGAAAAATTCCGCCATTTTGTGGGTGGGAAACACCCGTAATGTAAAAAAAAAAAAATTTAACTAAACGTTGGGGGGAGGTATTTTATATGTAGAAAATGTGTACAAAGTTTGAAATGAATCGGTCAAGTAGTTTTCAAATGGCAGTGAACAAGGACTTTGAAAAAGTAGTTTTGAGAAAAACGCGTCTAAAGTGCACTGCTAGCCCGACCGCCCGCAGCTGTTAGAGGTATAGCGTTAAAGGCCAGGAGATTAATAAGACAATAACTTCAAGAATATTGCTTATATCGGTTTAAAATTTTAAGGACATATTCTTGAAATGTTAAACAATAAGATAAGACAAAAAAAAATCGATTTTTCGAAAGTCAAAACCCTTACCACGCCCCTTAATGAAGGAACGACGTTTGTTCATTAAATTTTGTAGGCAGAGCCAGGTCGTAGCTTCGGCGGGTCATCCGGTTCACAGTCACAGTCACAGCCATCACGGGCATCCGGCTCATCTGAGTCCCGGCGGAGGTGGCGGTGGCCGAAGTCCCGCTGGCGGACCGGTGGTCGGCGGAGCTCAGCATCTCGGTCAACCTCTTTATCAGGAATATGCTCACGTTAGATCGCGCGCTCATCCGGTACCACCGCCAGTTTACGTCACCGCCGCACCCTCGCAGGCTCCAACCGCCATTCAACAACAGCAAGTGCCCACCTATCAGGGATTCACACCCGGGTGGGTACCTAGACAGCTAGTTGATGCATGCATGTGTGTACCATTTATTATACTACTTTATTATTATTATTATTATTATTATTATTATTATCGCCACCGTGACGAGGTCTATTCTATCAGGTCAATCCATAAACAAAAAATGCATGTCCATATTGGTTCCAACGTACCGGTTATTAAAATTTTGTTTTCATTTTTTTGACACGATTTATCGTATGAATCGAAGTGTTATCCAAGCATCGAGTACATTTTTGGCACTTTTTGAGAGGCTGTTACGCGCATAATTCGAATGAAAATTAGCTCGTTACTTATCTAAGAAAATAATGACGAGTAGTTAAAAAAACGATCAACAACCGGGATCCAGTTGAGTCGAATCAGTGCTAAGTTTTTAGACACATTTCTACATCTGTTTTTCAACGTATTTCTCCATGTTACGGAAACATATGGCAGTAACGTGTCTTATTACTGGCGATTGATGGACGATCGTTTGCAGAAATTATTCTAACAATTTAGCACCGAATTGGATCGCAACAGTTCACTCAATAATCATCGTTAAAGAGTAATTATTTAAAATTACTTCGACATAGAATCATTCGTAATGTTTCTTCCCGTTGGAACTACGTCAATTCCTGGTTAGGAGATTCGATTACGCGAAATTGGACGATTTCTCCTGACTCTCTTATCGTACCTTTTTGTTTTTGGACATTCATTAATTCTTATTTTCACTATGAAAAGTAATGATGAATTAAATATTTCCAGAGCGGTCGACGACGTTTCTAACCGTTTGTGATACAATTTTTTTTTTTACAGCTCGTCACCACTAACGTTGTATGATTCTAGTCGAGCATTGCCACCGCCGGCGCATCACAGCTCGGCAAGACCATTGCTGGCGAGTCACGCGGCTCATCCACTGCCCGCGCATATGCAACCAACCGCCGTTTACGGACTGGCTCCCTTGTCCCCGGCTAAGCATCAGTATCAGCCATCGGGCCTGTGGTTTACCGAATAAAACGCGTAAAATCGTACGACAATGTTCAATGTCGTCGTGAATATTGGCAGGCGTTCGGGGGACAAAATTCTCAAACGAATTATTACGTCGAATCGCGAGATGCCCGGTAAAGAGCACAAAAAAAAAGCATCTTGACACGCGCGGTTCGTTAAAGGTTCGCAATTGAAACCCAAGATAATTTAATCCGGTGCTCGGTAGCTCGTTAATATTCGACAATAAGGGAACTCTTAAAAACACACACAGAGAGACACACACAAAAAACAACGTAATTTTTTTACTCCGAGATCCGACGATCTCGTTTCCACATTTTACGAGTCAAACATTAACGCATTCGAACGAACAAACAAAAAATCACGAGCGAAGAGCTTGAATTATTTGAAGATGAAACGATAAGTCGAAACTTTAACAATCCGTCCTGCGGCAGAGCTGCGCGTTTCCAAATTGAATAATACGCAAAACAGAACAGAAACAAAGAAAAAGTCTCGCTCAGCTGCGTCGGATGATTGTTTGTGTGTGTGTGTGTGTGTGTGTGTGTGTGAGAGTTAAGAAACTCTTGGTTAACTGGATTTTCGATAAGCCATCTCCCCAGATCGCGATTATTCGCCTTGAACGAGAAAAAGTAAAATAATGATGAAAAAAAAAAAAAATTGGTGACGGTAGAGCGCCTTGAGCGAATCGATAACGTTTATAATGGATAAGTTTAGCATTGTTTTTTCCTGTCGCGTTCGAGCGTATCTCGTTTTATCTTTAACACTCGTCAATCGAGTAAAACCCGTACGAAGTCGCGTCTAAGAGCGTAAAATTTGTTTTTTCGTACGGTAGAATTTTGTTGATCGCTCGATTTTCCCATGGCTGATCGAACCAGGACTTTGACGCATTAACTGGAGTTTTTTTTTTTATAACTTGAAACCCCATACCCTCCCGTCTGACTGGATGAAGGGAGAGTATAGTGTCGTTGACCTCGGTCCAATCGTGGACTCGTAGGAACATTTTAATAACAATTTGTTCGATTTAATTCTGACACATGTTTCGGCTTATCCGAGAAACAGAAATTTTTGTCATAGAAGCAAAGAAAGAAAAAAAAATTGAAAGTGCAACAAAAAAATAGAAGTAACCAATTTACATTTGACGTTAACGAATGTATGTTATTTCGTACAGTCACGATTTACAAGACACTCGTTCCGTTCGGAAAAAACCCGTAGAATTATTATTACGATTATCCGTATTAATATTTATCAATGTTTCTCACCGTTCACTCTTCGTGCGCACCATTAATTTCAACCCGCGTCTTTCATACTTCGTCTCTTCCCTCGAAAAAAAAAACAAAAAAAATGTACATAGAAAAGAAAAAAGAATAGAGACCTTCTTTTACTTGCAGTTTGTGGCGTAACGACGACAGAGCGCGTGTTCTTTTTCTTCAAAATGTAACGCTAGTTCACTCGTGCGAGACGAGACTTTGCGGGACGCAAAACAATTGTACATAAATATTCACCCGACCGGTCACGATTATTATTATTATTATTATTATTATTTCTTAGTGTATCCGGTAGTCGAGTCTCGTAGCCGAGAACTTGTAACGTGGGGAAGAAAATTATTATTATTATTTTTTTTCGATAATCGTGAGTGTCGTGTGAGTTTTGTTTGTCCCGGGAGCTATGTGTATCGCGAATGCACGCGCAACGAGAGAAAATCTGTGCCGTTAACTTTCCGGACGTGTACATAGAGGAAAGAATTTTTGTCCGGAAAGTTTTTGGATATTTTCAAATAATTTTGGCTCATTGGTATATATATTACCGTGTATATATATCGAAAACCGCGCGTTTTTTGTTTGTTTGTCAAAGCTTCCAGAGTTATGAAAGTACAGAAGGTTTATAAGGGCACTGGCGCTAAATCGGAGAATGAAACGTAACAGCCTCCGAACGCAGATTGAAACAATTAACGAGAAAACAAAACAATGAACGAACGAACGCTCGTGAAATAACTATTGCATAATTTTCTCTTTCGTCGCAATTGTTTCGCAGTACCTCATTACGGTTACCGAATCATGCTCTTCCTCATTTAATCGCAAAACACCGTTAGAAATTTCGAAATAATAAAAGAACGAAGAAGATAACGAACAAAATTTACGCAATTGGTACACCATCGTAGAAAAGAGGGTCGTTTTCGTCGCGCATAATTTAGTGCTACGATTGCGGCACGACCGCTCCCGCGTTCCTCTATTATAGGCGTTAGTATTATTTCTTGTACATATTATATAATTCAACACGGATCTATCTTCCCTATTATTTACTAATCTCGTTCGGGACTAGAGCTCGTTGTGTCCTTATCGGTAACACGTTTTTTTTTTAAACTCATACAAAAAAAAAAGCGAAACAATTTTTATTGCCCACCCGTGCAATGTAGGATTTTACGAAAAAAAGAAAGGGGTGGGGCAAAAAACAAAAAAATATGAGGTGTTAGAATATTCGATATGTAGTGGGGGTACATCGGGAGAGGTAATATAGGATGAATCATTTGTTTTCTTAGCTAATCGCAGCCTTTCAAGGACACTCGACTAGGTAGGGATAACAATTTTTTCCGTCGTGATAATAAACGACAAATAGCTCGTGCAAAATTTTCTAACTAACGAAGAAAAAAAAAAAGAACAAAGAAAAAAAACACGTTGTACAAATTTCTCGTTTGCGTCCTACGGTTAATAACTTCCCAGGCGGAGGGGGGCTTAATCAAATAAATGTCGGATAGTATTCAAAGGCGATTAGCGTATTTCCGCCTGGATCGTCGACGAACGACATAGAGAAGCAAAAAAAAATATTAATGGGGCCCAGTAACGCGTATCCTAATTTAACTTGCGCGTCCTAGGTCTTGTAATTTTTTTTTTCTTTTATCGCCGAGCTCTCGTTTTCCAAAGACTATTGAGTGGAAAAACAAAAGTCCGAGAAGCCTGTCTCGACGTTGCGTTCACGAGGGACGTATATAATGGCGACCTAACAATGAAAAATATCCGTTTAATACGCGTCAATCACGTCATTGTCATTGTCGTCATTGCTGTAAAGTACGGCGAGGGAGGGGAGATATTTAACCAAGTCGATGTGCCTGTTTGACGACTAATTTTAACAAATACATATATTGTATACTATACATATATATATATATAAAATATTAGGGTATTGGAAACAAAAATTGATAAATGAAACTTGTGAAGGAAAATTGCACGTTAGTACGTTGAAATGAAACATTTTAATTGTAGTGAGAGTTTCGTAACATAATGTACGGAGGGGCTAACGGGGAAAAAAAAAATTAATGAATAACAGGGACGGTAGTAACAGCCTTGTCGCGTGTTTATGTGTATATATTGCGTATGCTTCCACAAAGTACGTTTGTAGTATTTGTAAAACAGCAAAACTCACGGAATTTACATATATACCCCCCCCGGACTCGTGTCAGCCAATTATTTATGGTTAAACTCAACATTAGGCGAAATTTCATTATATCGCGGGTCAAGTGTCGACGTAATTACGTTTTCATACCTTGCGTTAAGCAAATCGGTCAATTGTAGGGAACGAGTTTAGAGATGTTTCTTTTTCTCTCATTTCAAATGTCAGTCGTTAAGGTAGCGGTCTGGTAACTTAAGCCGATTTTCATGTCTTTTTTTGGAGGGCGTTTTTTTGTAGGAAAAGTAAAAATGAATCGTTTTGGATATTTAGGATGTTTTTATTTACATATTAAAGATACGAAAAAAAAATTTGTTGAAAAAATTTAATAGTTTATTATTATTATTATTATTGATCGAAGTTGGCACCTCGAAAAAAAAAGCGCGTGGGTGGCCCCGGTGATTTTGGCTCTTGATGTTATCTGAAATCGAAAATTCTTGATAATTCTTAATCTATAGACATGTCATTCTGGTCGGAACTACTGAAGTCAAATTTCATGGATAAATAACAAAATGGCGTATTTTGGAAAAAAAAGTTATTTTGTAACAAAAGTAAATTTTGTTATTTATCCATGAAATTTAACTTTAGTAGTTCCGACCAGAATGGAATGTGTATAGATTAAGAATTATCAAGAATTTTTTATTTCAGATAACATCAAGAGCCAAAATCACCGGGGCCACCCACGCGCTTTTTTTTCGAGGTGCCAACTTCGATCAATAATAATAACAATAATAAACTATTAAATTTAAAAAAAAAAATTTTTTTTTGTATCTCTAATATGTAAATAAAAACATCCTAAATATCCAAAAAGATTCATTTTTATCTTGCTACAAAAAAACGCCCTCCAAAAAAGACATGAAAATCGGCTTAAGTTACCAGACTTACTACCTTAATTGGGGGAGGGGGACAATCGAAGGATTCACAATCCTTTTTGACGGGTCGAATAATAAAATCGTAACAAAAAAAACCACAAACGAACGGTCTTCGAAAATATTTCTACGATCGTGTGAACGAACATTGAAGATTCGAATGAAAAAAAATTGTAGGAGGAGACGCATTTGTTTGAAAATAAAAGAAAAATATTTCATAAATCGTACTTCTCGCGCAATTTTTTATAAAACGATTTGAATATTTTTTCACACGACCAGAAGTGCAATTCCGACAATCTATCGTTTGGGACTTTCGATACGATTTTTTTTTTTCGCGAAATAACAAAAAACTAAAGTCCTCTTTTTCGTTTCTTATTCGCGGAGCCTCCTTTCTCAGCGATTCATGCTCTTGGTGACAGTATTCAGAGGACGTGCTTGTTCTTCTCAAATTCAAAGTGTCAAAGACAAATAATATCATTTAACGATCTATTGTTCTTTTTTTTTTTACGATACGACGTCATGCGGGGGGGTTCCATCACTCAGCCATCGTGAATAGAAACAATTAATATTTGATCCAGGAAATAAACCCATAGTCATTCGCAAGTCATTGATACCCTGAACCATTTCATGATACGTTACAATTGTTAAATACTGATAAACAATTACCTAATTAAATCTTAAGCCTTTGAAACTCGGTACATACCGATTGAAGGAATATAACAACAACAACAACAAAAATATATATATATATATATACATACGGTAACTGTATCAATGGTTCTAGTTGTGATATTTTACTGATGTAATTACAATATTTAAGTCCATAACGTTTATAACATTTTTCGTGTAGATTAACAAGGGAAAATAGAGTCCGGAGGATAGAAAAACAAAAGGAAATATTTAATACTAAAAAATTGGACGAGTACGCGGAAAAAGTAGTACGACGAGAGTGCGGTCTCAAGAATTGTACACAGATTTCTTAATGAAAAAAAGAAGAGAAAAAAAAACGAAAGATATTCGTTAGGTTTAGATTTAGTGCCTAAAAAATGTCGACGGGATTGTGTCCGCCGATGAATAAAAAAAAATAAAAAAATGAATCGTAACATAAGAAAATTAGCTTCGATTCAATGACGGAAAAATGAACGAGTGAAGTAACTGAAAATACATGTTGAAAAAAAAATATACACAAAGCTGAATTGCGTTAGCGCAGAATTACGATTTGAATGTTCATCGCGTTTTACGATTAGCTCGCGTAATCTAGGCGGTATGAAAGGAAAGAAAAAAAAAAAAAAAAGAAACGATTAGTAGGCGAAAGGACAGTTGGTAGTTTTTAGAGTAAAATAAGAGAGAGAACAAAAAAAAGGCCAAGAGATAAAATATTTTTGGAATCAGGTTAGAGAGTTATATATATTTCATCTTTGAATTCTCAGCAACTCAATTCGTCATCCTTGTCGCTTCAATCGAATCGAATCTTTCCTGTTTCGAAGCTATCTCCGAAAAAAAAAAAAAAAAAACGTTTTTCCTCGAACCGCGCAATTTGCCAAGGATTCTTTGAAGGTATAACATTTTTTTTTTCTACCGTCCGTTCATTTTCCTCTGTAAATAAATGACAATTAACTACCGTTGGGATCACTGCTGTCTCTTGTCAGAATACATCTTTTACTTTCTTTTCTCCCGAGTATTTCGTGGAATTTCGCCAATTGTTGGTTGATTACCCGTTTGTTACAAAAAATATATCTATATATATATATATATATGTATATAGAAATGAGATAGTTTTCGGAGTAGTCGACGAGATACGATTCGTGGAAGCATTCGATAATATATAGACCGTGAAAGAACTAATAGACTATACATTTTCAAATCCACTGTCTGACTGTTCTAAATGTTCTCAATGTTCACTATTATGCTATATTATAGTGTCGGGGAAAGGGGCGTAATGATATTTAAAGACCGAAATCTTTGAATAGCACGATTATTCAGGTTTGAGCGTAATGATACGATTGCATAATCTCCGCGAAATAAGATTATTCATATAGAATTTAATAACATCAATAACAATAATAATAATACCTATGTAAAGATTGATAGATTATTATTCTTGTACATTCGTAGTCGAGGGTGGATGTTCATCTTGATGGTTCGTGTTTTTTTTTGTTTGTTTTTTTTTTTTTTTCGTTAACTTAGAATTCTAGTGGAGTACCTGTAACGCGCGTATCCAAATATTTTTGCTGAACTTTCAACCGTCAATGGGTAGAACGTTAAATTGGTATAATTGTATAGGAGAAAGAGTTTGTAGTACCGAGGAGAAGATAATTTAAGGTAGTAGTCTGGTAACTTGAGCCGATTTTCATGTCTTTTTTGGAGGGCGTTTTTTTTGTAGGAAAATAAAAATGAATCGTTTTGGATATTTACGATGTTTTTATTTACATATTAAAGATACAAAAAAAAAATTGTTTGTAAAAATTTAATAGCTTAGTATTATTATTATTATTGATCGAAGTTGGCACCTCGAAAAAAAAGCGCGTGGGTGGCCCCGGTGATTTTGGCTCTTGATGTTATCTGAAATCAAAAATTCTTGATAATTCTTAATCTATAGACGTGTCATTCTGGTCGGAACTACTGAAGTTAAATTTCATGGATAAATAACAAAATTTATTTGCTAAAATAAAAGGACTTTTTTTTCCGCCATTTTTTTATTTATCCATGAAATTTAACCTCAGTAGTTCCGACCAGAATGACATGTCTATAGATTAAGAATTATCAAACATTTTTTATTTCAGATAACATCAAGAGCCAAAATCACCGGGGCCACTCACGCGCGTTTTTTTCGAGGTGCCAACTTCGATCAATAATAATAATAAACTATTAAATTTTTTCAACAAAATTTTTTTTTGTCTCTTTAATATGTAAATAAAAGCATCCTAAATATCCAAAACGATTCATTTTTATTTTCCTACAAAAAAAACGCCCTCCAAGAAAGACATGAAAATCGGCTTAAGTTACCAGACTGCTACCTTAAACGATAAATCAAAAAAATTAATAAAAAAATTGTGGTCAATAACAATTCGCTCATGATAAAATTTTTCGTTGAAAAAAACTTGACGCACGCATACTCCTAGAGATAGTTGGGCAGCGAAAATACTAATTTATGGGAAAATCAACCGGGAATAACGACAGAATGAATTGAATAATAAAAACAATATTTATCAATCATCTCCCAGATGCGAAGAGCTACACTTTTTCGCTGACATTTTATACGGAATGTAGATTTAAAAATCAATTTATCACAACTAAACAATCCTATATACGATTACGTTATTATATTTGTATTATATATAAATATATAAACTGCTATATATATATATATAAATACACACACACACACACATACAGGCACACGATAATTTTGCGAGTGTTCACTTAGCGACGTACTTTATACCGTTATTATCCGTTTTCTTTAATAATTATGCTTATCACACTCGCGTAATTCCATTGCGTTGCTATATTACCGCTGAAACTGTGTATATTAGTGCGATCAATGATCCCAAAAAATTTTCTGACAAATCGTTAAAAACTCGGTGTGTCGTGTACCAGAGCACATAATTGTTACCTTCGATGGACCATTCGTTATAAAATGCCAAACAATTATTCCACGAAAATCCGTATTGTCCGGAAAATTTTAATACTTTTTCGACAACACTTCCGATCGTTTGAGGAGCAAAGAAAAAAAGAGCCCACGGTGCATGGAGTTAAAGGGAAGGGGCTACGCGTTGAAACTTGTCGGAAAGAAAATTAATAAATAAAACGTGTCGAAAGTGCCGAACAATTTTTTATGAATGATTCTTCGGTCGTGTAAACAAATATTTAGGAGGCGAATCTAAAAAATTAAACGAGCACATGCATTTTTATCAAAATATTTAGAGCGTAGACATTCTATCCTTACACTCTTTTTTTACATGTCGGTTTGAACATTTTTTTACACGATCAAAAAATCCTTTCGAACAATCTCTCGTTTGAAATTTTCAATGCAATTATTTTTCGCAAATTAAAAAAATAACACGCATCATTATTGCTTTCGAGTATTATTACTGGCCTCGATTCGATACAGTGCATCCACCCCCCCCCCCCCCCCCCGTTTATCGTTGCAACGTGGGGTACATTTTTTTTTTGTTTGTCACAGCTCTTCTATCCATGCTGTATATTCGACGGGGGAATATAAATAATAATATACGAAACCACGTATAACAAAGGTCAAAAGTGAAGAAATATCTCCTTTTTTTTCCCCCCTCCCCCTCTCGATAGACATTACAAACGTTAAATTATTTCCACATCCGACGAAAGTACAAAGCGTAGATATAGCTTTGGAAATGGAAATAATTTACGTGCTTACGGCGCGGGATAGATGAACCAAGGACTCAAACTTTTCGTAAAACTTCTATGAGAATAAAAAATGGCTAATATGTAAACGCAAAGGATAAAAACGAACGATTTATAATCTCTGCTACCAAAATCCACGGTTATATCACGGGGGGGCAGGGAGGGTTTCTTATTAGTATGAATTCGTGACAAATTTACTTAACATAGTTTAAATTTTATTCACTGACACACAGGGGTTTTTCAAGTCGACACTTGATATTTTATATTTTAAATAATAAATGGCCTGACTACATTTAGTATATTATTGTTATTATTATTAGGATTAATCGATTGCTTCGGCATAGCCGGCCTAGTTCACACAAGATCAATGCCTGACTCGTCTCTTTGTTTTTTGTTTTTTTTTTAATAATTATTGTTCATCTCGAGACGAGATGATAGTACTTTTTCTCGTGTGAGCGATGGTTCGTCCGAGCAAAAAATAAAAACACGATTTTCTGTATAAATACTGTAGTATAATCAAACACTAAAGACTAATGCTTAAGGGTGATCAATCAAGCTTCGGTATGCGTGATATTTTCGAAGCCGCTAGAATATATATATATATTTGAAAGACGTTGCATAAAAACCAACAAAAAAAAGATATTTCGAAAAAACGTGTCTTTGATTTAAAAAAACAAAAACCTCCGACAACGTTATAATGAACAACAATAAACTGAAAATGCCCAAGTGCCGATTTATGCCGATCGGCATCGCAAGCATTATCCAATACCTGAGAAAAAACATTTTGTTTATTCGTATATTCCTGATTTATACCGTTCGCAAAAAAAAATACATATATATTAGGGCGATTTTTTTCTTCGACTATTTTTTATTTTTTTCAGTCCCCACCCGAAATTTTGTTGGATATGTCGAAAAAGAAATTCCCCGAAAGTTACAGCCCTTAATATTAATTCTAAGTACTTTGCCAAAGCGTGAGAAGATTTTCCATCTAAAATACACGTAAATCGATTTTTTTTTTTTTTTTTTCAAATTTCTATAACTCAGCCGCATTTTATGCTATCATATTGTTCTTGGTTTCGATTTACTCGGAATAAAACAATCTAAAAAAGTGCCTTTTGCGGTGAAAGTGTAAATTGTACTAGTGAGTTGGGTACGGGTCACTGAAGTTGATTTTTACCCAAAATTCTCGTTTTTTTGCTGTTATCTTCGAAACAATTAACTTTACGAAAAAAATGTAAATGAAAAATTTGTTGGAAATTTAATTTCCTACAAAAAAGGTCCTATCGACCCAATTGCTTAGATTAATATTTCTTGAGATATTGAACTTTAACTTATGAGTAGTATAAAATTTATAAAATATGAAATATTAAATAATAAAAAAAATAAAAAATAAAAAAAGTTCAATATCTCAAGAAATATTAATCTAAGCAATTGGGTCGATAGGACCTTTTTTATAGGAAATTAAATTTCCAACAAATTTTTCGTTTACATTTTTTTCGTAAAGTTAATTGTTTCGGAGATAACAGCAAAAAAAACGAGAATTTTGGGTAAAAATCAACTTTAGTGACCCGTACGAACTCACCAGTACAATTAACACTTTCGCCGCAAGAGGCACTTTTTTAGATTGTTTTATTCTGAGTAAATCGAAACCAAGAACAATATGATAGCATAAAATGCGGCTGAGTTACAGAAATTTGAAAAAAAAAAAAAAAATTCGATTTACGTGTATTTTAGTTGGAAAATCTTCTCACGCTTTGGGAAAGTACTTAGAATTAATATTGAGGGCTGTAACTTTCAGGGAATTTCTTTTTCGACATCTCCAACAAAATTTCGGGTGGGAACTGAAAAAAAAAATATAGTCGAAAAAAAAAATCGCCCTAATATATATTAACCCTATTACCAAATCCTGATCGTCAGCGTGTCAATTTAACGAACGAGCTCCAAATCGAATAATAAGACCTGTACAAGCTCGAAATATAAATCGGTGCAAAGCTAAAATGACTCGGTAGCTCCGGTGCTGCATTTTTAATTATTACAAATCCGAAAAGATAGTATTGAGTTTTGTTGACGAAAAAACTTCACTCGCTTCACCTCGTCAATTAGTAAATCTGTATAATAATGCTACGAAGTGGATGGCTGTCCAAATTTTGTTTTTTTTTCCTCACATTGCGTTAAACTACAGGCACGTCGTTAAAACGATGAAATGGTGCAGATAATCAAACGTAAATTCGTACGAATCGTCATGCCGAGTGGGTACAGAGTGAACGAAAGAACTCTCGAAAAATCTTTCGCGTCTGAATTAATTAACAAACGCAAAAAAAAAAAATATACGGTGGCTCTGTGAAGAAAGTACTGTGGTACAATAAATGCTGATGCGTTTTTTCGTTAATTATTCACGACCACGAAACGTAATTAATGGATTTTTTTCGGATCGTCATGGAGGCCAATTACGAGCGAAATGTTTCAAATGCACAACAGTTTGGATAAGTAATTACCTCGAAACCGGCTCATGTCCCATCGTTACGAACATATCAAAAATTAATTTCCACCTTTATCACGTAACCACCTATATCGGCCAATGGCTTATTACGCCACTAACAAAAAAAACAAAAAAAAAACTATGCTATACTAATAGACTGTCGATGTATCTTTGTACGATTAGAATCTAATTGCGCATACTTCAAATAATAATAATAATTAAACCTGAATAGTAGGCTGTAGAGAGAGGGACTCAAAAGTACTATCATCGGGGCTAAAACAGCCGGCAAATCAATTATCAACAAATCTATATAACGGATACTTTCTGTATTTCTGTTAATGAAGCAAAAACACACAAAAATGAAATATAGAAGTACCTATTAAGCGGCTGGTATGGCATCGCATCATTGACTGATCCCTAATATAATTAAGATATTCAACACGATGAAAAACGGAATTTTGTTTAAGTTCCAACAGTTCTGTGACTTCTTAAGGGGTATGGCCACGGTAGCGGGTATAAAATCATGTGCACGTTTAACAATTTTTTTTCTTTATGAAAAAGTGATTTATTTATAAAACTAATTACACATCTATTTAGGATAAATATCAAGCTAATAAAAAATATTTTTTTTTGTTCTCTCGTTGTACAAAATGGCCGACTACTGCTATTTGCTTTTGGTATCTTTTTTTTTGTGACGCTCCGCGGCGTGACATTTGGCATCGACAATTTTTGATGTAGAACAAAAAAAAAAATTCTCGTTAATTTACATCAGAATACCCAGAGAAGCACTTACGGAATTTCTGATTAATTAAAAACTTTCCATTTTATGAGCAGTTTTATACGAAATTTTTCACGGGAAATTCACCTTTCAAGTTCAAATGCCGACAATATTCGAATAAAACAATATTTCTCAAATTCCGTACGTACTTCTCTAGGCATTTTGATGTAGATTAACGAGAATTATTATTTTTTGTTCTAGGTCAATAATTGTGGATGCCAGGTGCCACGAAAAAAAAAAAGATACCAAAAGCAAATAGCAGTAATCGGCCATTTTGTATAAGAAAAAAATCGAAAAAACAAATATTTTTTATTAGCTTGATATTTATACTAAATACACTCACCCGAAAAAAAAAGCGGTACACTTAAAATTTGGAAAAAAATTACTAAATTTCAAATGACGGTAACTGCGTAAATAATGGAGATAGAAGGGTCTTTAAAAAAATGAAAATAAAGCTTGGAATCTCTACTTAAAGGATCGATTTATTTCAATGTTGCGAGATAAATTCATTTAAAATGGCGGATGACAAAGCGAGAGCATGCGGAATTGAAAAATATTGGTCCGAGTTTGCGACGACCCATGGCGTGAGTCAGGTGTCGCAACACAATGGGATAAAAAGCATTTGATAGTACAGAGTCTCCTCTGTAAAATGCTTTTTTAATCGTTTCGATCCGATGATTTTTCGCCGAGTTATTCGCATTTGAAGGAAAAAGGTGTTTTTTACTTTAAATGCGAATAACTCGGCGAAAAATCATCGTATCGAAACGATTAAAAAAGCATTTTAATGAGGATACTCTGTACTATCGCATGCTTTTTATCCCATTGTGTTGCGACACCTGACTCACGCCATGGGTCGTCGCAAACTCGGACCAATATTTTTCAATTCCGCATGCTCTCGCTTTGTCATCCGCCATTTTCAATAAATTTATCTCGCAACATTGAAATAAATCGATCCTTCAAGTAGAGATTCCAAGCTTTATTTTCATTTTTTAAAGACCCTTCTATCTTCATTATTTACGCAGTTACCGTCATTTGAAATTTAGTGATTTTTTTCGAAATTTTAAGTGTACCGCTTTCTTTTCGGATGAGTGTAGATGTGTAATTAGTTTTATAAATAAATCGCATTTTCATACAAAAAAAAAAATTGTTAAATGTGCACATGATTTTATACCCGCTTAATGCACGACAATTTCTAGAAATAACTAAAAAATTAAGCACCAATTTGACAACCGAATCGCAGTTAATTATCTTAAATATTTATCATTTATTCCTGACAACATACACTCCACCCGAATGAGTTAATATTCCCTGCGGCGAGGCATAATTGCAGCTTAGAATTTATTAGAAAAAATTCGCGAGAAACCGTGGGCGCACGAATCACCCGTTAAAGTACATTACGGAAATGTTACAAATTCACTTTAGCCGCGTATGTGCGTTTTATCGAGTAACTGATTCAATTGGAATTTCCTATAAAATGTTGATACGTGAAATTCGACGGACCGTCGAAATAATAAATATATATGCGACTGAATAATCAATATATTGTTATCATAATGTAAACACGTAGAATAGTGTCTGTAAGATGGCATCAAGTTTGGATTGTATATAAAAAAAAAAAGCAAGTAAAGAAAAAACTGTGAACTAAGTATAATTAATGAATAAAGTTATACACTTGTACTTGTACGTAATTAATAAAAGTCAGGGTAAATGTATAAAAAAATATATATATATATATATTATAATAGTTGATTTATATACACTTGTATATGCGCGTACTTATGTGCCTGCGTGCGCATTAATATTTCAAGGTACGCCTAATAGCACTACAACATATTGTAAATACATTTCGTCACTGTGCAATTAATCGGATAATTTATTGTTCTTTTTTTAATACAGTAGATTGCAGCACTCTTGTGTGCAAAGGTATTCTCGATCTTATGTCCTGTCCTAGACTGTATTATAGTAAGTTGTCGTGCTCCCTCCCGAAATTAAGGTAGTAGTCTGGTGACTTAAGTCGATTTTCATGTCTTTTTTGGATGGCGTTTTTTGTAGGAAAATAAAAATGAATCGTTTTGGATATTTAGGATGTTTTTATTTGCATATTAAAGATACAAAAAAAAAAATTTTTGAAAAAATTTAATAGTTTATTATTATTATTATTATTGATCGAAGTTGGCACCTCGAAAAAAGAGGGCGTGGGTGGCCCCGGTGATTTTGGCTCTTGATGTTATCTGAAATCAAAAATTCTTGATAATTCTTAATCTATAGACATGTCATTCTGGTCGGAACTACTGAAGTTAAATTTCATGGATAAATAACAAAATGGCGGACTTTGGAAAAAAACGTCCTTTTCCATTTTGTTATTTATCCATGAAATTTAACTTCAGTAGTTCCGACCAGAATGACATGTCTATAGATTAAGAATTATCAAGAATTTTTTATTTCAGATAACATCAAGAGCCAAAATCAACCGGGGCCACCCACGCGCTTTTTTTTCGAGGTGCCAACATCGATCAATAATAATAATAATAATAAACTATTGAATTTTTTCAAAATTTTTTTTTTTAATCTTTAATATGTAAATAAAAACATCCTAAATGTCGAAAACGATTCATTTTTATGTTCCTACAAAAAAGCGCCCTCCAAAAAAGACGTGAAAATCGGCTTAAGTTACCAGACTACTACCTTAAAAACCACCGATTTTGGAGTAAGCAGATCTTGTAATCGTACGTAACAACGTCGTACCAAGTCGTTTGTGGAGACTTGCCTAAAATTTTCGTAATTCATTTTTCATGTTTCCGCGTGAACAATCGATTAATCACGAAATTTCGTAAACGATGTTCTCTACGTAGTGATAAATTGGGAAATTGATCTCTCAATCCTGTCTCTTACTCGTTTGGTCGCGGCGAACCGACTCCGTTATTCGAGATGCGGATGAATATTGAATTTTTTTTTCTGCTCCTTGTATATTTTATAATATATAGAGGTGTGCTGTATTTTAGATTTTAGCATTGTACAATTTCGTATTGCTCGATCTCTGCTCTGACTATCGACAGAGAAAAGAAAAAAAAAATCTGTAAATTGCAAGATGTCTCCGCGATGTTTGCTTCCGGACGTTTATACCCAATGTTTAGAATTAACGAATTGAACAAAAAATATATATAGCCACGAACACCACAGCCGTATGGAAAATATATGGAACGGAGTCTCGCAAAAATGTGTGTTGATTCAATGCTGAATCTCGTTCAGCGTATACGTCGAAAACACGCTGACACCACTGAACTTGAGAAATGAAGAAGGAAAAAAGAAAATAAAAGCTCCAAAACCGTAATACTATCTCTGAACGGCGTACCAAAATTTCTCATACTGTTACAATTAACACGACAAAGTATATTAGAAATATATATATATTGAAGATAATAATTATTGAAATGAAGAAATAAACGTAAACGATATATATATAAACATATATATATATATATACTACAAAATAAATGTTGCCTTTTGTCACACTGGTTATTAATGGGAATGAAACAACATTATTAATTAATTATGTACAATTAGCGATTTGAAATAATATGTTATATCGAATATATTATGTGCGACATGATAATTCATAATGTGATCCAAGTGTTTATATAATTTATCTTTCCCCATCCAAACTGTAGCGTTGAATAAAACCACCACAAACTCTCGCTTCTTTCTCTCGCATTATTTATTACATTATTTATCACCCGCCGTATCGTCAATTATTTTACAAAAAAAAAGTTGTCGTTATTATAGAGGGAGGGGAGCAAAGACGAGAATATAACGAAAACCTGCATGGACATGGATTTTGCATTATACTTTGAAAAAAAAAAAAAAGTCTCCGAAAAATTCGTTATTACTTTGTGTTATTCGAAGCCGGTAGGGCTGCAGCAACTTTGGCGATGATTTTCGTAACTGGTGTCGTAGGAGCGGCGACGATTTCGGCGATCGTCGAACTTTTCGATGGAACATGAAAAAAGTATAGCATAAAGCTTGCGGCTAACAAAAGATGCATACCCAATATCGCAGCGATGTAAATTGGTTTCTGCTTGCCTGTAACCAACAAAGAAGACAAAAAAAAATCAACAACTGAACAACAGAGGATTATTTTTGTGAACAATCGTTCGAGGCGAAGAAAAAATCCTCTTTGCTTTTCGCACCTGTTATTATTGGCATCAGCGAACGAAGCAACACCCCGCCGGAGAGCAACGTCGCGAAACCGACCAATGACCACTGCAGCCAATTAATTTGTATTGTCCACAAAAACGAAATGGGCACGTAGATCGCTAGGGAATAGCCGTAAAGACAGAGAAGCTCCAGCAAGCCAGGCGTCGCGTTTGACTGTAATTAACAATAGTTCGTCAGCGTTTAAAAGTCTCGATTAATCGCTTCACATTGAAAATGTCAAAAATTCGTCAATCACTGTACTTCTATCAACTCGCCGTCCGAATTATCAAAGCCATTCGTCCATTTGAGAGCTCCCCAGAGTACAACGGGCAACAGCCAAGCGTAAAGAAATATACAAGTTGCGGCGTAAGACACCAGATGAAAGTCGTACTTCCAATGATAATTTCCGTTATTCGCTGTTTGAAGATAATTAGCGATATTACCACTAACAGCTATCGAGAATACCAGCGTAACGCAGACCCAAAATGGTCCGTACAAATCAGGATTTGGTCTTATGTGCGTTAGCAAATAACTGTCAGAACCGTGGGGCAGCATCGATCTCTTTATTCGTTGCACAACGTCGTCGGTATTGACGTTGAAGAACTTTTGATAATAATCTACGGTCCAAAAGCTTCTCGGTACGTCGGCTGGAAAAAAATGTTTTTCCGTTGATATTACACGCTTAAACGTTTGTCGGTCAGGATGCGAATAATCGTTTCGAAAGGTGGTTAAAAAAATATTACCGTCATTCACAGCTGGCACACTCTGAACATCCTCGATCATACCGATACTCGCGGAATCATTGCCGAGATTACCGTAGTGTTGTTGATGATTCGGTGAACTAACGTCGAGCTGAGCTTGGCCAGCTCCGCTCGAACGATTTATCGGTGAAAAGTCTTGAAAGGATATAAACTGCGAATCCTCGTTCGACTTTCCAATCAGATCACCCTCCATCGTTACGCTATTTTTTTATATTCACGCAAGATAATAACGATGTTTCGATTACTAAACGATCCCAACCTCCCTGTTCTCAAAACATCTGACCACATCTGACAAGCGTCAGACTGTGGAATAATTTTTGCCACGAGACCCAACGCAGACGACCTCACAACTTCGATGCTGATAGCTAAGTACAAACTGGCTAAAAAGTTTTCTGCCGGTGACAACTAACGTCAAATATTTAACGCGACGGACTCGTAAATTAAAGTTCCAGCTTGTATGCACTTTTTGTATAGAACTGTTAAACGTTAAACCAAAGAAGCTTCGATGATTATATGATGATAAGAAACAGAAAAAACGTTAACCGAAATGATTTAAATTATAGTTTGGTAATGCTTTTAGCATTGCCTGTACTGTGACGTACCCCGTCACGTGGCGTCCTCTGTGGGCTGTTTAAAAATAAATACACGCCACGAGAGACTGCTCTGTAAATGTCGATAAAATTCAATTTGAATGAAGGTAAAAAAAAATATTGAACGAACATAAATATTTCAACGATTAATCGTCATATACGTATGTCATTAAATCTGGCAAATTTGAGAATTTCGCAATCGATCGACATTATTTGATATATCAGATCATTCGTTTCGATGATTCATAAAAAAAAAGCTAGTTAGTCACTCTGAGGTCTCAGGGACACTAGCAAAAATGTACAAGCCACGTTTTTTTACGATTATCATGATTTTTTTCACATCTCTCTTTTCTTTGTTCTCTTTTCGATCTTCAAAAAAATATCGAGTAACCCATTATTTGATATAATACATTATTAATTAACGGTACTCAGTTGGTACACTCGGAAAAATGTACGATCGACTCTGTGTCGATACTGTGCAATATACAGGGTGTCCTAATAATTATTAGCACCTTAGATATCTTCGAAACTATAAGGTTCACAGACATATTTGCTGAATCAAAATTGCACAGTACGAAGGGGGCCATCCAATGATACCAAAGTACTCACCCCCGCCCCCACCCCCTGGGCTGGGGGTGGGCCTATTTTGAAATCTTAAATGGGAACCCCCATTTTTTATTGTAGATTCGGATTCCCCATAAAAAAACTACGTAACTTTTGTTTAAAATTTTTTTTTTGTTATCTGTAATCGCAAAAAATCCCCGAAAGTACAGAAAGGCGATAATACTTACAGTTTCGGTAGTAAATAAAATTACTACGTTTATAGTAAGTGTCGGAAATGACGACCATCGGTATCAATGCAATATTGGATTCATTTTTCGATTGATTGACTTGCAAGTTTTACAGCGTCAGAACTTATTGATGCACAGGCTGTGATTATTCTTCGCCTTCGTTCCCATGCAATTCTTGGTGAAGACTAACATGGTACGGGTGAAATTTGTGACGGTGCAAAATGCGATGTACGCTAGTCCTGCCAATGCCAGATTCATTTTGAATTTGTCGCTTGTTACAATGTTACAAATGTTACAATGTTTGTTACATCTCTTCGACGGAAAGGTTCAGAAAGTACAGAAAGGCGATAATACTTACGGTTTACTTCACTGAAAATAAACACTGTTTCAAGGACACTTTAATAAGTTTGCAGGATATGATAAACATGATACGATTAGTATCGATAAATCAGTCAATCGAGTGCAATGTATCCGTTTGAAGAGCAAGTCGATATGCTTCTCATTTATGGCGAATGCCAACAAAATTCTGTAAGGGCAAAAACCGTGTATGGTGAACGATACCCACATTGGTCTCAGCCTTCGAGTTAAACATTTAAAAATGTGTGTGATAAACTTCGGCAAACCGGTAGTTTAAGTGTCCGTAGTAGTGTAAGCCAGAAACGTGTAACGAATGAAGAAATGGAAATGGGTGTGCTCGCAAGTGTGTATCGAGATCCTCACATTAGTTTGCGACAAATTCAAAATGAATCTGGCATTGGAAGGACTAGCGTACATCGCATTTTGCATCGTCACAAGTTTCACCCGTATCATGTTAGTCTTCACCGAGAATTGCATGGGAACGACTTCATGAATCGCGTAGAGTTTTGTCGAACGGTTCAACGTCAGATCGAAAACAATGAGTCATTTCTTAATACCGTTTTATTTACTGATGAGGCAACATTTACAAATCATGGAAACGTTAATTTGCATAACATGAATTTATGGGCAACGGAAAATCCACATTGGCTGCGGCAGGTTGAACACCAGAGACAATGGTCTGTGAATGTATGGTGCGGAATCATAGGTGCTAAAATTATTGTTCCTTTTTTTATCAATGGAAATTTGAATGCGCAACATCTACAGTAATTTTATCGAAGATACATTGGGACTTTTGCTAGAAGAGTTGCCTTTACTTACACGATAAACCATGGGATATCAACATGACGGATGTCCAGCACATCATTCATTGATTGCACGAAGGCAACTCGACGAAAAATTTCGAAATCGTTGGATTGGACGCCGTGTCCAATCCAACGATTTCGAAATTTTCGAACGAGCTGGCCACGATCTTGGACCACCGTGGTCCAATATCGTGGCCAGCTCGTTCCCCAGACCTAACACCTTTAGACTTCTTTCTATGGGGAACATTGAAAGATAAAGTGTACAAAGAAGTACCAACTACACTTGACAACATGCAACAAAGAATTATTACAGCCTGTGCATCAATAAGTTCTGACGGTGTAAAACTTGCAAATCAATCAATCGAAAAAAGAATCCAATATTGCATTGATACTGATGGTCGTCATCTCGAACACTTACTATAAACGTAATAATATTGTTTACTACCGAAACTGTAAGTATTATCGCCTTTCTGTACTTTCGGGGATTTTTTGCGATTACAGCGCCATCTATCACGAATCAAAAAAAAAAATTTTGAACAAAAGTTACGTATTTTTTTATGGGTAATCCGAATCTACAATAAAAAGTGGGGGTTCCCGTTTAAGATTTCAAAGTTGCCTCATCCCCAGCCCAGGGTGTGGGTGTGGGGGTGAGTACTTTGGTATCATTGGATGGCCCCCTTCGTACTGTGCAATTTTGATTCAGCAAATATTTCTGTGAACCTTATAGTTTCGAAGATATCTAAGGTGCTAATAGTTATTGGGACACCCTGTATATTGTCCTGAGGGCACGAACATGTTTTTATTGTCATTCCAACGGTAAATATAGGGGCGAGATAAATAAAAAATGGTATGAGTAACTATTTATATAGCAGAAGTATGTTTTTAATTTGTCAAATATTTTTCTCATTGTAAATTTCATCACGACGGACATTTAATATATTCGTATATTTATCATCAATTGAACTTTGTCACAATGACTCCATAAAACGAATTATCATTATTATTGTTGTACAAGAGAAAAAGTTTCAAAAATTTCAAACCATCCGTCCGATAGAACCATCGAACCGATGAGGCTATAAACTTTTAATCGCCTTCTCATGCACTATCCAACGGTATTAATAAAGTTTCCAACGGAATAAAGTTTCCTCTCGGCAGATCGTGTCCCTTCGATATTATATACAAATACAAGTATACGATAGTGGCGTAATAAACCAAGACGGACCCGCTTGTCGCTTTTTCCCCTGCTAAACCGCGTCAAGTGGCGAGCGTGCTGTTTTCTCCTCCGCCCGTTGCGAAGAATTGAGGGTGAAATTTCGAAATAATTCAAGCTAACCCTCTGTGCATTCTCATACGGATTAAAATTCATATAACGAGCGGTATTCTATTACACTCCTTAATTTTATTGGCGAATTAATCGTCATTTCGAAAAATAATGTGAGAATTTTCGCGAAGATGATAGAACAGCACGAACACGGTGAACTACCGAGCTGTTCTACTCTCTTGAATTTTAATTATCGTATAACACGTGCATGGGATAATGAAGTTTGCAACTTAACGAAGGAGCTTACGCCGAATTACGAACGATGCGATTATAGTTTCGCGATTCATTATATTAGATTCCGGCTGCGCGCACATTTTCATCCTGACGCCGACAAACAGTTTAGACGAGACCCCGATTGTTATGGAACCGATTTCATGAGAGCAAAATCTACTCTCACCGGTGCCTAGCATTCTGAAGAGCAGCCGGAATTTCATCAGAATCGAGACGTCATTAGACGTCTGTGTGAAACTCTCGCGAGTTTAATAATTGCGATCCAATTTCGAGAGCCTTTTTCGAGAGGCATTCGTTACGAGCACGTGTAACGGAAGAGACAGCGAAAGAGGATTCCTCGCTCACATGGTATGCGCATCCGATTGTGTCATTTCATCAACGAGCGTTTCTCACGACGACGAGACTCTCGTTATAACTTTTGCCAGAAGAATAGCCGAGAGGAGTTTTGAAAGGACGAAAAAAATTTCTTTGTTCGTCGCGCAAATTGTACATATGGAGCGACTGTATTTCTGTATATCGTGTTCATTAAGGGAGGAAATAAGGTTGGACGGTTCAAAAAATCGATTTTTTTTAATTTCATAAATTGTTAGTAAAACTAATGAAAAATATGTTCCCAAAATTTTAAATGTAAATTCCGACTCGTTCTATTCTTATAAGCCAAAAATGTATGACTGCCTTGACTTTGTTTTTCTTGGTACTATTTTTTCAAACGCGTTTTTCTGAAAACGACTTTTTGTGAACTTGCGTAAACGCTAGTTTAAAAAGTTTTCAACCAATCGTTTTGAAAATTGGCAGTTACTTTCTTCATAGTATTGCGCTTTATATGAACCTAAAATCGGAATATTATCATTATTTAAAATAATTTTTTTTTGCAAATAAAGTTGTAAAAAATGGCAAAAAGTCATGCTTTTTTGTTTTGACCCCTGTAAAAAATTCAATTTTCTATTTTTTTTATAGCATTTAGGTTCATATAGAAGAGAGACATGTAATAAAAGTAAATTTCAACCTCGTTTGATTTCAGATGACAATTGCGGCTTCCAGAATGTACGCAAAATCCTGAGTCTGATTGTGACCTGCAATATGGGGTCGCTAATATCTTCGGTGTTTTTCAAGGAAACTCTTCAAACATTTTGTAGTATATACTTAAATATATGTATAAAATATTCTCAAAATTTCAATAAATTATATTCATTTTTTGTACTATAAAAAAATTCATGAAAATCATTGAGAAAACGCTGTCCTAACCCTATTTCTTCCCTTAAGGAGTTATACGCAGTCAGGACACCGAAAGAGAGCGATTTTTCAAGAATTTTTGCCGGCGACATTTTAATTTAGTAACGTAAAAATGTATATACATATTCTGGTAACTTTTAACTTTATTTTCATATTTTTCATTTGTAAAAATAATGCTTTTCAAAGCTGCTATAGCCGATCTCCGGAAGCTCCTCTAAAAAAAGGCGTTTTGCGCGGTGAGCACGATATCTCTGGATTGAATGATTTAAGGTAGTAGTCTGGTAACTTAAGCCGATTTTCATGTCTTTTTTGGAGGGCGTTTTTTTGTAGGAAAATAAAAGTGAATCGTTTGGGATATTTAGGATGTTTTTAATTTACATATTAAAGATACAAAAAAAAAATTTGTTGAAAAAATTTAATAGTTTATTATTATTCCTATTATTATTGATCGAAGTTGGCACCTCGAAAAAAAAGCGCGTGGGTGGCCCCGGTGATTTTGGCTCTTGATGTTATCTGAAATAAAAAATTCTTGATAATTCTTAATCTATAGACATGTCATTCTGGTCAGAACTACTGAAGTTAAATTTCATGGATAAATAACCAAATGGCGGACTTTGGAAAAAAAACGTCCTTTTCCATTTTGTTATTCATCCATGAAATTTAACTTCAGTAGTTCCGACCAGAATGACATGTCTATAGATTAAGAATTATCAAGAATTTTTTATTTCAGATAACATCAAGAGCCAAAATCACTGGGGCCACCCACGCGCTTATTTTTCGAGGTGCCAACTTCGATCAATAATAATAATAATAATTAACTATTAAATTTTTTCGAAAATTTTTTTTTTGTATCTTTAATATGTAAATAAAAACATCCTAAATATCCAAAACAATTCATTTTTATTTTTCTGCAAAAAAACGCCCTCCAAAAAAGACATGAAAATCGGCTTAAGTTACGAGACTACTACCTTAAAATGAAAAAACAAAAAAGATTTCGTTAATATATGGTATTATCTAGTATTTAATCGCAGGAATAAGCAAAATATTAATTTTAAACAAAATGGCAGCTACTCAAAGAAAAAAACGAGATTTTCGATAAAAATGTTCGCTTTAAATTGTTTATAAAATGGAAAATATTTATCGGTGAGAAAAAACCCTCGATTAATCACTAAAAAATATATTTATGAAGCTTGTGTAAAAATTTGAGACTGATCGGTTCAGCCGTTTCCGTGGAATCTTGCTCACCGATTTTAAAAACACAGTTTTGAGAAAAACGCCTCGAAACTTACGACGCTACTTTCAAGCGTTCCGAAACGTTATTACAAATGTGCGTTTACCTTCCAGAATATTTGTCGGATTGACATGAAATTTTCTGTGTATATACTTAAATATATGTACATTATGAAAATGATATAAACTATTTTTTTTTTTTAATCCTGACTGCGTACGAACCCTTAACAAGCGATTATTCTCTGAGGTCCCGCTGCGGTAAAAGCGCGTACGGGAGTTGCGTGTCGTTGAGGATTAAAGAAACGGAATTTTTTTATCAAAACTGCCGAGCGAGCGGTACAAATAACGCGAAATTTTTTCCCGGTTCATCAGACCGTTGTGGTCTATCGACGAATTCTAATTGTGGTGCGTCAAGAACGAGAAGAATAAGGATACGGTGAACCGCGGGGTGGCGGCGTTATATCACGCGGCAGATACATTGGTCACGTAGCTTCTGGACCACGTGACCGGGTATTCCGAGAATATCGTTCGATTGTACATATAACGAGGTTACGCTACCCCACGAACGTTATCTATACCTCCCCATTGTCATTCTGATTATGCGTGGTACGGTACCCAACCAGAGGGGTTGTTTTTTTTTCGTCCAATCCTTCAAACGGATTTACCAAGAAATTTCGCCAGTTAACGCTTTGATTATTAAACGATGGTTGCGCAACGACAATTCTGGTACATAATCCTTTCTCTTTCTTTCCCTCTTTCTTCGTCTATCAAATTCAAGACCCATTAATCCGTTATACAAGATGCGATGATGATAGGTTGAGCGGATCAGAAATAGCTGACCACAGTCTGTTTTCGATGTTCGTGAATTACGTAAGCTTGACAACTTCTTGGAGACCGTTATTCCGAGAAATGCTCGAAATCCTATAATATTACATAACGATTGTCGTATGCTCAGTTCCTTCTGGAAATAAACCGTTGCTGGAAATTATGAGATTTTTATATCGCCGTTTGTTATAACGCGCGAGGAAGAAATCGAATCTACTATCGAACGAGGATTTATTTACAAAGCTCCCTCGTAAAAGCTGTCCATTCTCTCAACGATCTTTTGAAAAACTTATGTTATATTCCCTACTACCAAATCCAGATAACTCCATGGAATATCGATTAAGATTGGAAAAATCTTTTGACCACGTTTAAGGGTCCTTTCTTAAAAAAGACATGGCACTCGATTCACAAAACTCTCGAAATGCGAAATAAATATATCGAATTTTGAAGCCAGTTTATCGTGAATCTGATTGGTTGTCGTAAAGCGCGCGTAATTCAAACACGATTTAGTTCACTATAAAACAATACCTATGGTATACAAAGATTTAATAAGATTGAAGATTCAATAGATCATTGACTCTCGCCCAATGCAATTCTCAAAATTTGAAAACCTTATATAATAAAGAAATGCGAGATAAACATATCGAATTATGAAGCCCGTTTATCGTCAATCTGATTGGTTGTCGTAAAGCGCGCGTAATTCAAACACGATTTCGTTCACCATGAAACAACATCTATAGTATACAAAGATTCAATAAGATCAAAGATTCAATAGATTATTGACTCTCGCCCAATGCAATTCTCATAATTTAAAAACCTTATAATAAATTATGTACTATTTAACGAAATGACAACCGATCGACACGAAATAATCTTAGCGACTGCAGTATGGTGACAAAATCTGTTGTGCCGTTTGGGAAAAAGTATCTATAAGAGTTTGCAGTTGATTCTTAATCTAAAGGACAAGTTCGAAATATGAAACATTCAAGCGCGAGCGAAGCGAGCGCGTTGTTGCTAGTATATCTATATGGTAACACGTGTTGACTTATCAAACGTCACTAACCAACGCTGCTATAGGTTATCTATTCTGTATTCTTATATAGGAAAAAAAACTTCAAAACTAAGTCAATATCGGAATGACTTGGATATACAGGATATCCTAAAACTAGCATAAGTTAAACGGGGATAAGATTGGCTCCGGACCTGTTAGAATCAACGAATATAACTTCCGTAACAGTCTTGTGGTTTTTGAGAACAATTTCGTCGAGATAACACGAATAACGATTGTCAGAAAAATCGTCTTTTTTAATTTTTCAGACAGTCGCTACTCTTGTTATCTCGCTGCTTTTGTTTGTGTTTCCGACCACTTTAGGATTTAGTGTGAATTTGAGCTTTGATTTGCTTACGATTTGGAATTTCATAGCAACTATAGCGGAATAACAAGTACTAGGTCGCGATTTTTCGAGAAATCGAAAAAGATGATTTTTCTCGAAAACCACGAGACTTTTACTGTGGTCATATTTGTTTATTCTGATAGGTCCGGAGCGTATTTAACGAAATATTTAACTCTCGTCACTTGGTCGTCGAACGTGGCCTAATGGACGATAACAAAACCCTAAAAAAGGAATATTACGTTGGAGAGGTAACCAACTCTCTCAATGTCGGAAGTACCGACCAAACGAACGAGGGATAGGCGCCAGGTAACGAACCAAACTCATAATTAACTGGGGTTAACGGTAGCCGAGACACGAGATCTGAGATATAGCGGTCCGGGAAATAATGAATTAATGGCTGGGGTTAACGGTAGCCGAGATACGAAATCTGAAAAAAAAATGGTCAGGGAAATACTGAATTAATAACTGGGGTTAACGGTAGCCGAGACACGAGATCTGAAAGATAACGGTCCGGGAAATAATGAATGAATGGCCGGGGTTAACGGTAGCCGAGATACGAAATCCGAAAGATAGCGGTCAGGGTAATACTGAATTAATGGCTGGGGTTAACGGTAGCCGCGATACGAAATCTGAGGGTAACGGGTCAGGGAAATACTGAATTGATAACTGGGGTTAACGGTAGCCGAGACACGAAATCAGAAAGATAACGGTCAGGGAAATAATGCAATAATTGACTGGGGTTAACGGTAGCCGAGACACGAGATCTGAAAGATAACGGTCCGGGAACTAATGAATGAATGGCCGGGGGTAACGGTAGCCGCGATACGAAATCTGAGAATCACGGGTCAGGGAAATACTGAATTGATAACTGGGGTTAACGGTAGCCGAGACACGAAATCTGAAAGATAACGGTCAGGGAAATAATGCAATAATTGACTGGGGTTAACGGTAGCCGAGACACGAGATCTGAAAGATAACGGTCCGGGAAATAATGAATGAATGGCCGGGGTTAACGGTAGCCGCGATACGAAATCTGAGAATCACGGGTCAGGGAAATACTGAATTGATAACTGGGGTTAACGGTAGCCGAGACACGAAATCTGAAAGATATCGGTCAGGGAAATACTGAATTGATAACTGGGGTTAACGGTAGCCGAGACACGAAATCTGAAAGATATCGGTCAGGGAAATACTGAATTAATAACTGGGGTTAACGGTAGCCGAGACACGAAATCTGAAAGATAACGGTCAGGGAAATAATGCAATAATTGACTGGGGTTAACGGTAGCCGAGACACGAGATCTGAAAGATAACGGTCCGGGAAATACTGAATTAATGGCTGGGGTTAACGGTAGCCAAGACACGAAATCTGAAAGATAACGGTCAGGAAAATAATGCAATGATTGACTGGGGTTAACGGTAGCCGAGACACGAGATCTGAAAGATGACGGTCCGGGGAATACTGAATTAATGGCTGGGGTTAACGGTAGCCGCGATACGAAATCTGAGAATAACGGGTCAGGGGAAATGAGATACTAACCGGGCAAGATAGCACAGGGTTCGAAGATAACGGGCAATCAGAAAACAGGGGTAGCGGTGCGATAAGCGGTATTTTTAACCAAATAATGAAAACGCAAATTAACGGAACGCGAAACCTAATATAACGGTGAATTAGTAACAAACTTGACAAAATAACACAAATTCGATTAATAAAATAAATCCCGAAATGCGATACAAACGCGAATAAAGAAAGTAACGAAATTGAAACGTAAGAAATATAACAAGTGGCGATAATGGGCCAGTAACTTCGTTACGCAGTCCGAGGACCGCTCGTTTCCCACAAAAACTCTAACGTGACTAAATCCCAATAATTAATAAAATAACCAAAATTCCAAAAATCACCAAAACTAACAGCCACACGGCTAACTGGGGAAACGAGGAAGTTACTAACCTTACAAAAGAAGAAGGAGGAAGTACCTCACCGAATATTCTCTGCCGCCACGCGAGGAACTCGTTCCGGAAGATGGCAAGATGTCGGAGGATCGTTGAAGCCGATGTCGAAAGATGTCGGGGAATCGTCGATGCCGACGTTGAAGGATGTCGAAACTCGAAGATGTAGAAAGAAGGTAGCATTGAAATAGAATGCGATACTCGAGACAGCACTAGGAAGACGCGTCACGCGAGTAAGCAGTCCGAACGGTAATTGATAATCGATGTGCGATCCTCGCTCTCCGTGGGTCGATGTTCCCCACTCTTGACCCTGGGTCAAGTCCTGCGCACACTCGTACGCTTCCGGGGTCGCTCGTTAACGCTCCGGTCACTGGGTTACGCCGGCCTCTACTACCAGAGCCGGCACCTCTCGCGTCGACTCGAGGGGTGCGCGGGGAGCGGGGTCCTTCTTGATGAAAGCTACGGAGAGAGAGAACGAGCGATGGCAAGGCTCCCGGCGAATATCACGACAAAGACAGAGCGAGTCGGTGTCCGTCCGGCAGTTTTTTATGCTGTGTCTCGGCCGTCTTCCCCCAGGACCCGGTCTCCGACGAGGGTAAGGTCGGGATCCCGACCTTACCCTCACAAACCCCCATCGGTCCCATAGGCCCTCTACGAATGAGGCGCCGGAGGATATCCGGTCCGCGACGGTCGAGACAACAGCAGGCTGGTCCAGCACGAGGCTGGGAAGCCATACGGGAGGAGGGTGGCTCGGTAAATCTTGGCCGTTTCTCCAGCTCGCTCCCTGGCAACCATGACCACGGGTGCAGATGTTAGGCAACCCGCCTGCTCCTTAAGGACGAACTCCCGACTCTAAAAGTCCCTAAAATCCTAACCTCGGGAGATGATCGGTCGGTACAAAAAAAAAAGTCAATGTCGAGATACACGCCGGTCACCCGCCGGGAAACGCAGAGAGCCTGAAAGAGTTGTTAATAATAATAAGGAGAGAGAGAGCCCGAAAATAAAAGATCCATACGATAGCCGGCAGAGAGAGCCGCAAAACCAAAAAAATAAAGAGACGAGAATATTTATTGAATTTAACCACACTGAAAAAATTTCTCGAATTTCAAACGAAGCAATTGCTTACAATATAATTTAATGACTTGAATATTTACTTTAACGAGAGGCTCAGAGAGCTGAACGGGACGGGCTAGAAAAACAGACGCGATAATATAATAAACAGAAAAACTCTATCGTTCGCGCTCGAAGCGAGCGAACAATAGGCCATAAACTCAGAGAGCCAAACAAAGTCGCTGGGCGACAGTTAGCCACAGCGTTGCCAAATTGTCAACGCTGGAGGTAGCCGAAGATTTTGAGTTTTTACCGTCTCGGATGTGCGACAACGCGAGCGCGCGTCGTCCCAGGGTCGTAAATCCGACCCCCTGCACGCATACACTCCGTACGGGTGACGAGACGCCAAATGTTTCGTCACAATATCTGTATATATTCATATATAAATGATTTGCAAATAAAGTATAAATTTTTATAATAAATTTTTTTCATTTCTTGAAATATCTGTCTTTGATCTACTATACCGACCGACTTTTTATTTTCATGCCCACTCTTCATTCAAATAGCGCGCCGCGGCTGGATGCATATATTTTTAGTTCCGACAATCTCAGACTACATAGATAGCGCTACAAACTTTGGCTGCGCTTTTTAACATGGGAGTTTCCACACCCTGGGTTAGGTGGCTAGGTATGAACGGGGTATATCTGACTATGCGCTATCTAGCGCCGAAACAGTTTCCCAGGCTAGAGGCTAGATACCGCAGCATTACACATGCAGCCAGGCCCTAGCCAACATTCTTAGATCGGCCCCATACAGTAACTAAGAAAACTTTCCCGTCGCTAGCCGAATTTGAGTCTGAATTTCCACACGGGGTATAGCCCTTTAACAGGCGATTATTCTCTGAAGTCCCGCTGCGGTAAAAGCGCGTACGGGAGTTGCGTGTCGTTGAGGATTAAAAAAACGGAATTTTTGTATAAAAACTGCCAAGCGAGCGGTACAAATAACGCGAAATTTTTTTCCGATTCATCAGACCGCTGTGGTCTATCGACGAATTCTAATTGTGGTGCGCCAAGAACGAGAAGAATAAGGATACGGTGAACCGCGGGGTGGCGGCGTTATATCACGCGGCAGATACATTGGTCACGTAGCTTCTGGACCACGTGACCGGGTATTCCGAGAATATCGTTCGATTGTACATATAACGAGGTTACGCCACCCCACGAACGTTATCTATACCTCCCCATTGTCATTCTGATTATGCGTGGTACGGTACCCAACCAGAGGGGTTGTTTTTTTTTCGTCCAATCCTTCAAACGGATTTACCAAGAAATTTCGCCAGTTAACGCTTTGATTATTAAACGATGGTTGCGCAACGACAATTCTGGTACATAATCCTTTCTCTTTCTTTCCCTCTTTCTTCGTCTATCAAATTCAAGACCCATTAATCCGTTATACAAGATGCGATGATAATAGGTTGAGCGGATCAGAAATAGCTGAACACAGTCTGTTTTCGATGTTCGTGAATTACGTAAGCTTGACAACTTCTTGGAGACCGTTATTCCGAGAAATGCTCGAAATCATATAATATTACGTAACGATTGTCGTATGCTCAGTTCCTTCTGGAAATAAACCGTTGCTGGAAATTATGAGATTTTTATATCGCCGTTTGTTATAACGCGCGAGGAAGAAATCGAATCTACTATCGAACGAGGATTTATTTACAAAGCTCCCTCGTAAAAGCTGTCCATTCTCTCAACGATCTTTTGAAAAACTTATGTTATATTCCCTACTACCAAATCCAGATAACTCCATGGAATATCGATGAAGATTGGAAAAATCTTTTGACCACGTTTAAGGGTATATCTATATGGTATCACGTGTTGACTTATCAAACGTCACTAACCAACGCTGCTATACGTTATCTATTCTGTATTCTTATATAGGAAAAAAAACTTCAAAACTAACTCAATATCGGAATGACTTGGATATACAGGATATCCTAAAACTAGCATGAGTTAAACGGGGATAAGATTGGCTCCGGACCTGTTAGAATAAACGAATATAACTTCCCTAACAGTCTTGTGGTTTTTGAGAACAATTTCGTCGAGATAACAAGAATAACGATTGTCAGAAAAATCGTCTTTTTTAATTTTTCAGACAGTCGCTACTCTTGTTATCTCGCTGGTTTCGTTTGTGTTTCCGACCACTTTAGGATTTAGTGTGAATTCGAACTTTTGATTTGCTTACGATTTGGAATTTCATAGCAACGTTAGCGGAATAACAAGTACTAGGTCGCGATTTTTCGAGAAATCGAAAAAGATGATTTTTCTCGAAAACCATGAGACTTTTACTGTGGTCATATTTGTTTATTCTGATAGGTCCGGAGCCAATCTAACTCCTGTGTCACTCTGATGTGTTAGTTTTCGGAAACCCTCTATAATAGATATATTAGGGGGATTTTTTTTTCGACTATTTTTTTTTTCAGTCCCCACCCGAAATTTTGTTGGATATGTCCAAAAAGAAATTCCCTGAAAGTTACAGCCCTTAATATTAATTCTAAGTACTTTCCCAAAGCGTGAGAAGATTTTCCATCTAAAATACACGTAAAGCGAATTTTTTTTTTTTTTTTCAAACTTCTATAATTCAGCCGCATTTTATGCTATCATATTGTTCTTGGTTTCGATTTACTCAGAATAAAACAATCTTAAAAAGTACCTTTTGCGGCGAAAGTGTAAATTGTACTGGGGAGTTGGTACGGGTCACTGAAGTTGATTTTTACCCAAAATTCTAGTTTTTTTGCTGTTATCTCCGAAACAATTAACTTTACGAAAAAAATGTCAACGAAAAATTTGTTGGAAATTTAATTTCCTATAAAAAAGATCCTATCGACCCAATTGCTTAGATTAATATTTCTTGAGATATTGAACTTTTTTTATTTATTATTTTTTTTATTATTTAATATTTCATATTTTATAAATTTTATACTACTCATAAGTTAAAGTTCAATATCTCAAGAAATATTAATCTAAGCAATTGGGTCGATAAGACCTTTTTTGTAGGAAATTAAATTTCCAACAAATTTTTCATTTACATTTTTTTCATAAAGTTAATTGTTTCGGAGATAACAGCAACTTCAGTGACCCGTATCAACTCACCAGTACAATTTACACTTTCACCGCAAAAGGCACTTTTTTAGATTGTTTTATTCCGAGTAAATCGAAACCAAGAACAATATGATAGCATAAAATGTGGCTGACTTATAGAAATTAAAAAAAAAAAAAAAAATCGATTTACGTGTATTTTAGATGGAAAATCTTCTCACGTTTTGGGAAAATACTTAGAATTAATATTAAGGGCTGTAACTTTCAGGGAATTTCTTTTTCGACATATCCAACAAAATTTCGAGTGGGGACTGAAAAAAAAAATAGTCGAAAAAAAAATCGCCCTAGTGATATATATTGCATCCTGTTTGAAGAAAGTTCCTCTGTTGAAGAAGAAGAAAAAAGTATTCTTCGTATGATCAAGAAATCATTCTACTTGTTTTCGTACGTTTATTGAATGTGTGAAAGGTTTTGCGGTAAATAAAGCTAGAACTATTGCAATTAGAAACTCGAAAGGTTTCACCATTAATGCAATGAGGGGTCTACATAGAATTTTATCGTTGGCACGTAGTCAAAACCGCGCGGACGATACTTGAAGTGCAGAAATAAACGGTACAGATTTTTCATGTACGAGCAAGAAACTGTAGCGGTACTGTAATTTCTGAGATCCGGGATGGAAAAAGCTCCGAGAATGAGACAAGGGACCAGTTTCTCGAGTTCACGGAGAGACGCACAACGAGACGTCGAAGATAACACGATGCAAGTTTCGTGTTTGTCCTTGTGGTATCTCATTTGCATATGTCGGGAGGAGCGAGAGTAAGGGCCAACTAACGATATCCACCCCCGCAACCTGTATATTTCGTAACCACCGCCGGCACACAGAACCTTGGGGAAATTTGAACAAAGTTTCCGAGTAGTCAAGCAAAAACTTGTACCGAATATACGTTCGTGTCTAGAAGGTACTACATTTTTTTTCACTTTGTTCCCACAATCATCCCATAAGCGAAGTTACGTTAATTGTCCACTCGTCGGAAATAATAAATGTGTGATTAATATTGAGAAAAAGAGACAGCGCCTGATTTAATGCAATTGTTCATAACGTTAATTTTTAATGAATTTTATTTGTTCCTAAAATCGATATCAATAATCCAATTATTATGTCTGATATCTCATTTTATCTATTGAATAATATTCATCGTTGAATAAATTTTGTAAGATCAAAAACCATTTTTTTTTCCAAAGGTCTTTCAAGTTTTGGATGAATCACAAATATAAGTCTCACGAACTGGCAATTCATCGATTGTACGTATTTCAAGATTTTACATTTTCCAAAAAAATCAACGGCACACCATTGAAAAGAGTTTGATCCGAGATTTGACAAGGTGATAGGACCGAGATTAGAGCTTAAGGTAGTAGTCTGGTAACTTAAGCCGATTTTCATGTCTTTTTTGGAGGGCGTTTTTTTGTAGGAAAATAAAAATGAATCGTTTTGGATATTTAGGATGTTTTTATTTACATATTAAAGATACAAAAAAAAATTTTTTTGAAAAATTTTAATAGGTTATTATTATTATTATTATTATTGATCGAAGTTGGCACCTCGAAAAAAAAAGCGCGTGGGTGGCTCCGGTGATTTTGGCTGTTGATGTTATCTGAAATAAAAAATTCTTGATAATTCTTAATCTATAGACATGTCATTCTGGTCGGAATTACTGAAGGTAAATTTCATGGATAAATAACAAAATGGCGGACTTTGGAAAAAAACGTCCTTTTCCATTTTGTTATTTATCCATGAAATTTAACTTCAGTAATTCCGACCAGAATGACATGTCTATAGATTAAGAATTATCAAGAATTTTCGATTTCAGATAACATCAAGAGCCAAAATCACCGGGGCCACCCACGCGCTTTTTTTTCGAGGTGCCAACTTCGATCAATAATAATAATAATAATAAACTATTAAATTTTTTCAAACAAATTTTTTTTTGTATCTTTAATATGTAAATAAAAACAACCTGAATATCCAAAACGATTCATTTTTATTTTTCTACAAAAAAACGCCCTCCAAAAAAGACATGAAAATCGGCTTAAGTCACCAGACTACTACCTTAACATAATTTAAATTCTAACGTATCAGGTATTGTATTAGGTGTATAAGTGATACCAGTAGAGAAACGTGCCCGGGACGAGATAGGGGACAAAATAAGCACGTTATTACGTGTAGAGTGAATTTGAGGCAAGCCGCGTCGCTGTTGTCGAAGAGTGGGGAGGAATGGTAAAATTGGAAGAGCTTCTAATGGTAATAATTCCCGCTGATCGAGGACTTCTGACAAGGACGTTCCAGCGTTTGGACGTACAGGCTATTATTAACAGATCGAAAGGTGGATACTTGTATCGTACGTATCGATAAATCATTTCCATCGAAGAGAAAGTGTTCGGTCCGGTGAAGGGATGAATTACAACAACCCGTTTGATTTCATTTCGATAACTATACAGGGAGAACGCGTCAGACTCGACATAAGTACGTACTCGATCATTTTTGTCGGCGATTCAAATAGTCAGAACCAAACGTCTTTATCGACCACGTACTTGGTTAATGAGGATAGAAATTGTACGCGTTTCCGAGTCTATATCTCTCTCGAGCGTATCCAATCGTGTTGAACATTCAAAATCGACAAGAATCAATAGTGTTCGTGAATAAATATCATTAGACAGTTATTGACCCGAAGTGAACGACGAATAAGGATCGTAAATAAAACTACTGGTGAATACAACACGAAATTAATATGATCGACGAGAAAGAACCGCAGGGAGACTTGGCATCGACGATAAAAGATATAAACGATAAATGCCAATGTTTAATTGATATGCAGAAAGTTGTGGCCGTTCAGATAGGTGAATTGGGGAAAATGCTGGCGGAACTGGAGACAGGACAGGATGAAAATAAAAAGGATCTTGGTAATCGAGCGGCATCTCGATCGAGGCCAATGACGTCCAAAGACGAGCATCAGCGTCAACGGGATATAGTACCAATCAACGAAACTGCGAATGGATTAATAAATAATTTTCAATATCTTAATATAGATATCAAAGTTCCACAATTCATCGAGGATAAAAATCCGATGGAATTTATCAATGATCTTGAAAGATATTTCATATTTAAAAATGTGCGCGATGAGCAGAAAATATTGGTTACCGAAAGCTTGATGAATGGAAAACTGAGAATTTGGTACGAAGTTGTCAAGGACAATTTAGTGACATTTAATGATTTCAAAGAGGCGTTCAAAAGTGAATTTTACTCGATAGCGGTGAAAGTTCAGTTTAAACATCAGTGGACAATGCGCAAGTACAGGGCCGAAGATGGCGGTATGCTCTCTTATTTTTATCAGCAATTGAAAGAAACAATATATTTCGAGCCGAAATTAACAACGTACGAGATCAACTTCACGATCATTCAACAATTCGAACATTGGGTTCAGGTGGCCCTTTCAACGATTAATTGCACCGAAACGAATGTGATCGCGCGAGCACTGTCGCATCTCGATCACGTGCAAATGAAATTCGAGTGTGGAAAGGAACGCGAATGGAAAAGAACGAATAGCAACGATAATTCGCACGATAATAATGACCGACAGAATCACGTCAACACCGGGCAAGTCGAACACGTATCGTACCATGATAATTTGGAAAATGATCGTGATAGTCATCGTCGATCTGAGAACTGGCGTAATAACGATAATTATAAGTACCCGAATGGATATAACAACGGTTGTTTAAACAGTGGCGCAACCAATGCATCGCATTACCGTGTCTCAAACAATTCTGCCAAATATGACAATTACGGGGCACGATCAAATCTTCCCGAAAGATGTTTTTCGAGCAATTCTCAAGACGGCTGTCCGGTATGCTGCTCGAATAATCATGATTTAGTTAAGAATTTTAACCGCGACACGGAATATGATAAAACGGAACCATCCACGTCCGGAATATCGGTAGAAATATATCCGCGAATAAAGATAATAATCGAGAAACATATGGTTAATGCGCTCGTACATACCGGCAGCGAGATAACCTGTGTTTCGAAAAATTTCTATCACAAAATAGAGAATACCGGAATGAAAGAATTGTCGGTTACTAATGGACACGTCACTTTTACTTTTGGATCGACAAGAACGATAGACCGACAAATTGCGGTTAAAGTGAAGATAAATTGTTTGGAGATGATTAACGAATTTATTGTCATTCCGTGTTTACCATCGGACGTGACATTTGGTAGCGATTGGCTTCGCATGAATAACGCGATTATAAATTACAAAGACAAAACAATCGATTTAAGAGGCATACGATTGAGCTCGGATATTGTTTCGTTCGACTAAGCTGTCCACATAGCTTTTTCGTACGAAACAATATCGGAACTTAATTGTATAATATGCCGCTGAAATAGATTATGTCTCGCTATATTCATTTCATTTCTGGAAGATGATTTATTGTGAAGACTGATTGAACGAATTCGTGTATTTTCCTATAAAATATTATATAATCCGTGCTATACGATACTAATTATATTTCGTTTCGTGTTGGATATTTTAATTACTGATTTTATGAGAATATTATGCGATTCATATATATTATGTGCTTGAACCTGAATATGTGTGTCTGTAGATCTGTATATTTCTCTTGTATCAAATAATTCATTGAAATTGTGTGTCATTAAATTTCGTCAATTGACAAAATTCGTCTATTTCTTATTCCTTTCACATATCTCAACGTTTTTTTATACAGTGGGTCAAAAAAGTATTCATACACCTTGTCATTTTGCGATAACTTTATAGACATAAGCGATACGCAAAGAAAGCCAATTTTATTTGATAGTACAACAGGTGCAGAGATAAACTGCAAATGGAGATTTTTTTTCCCAGGAATAATAGAAGAATTATGCCAAAAAAACAAAAATTTTCGGGCAAAAAAAGTATTCATACACTCACGATTATAGTGAAAACCTGCATCATCATAGTTGTTAATTATAACTAATATTTGGTGTGCATCCCTTTTGCTTCAATTATCGCCTCGAGTCTCTTAGGCATGGATTCTACTAGTTGTTGCGTTGTTTCTTTTGCTATTTTCGTCCATTCTTCTAAAAGCACTCTTTGGAGATCGGATTTGTTTGTTATTTTTCTTTTTCTAATTTCTACATCCACCAAGTGCCATAAATTTTCAATAGGATTGATGTCCGGAGATTGTGGTGGTGTAATCAATTGTTTGCGGACATTGTAGAGCAGAGCTCGGAATAAAGTGCACAGTTCGGCTCCGGCAGGAAGGCTACGCCTCCGTTACCCCCTCTGCCACGTAACGCGCGGCGGCTACAGCGGCGAGCGCGTCATCTCAGGAGCGTTCCGATAAAAAAATACATGGCATCCGCGACAAATTGTCATTCAAATATTTTATTGTTCCTTAATATTATATTAATTGATCATTGAAAATATAATTATTTACCACAATTTTTTAATAATATCGCATAATTATTAAATGATTTTAACAATAGTTTTCCACATCACCCGTGAGGTACTATTGCAGATGCGCTTTTTTTAGAGTGGTTTCCCCAGGCCCACTGAGTCAGCGTATCGTGAAGTTCGCTGGCTCAGTGCAGGACAATGTCTTGAAAAGTTTTTTGCAATAAGAAAGGAGTCGTTACTTTTTTAACAAGAAACATTTTCTGACAAATTTGGCGATTAAAAATTTTTTTTGCAAGATTTAGATTCGCTTTGCGAACTTGCTCTAGTCACTGATGTGACGAATCATTTAAATATTTTAAATTTGAAGCTGCAAAAAACCGACCAAACCATCTCACAGGTAATTAGTCACATCGATTTTTTCCGCAGAAAGTTAGTACTTTTAAAAAATCATTTAGAAAATAACATTCTTCATTTTTTCCCTTGTTGTCAAGTTATCTTTGAAGAACAAGATTGCGATAATGGCGCAGGTTGTGATTTTATACAATTTTCAAATATAATTGATTCTTTGATAAGTCAATTTGATACGCGTTTCAGTGATTTTGAAACGCTGCGAAAAGATTTGATACTCTTTGAAAATCCTCTCACTGTGCAAATCGAGGAACAAAACCTAGAACTTCTGGCAGAATTGTGCGATTAGCATAGTGATATTTCGTTAAAAGCACGGCCAGAAAAAGGGATTGGCTTCTTCAAAATTTTAGATTCGTCGCGTTATTCACGTCTTAGGGATTTCAGTCTTCGAATTTTCTCCATGTTTGGATCCACATATATATGCGAATGCTCGTTCTCAAAAATGAAATTGACGAAAACAGATAAACGTTCGTCCATGAACGATGCGTCATTAACTTCCTTAATGCGAGCAAGTTCTTCAAAAATTTCTGTGGATGTACCGTCCCTAATGGAATATTCTACAAAAAAACTCAGACGATCTAATTAATATTTGTCGGAAAATTGGTTGCTATACTTTCTTCGTTTTTTCCTACTGAGCCAGATTTAATCATTGCATTAATTTTCAGTGGAATAGGCCTCCTGGGGAAACCACTCTAATAAAAGCGCATCTGCTATAGTACCTCACGGGTGATGTAGAAAACTATTGTTAAAATCATTTAATAATTATGCGATATTAATAAAAAAAATGTGGTAAATAATTATATTTTTAATGATTAATTAACATAATATTAAGGAACAATGAAATATTTGAATGACAATTTGTCGCGGGTGCCATGTATTTTTTTTATCGGAACGCTCCTGAGATGACGCGCTCGCCGCTGTAGCCGCCGCGCGTTACGTGGCAGAGGGGGTAACGGAGGCGTAGCCTTCCTGCCGGAGCCGAACTGTGCACTTTATTCCGAGCTCTGCACTAAATCGACAGACTTGCAGATGTGGAAACTCGAGAGTCGACGATCTGACCATATGATACGATGCAACATACAGAGCGTCCGATGCAAAATGGTGAAATTACAAGTAATAAGCAGTATACCCCGCCACACAAAAAAAATATATGCACTATCATTCCTTCATGAACTATGAACGTTACCAAGTAACAATAATTATCCGTCAAGTGCATCGGCGTCGCATAAAAAATATGCTAAATTCAGTGATTAATAATAATTCGTTGAGTGATTAATAATAATTAGTAACATTATGTGCGGTTTAAACAAAATTTCCGGATAAAAAAATAAGTTAAATTTAATTCTCAATTTAACAATAATAATTTATCAAAATAATACCTTTATTATGTTGTTAACACGTATGCTTTAGACAAGAAAAAACACGCGCGTAAAGAAACGGTTTTTAAATTTTAGCCAACGGCTGTTGAACTTTCGCGCCCTATTTGTCTGTGTAGACGCGTGCGCGCCAGACGCTACTGAATTACCGCGAAAACGTTATAGCCACACTTGGCACGCCGAGGTTACGCGGAACCGGCAAGCGACGGACGACTGTACGTATAACCTACAAATATTCTTTTAGATGTCAATATCGTTGCCTTTATCCCCGAAATATTACACATTTTTGTAAATGTTTCTTTTTTTTAACAAGTATCCTGCAAGTCCCATGAAAATAGCACGTAAAAGTAATTGGAATTATACATTAAGAATATGTGAAAGGTGTACCACGTGGCCTACGAGTGCGAGACAGATAGCTGTAATTTCCGAACAAATAATTTTCAAAGATGGTTAATATTTAGGGCAAAAGTAAACCATTAATATCTGTGTTAGTGAATTCTGTAGGGCATCTGCTTTTACCCAGTATATTCAACATCGCTGAGAATGATTTGTTCGAGAATTTGTGAGGTTATATTGACCTTTTACATTCGTTTATGCCTTCCATTTTCTTGACAGAAAATGACTGAGTCAGTTTATTTCTACCAACTGGTAGAATTCGTTGACGAACGAAAGACAAATGGGAAGAAAGTCATTGACTGTGTTCCAACTAAATGGATAGAATTCGATATCGTCGTTCGGCAGTGTTTTGTAAAATTCATGCCTCCGCCTTATGGGAAAAAGAAGAGCAACTTGCTCTATAAGATGGTTGCAGAGAATGCATATCCTGCAGACGAATGGCCACGGTATCCTATTACGATTCGTGGTCGTGCAAGTATGTATAACAATGGCTAATTTATTTTCAGAAATTATATCTATGTCGGTCAACATTTGTGACAATCGCACTTAAATCTAAATTTACTATACTTTTGTTTAACGTAAAGTAAGTTCAAATAATATATCCTATTCAGATACACATGAGAAAGCGATGTCTCGATTAGAAAAGTTAAAATCAAACGATTATGCGTACACGACGGATGCTGATAAACCCGAAGAGATAGAACATCAAATGACAACATATTTGAAGAAGAAACGTCAACTCGATCAGTCAGAGATAGATGAGATATTCGAGATGGCACCTGCTTTGAAAAACGACAAGAGCGTCAACATTCAATTAGACCAAAATTGTAAGCGAAATAAGTTTTCAATCACATATAACGCAAGCTCATAGCGTCATTCTTTGCAATTCATTTTTATTATCTACAGCGAACTATACACCATTCTCCAAACAATCGACGTCGGATGAAGACGTCGGATGAGATTCGTTCTTTTCCATTCGCGTTCCTTTCCACACTCGAATTTCATTTGCACGCGATCAAGATGCGACAGTACTTGCGCGACCACATTCGTTTCGGTGAAATTAATCGTTGAAAGGGCCACCTGAACCCAAAGTTCGAATTGTTGAATGATCGTGAAGTTGATCTCGTACGTTGTTAATTTCGGCTCGAAATATATTGTTTCTTTCAATTGCTCATAAAAATAAGAGAGCATACCGCCATCTTCGGCCCTGTACTTGCGCATTGTCCACTGATGTTTAAACTGAACTTTCACCGCTATCGAGTAAAATTCACTTTTGAACGCCTCTTTGAAATCATTAAATGTCACTAAATTGTCCTTGACAACTTCGTACCAAATTCTCAGTTTTCCGTCCATCAAGCTTTCGGTAACCAATATTTTCTGCTCATCGCGCACATTTTTAAATGTGAAATATCTCTCAAGATCATTGATAAATTCCATCGGATTTTTATCCTCGATGAATTGTGGAACTTTGATGTCTATATTAAGATATTGAAAATTATTTATGAATCCATTCACAGTTTCGTCGATTGGTACTATATCTCGTTGACGCTGATGCTCGTCTTTGGACGTCATTGGCCTCGATCGAGATGCCGCTCGATTAGCAAGATCCTTTTGATTTTCATACTGTTCTGTCTCCAGTTCAGCCTGCATTTTCCCCAATTCACCTATCTGAACGGCCACAACTTTCTGCATATCAATTAAACATTGACATTTATCGTTTATATCTTTTATCCTCGATGCCAAGTCTCCCTGCGGTTCTTTCTCGTCGATCATATTAATTTCGTGTTGTATTCACCAGTAGTTTTATTTACGATCCTTATTCGTCGTTCACTTCGGTCAATAACTGTCTAATGATATTTATTCACGAACACTATTGATTCTTGTCGATTTTGAATGTTCAACACGATTGAATACGCTCGAGAGAGATAGAGACTCGGAAACGCGTACAATTTCTATCCTCTTTAACCAAGTACGTGACCGATAAAGACGTTTGGTTCTGACTATTTGAATCGTCGACAAAAATTATCGAGTACGTACTTATGTCGAGTCTGACGCGTTCTCCCTGTATAGTTATCCAAATGAAATCAAACGGGTTGTTGTAATTCATCCCTTTACCGGACCGAACACTTTCTCTTCGGTGGAATTGATTTATCGATACGTACGATACAAGTATGCACCTTTCGATCTGTTAATAATAGCCTGTACGTCCAAACGCTGGAACGTCCTTGTAAGAAGTCCTCGATCGGCGGGAATTATTACCCTCAATAAGCTCTTCCAATTTTATCATTCCTCCCCACTCTTCGACAACACCGACGCGGCTTGCCTTAAATTCACTCTACACGTAATAACCTGCTTATTTTGTCCCCTATCTCGTCCCGGGCACGTTTCTCTACTGGTATCACTTATACACCTAATACAATACTTGATACGTTAGAATTTAGATTATGTTAAGGTAGTAGTCTGGTGACTTAAGCCGATTTTCATGTCTCTTTTGGAGGGCGTTTTTTTGTAGAAAAATAAAAATGAATCGTTTTGGATATTTAGGATGTTTTTATTTACATATTAAAGATACAAAAAAAAAATTTTTTGAAAAATTTTAATAGTTTATTATTATTATTATTATTGATCGAAGTTGGCACCTCGAAAAAAAGCGCGTCGGTGGCCCCGGTGATTTTGGCTCTTGATGTTATCTGAAATCAAAAATTTTTGATAATTCTTAATCTATAGACATGTCATTCTGGTCGGAACTACTGAAGTTAAATTTCATGGATAAATCACAAAATGGAAAAGGACGTTTTTTTCCAAAGTCCGCCATTTTGTTATTTATCCATGAAATTTAACTTGCAAAAAACTTTTCAGGACATTGTCCTGCACTGAGCCAGCGTATTGTGAAGTTCGCTGGCTCAGTGCAAGACAATGTCTTGAAAAGTTTTTTGCAATAAGAAAGGAGGTGTTACTTTTTTAACAAGAAACATTTCCTGACAAATTTGACGAATTAATATTTTTTTTGCAAGATTTAGATTCGCTTTGGGAACTTGCTCTAGTCACTGATGTGACGAATCATTTAAATATTTTAAATTTGAAGCTGCAAAAAACCGACCAAACCATCTCACAGGTAATTAGTCACATCGATTCTTTCCGCAGAAAGTTAGTACTTTTAAAAAATCATTTAGAAAATAACATTCTTCATTTTGTCCCTTGTTGTCAAGTTATCTTTGAAGAACATGATTGCGATAATGGCGCAGGTTGTAATTTTATACAATTTTCAAATATAATTGATTCTTTGATAAGTCAATTTGATACGCGTTTCAGTGATTTTGAAACGCTGCAAAAAGATTTGATACTCTTTGAAAATCCTCTCACTGTGCAAATCGAGGAACAAAGCCTAGAACTTCTGGCAGAATTGTGCGATTAGCAGAGTGATATTTCGTTAAAAGCACGGCCAGAAAAAGGGATTGGCTTCTTCAAAATTTTACATTCGTCGCGTTATTCACGTCTTAGGGATTTCAGTCTTCGGATTTTCTCCGTGTTTGGATCCACATATATATGCGAATCCTCGTTCTCAAAAATGAAATTAACGAAAACAGATAAACGTTCGTCCATGAACGATGCGTCATTAACTTCGTTAATGCGAGCAAGTTCTTCAAAAATTTCTGTGGATGTACCGTCCCTAATGGAATCTTCTACAAAAAAACTCAGACGATCTAATTAATATTTGTTGGAAAATTGGTTGCTATACTTTCTTCCTTTTTTCCTACTGAGCCAGATTTCATCATTGCATTAATTTTCAGTGGAATAGGCCTCCTGGGGAAACCACTCTAATAAAAGCGCATCTGCTATAGTACCTCACGGGTGATGTGGAAAACTATTGTTAAAATCATTTAATAATTATGCGATATTAATAAAAAATTTTGGCAAATAATTATATTTTTAATGATTAATTAATATAATATTAAAGAACGATAAAATATTTGAATGACAATTTGTCGCGGGTGCCATGTATTTTTTTTATCGGAACGCTCCTGAGATGACGCGCTCGCCGCTGTAGCCGCCGTGCGTTACGTGGTAGAGGGGGTAACGGAGGCGTAGCCTTCCTGCCGGAGCCGAACTGTGCACTTTATTCCGAGCTCTGATATATTGCACTGTTGCGAAACTTAGATTTAGTTCTTTACTAATTTTTCGATAACTTTCACCGCGTTTACGAAGAAAAATCACTCTATCTCGCATGGATATTGATATTTCGCTATTCTTTGCCATCGTGTCTGTTCGGAGCTTAAAGATCTACTACCGCATGGAATAGGTCAAAACCATTGTGTAAACGAAGACTTGTTTACATTGTACGCAGAGGTCAGACCGTCCGTGAGTGAATATCGAGGTTTAGCAGCTCAATCGTAAGTGTACGAATACTTTTTTGGCCCGAACATTTTTGTTTTTTTTGCATAATTCTTCTATTATTCCTGGGAAAAAAATCTCCATTTGCAGTTTATCTCTGTACCTGATGTACTATTAAATAAAATTGGCTTTCTTTGCGTATCGCTTATGTCTATAAAGTTATCGCAAAAAAACAAGGTGTATGAATACTTTTTTGACCCCCTGTATATCTCTACCGTCGCAACGTTTCGAAAAGGATTGAGAAGCAATAACTATTGGAGAATGATAGTTACGCTGAGAAAAGAAAATAATTCTATTGACTAAAATCTGGGCAGTTTCGAGCTGCTAAATAAATGTTTAATCGTAGTAAAACGATATTTTTCATTACTTCTACAATCATTCGATTCAGTGGAGCAAAAGCTATTTTGGTGCCCAAACATTTTGTTGTTTTTTCTTAGTTAAACTTCATTCGACTGTAACTGTTCCGTTTCGTCTATCCGACTACCTTCATTTCTCAGCGTACAAAAGTGTAGCACTTTATCCTTCTTTACCATCAAATAGGTGTATAAGCTATTAATTTGTTATTGTCCCTAAGTGATTGTCGTTTAATTTGTATCTCTGCTCGCACGATTTCGAAAAGTCGTGCCAACACCATACAGCAAGCCGGTGGCCACGAGATGAGTATAAAAAATACATATATAGCAAAGACTTGTAGACTATAGAAATTTACCGCCCTTGCGTTTTAACCAAAGGGGATGATTGTGGTAGGGGTCAAAACGGTGGCAAGCGATAAAGATACTATAGGCGTTTGCGTCGGCGTCGATTGAACCACGACCACCGCGGTGCAAACTGGCGCCGTGTAAAGGAGGGAGGATTTGTCTCGAGATGTATACGAAAGTGAGCGCGCGACAGTAACCGCGCGCACTTTAACGCGCTCGCAACTTTCAGACCGGTTACTCTTCACTGTTATCGCATATATTAGTGATTCGTGTACTCTGCGCTTTCTGAGTAACGAAAGGGGGGAAAAAAGAGAAATTTGAAGAATAAATTGAATCGACGAATAAATTTAATTGAATTGAACGCGTGCACGTGTCTCGTTCATCGACCCTGGTTCACCGGCCATCATCTTAAAGGGTCAGTACTTTATTTTTAATTTACGGTTCATTCCATAAATTTTCTAAGCCGTAATATGTCACGCTGCATATAACTCTCGAAGAAATAAATATATATCTTGCATCGAAGAGCAGAGAAGCAATTTTTTCAATTAAACTTCCGAATGTGTCTTCGTCACTCGGCAAATTCTTAGCGATACGAGAACTTTTGGTTATCACAGGAGGTACCGTACTGACTATAGCGAAGAAGTGCAATAACGTTCGTATACAACGAAGCCAAAGAAATGAAAAACCGGAGAGAAAAACTTTTTTCCGCTATAATTCTAATTGTTTAAATTGCCAGTGCCCTATTTCCGTCGTTTTATACATTTTCACTGCATATTTCTCTTAATTTACACTTTTTTTCGTTGTATACTTCATCTAAACTTTGTTGAAGTGGAGGCTCCGCGAAATGTTTCAATTTATCGAACAAAAAAAAATCCTACGACTTTTGTTTGTAAAATCTTACTACTATAGTAAATCTGGAGAGTTTGTATGTTTGTATGTTTGTTCGAACACGCTAATCTCAGGAAATAGTGGTCCGATTTGGAAAATTCTTTTTGCATTACATAGCCCGTTTATTCGGGAAGGTCTTGCGCCATATAACTTTATGCTATGACCCCAAGGAGCGGCGGCGGCGGCGCGTTGAATCGGGGGACGAAAATTTAACGCGGGTGAAACCGCGGGGCTCAGCTCGTAAAAAAAATAAAACGCGTTTTATCCGTCCTTTTCGAACGTGGATCTGTCGTCCATTAATTCGTAGAGTCAGCAGTTGGGTTTTACATTCTAAAGTCCACACATCGAAATTCAGAGCTTGGGGTATTTTAAATTCATATTGGATAAATCTATAGATTATTTGTGTCATGCCGGCGAATAATCGTTACGGGACGAAGGGTTATCCGGATTACATTTTACCGAAAGAATTGCATCAATGTTGTGACAAGCCCGGATTGCCATTCGTTACCGTCGCAACTCTGATTTTATGATTAATCACGTTTGAACGAAAAAATGACTAATTCTCCAAGATTGCACGATTGTTTCGCGGATAGTCGTGCAATATCTACACGGTTCGTACGGTGCAATCAACACCCTCGCGCGAGGTATAGTAAGAAGACTCTGCATACGCTATCGAAGTGCGCTAATAACGCGACAGACTACGAGGGGGGAATAAAAAAAAAACGGGAATTTCGTCATAATTTCTTTATTTTTTAATATTTTTACACCAAATTTTGATCACCTTCAGAGTATTCTCCCTTGACCACAACGCACCTCTGCAAACGATCCCTCCAATGTTCAAAACATTTTGTAAATTCACTTATCGGGATGTTCTTTAGGCCTCCCAGCGATTTTTGTTTTACCTCCTCCACAGTGGCAAAACGCTTGATTGCTGCTTTGTTTCGGGGTCGTATCCATAGTACCACGATTCATCACCAGTGATCACCTTGGAAAAAAGTTCAGGGTTCTCTTCGAGCTGATTTTGAAGTTCAAAACATGCCTGAAGTCGACGCTCCCTTTGCTCGTCCGTGAGAAGGCGAGGGACAAATTTGGCTGCAACTCTGTTCATGTGCAAATCTTTGGATAAAATCCTCTGAATTGAACTCCATGATATTCCAGACATCTCACAGAGTTGATCAATGGTTCGGCGACGGTCTTCACGAATGAGAGCATTGATTTTGTCGACGTTTTCGTCACTTCTTGACGTTGAGGGGCGTCCTGAACGGAGTTCGTCTTCAATGACATTTCTCCATTTTTAAAACGTGAAAACCACTCGTAGACTCTGGTTTTACTGAGGGCAGCATCTCCATAAGCAGTCATAAGCATTACAGTAGTTTCCGCGGCCGATTTCCCCAACGAAAAACAAAATTTCACAGCCGCGCGTTGCTCTCGACAATCGGCCATCACGTGTTCGCCGAAATGGAAAAAGTTGCTTCACTACCGATGCACTCACGGCGACGGAACTTCGCACACTAACTCAGGAGACGTGTCCCCAACGGACACCTGGTCGAGCAATGGGTTCCCCCACTCACCCTTCCCCGCCGCAGCGCAATTCCCGTTTTTTTTGGGTCCCCCCTCGTATATATGTGAGGTTAATTGGTGTCAAACAACCACAAAGAGGACACACGCGTTATCATCGACGCTGCGACCCCGAGAATCTCAAGTGTACCCTGATTAAAATTCACACCAATCACGTGTTTATAGGTACCGAAATTAAAAACCACATCCCCGAGAGACTAAGGAAATCGCGAGTGGTCGCGAGAGGGTGGGTTCATCAGTTTTATGTCTCTTTGGAAAAATTGCATCCCCTCTCCGTGGCTTCATTCATTTCCTGTGCGTCAGCATCCTTCGCAACTTAAATTCCAACGAATATTTTCCCGTTCAGCCGTTATTTTACATTTTTTCATCATTTTTTGTTACCGCACAAAGCTGTTGTTTGCCGCGAAAAAATCTGGTTCAAGGTTTCCCCCAATGAGATGAACTCTCTTCTCCGGTTATTCACGTACCAATTTAGTCACTAATTGGTCCCGCCGGATGCACCACTGTCACATCCTATACTCCTCCCTTTTCTCTTCGAGGTCTTTGTTTACGTCCATCGAGCACTCGGGACTATTTTCCTCTGTCTCTAAAGCCTGAGGCGTACGCGCGCGACAATTGCACGATCCTAGATCCAAAAATGATTTACAAGACACGTTCATGTCATTTCAAATGGACAGTGAAGAAAAAATCGATGAAATTTCATTTTCGTCTAACATTTCCAATTAAAACAACGAAACGATGTGGGATCTTTTAATTTTTTAAATTCCAGATACAAACCGGTCTATATATTATCATTTAATGAAAGAGCAGAATCTACACTGTGAAATTAAACTAATTGGGATTAATGAAATTGGCAGGTCAGAGATTTTTAAATAAATGTTCAATTAGGATAACGGACATTTATTTGACAGAGCCCGGCGTCGTTTGTCTTTTATTGTGTACTAGCTGACCCGACAGACGTTGTCCTGTCTGATCTATGAATATTCAATTCGAACTGAAATAAATAATTTAAAAAAAAATTATTTCAAACACATAGTGTTTATTGTAACTGAAAATAAAAAATTGACTCCTTTCTGTATAACCATGTATACCGCGTGTTAGTCTATCAAAACTTACCGAAAATCGATATTAAATTAAACTTTTAATATAAGGCGTGATTGCGGTGAACTAACCGCGATGAACAAACACTTCTCAAAAAACTCACTCAACAACAAGCTCAATACTGGATAAACGTTCAGATCTAATGGACTGTGCACTAAGAAATGAATAAATGAATTTTTTGATCGATAGATGCCGACCGATGCTTCTATTAAATCACATTTGCTTCGCGCGAACTGTCAAACGCGCGAAGGTTAAATAGTCGTTAAGTTTTCTGAAATTTTTCAATCTTCTACGCAATTTTCTTAATTTTTCATTCCGTAAGAACTTTCTACGATGTAGTGGAAAACTTAAAAAGAAAGATGAATGAAATCGGTCAAGTCGTTCTCAAGCTATGGCGTGACCAAGGGAAATAGGGATTTATTTTTATGTATATAGCTAATTAGTCCTAATCGAAATGAAAAAACCGACTGAACGAATGAAGCGATAAAAATGAAAATTACAATTTTTGTTGCGAGTCGTCGAAGCTCGTTGCAAACGTTTTTCCTAGCTCTGACTACCCGAAACAAATATGACCCTGAAGACATCTGCATCAGACAAAATTGCATCTTTGGACAGCTATCACTACCGTGTTTTTTATCGTACAGACTTCGCCGAGGTCTCATTTTCTTCGTTTTGCGATTCTGCAGAGGTACATATTTTTTTTTTTTTTTTTTTAAGCCTTCCTCGAGGGGTGACATCGAAAAGAAATTTTTGGACAGCTATTTTTGGAATGCGTGTTCTTTATCGGACAGACTAGGTGTCATTTTATTCATTATGAAATTCTCGAGCTGACCATATTGTTTTCCATCTCCCTTAGTTTTATCGATTTCTATTTCCGATATACACGGTATTAGCCAGTATGAAGCGAAGCATTAATACTGTTGCCCGGTAGCTACAGTTGTCCAAAAATTTCTTTTCGATGTCACCCGTTAATGAAGACTTAAAAAAAAAAAAAAAAAAAAATGTACCTCTGCAGAATCGCAAAACGAAGAAAATGAGACCTCGGCGAAGTCTGTACGATAAAAAACACGGTAGTTATAGCTGTTCAAAGATACAATTTTGTCTGATGCAGATATCTTCAGGGTCATAAACAAATAAGGCTGGAATTGAGCTACGGGTAGCTCACGTTTATAAATCGCAGCTGAACACGAAGTACATTTATCGAATATTGGTCGTCGAATGGGAAAACTACGGAGTAGACGCTCGAAAAAAATGTGATTCAATCGACGCTGACGCTGTGTAATTGAAAAGGCGACGATCATCGGTACAACCGTAATATCACAGTCATTTCCTCTTCTGCACTTCAATGATATTAACATTTAACTCTCTACCTCAACTTCTCTCATGTCGTTAATAGATGCATACATACATTATCTTTCTGTAATATACTCGTACAAAATGTAGCTATTTGCGGTGATACGTATCACCAGAGTCTATTGATAGTTCTCGCCCGCTCAAACGATCAAGCCAAATCTCCGATGTGTCTCATGGCGTTGAATTTCAACGAACCGAGAATCCTACTAGAGTCGCTAATTGACGTTTCTTAAGGTAGTAGTCTGGTAACTTAAGCCGATTTTCATGTCTTTTTTGGAGGGTGTTTTTTTGTAGGAAAATAAAAATGAATCGTTTTGAATATTTAGGACGTTTTTATTTACATATTAAAGATACAAAAAAAAAAAATTTTTTAATTTAATAGATTATTATTATTATTATTATTGATCGAAGTTGGCACCTCGAAAAAAATGCGCGTGGGTGGCCCCGGTGATTTTGGCGCTTGATGTTATCTGAAATGAAGAAATGAAGAATTATCTGAAATGACAAAATGGCGGACTTTGGAAAAAAAAGTTTTTTTTTCCAAAGTCCGCCATTTTGTTATTTATCCATGAAATTTAACTTCAGTAGTTCCGACCAGAATGACATGTCTATAGATTAAGAATTATCAAGAATTCTTCATTTCAGATAACATCAAGCGCCAAAATCACCGGGGCCACCCACGCGCATTTTTTTCGAGGTGCCAACTTCGATCAATAATAATAATAATAAACTATTAAATTTTTTCAAGAAACATTTTTTTTGTACCTTTAATATGTAAATAAAAACATCCTAAATATCCAAAACGATTCATTTTTATTTTCCTACAAAAAAACGCCCTCCAAAAAAGACATGAAAATCGGCTTAAGTTACCAGACTACTACTTTAATTATCCACCGGAAGGAATCCGCGAAGCGTTCATTTTCCCTGCGAGATTCATTCATGACGATGTTTATAAAACATCACCAAGCGTCCTAGTCATAAATACCGCTGGTTCGTGAATTTGTTAGGTATATCGAATTTTTTGTTTAGGCAAAGCGATGTCCAAGTTTGTCGATTAGTAGCGAAGCACGATTCAAGCAGAAAGTACGGCAATTTCAATGAAGAATCATTTAAAGAAGTAAACAAGACAATTTAAAAAATAATTATCATGGAAAAAACTATTACATTCTTCTTCTAATGGTTGATTATTATTTGGAATATTTTATGAAGAAAAATATGATTTTTTTCGGAAATCATTATGTTAAGTGGTTTTTTTTGGCTTGAATACGGTGTTCCTCTCTATGCCGGATCTAAACAGAGGCCGTATTTATAAGAAGCAGCAAAAAGAACAATGGTCTGATAGTTTTTTTTTTAACCTTTGATCTCTCTTTAACTCACTCAGCAAAGAAAGGAATCCTACTTTGTGCACATATCTACGGAATATATTATACCACTTCAAAATTAACCGAGTTCTTTTATGAGAACATCAGACGCGCGGCAACGACCTCGGCCTTTTGTCTTTTAATACTCTCCCAATTTTTTGATATCGCGCACCTTACAAAAAATTCAACTGCCGGAGCTGTATGGAATATTAAAGAAGAGAAAGAAACGAGTAGCGAGCCCCCGGGAAGTAGAATCCGCAGGAAGGAATCGGCATAAAATTTTGTTACATTTTTACCGCTTCATCGTGGAGGAAGTTTTACTTATTTTTCTCTATTTATTTCGTCCTTTCCATTTCCAACCTTTTTACATTGATAATCAAAGTATTTTCTATTTTTATATTCTTATTCTTTCCTTCTATTTCAATTAATTTTCTCGTTACGTGACTGAGGGATTTTAGAAAATTAGGGTTTTCATTTGGATGGCTAAATTTGGATGAATATTTTTGTTTATTATTATTTCGTGACTTTGATAGCCACCTTTGGCCACGGGCTAGCTTTGATCGTCCGAGAAGGGCGTACGTACAAATATTGTAACCCAGATTAGACGTGACTGTCAACAGAGAGAAAGCGTGATCAGAGAAGGAAGGTGGGCAGAGGGTATACGAGTGACGGATGAAATCCGACAGCGCCCGCAGTCTTCTCGTTACGCTGCACTTGAGAAGTGCGCTGGAGATAAGAGAAAAAGAGAGATAAAGGACTGGTACCATCCTCGAATAAGTAGAATTTTCTATCGCACGAAACAATTATAATAACAGATCTCGCGAAGCGCGAGAGATCTGTGGAAAACAAATTTTTCTACTGCCTCAACGTTTTTTTTTTTTTTCTCTTTAAACTTTAGACAATGGCCATATATGAGAGTTTCAATAAAATTATTAATGAAAATAGAATTGAAATATTAATATTATATACAAATATAATTTCTGTATAATAAAAAAAATTACATTTTGATATTGTGAAACGTCCTAATACAAGCAAATGTATTTATAATGAATTATTGTAATAATCAAATCGATGTCTAAAAAAAAAAAAATATTCGAGACACTTTGACACTAGTAGGGTAACTTTTGATAACAGTAGGTGTATATGTATAATATACACGTAATCATGCATTTCCGGGAGGTTCAAGGCCGACAATGACGCACGACATGAATCTCATGGGTAGAGAATTACTGTCCTGTGCTCTCTATTCGTGTTTCATATCACCCCGTAATGGAATTAGAATCTGTTGACATTCATTCGCACCCTTGGGACTTGTTGCTGTGTATAGAGACAATTGGAACACGAGAAAGAAACGAGAAAAGGTTCATCACGGTTTTTATGCCGCGGTATTGTTTATTTCCACTGCACGTCCCAGTGTTCATTATCCTACTTCTATTTTCATCCCCTCGTTTTATTTCGAGCTGCAGCTGCACCCATCAATACATACAATTTTCAAGGGAGGAAAAAAAAATTAAAAAGAAAATGACATTTGAATAATTTACGTTTGTGACGGTCTGCGGTATTATTCAACATTTCAAATATTTACCGAGTCCCCGACTAAAGAGAAGTATTATGCACGAAGTCATTCGTAATAAAATTTTTATGAATAATTTCCGTAATTTCATTCTATTTTGGTAAAGCAAAAAACAAACGAATAAAAAAAAACCTTTCACGAAAAAAGGTGTAATGCAACAAAAAAATCGATATAATAACATGAGGAACAGGCCGAGTGAAAAATATAATTGAAATGTGGAAAATGCTCCTCGCTTTAGTCGTTTGCTCTCGAGCCCTTTGAGAACAAACGGCACAGACTTATAATTTTACTGTTTCGATACTGTACATTGAGATGGGAGCATTTTTATCCTACCAAAGTGGTGAAGTTTCCAACGTTTCAGTTATATTTTTCATTCGATCAGTGCCCATGTTACTGTCAAAACCTTTTTCACGTTAAACTTATTACAATCGTTCGTTTTTATAAAAACTTTAGTTTCTGAAAATCATTTTCCAACGGTTCACTTTCAATAATTCATTTTTCCGGGTATACGAATGCACTGACGGATGTATTCTTGGCTGTTTATTTGTATTCGGTCTGTACGCATATTGACGAATTAGATGATGAAAGAGAGAGACAGAGAGAAATAGAAATAGAGAGAGAGCGAGCACGCAGACGGATTAATAGATCAGAAATACGAGGTCTGTTAAAAAAGTATCGCGAATTTTGAATTTCCGCGGGCTACGTATATTCGATTTGTCTCTGGCGTTAGGTTGGTACTCATGTCCCTCACTTATGCTGAAAAAATCGGCCATTTTGAATGTTTGGTTTATTGTTGACAGCTGTTTTGGTTAGACGTGTTTTGGCTTGTCTTCGATTTTTGCCTATTCCAAAAAAGGGATCGAAGAATCTGTATCAAATTTTGTGTGAAAAACAAAATTAAGTGCGCGAACGCATTCCGAATGTTGACTGTGGCATATGGTGAAGCTACCTTGGACCAAAGTAACGTTTATCGGTGGTACAAAATGTTCTCAGAGGGCCGAGAAGATGCGAAAAACGAAATGCGTTCCGGACGCCCGAGCGCATCAACAACAGACGTAAACATTAATGAAGCGAAGAAAATAATATTGGCCAATCGTCGAATCACCGTTAGAGAAGTTGCTGAGGAACTAAACATATCGATTGGCTCGTGCTATTCGATTTTTACCAATGATTTCGGCATGAGACGGGTCGCCGCAAAATTCGTGCCAAAATTGCTCAATTTCGAACAAAAACAGTGTCGCGTTAAGGCAGTCGTCTGGTCTAGAGCGAGATTTTTGACGTCATTTCTAATGTGCAATAACGTTTAAACCGTTGAAGTTGTCTTGATGAAAATTTACACGTGCATTTATTGATCCTTAGAGAATACTTGTACATTAAAAAAAAAAATTATTTTCAATATTTTCATGTAGTTTTTTGCCTTGTTGCAACATGGTGCGCCGAAATCGGCGCCCACTCTGGACGATGTTGTATGCATCTGAAAAAAAAAAATATATATATATTCTCAATCTGTATGAGTATTCTGAGCACTGGTAGCAGAATTGGTACTTAAAAAAAAATTTTGACAAAATGGCGGCCTGTTGAACTTTCATTAATGATATTTCGTACATACATTTCATACATTTTCGTATTCGACGAGTTATAAAATGTCGGCAAAATTATTGTTCGACTCAACTCTGCTACCAGTGCTCAGAATACTCATACAGATTGAGAATATATATATATTTTTTTTTTTCAGATGCATACAACATCGTCCAGAGTGGGCGCCGATTTCGGCGCACCATATTGCAACAAGGCAAAAAACTACATGAAAATATTTAAAATAATTTTTTTTTTATGTACAAGTATTCTCCAAGGATCAATAAATGCACGTGTAAATTTTCATCAAGACAACTTCAACGGTTTAAACGTTATTGCACATTAGAAATGACGTCAAAAATCTCGCTCTAGACCAGACGACTGCCTTAAGGGAGAACACCACTGTGACCACCTGTTTTTTTTCACATTTTTCACGCCGCATGGTGGCGCTGGGGGAGCTCTCGCGTCAGGTGCTGTAGGTGCAAAAATATTGTTTTAAAAAAAATAGGCACGCCTTTGAAATTAACTTTAATTTCAAAGGCGTGCCTATTTTTTTTAAAACAATATTTTTCCAAATCCCTATGTACTTCTCTTCGAAATATCATATTGTTAACGAAAACACTCGGTATTTTTTTTTCAGATCGACGTTGAAGAGAGTTCTGCTGCGTGCCGCGGAGAAGACAGCACCTGACGCGAGAGCTTCCCCAGCGCCACCATGCGGCGTGAAAAATGTGAAAAATTTTTTTTTTGATACATTAATAAACAAGGAACAAAACCCAAAGAAATTTTTCGAATATCTCTTTTTTTTCCCACAAAAAAAAATTCTTGAAAAATGTGAAAAAAAAACAGGCCGTCACAGTGGTGTTCTCCCTTAACATTGCTAAGGAGCTGTTGGACTCGGTCCGCGACGACCCAAATTTGCTCCAGAGGGTCATAACTGGGGACGAATCATGGGTTTATGGTTATGACGTGGAAACCAAAGCTCAATCATCGCAATGGAAGCTGCTTTTTTGGACTAGACAAAAATCGAAGACAAGCCAAAACACGTCTAACCAAAACAGCTGTCAACAATTAACTAAACATTCAAAATGGCCGATTTTTTCAGCACAAGTGAGGGACATGAGTACCAACCTAACGCCACAAAAAAATCGAAAATCGAATATACGTAGCCCGCGGAAATTCAGAATTCGCAATACTTTTTGAACAGACCTCGTATATTAAAACGTGACGGGTATAATGATGTATTAGAAATTCAGTTGCGCACTCGTCAATCAGGAAATTCTCCCTGATCCGCGTGGGTTTAGACCAGATCCTGGCTCTGATTAGTCTCAAGGGAGTTTGACAGGTGTGCGATAATCATGCGGAAAATTGCTACAACACATCACAGTTACGAGCACGTAAAACGTATTTGACGTATAGGGTATTACGTCAAGCGCTCCCTAATGTTCAAAAGAATATTCCACTTCGCAATCTCTTAAACAAAAATTCAATATTTCGTTCGTTCATTTTTTCTTTCTGTAAGTCCAAACAAAATTCCAAATGGAAAATGCTTGCTATTCTTCCTTCATCCTTTTGTAGTTCATAAATTTCTGAAGAAACGAGAGAGCGAGAGAAAGAAATAGAGCCTTTTCTCGACCACTTTTAGCCGCGGGCATCCCTCCAACTACCTCCCCCATTTTGCCGTCCGCCGGCTTACGCCAAGTGTCGCACTCCGTTTGTTCATCCTCCATGCTCTATCTCGCAGCTACTTTTCTGCGACAACACATCATTCAAGAATAAGAATAGCTCTATTCTTGTGCACTTTATCACGATTTTGAATTGTCGTGCCATTCCGATACCACGTTTACACTGTATAAACATAATGGAAACCGTTGCGACAAGATGGGGAAACGATGATTGTGGGTAGAAATACCGCTGCCTTAAAATAATCACACACACGGCTTGTTCGTCCTCGAGTGTCATCGCACTTACTAGCCGGTACTCTTGTTGTTACTCTTTATATCGCTCTATCGTCTGTCAACGGCAGTTTACAAAAATCTTCTCGATTTAAAGGGCATTTTAAAGAAATTATTATATTGTTATTGTTCAGGGGTGTCCGCCACGATCTCTCTTAAGGTAGTGGTTTGATAACTTAAGCCGATTTTCATGTCTTTTTTGGTGGGCGTTTTTTTGTAGGAAAATAAAGATGAATCGTTTTGGATATTTAGGATATTTTTATTGACATATTAAAGATACAAAAAAAAAATTATTTGAAAAAATGTAATAGTTTATTATTATTATTATTATTGATCGAAGTTTGGCACCTCGAAAAAAAAGCGCGCGGGTGGCCCCGATGATTTTGGCTCTTGATGTTATCTGAAATAAAAAATTCTTGATAATTCTTAATCTATAGACATGTCATTCTGGTCGGAATCACTGAAGTTAAATTTCATGGATAAATAACAAAATGGCGGACTTTGGAAAAAAAAGTCCTTTTATTTTAGCAAAGAAGGGGTTGTAAAATAAAAATAAATTTAACTTCAGTAGTTCCGACCAGAATAACATGTCTATAGATTAAGAATTATCAAGAATTTTTTATTTCAGATAACATCAAGAGTCAAAATCACCGGGGCCACCGACGCGCTTTTTTTCGAGGTGCCAACTTCGATCAATAATAATAATAATAATAAACTATTAAATTTTTTCAAAAAATTTTTTTTTTGTATCTTTAATATGTAAATAAAAACATCCTAAATATCCGAAACGATTCATTTTTATTTTCCTACAAAAAAACGCCCTCCAAAAAAAACATGAAAATCGGCTTAAGTTACCAGACTACTACCTTAAGTTAACGAAAAAAATAAATCGCACCGAAAATCCTCCACGATCGGATCTTTGGACATGTTTCTACGGTCATGTAAACAAATATTCAGATCCAAATCTAAACAAATGGAAGATGCATTTTTTTTTTTTTTTTTTCAAACGCAACAAAACTTTTTACCATCAGAACTCCTTTACATTTTTTTTATAAACCGACCGAAATGTTTTTTTGCATAACCAAAAAAATTGTTTTGAATTTTATATCTCGTTTGGGATTTTGTTGTACGATGCGTTACGTAGAAATGTTGTAAATATTGCTGAAACGTTTCGGTACTTTCTCACGAGAAATTAGCGCATGAACAATTGCTGACTTTGTTTTATCACAAGGTGTGCAGAGACGATGAAAGTCATGAACCTTTATTTATTTACATATTTCCCGTTTATTGGCGGGAAATGTTGATCCGGTTTTAGAGCCGCACGTGCAATTCCGCGACCTACAAAAAAGTTGGCCTTGCACTTCTGGGAATATGAACAGGCCCAGCAACAGCAGCAGCAGCAACCACCTCGTTCTATCGATTGTCCCATTTCACCAATGTCGCTAACCGTCTCATAAAATCTCTGGTCGCCCAAGTGCTTGAAATACAACTACATGTCCGGATCGTCAGCTGCATCGATGCGTATCATTCGCGGCATGCTCTATATATTGTACAATACGATACATTGAATTCTTCGCTTATTTCTCTTTACTTCACTATCTTTCTTTCTCTCTCTTTGTCTCCTCGGTAAATTCCATCCGGAGTAGTAAAACGGCAATCACGAGGACCATTTACCATCGCCATATCAAGCTATGCCCTTTTTCCTTTTTCTACTGATTTCGGAGGACAATCGTCTCTGTGGCCAATTTACGAACAATAAGTTAAATCATTCGTACATACATCCAAATAGTCGTATGTATTGGTCGGTAGTTAAATTAGGAAGTTGGACTACATTTTTTGGTATCACGACCAACGATTTAAGTAGGAAAACCATTGAAAATCTTTCCTTTTTCACAAAGCTCTCTCGTACAGAAAGCTTCGCGAAAATGTCTAATTTCCGCGAAGGCAGGGTTCGTTATATTCAATCGATCCAAGTTGATCTTTTTCGTGCAATGTTGAATCAAAGTGGAAAAATTTTAGAGTCCGTTTTATTGGATGACGAATATGTGGAACGATTGATTTATTAAGTTCGTTATCTATAAAAGTGTTGAATTTTGATGCCTGAAAGAAAAATCTTCTGCATTGCCCTCTCTCATCGGGAGATATCGGTTCGTTCGATCTAGAGATTATAGGAATCGATTCTCTTTAGACGGTTTGGCCTTGTCGAAATCGTCACAGTTCATGCAGAGAGAGAGAAAAAAGTTGAAACAGCGTCCCCGATTCATAAACAGCAATCGCCGACTTCACGAATTTGCGATGCATCAACGATTCTCAAGTGTGAATCTTGCTCTCGGACGACTAAAAGAGAAGACGCCCCTGCGGAGAATCCAACATTTTTATTTCATGCATTTCCAATTGATTCTATCAGTTCTCGTCGGCAAAAAAATTTCCACCGTCTCCTCTTTGCTTATCATCAATCCCCTCCCCGTTCGCGGCGGCTCAACCTCAGAAATATTTCTTTTGTGTGAATACGAGAAAGCGTTATGCACAACGATTTTACCTTTGATAAAATAACTTGTGCTTGATCTATTCTACATGTCAAGGAACATATATTTCATATTGCTCTTTTCTCCTCCTGCCATCTCTCTCTCACACTCGCTCTTTCCAGTTTATAGAAAGAAATGTTTACATCCTGGTGCACTCCACGATGACTGAAAATTCATGCCACATACTTACTATTGGAGGATACAAAATTAAAAAAAATTTTACGGTATAAATTGTCACGACGAGCCTCTCGTTTCCGCCCGAAAGTTTTTTGCATTTCCGTATTTTGTCGGGCCGTAACGAAGCGGTTTCCGCGAGTTTTCCCAGCTGAATCAAGATAAAAGCTTGCATTCCAACGTTTTTTTTCTGTTTTTACCATGTTTACCGTGTTTTTCTGCTTTCGAGGAAGATTCTTTTAATTCCTTTACATTCTAATAAGGTAGTTTATTTCTCTTATACGAGGTCTGTTCAAAAAGTATCGCGAATTTTGAATTTCCGCGGGCTGCGAATATTCGATTTTCGATTTTTTTGTGGCGTTAGGTTGGTACCCGTGTCCCTCACTTATGCTGAAAAATTCGGCCATTTTGAATGTTTAGTTAATTGTTGACAGGTGTTTTGGTTAGACGTGTTTTGGCTTGTCTACGATTTTTGCGTATTCCAAAAAATGGATCAAAGAATCTGTATCAAATTTTGTGTGGAAAACAAAATTAAGTGCGCGGACGCATTCCGAATGTTGACTGTGGCATATGGCGAAGCTACCTTGAACCAAAGCAACGTTTATCGGTGGTACAAAATGTTCTCAGAGGGCCGAGAAGATGCGAACAACGAAATGCGTTCCGGACGCCCGAGCACATCAACGACAGACGAAAACATTGATGAAGTGAAGAAAATAATATTGACCAATCGTCGAATCACCGTTAGAGAAGTTGCTGAGGAACTAAACATATCGATTGGCTCGTGCTATTCGATTTTTACCAATGATTTGGGCATGAGACGGGTCGCCGCGAAATTCGTGCCAAAATTGCTCAATTTCGAAGAAAAACAGTGTCGCGTTACCATTGCTAAGGAGCTGTTGGACTTGGTCCGCGACGACTCAAATTTGCTCCAGAGGGTCATAACTGGTGACGAATCATGGGTTTATGGTTATGACGTGGAAACCAAAGCTCAACCATCGCAATGGAAGCTGCTTTTTTGGAATAGGCAAAAATCGAAGACAAGCCAAAACACGTCTAACTAAAACAGCTGTCAACAATTAACTAAACATTCAAAATGGCCGATTTTTTCAGCATCCCACGTAGAAATTGCCAGTATAATTCTACTGGCCAAGCTTTGGGCCAATATTGGCGGCCAAACTTTGGCCGCCAGTAATGGCCCCGTACTGGCTGACTATCTGGCCATACTATGGGCCATACTGCGGGCCGTACTACGGGCCGTACTACGGGCCATACTACGGGCCAGTATTAAATACAGTCTCATGCCAGTATTGGTTGAATTCTACTGGCCAAGCTTTAGACCAGTATTGGCGGCCAAACTTTGGCAGCCAGTATTGTTTCAGTACTGGCTGACAATCTGGCCAAGCTTTGGGTCAGTATAAAATATCATCTTGTGCCAGTACTGGTTGTCAATCTGGCCGCACTACGGGCCGGTATAATAACCAGATCTGGGCCTAAATAGGCTATAAAATACGGCCAAGCTCTGGCTTCGATTCAGGCTTAATACTGGGCTATAGAAAATGTCAATACTGAGAGTATTCCACTTTAACAGTTGCGTTCTGTAATGTAATTGTAGATTAGGTTATTCCGATCAAAAGTCCATTATTTTGCAAACAATCAAATTGTTGAATTAGTCCGCGGAAATTCAAAATTCGCGATACTTTTTTAACACACCTCGTAGCTATTATACGTATTACAACTCATATTCTGATATTTCGAGATGCTGAATTGTTTTACCGTCTCATGGAGAAAGCTTTGTTGAATTTAAAAAAAAAAGAAATTTCGTGATCTTCACGCCTCAGCGTTCAAAAACGTACCACAAATAGACGGAATATCAGAAATTTACGAGAGAAAAAGTATAACGTCTAAAACGACAACCGCGCTTTACTGAAGTACACGCGTGCACGTAAATCTTGCCCGAGATGACGTACCGGAAGTGAGATTATTTAATGGCGAAAAAATGGAAAAAATGGAGAAGCAACCGAGGTTGGAGCGCGAGCGCGTGTCGCGTAATGATATGGGACAGGAGCTATTGTTTTCCTCGGGTTTCATTGCAGCATGAGATACATCTATTGCTCGTGAATTGGACGTGCTGGAGATACACCGCGCGTGTCTCCTGATGTCAGAGAAATAAATATAAAATTCGCTGACGCTTCATTGAAAACCGACAATCATTTCACGCTCGAAGCGATTTTCTGATGCGTCATATTAATACGGCTTTATTAAACTTTACCATTTTTCTAACGAGCTTCATTAGTGCCAAGTTTTTTTTTTCCTATGCTCGAAATTTTGCCCTTTCCTCTATCGACGATTTTTCGTTGATTAATTTACACGATTTTTACTCAAATATAGTCCACCCGGTTCAATGCTATAAGGAGCAAATTTACATCAACTTCCATTAACTTTAGCAGGGGATTTCAATGTTAATTTTGCCGAAGCTAAATCATTGCCACTCATAAATTTTCTCGAAAATGAATTTCAGTTGATCATGAACAACCACGCAAATGAGCCTACTACAAGGTATGGCACGACTAAAGATGCAGTGTTCCGTAGATATCTTGAAAACATGACATCTAAAACATTCATTTCATACTTCAGCTATCATCGACAGATTGTTAGATTCATCGAATCAAACGCAGCAACGAGTGCTACTATAACCGAAGTAACGGATGAAGCAACCAAATAAAAATTTTTGAAGAAAATCAAAAGCTACTTATCTTGTTATGTTTTTTTTAATTCTCCACGCCACATATCCCACACGGTATCCTCAAGATGTTGGATGTTTCACAACTACCAGGCGTCCCATGACGGCTCCATTTTTTTTTTTCCTATGCTCGAAATTTTGCCCTTTCCTCTATCGACGATTTTTCGTTGATTAATTTACACGATTTTTACTCAAATATAGTCCACCCGGTTCAATGCTATAAGGAGCAAATTTACATCAACTTCCATCAACTTTAGCAGGGGATTTCAATGTTAATTTTGCCGAAGCTAAATCATTGCCACTCATAAATTTTCTCGAAAATGAATTTCAGTTGATCATGAACAACCACGCAAATGAGCCTACTACAAGGTATGGCACGACTAAAGATGCAGTGTTCCGTAGATATCTTGAAAACATGACATCTAAAACATTCATTTCATACTTCAGCTATCATCGACAGATTGTTAGATTCATCGAATCAAACGCAGCAACGAGTGCTACTATAACCGAAGTAACGGATGAAGCAACCAAATAAAAATTTTTGAAGAAAATCAAAAGCTACTTATCTTGTTACGTTTTTTTTAATTCTCCACGCCACATATCCCACACGGTATTCTCAAGATGTTGGATGTTTCACAACTACCAGGCGTCCCATGACGGCTCCATTTTTTTTTTCCTATGCTCGAAATTTTGCCCTTTCCTCTATCGACGATTTTTCGTTGATTAATTTACACGATTTTTACTCAAATATAGTCCACCCGGTTCAATGCTATAAGGAGCAAATTTACATCAACTTCCATTAACTTTAGCAGGGGATTTCAATGTTAATTTTGCCGAAGCTAAATCATTGCCACTCATAAATTTTCTCGAAAATGAATTTCAGTTGATCATGAACAACCACGCAAATGAGCCTACTACAAGGTATGGCACGACTAAAGATGCAGTGTTCCGTAGATATCTTGAAAACATGACATCTAAAACATTCATTTGATACTTCAGCTATCATCGACAGATTGTTAGTTTCATCGAATAAAACGCAGCAACGAGTGCTACTATAACCGAAGTAACGGATGAAGCAAACAAATAAAATTTTTTGAAGAAAATCAAAAGCTACTTATCTTGTTATGTTTTTTTTTTAATTCTCCACGCCACATATCCCACACGGTATTCTCAAGATGTTGGATGTTTCACAACTACCAGGCGTCCCATGACGGCTCCATTTTTTTTTTTCCTATGCTCGAAATTTTGCCCTTTCCTCTATCGACGATTTTTCGTTGATTAATTTACACGATTTTTACTCAAATATAGTCCACCCGGTTCAATGCTATTAGGAGCAAATTTACATCAACTTCCATTAACTTTAGCAGGGGATTTCAATGTTAATTTTGCCGAAGCTAAATCATTGCCACTCATAAATTTTCTCGAAAATGAATTTCAGTTGATCATGAACAACCACGCAAATGAGCCTACTACAAGGTATGGCACGACTAAAGATGCAGTGTTCCGTAGATATCTTGAAAACATGACATCTAAAACATTCATTTCATACTTCAGCTATCATCGACAGATTGTTAGTTTCATCGAATAAAACGCAGCAACGAGTGCTACTATACCGAAGTAACAAATGAAGCAACCAAATAAAAATTTTTGAAGAAAATCAAAAGCTACTTATCTTGTTACGTTTTTTTTAATTCTCCACGCCACATATCCCACACGGTATTCTCAAGATGTTGGATGTTTCACAACTACCAGGCGTCCCATGACGGCTCCATTTTTTTTTTTCCTATGCTCGAAATTTTGCCCTTTCCTCTATCGACGATTTTTCGTTGATTAATTTACACGATTTTTACTCAAATATAGTCCACCCGGTTCAATGCTATTAGGAGCAAATTTACATCAACTTCCATTAACTTTAGCAGGGGATTTCAATGTTAATATTGCCGAAGCTAAATCATTGCCACTCATAAATTTTCTCGAAAATGAATTTCAGTTGATCATGAACAACCACGCAAATGAGCCTACTACAAGGTATGGCACGACTAAAGATGCAGTGTTCCGTAGATATCTTGAAAACATGACATCTAAAACATTCATTTCATACTTCAGCTATCATCGACAGATTGTTAGTTTCATCGAATAAAACGCAGCAACGAGTGCTACTATACCGAAGTAACAAATGAAGCAACCAAATAAAAATTTTTGAAGAAAATCAAAAGCTACTTATCTTGTTACGTTTTTTTTAATTCTCCACGCCACATATCCCACACGGTATTCTCAAGATGTTGGATGTTTCACAACTACCAGGCGTCCCATGACGGCTCCATTTTTTTTTTTCCTATGCTCGAAATTTTGCCCTTTCCTCTATCGACGATTTTTCGTTGATTAATTTACACGATTTTTACTCAAATATAGTCCACCCGGTTCAATGCTATTAGGAGCAAATTTACATCAACTTCCATTAACTTTAGCAGGGGATTTCAATGTTAATATTGCCGAAGCTAAATCATTGCCACTCATAAATTTTCTCGAAAATGAATTTCAGTTGATCATGAACAACCACGCAAATGAGCCTACTACAAGGTATGGCACGACTAAAGATGCAGTGTTCCGTAGATATCTTGAAAACATGACATCTAAAACATTCATTTCATACTTCAGCTATCATCGACAGATTGTTAGTTTCATCGAATAAAACGCAGCAACGAGTGCTACTATACCGAAGTAACAAATGAAGCAACCAAATAAAAATTTTTGAAGAAAATCAAAAGCTACTTATCTTGTTACGTTTTTTTTAATTCTCCACGCCACATATCCCACACGGTATTCTCAAGATGTTGGATGTTTCACAACTACCAGGCGTCCCATGACGGCTCCATTTTTTTTTTTCCTATGCTCGAAATTTTGCCCTTTCCTCTATCGACGATTTTTCGTTGATTAATTTACACGATTTTTACTCAAATATAGTCCACCCGGTTCAATGCTATTAGGAGCAAATTTACATCAACTTCCATTAACTTTAGCAGGGGATTTCAATGTTAATATTGCCGAAGCTAAATCATTGCCACTCATAAATTTTCTCGAAAATGAATTTCAGTTGATCATGAACAACCACGCAAATGAGCCTACTACAAGGTATGGCACGACTAAAGATGCAGTGTTCCGTAGATATCTTGAAAACATGACATCTAAAACATTCATTTCATACTTCAGCTATCATCGACAGATTGTTAGTTTCATCGAATAAAACGCAGCAACGAGTGCTACTATACCGAAGTAACAAATGAAGCAACCAAATAAAAATTTTTGAAGAAAATCAAAAGCTACTTATCTTGTTACGTTTTTTTTAATTCTCCACGCCACATATCCCACACGGTATTCTCAAGATGTTGGATGTTTCACAACTACCAGGCGTCCCATGACGGCTCCATTTTTTTTTTCCTATGCTCGAAATTTTGCCCTTTCCTCTATCGACGATTTTTCGTTGATTAATTTACACGATTTTTACTCAAATATAGTCCACCCGGTTCAATGCTATAAGGAGCAAATTTACATCAACTTCCATTAACTTTAGCAGGGGATTTCAATGTTAATTTTGCCGAAGCTAAATCATTGCCACTCATAAATTTTCTCGAAAATGAATTTCAGTTGATCATGAACAACCACGCAAATGAGCCTACTACAAGGTATGGCACGACTAAAGATGCAGTGTTCCGTAGATATCTTGAAAACATGACATCTAAAACATTCATTTGATACTTCAGCTATCATCGACAGATTGTTAGTTTCATCGAATAAAACGCAGCAACGAGTGCTACTATAACCGAAGTAACGGATGAAGCAACCAAATAAAAATGTTTGAAGAAAATCAAAAGCTACTTATCTTGTTATGTTTTTTTTAATTCTCCACGCCACATATCCCACACGGTATTCTCAAGATGTTGGATGTTTCACAACTACCAGGCGTCCCATGACGGCTCCATTTTTTTTTTTGCAATACTGAATGTCTCCGCACAACGATTTGAGCAAATCGTTTCATATAGAGTATGAAAGATAATCGCCATCAGTTGTTAATTTGTATATTAGTCCTGTCATCAAAGCAGCTCATGGATACATTAAATTTTCAAGGAATTCACACGCTTGAAAAAAAAAATGGTTTTTCATCTGTTTTTTGTTTTCTTTTTACAGGTAATATTCTCTCGCGCTGAGGAGGCTGGAACGAGAAGACAACGACACTGGGCCGACAAATGAAACTCAAATGAGAGTCAATCGGATTGAAGGAAATTAGAAAAATTCCCGATCTCGAGTTGGTTCGGCTGAAATAGCCTAGCGTAAATATAAAAGTAATGCAGAACGAACGAGGAAACGAATTATAGTAGGGAAGAGAGAAAACGATGTGAAAAAGCTCGATTAACGAATACACCGCAAAGCTTTGACGCAGACAATGCGACACCCCGGCTATGACTCATCGTTTTTGTACAACCGGAAACGAAATTGTGATAGTTCCGGATAATATGGAAATCAGTCGGTGGTAGAAGGTACGGAAAAAGTCGTGAACAATCGGGATTTAAAAAAAAAAACCGATAATGTAAGGGAAAGAAAAATTATGCCGAGAAGAAGACGACGACGACGGCCCAACGACAACGTACACGTCCCAAAGAGATAATCCTAAAATAATGGTCGATCGCGCGAGTGCCGATATTTCAAGCGCAAACGATACTCAGATCCTATGCAGTCTTCGCTATCAGCACTTCATCGTCCCTGACGACGGTGAGACTTTTTTTTTCACCCTTTAGTCGTCCATCATTATAATCTAATACATTAAAGAAATTTAATATATTTGATAAAAAAAATGTTATCTGTATTATTCACTGTCCATCGCACTTCAGGATGGACGACCCACAAATATTTATAAACTTTTATTAAAAAGTTAAATGTAATTCGAAATTTCGATAAAGTAAAAATTGTACTGTCAGCTAAAGATCCTTGAAACCCACGGTAAAATTCATAGAAATTTTTTTACAAATAAATTTTCCAACCGCTTCGTATATATCTTTTTGACATTATTAATGTTTTAAATCAAGATTCTTATTATTTTCGGTATGACTCGTTTTTGTTTTTCTTTGGATTTTCAGCTTTTCACAAAATTAAAAAATGTTCCACGATCAAATTACAGAAATCTGGTGCAGTTGGGCATGGGACTCTATTCTTTGTTGGCCACCGATTAAAGCATCGACAATTGCCAAGCAGGGATGTCCCGTGGAGAACGGTGTTGATCCTACCAGTTAGTGAGATATATTTTCAATTATATTATACAAGAGGGAAAGTTGCTTGTCGCTCCCCCCAGTTTTTGACCAAGTTTATTGATCGCTGAGGAGAGGTTTTCTTATGGAAATTTTATTAGTACTAAAAAATGATTGGTAATTAATCATTCATTAACGAACATTGCTATTTTTCAATAACGATGGTTAACGAATGAAAGAAAGAAAAATTCAAATTGTTTTTTCGTTCGAACGATGCTCATCTTTGATTGAAGGTCGTGAGACCAAGATTCAACGATAAATAATAGATTATATACAGTGGGTCTAAAAAGTATTCATACACCTTGTTTTTTTGCGATAACTTTATGGACATAAGCGATACGCAAAGAAAGCCAATTTTATTCAATAGTACATCAGGTACAGAGATAAACTGCAAATGGAGAATTTTTTCCCAGGAATAATAGAAGAGTTATGCAAAAAAAACGAAAATTTTCGGGCCAAAAAAGTATTCGTACACTTACGATTGAGCTGCTGAACCTCGATATTCACTCACGGACGGTCTGACCTCTGCGTACAATGTAAACAAGTCTTCGTTTACACAATGGTTTTGACCTATTCCATGCGGCAGTAGATCTTCAAGCTCTGAACAGACACGATGGCAAAGAAAAGCGAAATATCAATATCCATGCGAGATAGAGTGATTTTTCTTCGGAAACGCGGTGAGAGTTATCGAAAAATTAGTAAAGAACTAAATCTAAGTTTGGCAACAGGGCGATATATAATAAAAAAAATACGAGAAAACAAACAGCAGAGAAAATAAGCCACGAACCGGTCGACCGAGAATACTAACGGTACGAGAGCATCGGAGTATCGTTACAGAGGCTACAAAAAAAACGTTCACAAGTGCTCACAGTTTAGCGAATGATGTCGCGTCAACATCGGGGAAGAGCGTGTGTCCCCAGACTTTTCGAAACGTTTTGCATTCTGCCCAAATATACGGCGGAACTGCCTGCAAAAAACCATTAATTAATAATATAAATCGAGAAAAACGTTTAGGTTTCGCAAAAACCTACGTAAAAAAATCTATAGAATTTTGGAAACGTGTCGTATTCTCGGATGAATCGAAGTTTAACATCTTCGGGTTCGATGGAAAAAAATTCGTCCGGCGGAAACCAAATACCGAGCTCCGGCAGAAAAATTTAATACCGACTGTAAAGCACGGCGGAGGAAGCGTCATGGTTTGGAGCTGTATGGGATATTATGGCGTTGGTAATCTGGCTTTTATAGGTGATACAATTAATGCCCAGAAGTATATCGACCTGTTGCGCAGTAATTTCAAAGCGAGTGTAGATAAAATGGGCCTGGATGGAAATTTCTACTTCCAACAAGATAACGACCCGAAACATACTGCCATGAAAACGAGGGAATGGTTACTCTATAATGTCCGCAAACAATTGATTACATCACCACAATCTCCGGACATCAATCCTATTGAAAATTTATGGCACTTGGTGGATTTAGAAATTAGAAAACGAAAAATAACAAATAATTCCGATCTCCAAAGAGTGCTTTTAGAAGAATGGACGAAAATAGCAAAAGAAACAACGAAAAAGCTAGTAGAGTCCATGCCTAAGAGACTCGAGGCGATAATTGAAGGAAAAGGGATGCACATCAAATATTAGTTATAATTAACATCATAGTTGTTAACAACTATGATGATGTAGGTTTGCACTATAATCGTAAGTGTATGAATACTTTTTTTGCCCGAAAATTTTCGTTCTTTTGGCATAACTTTCTATTATTCCTGGGAAAAAATTCTCCATTTGCAGTTTAAAGAAAAATAACAAACGAATCCGATCTCCAAAGAGTCCTTTTAGAATGGACAAAAATAGCAAAAGAAACAACGAAAAAGCTAGTAGAATCAATGCCTAAGAGACTCGAGGCGATAATTGAAGCAAAAGGGATGCACACCAAACATTAGTTATAATTAACAACTATGATGATGTAGGTTTCACTATAATCGTAAGTGTATGAATACTTTTTTTTCCCGAAAATTTTCGTTCTTTTGACATAATTCTTCTATTATTCCTGGGAAAAAAAATCTCCATTTGCAGTTTATCTCCGCACCTGATGTACTATTAAATAAAATTGGCTTTCTTTGCGTATCGCTTATGTCTATAAAGTTATCGCAAAAAAACAAGGTGTATAAATACTTTTTTGACCCACTGTATATATTTGGGGGGAAAAAACCTTTTCGCGAAGCGAGTAGGTGGAAACCATGTTGAGGAAATTTGCATCGTGATGGGGTTAAGGTTATTTTCAATGCATCTCCACCTCACAATGTTTCACTTATTCGCGAACGGCTCAACAACACAAAACTCGTAGTGCACTCTCGGCTATTTTCCAATTTTCTCGTCTATCTCTCGACTTCGCGTACTTGGTGTTTATCGATATCGAGGTAGGCACTCAATCCCCGTGAGTGTGCGGAGGAGTGAAAACTTCAAAGTTCACGGGAAATGCTCGGGCATGAGTTCATCGCGTTCTGCCTACGATATTGTGCCGTAAGCAACCGAAAAATTTCTAGTATTTTGAGAAGAGTGGGCGTTGTCACCGTTGGCATCGGTATCTCCGTTCCAAAACTTGTAAACAACCGCCGACATGCTTTCCATCGTACGAAGAACCGGAAATATGCAATCGTTCAATTGTAGAGTTGAACGTAATATTTTTAAATTTCTTATTCGAATCACCTATCAACCGCATTTGCGTCTCGTGCGAATTTACATTTCCAGGAAAATTGATCAACCCGTGCTCACTCTCTTTCTTATTCACTTCTCTTCCTCGTGACCAATTTTCAATAACTCTCTCTCTCTTTTTCGCTGTTAAATCGAGGCACTGATTGAATTAAATCTTTAAATACAGAAAATGGACTTTGCCTTATTATTCGTCCGTGTCACACACGGTCCGAGATTATATGTGCGGTTGACCGAGAAAAAAAAAAACATTTCTACGAACTACATGCTCCCGTTCGATTTTCGATATCGCGGGCAACGTCCCAAAAATGCAATCTACGCTCTCCACCCTTTTACATTCCAGCTATAGAACAGGATTGTTGAAAAATGTATGCCTGAGGAATGAATAATGTTCTCGGTGTACGATTCACAGTTTACGCGATCATTATTGTTGGAGAAAGATTGAAGATTTGAAATTTAAATAATTCGAGGATAAATTTGCACATCACTCGGAATATCATTATAACGAGGATCTTGTATGCTCTCTCAATGTATGAGGCAATTTATGAGGCATGAACGTGTGGAATTATGACGAGAGTACCAGGGATAAGGATGGTTCGGATTAAAAACCGCTTAAAATAATTATTAATAATTTTTTGAAAATATTATTGTACGAAAGGATGCCTGATCGTTCTTTAGAATTTTTATTCGACAATTTTACTGATATTCGTAACAGACTGCACTGAGAAAGGAGAGTTTATTTGACGTTAACTTATTTTTCATTGAATATATGACGAAATAAATATTTTTTTTATTGTTACAAAGCTTTTGTTGAGCCAAATAAAGTTTGTTAGTTATTTCCGAATTTCATGACGTTTTATCTACATGTATTGGATAACTAAAAAGATTTTGTAAAATGTTCCTATACCGACACAGTGCAATGTAACTTAGTTTCATTCATTCGGGTATAGCTCTGAGCTCTATGCAGGATTTTTTATTTTTTCTCATCGCTCAAGGAAATGGTGCATTCGCGAGGTACTTTATAGTATTAACGGGGAAAGAAAATGAATTTTACGAAACATCAAAGAGACGCTAATAGGGAAGATAAGAGAGACGAGAGAAGAGAGCGACAACTACGAAAAGGTCGCTGGTCGAATCTTTGAATTGTAATTAATGCGGAACTCTCTTGTGAACTGAGAATCATTGGAATTTTAAATCATTTTAATATAAATAGTAGTGACGTAAAAAAAAATAATTTTTGTCATGAAAACACCCTGGTATAATGTGTGCCATTTTAATAATTACGAGACTGCTAAAAGACATACAGAAAGAATTGAAGCTACAGTTTTACGCACTATATTAGCCAAATGAGTTCGAAATACTTTTCCGAACATGTAACAAAATATTCCGGTCGGTGTATAAAAAATTATAAGAGAGGTTCGATTTAAGAAAATAAAATAAAAATTCAAAATAACAAAAGGTTATATAAAACTAATCAAATCATTCCCACAATTTTTTATAAGTATTTGTTTTATTTTGAAAAAATATATCTCCCTTTACAATTTTTTAAAATCCGCATCTGAATATTTGTCTACAAGGTTGTAGAAACATTTGTATACATAACCCCCCGTTAAATATATGTAACATAATTAACGGTTGCCATGGTTAATTATTCCACCCCATCTGTGTCTTTGAGCCCTTTGACATCATCCTCATCGTCACCTCGCCGATACTGGGATGTTTGATGCGCGTGGCATCAAACATCCCCCCTCACTGACACAGCTTTTGTCAAGGATGTGTCAAGGAGAGAGAGCGTTTAGGAAAAATTATAATTTGTGCGTTTGTAGCAACCAGAGATTCATCAGAATTTCAATGAAGAAGTCCTAAATAATTCCACATTAAAATATTTTATTTAAAAAAAAGATATGTTAATATTCGTCGTAAAAAAAACCGAATTGTACGTACCAAATTATTCTTTTTAAACTGAGTCTGAACGATTTTTAATTCGAATAATAACCTATAGTTGCGAAGCACGCGATCGTGTCTGACTATTACAGTACGGTACTACTTACGTCGCGGCGGGGAAGAGCAAAAGTTACACCATCCGTATTATTGTACAATACTATCTATGTGAAATTATCTGTACAAATATAACGAATTGATGTTTGAACTAATTTTATTTCGAATCTATAAAATGAGCTTGGGGGAGCCTATTAAGGGGGGTTAGGACAGCGTTTTCTCAATGATTTTCATGAATTTTTTTATATTATAAAAAATGAATATAATTTATTGAAACTTTGAGAATATTTTATGCGTATATTTAAGTATATACTATAAAATTTTTGAAGAATTTCCTTGAAAAACACCGAAGATATTAGCGACCCCATATTGCAGGTCACAATCAGACTCAGCATTTTGTGTACATTCTGGAAGCCGCAAGTTTCATCTGAAATCGAACGAGGTTGAAATTCACTTTTATTATATGTCTCTCTTCTATATGAACCTAAGTGCTATCAAAAAAATTGAAAATTGAATTTTTTACAGGGGTCAAAACAAAAAAGCATGATTTTTTGCCATTTTTTACAACTTTATTTGCAAAAAAAAATTATTTTAAATAATGACAATATTCCGATTTTAGGTTAATATAGAGCGCAATACTATGAAGAAAGTAACTGCCAATTTTCAAAACGATTGGTTGAAAACTTTTCAAAAAAAGTCGTTTTTAAAAAAACGCGTTTGAAAAAATACCAAATGCTGAGTCTGATTGTGACCTGCAATTGGGGTCGCAATATCTTCGGTGTTTTTCAAGGAAATTCTTCAAAAATTTTATAGTATATACTCAAATATATGTATAAAATATTCTCAAAGTTTCAATAAATTATATTCATTTTTTATACTATAAAAAAATTCATGAAAATCATTGGGAAAACGCTGTCCTAACCCTATTTCCCCCCTCAATGGCTTATAACAATAGAACGAGTCGGAATTTTCATTTGCAATTTTGGAAACATATTTTTCAATAGTTTTACTAACAATTTATGAAATAAAAAAAAAATCGATTTTTTGAACCGTCTAACCCTATTTCCCCCCGGAAGGTAGTGGTAAACGTGAAAAAGAAAGATTTGTCGTTACAAGATAGGTTTGGCCCCGTCGAATTTTGATCGATGAAAACGACCCGAGTACGGAAAAGTACATTATCCGTTGAACATCTTGCTCCAAAAGGATGAAATTTTTTTTATTTTTTATTAACGAATAAAAATATCGTAACATACACCTTTTGTACTTTGTTGCTAATTCTTTAATTCGTGTTATTTTTTTAATTCAAGAATACGATATTTCATAAACTATGAACCTATTTATACAATTGAACGTTAAAATCGATAAATTAGTGGTTTTTCCGTTATGAAAATGATGAAAACAGAAAGAATATTAAAGTAAACACAAAAGGGAATCGTTGAAATTTTTCGGATGTGCATATAGTTATTCGGAACTATGAACGATTGATTGTTACTAACGGTCTCAGTTTTTCTTGCACGACGAATAGTCAAAAGCTCGAATTCTCTTATTCGCCATCTATCTCTCCGAATCGAACAAGAACTCGAGAGAAAAACTGAGCACCGAAGGTCTCTCGCATGTACGACACTCTTCTTCGAGTGTAATCGCGAGTACTTCTTATCTGCCTTACACCAGTAGCAGGATCAGAGAGCTATCGGAGTGGAATGTAGCTTATAGCATAAAGTTTTCAAACATGGGGATCAATCTGCATGAGATTTTTCGGATCCAAGGTCGAGAGAACTTGTAACACTTGGAGCATTCGGGCAAGTTCCACTTTACAAAAAAGCTCAACTCCTTCGATTAATTCCTACCGTCTCTCTCTCCACTTTTGTTTTCTAGCACACGCGAGGAGACGTTTCGTCTCTTTGTTCCGAAGGGCACTATGTAACTTTAGCTGTAAGAAGAGAATTATTATCGATGGTTGAAAGGGGTGAGGGGGAAGCTCGTGTATAATCATTACCGATGTGTATGAGTTGGATATCCGAAAATGATTTAATACGGATAATCGTTCACCGGTGCAGTTCATCCCCTTTAACGAAATGTTCAGCCAAAAATCGGTGCTCCACCGACTATACATATATACCTGCTGCAGGAAATGATCGTGCACGGGATATAGCCAGCATGAGCGCATCTTTTATGCTGCAGCCTCAAATATACGAGGTCTGTTCAAAAAGTATCGCGAATTTTGAATTTTCGCGGGCTACGTATATTCGATTTTCGATTTTTTTGTGGCGTTAGGTTGGTACTCGTGTCCCTCACTTATGCTGAAAAAATTGGCCATTTTGAATTTACTTTTATTATATGTCTCTCTTCTATATGAACCTAAATGCTATCAAAAAAATAGAAAATTGAATTTCTTACAGGGGTCAAAACAAAAAAGCATGATTTTTTGACATTTTTTACAACTTTATTTGCAAAAAAAAAAATTATTTTAAATAATGATAATATTACGATTTTAGGTTCATATAGAGCGCAATACTATGAAGAAAGTAACTGCCAATTTTCGAAACGATCGGTTGAAAACTTTTCAAACTAGCGTGCACGCAAGTTCAAAAAAAGTCGTTTTCAGAAAAACGCGTTTGACAAAATAGTACTAAGAAAAACAAAGTCAAGGCAGTCATACATTTATTCGGTGTTTTTCAAGGAAATTCTTCAAAAATTTTATAGTATATACTTAAATATATGTATAAAATATTCTCAAAGTTTCAATAAATTATATTCACTTTTTATACTATAAAAAAATTCATAATAATCATTGAGAAAACGCTGTCCTAACTCTATTTCCCCCCTTAATGGCTTATAACAACAGAACGAGTCGAAATTTTAATTAAAAATTTTGGGAACATATTTTTCAATAGTTTTGCTAACAATTTATGAAATAAAAAAATTTCGCGTCGCCGCGAAATTCGTGCCAAAATTGCTCAATTTCGAAGAAAAACAGTGCCGCGTTAACATTAACAACTAAGGAGCTGTTGGACTCGGTCCGCGACGACCCAAATTTGCTCCAGAGGGTAATAACCGGTGACGAATCATGGGTTTATGGTTATGACGTGGAAACCAAAGCTCAATCATTGCAATGGAAGCTGCTTTTTTGGAAAGGGCAAAAATCGAAGACAAGCCAAAACACGTCAAACCAAAACAGCTGTCAACAATTAACTAAACATTCAAAATCGCCGATTTTTTCAGCATAAGTGAGGGACACGAGTACCAACCGAACGCCGACAAAAAAATCGAAAATCGAATATACGTAGCCCGAGGAAATTCAAAATTCGCGATACTTTTTGAACTGACCTCGTATATATGCTATATATATATATTGTATGTGTGTATGGATATGAGAACCCATTCAAAAATCGTTATTTACGATGGCCGTGCGATTTCAATCTCGTAATCGAAAAAAGAGCTCTGCGTATATATGTCGATCAAAGGCCACGTGTCTATATGTACATACATATATGAATCGCTAAAAAGGTGCAAGCTATAATAATAATAATAATAATAGTAGAGTAAAATTGGGAAATTCTGATCGATGAAATCTCGACATTCTCCTATCTAATTTAACTTTGACAAACACTGAGAACAGCGGGTATTTTTCAATTATAAAGAATTGAATTTTGTATAAGTATTTTGAAAAAAAAAAAAAAAAAAAAAAAAAAAATTCATTCTAACAAAACGCTGAGGAATCAAAACTAGTAGTGGGTAATGGTGTAAGATCGGTTGCTCACAATTAAATGCTAGAAAAAACGTGTTTTGTTACTTCATTTCACGAAAAAAAAAAAAAAAAACAAAATTTCATCGACAATCCCAAATGATGAAAAATTATGATGTTGAAGCTTGCAACGTTGGAACGGAACGCAAATAGATTTTTAAATTTTCATTTTTAGTATCGCTCTTGCTTCTCGTGCCCATTTAGGCCTAGGTCCTTGAAGGAGACCCCGATAAAACGTTTTAACGATTTTTGTCATCGTTAATCCAATCTTAAGGGGATTTAATTATGTACAAAATCTTATTTCGTTGCGTTCCAACGATGCAAAATTCAACATCATGAAAAATTGACTTTACGAGAAAATAGTAATAACTATCGCAACGTAAATAAAAATTGCAAGGATTTTTTTTTTCATCTTCTCATAATCATTCAAAATGTGGAGAAAACCTGGGACGAAAATACACGCTTGTTGTCCAATTGTTGTTTTTTTTTTTTCTCTTTCTTTACCGAGTGTCGATCTGTGACCGTCGCGACAAAGACAATGAAGCAGAGGAGGGTTCCGAACGAGCGCGTGCCTCATCCACGTGTTTATATGCATAATAGCGGTCGAAACACGAAGATGCATTCGCGCTTTTCGTTACATATGCCACTCGCCCGGGATGGGCGGTGGTTCAGGGGGTTGGGGGGATCGAGCAAGCAACAGTAGCACGTACTCGACCCACTTTGACCGCGCTTCGATTGTCCGATAGTGCACGGCCAGCCGGCATCCTGTATATTGGGGAAGTACCCGTGAGAAAGATGAAAAAACGAAAAGCAAAAAGGATCCAGCAACTCGCCCAATATGAATGCTATGTACGGCCTTGTTGAAATACCACAAATTCCTCGTCACCATTGACCCGGAATTTCTCGCTGTTTCTCTCTCTTCTCTCCCCAATCTCACTCTTTCTTACACTCTCGTGGATACACACTCGTGCAATGCTCTTTCTTAGTTTTATATTCTCAATTTGAGAGTCTCATTGGCGAAAGAGGAAGAGAGAGAGAGAGAGAGAGAGAGAGATCTTCAGTTTCGTTCGTTCACTTTTCATTAGATTTTACAATCGTTTGAACGTCCGCTACCGGGTACTTGGGAGGAAACATCTTGCGTAGCTTCTTACCTACATCTATACACTCCGGAACGCTGGACCATAGAGTGACTCTTCTTTTTTTTGTCTATCTCAATTCTCTTTCTATCTCTTTCTCTGTCTCTCTCTTTCTGTTTTTTATTACAGAAATACACAGTAAATTGTGCCATTTTCTCTGAACATCTCGTGCATCTTTTCGCTTTGCACAGAGCTACGCGAATACACGAACGTGAAAATCGAAATGTCACTTTTTGGACGATTTTCAACGGAATTTTGAGTTTCTCAACGGAATGACCACTGAATTAGTTATCAGCGAGTCAAAATACATCGATATAGCGTCCCAAAAGAAAATTTAAAGAATTCAACATTTTTTTGCATTTCGGCCAAAAAGAAGTGGCTTCACTAAAATCGCTGTAACGTTGCTTCCCGATGGAGTTGGAACCCCACTCCGTGCTCATTCTTTTCGTCATCGAAAACCTTTTAAAATGGCGCTTGAATCATTGTGCTATCATTATTTTTCGATTTTTCACAGATTTTTAAAGTCGGACCATCGATTTTTGCGAATTTCTCCATACACACACCTTCTCATTTTTTTCGCTGATTTTTAACCTGCTCTCACGGCTACAATAATTGAGATATCGGGATGATCCAAAATGCATTCTCTAAGTCTACTCGAGACGTTTTGAAAACGCTCGTCAGAACCCAAAATCGATGTAACGGGAGCCAAGTTATGACCATGTGAAATTTCGAGATTTTTAGGTTTCCGAAAAAGTAGGCAAAAAATTACAATAGATTTTTTTTTCTTTTTTCACTGTTTCGATAACCTATTCGATCGGAAATTTTCCGCTGATTACGAATAACACCGAGTTTTAGTCGAAATCTCAAAATATCAATGTGAAAAAGGCGAAAAACGAAAAAAATCACTTTTTGGACGATTTTCAATGAAATTTCGAGTTTTTCAAAGAAATGGCTACTGAATTAGTAATCAGCGAGTCAAAATACATCGATATAGCGTCCCAAAAGAAAATTTAAAGAATTCAAAATTTTTTTGCATTTCGGCCAAAAAGAAGTGGTTTCACTAAAATCGATGTAACGTTGCTTTCCGATGGAGTTGGAACCCCACTCTGTGCTCATTCTTTTCGTGATCGAAAACCCTTTAAAATGTCGCTTGAATCATTGTGCTATCATTATTTTTCGATTTTTCACAGATTTTTATAGTCGGACCATCGATTTTTGCGAATTTCTCCATACATACCCCTTCTTATTTTTTTCGCCGATTTTCCACCTGCTCGGACGGCTACAATAATTGAGATATCGGGATGATCCAAAATGCATTCTCTAAGTGTACTCGAGACGTTTTGAAAACCCTCGTCAAAACCCAAAATCGATGAAACGGCAGCCGAGTTATGACCATTTGAAATTTCGAGATTTTTAGGTTTTCGAAAAGGTGGGCAAAAAATTACAAAAAAATTTTTTTCTCTTTTTTCAATGTTTCGATACCCTATTCGATCGAAAATTTTCCGCTGATTACGATTAACACCGAGTTTTAGTCGAAATCTCAAAATATCAATGTGAAAAACGTGAAAATCGAAAAAAAAAACGTTTTGGACCGTGATCGACAGACCATTTGAGTCCCCGAGAAGGAAAATCTAATAGCTAACGCACATGTCTCTCTATATTAGGGGGAAGCCCTCTAATGTCTCTAGGGGTGGAAGTCCCGCTAGTATATATATGTATATATAGGTACCGATTGGATGTTCATCCAAGTGTAATATAAAAATTTGTCGATCCATAGAATTTGCTGAGAGACGTTGCAGCGATGACGGACGTTGGGAAGGACGGGATGACACGTTAGCCGAATCAGATTCACCAAACGGATGGACGAATTACACGCCTTGCTTCACACCGGAAATGCTTTTACTTATTCGCAAGCTCTATGCGGGTAACGAAGATGCGGCAAAGGTAAAACCGACCCGGAATTGAGAAAAAAAAAATAGTAATTGCGTCCCCAACGGAATATTGTTTACTGCAGGGTTCCTTCCCCCTCCTTTTGTTCGACCTTATTCTATATTATAAGCAACAAAAAGTACATCGACACGCGGTTGTAGACAATTTTTTTTGTACTCATCTATCTCTGTTGCATTTTCGCCAGATATAAAAGTGGTTTCGCTGAAACTCCCGTAATTTTTGTTTCTCGTGCCGGTGGACGGTTATCTGTGACTCGAAATTATGCTCATTATAAATAAAGCATAAAGCATGATATTTTACGATTTATTTACAATTTTTCCAATTCTGACCATCGACCTTAAGGTAGTAGTCTGGTAACTTAAGCCGATTTTCATGTGTTTTTTGGAGGGCGTTTTTTTGTAGGAAAATAAAAATGAATCGTTTTGGATATTTAGGATGTTTTTATTTACATATTAAAGATACAAAAAAAAATTTTTTTGAAAAAATTTAATAGTTCATTATTATTATTATTATTGATCGAAGTTGGTACCTCGAAGTTGGCAGCCCGGGCCCTAACTTTTTTTCTACCGAACCGATTGCTTTCAAATTTTAACAGGCTACTCTACACACTTATAGTTCTCGTCGGAACCACCGAGAAGTTTTTTCACCCCTAACTTCTTATTTTACAACCCCTTCTTTGCTAAAGTCCTTTTATTTTAGCAAAGAAGGGGTTGTAAAATAAAAAGTTAGGGGTGGAAAAATTTCTCGGTGGTTCCGACGAGAACTATAAGTGTGCCGAGTAGCCTGTTAAAATTTGAAAGCAATCGGTTCGGTAGAAAAAAAGTTAGGACCCGGGCTGCCAACTTCGAGGTGCCAATTTCGATCAATAATAATAATAATAATAAACTATTAAATTTTTTCAAACAAATTTTTTTTTGTATCTTTAATATGTAAATAAAAGCATCCTAAATATCCAAAACGATTCATTTTTATTTTCCTACAAAAAAACGCCCTCCGAAAAAGACATGAAAATCGGCTTAAGTTACCAGACTACTACCTTAAAGACATCTTGCACTTTGCCCCATTTTTGTTTTTTTTTTCTTTGTAATATTTTCAAACATCGCTTTCCTGGATTGGACACAAAAGGCAATTTTTTAACGTTGTTTAATCTATCAGATATATGTGAACATGTTGAACAGGTAAAACTCGAGATAGCCGAGAGAACAAGAACGTTAGAATTCGTTGGATTGAGCGTTTCATTGGCGGCCCTTCTCGCATCCCTAGCAATCTTCTGCAGATTCAGGTAAATCTTATGTTTAGTTATGTCGTCGAGCCGATCGGCTACTGTTATATGAAATTGTAAATGCCTGTGCAAAGACCCGGTATCGATGAAAATAATGCGAATGCGAGCAGTCTCTTAATCGCTTATGTGCATGTGTTTGCGAGTATATATAAACATATATGCTTTATGAATATATATAGGAAGTCAAGTACGTGCTATGGGAGCCCAAGATCGATAGTTCTCAAAGTCCTGTTACGTTGGTACCCTTAACAAAATGTGCCATCGAGTACTCGATGTCAATGAAAAAGACCGGTTACCATACATTTTCGATGCGAATTGTATGGGAAAGTCAAGGGAAAATTTTTAATGGTAACAAGGTCAGTGGAAAGACAATAGCAAGCTCGAATAACAATTTTCTTTCCATGGAAATTAAATGAAAATGCCAATTGATTATGAAGGGTAAAATTCGTTTGGCAATTTCTTTAACCATTGCCCAATGTCATCCAGTGCAAATTCCGAAAAGAAATACGAGCTAAAGGAAAAGTATGCGTAAGGGAATAGATGTGCGTGGTATTTATTGTTACTGGCATCTCAATGATGCGTCACAATAAAGGTCCATACAATAGATATTTTCCTCGCGTCTACAAGCTGATACTAATAATAATATTCTGAATATGTTTCCAACGGATTTCAGTATTCTATGGGGTGCGTGATAAGCGCCGAAAATACGCCCTTTAGATTTTAATCAAAAGGGCGTATTTTCGATACCATTGAATTTCTTAATGGCGATGAATGGCACATTTGCTAAGGGTTTAACGACTATTCAAAGGGAAAAGGAGTTAAATGATCGCTTGAGAGTGAACTTTATCGGAAGAGCCAAAAGCCCCACCTACCAGCAACTATATTCTGTATTTGCATACAGCAATATTTAATAAGCCGAGCGAGCGTTGATTGGAAAATTATGTAGTTCAAAATCGTCTACGTCCCGGCCAATTTCCCAATGTTAAGAGGGCCACATAAAGCTAGGGAGAATTTATACATGGCTTTGCAATAGCTCTACGATGAGTAACCCTATTTGGGACACAGGAGAACTTTGAGGAAATTCAGAATCAGCGATATTTCTAATGCTAAATTTAAATGCAATTATTTTTGTACGGAAATTTCTTATGGTCACCGTGGATATAGACGTCATAAATGATTATGATGAATTTTGTGAAAAATGCCACAATTGCGGTTCAAATTTTGTCGGAATAACATTAATCGAGAATGTTACAGCGATTCACAAAAGAGCATATATATATATATACACTAGAACGAGTTTTTTTTTTCGAATATTTTTTTTTCCACAGTCCCCACCTGAAATTTGGTTGGATATGTCAAAAAACGAATTCCTTGAAAGTTACAGCCCTTAATATTAATTCTAAGTACTTTCCCTTGGCGTGAAAATATTTTCCATCTAAAATACACGTAAATCGAATTTTTTTTTTTTCAAAATTCTATAACTCAGCCGCATTTTATGCTATCATATTGTTCTTGGTTTCGATTTACTCAGAATAAAACAATCTAGTAAAGTGCCTATTGCGGCGAAAGTGTAAATTGTACTGGTGAGTTGGTACGGGTCACTGAAGTTGATTTTTACCCAAAATTCTCGTTTTTTTGCTGTTATCTCCGAAACAATTGACTTTACGAAAAAAATGTAAACGAAAAATTTGTTGGAAATTTAATTTCCTACAAAGAAGGTCCTATCGACCCAATTGCTTAGATTAATATTTCCTGAGATATTGAACTTTAACTTATGAGTAGTATAAAATTTATAAAATATGAAATATTAAGGTAGTAGTCTGGTAACTTGAGCCGATTTTCATGTCATTTTTGGAGGGCGTTTTTTTGTAGGAAAATAAAAATGAATCGTTTTGGATATTTAGGATGTTTTTATTTACATATTGAAGATACAAAAAAAAAAAGTTTTCGAAAAAATTTAATAGTTTATTATTATTATTATTATTATTGATCGAAGTTGATGTTATCTGAAATAAAAAATTCTTGATAATTCTTAATCTATAGACATGTCATTCTGGTCGGAACTATTGAAGTTAAATTTCATGGATAAATAACAAAATGGCGGACTTTGGAAAAAAAAGTCCTTTTATTTTAGCAAAGAAGGGGTTGTAAAATAAAAAATTAGGGGTGAAAAAATGTCTCGGTAGTTCCGACGAGAACTATAATATATAGTGTGTAGAATATAATATTATATATAATATATAATATATAATATATATAGTGTGTAGAATAGTCTGTTAAAATTTGAAAGCAGTCGGTTCGGTAGAAAAAAAGTTAGGACCCGGGCTGCCAACTTCGAGGTACCAACTTCGATCAATAATAATAATAATAATAAACTATTAAATTTTGTCAACAAATTTTTTTTTAATCTTTAATATGTAAATAAAAACATCCTAAATATCCAAAACGATTCATTTTTATTTTTCTACAAAAAAAACGCCCTCCAAAAAAGACATGAAAATCGGCTTAAGTTACCTTACCTTAAATAATAAAAAAAATTAAAAAAAATAAAGTTCAATATCTCAAGAAATATTAATTTAAGCAATTGGGTCGATAGGACCTTTTTTGTAGGAAATTAAATTTCCAACAAATTTTTCATTTATATTTTTTTCGTAAAGTTAATTGTTTCGGAGATAACAGCAAAAAAAACGAGAATTTTGGGTAAAAATCAACTTCAGTGACCCGTACCAACTCACCAGTACAATTTACACTTTCGCCGCAATAGGCACTTTTCTAGATTGTTCTATTCTGAGTAAATCGAAACCAAGAACAATATGACAGCATAAAATGCGGTTGAGTTATAGAATTTTGAAAAAAAAAAAATTCGATTTACGTGTATTTTAGATGGAAAATCTTTTCACGCTAAGGGAAAGTACTTAAAATTAATATTAAGGGCTGTAACTTTCAGGGAATTTGTTTTTCGACATATCCAACAAAATTTCAGGTGGGGACTGAGAAAAAAAAATTGTCGAAAAAAAAAATCGCCCTAATATACACCATTGTCCTTCAAGGACGATGATTAAAATAAAGTTTAATAACTTTCATTATAGCAGGTGATAGGTGGGGAAATTCCTAGAAGCTATCTGTGTGAGGATTTTGTAATGAGAAACTGAAAGTTTTTCTCATCCTTTCTCGGTTCTACTCTCTATTCTTTCTTATCAATATTATGCTCGTGGTGTGCACACCAGCAGCACCACGCTCCGTACGTACTCTCTCTCTCTCTCCATTTTTCGATAAAGACGAAAGCCATTCACGGCTGTGCACCAAAATGTTTAAGAGTCTTTTATCTATATATATTGGACGAAATTCAGGCACCGACAAGCACGGATCCTCGGGCAATTTTCAGCGTAATTACAACGGTGATAACAGACAGCTTGGGGGCTCTCTCTCTCTCAAATATAAGCTCGGCATCCGGAAAACCGCCGCACACTCTGACTCCATTGATGAAACGGTTGGAAATTGCTCGAGATTCGACTTAGATTCTCGAATCGCGCGATTACCTCTCTCAAACGGTGGCGCTGCTCCAATCGTGAATATCACGATCATTACTTGGAACCTCAATGTCAATTGTGGTATACAACTTTGATATAGCTATGGCTCGTTCTTAGAGAGCAGAATACGAGAGGTCCTTCGAGATTCTGAATGATCAATCAACACCCTCAATTCTTAGACTACTATCATCGTTGTCAAATATATTATATAATGTTTATTATATCCCGGAGTCAAGTTTATTTGTTCTTCGATCAAGCATCGAACGTCGAGAAAAAATAATCGTTTCTAAAATCCCAAACGAGTGGTTGGGAAAATTGTAGGAAAAGATGCATTTTTTTTTAATCTTTCAAAATAACGCAAATATTATATCACAATACAACTCTCCTTACAATTTTTTATTTTTACCATTATGGTATTTTATTACCACGGGAAACATTTAAAAAACAACACTCGTAACGTAATTTGTTTTCTTAACAGAACTAAAAAATAACCCTCGTTACTATTGGCTAAACGATTTTGTTTTTTCTTTGCACGATCTACGAGTTCCAAACCAGATTCCTTTTATAAAGACCATTTTTATCGGTTCGAAAATAAATTAAATCAATTTCAAAGACTTACGTAAGGGGGCTATTTTGGCCGAAGTATATACATCCCGTGTATATATCTAGTCAGGACAAAGTTAAGTTAATACATTCAGACTACCTAAAACAAGAACAATACACCTGTCCGTTGCCTCCGGAATACGACGATCGTGTCCGAGACGATAATATTCTCGTCCCAAGAATTGTATTGTCCCGATTGACGAATAATGTCACGGACAAATACAATATTTTGCAGAGCAAGGCTATTTACGGCGAATATAGCAAAGACCTGAAAATTACGTAAAATTGTATACGGTTATTTTGCGTTTTTCCATTGTAATAAGAATTTAGGGTTTTTTTCTCAAAATCTCGAAAATTTCTATGGAAAATCTCTCAAAAAAAGAAATTTATTATTTTCCCTTCTTAAGGGGGGAAATAGGGTTAGACGGTTCAAAAAATCGATTTTTTTTTTATTTCATAAACTGTTAGTAAAACTATTGAAAAATATGTTCCCAAAATTTTTAATGAAAATTCCGACTCGTTCTATTGTTATAAGCCATTAAGGGGGGAAATAGGGTTAGGACAGCGTTTTCTCAATGATTTTCATGAATTTCTTTATAGTATAAAAAATGAATATAATTTATTGAAACTTTGAGAATATTTTATACATATATTTAAGTATATACCATAAAATTTTTGAAGAATTTCCTTGAAAAACACCGAAGATATTAGCGGGCCCATATTGCAGGTCACAATCAGACTCAGCATCGAATTGGCAGCATCTATTTTTTCAAACGCGTTTTTCTGAAAACGACTTTTTTTTAACTTGCGTACACGCTAGTTTGAAAAGTTTTCAACCAATCGTTTTGAAAATTGGCAGTTACTTTCTTCATGGTATTGCGCTCTATATGAACGTAAAATCGGAACATTATCATTATTTAAAATAATTTTTTTTTGCAAATAAAGTTGTAAAACATGGCAAAAAATTATGCTTTTTTGTTTTGGCCTCTGTAAAAAATTCAATTTTCTATTTTTTTGATAGCATTTAGGTTCATTTAGACGAGAGACATATAATAAAAGTAAATTCTAACCTCGTTTGATTTCCGATGAAAATTGCGGCTTCCAGAATGTACGCAAATGCTGAGTCTGATTGTGACCTGCAATATGGGGTCGCTAATATCTGCGGTGTTTTTCAAGGAAGTTCTTCAAAAATTTTATAGTATATACTAAAATATATGTATAAAATATTCTCAAAGTTTCAATAAATTATATTCATTTTTTATACTATAAAAAAATTCATGAAAATCATTGAGAAAACGCTGTCCTAACCCTATTTCTCCCCTTAATGATGAACCACTGGAACAAGGATGATCAATAAATATGCAAATAATTGTTCGAGAACGATATTAAATTACGAATTAATGGTCGTTAAAAATTATTGTCAATTGTTCGAAAGAAATCACGGTACGATTTATATATCTGCAATAATTTTTTGTCTAATTATTTTGTAACACAATCATTTTAAATATCTCTTTAATTCAAATGACGCCCATTCTCGAATTTATCTTAACATTCGATATTTCCAATGTAAATTTCATACATATTGTTCGCAGATCTCTGAGAAACACACGAACGCGAATTCACAAAAATTTATTCGTCGCCATGGTGATCCAGGTTGTGATAAGGCTAACTTTATACATTGATCAAGCATTCCTGAGATCCGGGGCGTACGGATTGCAGCAGGGCATCAAGAATACGGTCAGTTTAATGTACTTTGCGAGATTATATTTTCATTTTTTTTTTGCCTACCCCGCGAGAAAAGTTTTTCGTTCAAGGGATAACTTTCACGTATAGCGAAACGAAGAAGAGAATATAAAAATACCGAAGACATTAGTCTAAGGAATATCGGAAGATAAAAATGAAAATTGTTTTCATTATAGCCAATTATTTGCGAACTGAGCTACGTTCTACTCGAGTACGCGAGAACCGCCATGTTCATGTGGATGTTTATCGAGGGCTTTTTTCTTCATAACATGGTAACCGGTGAGTATTCGTTCGTTTCAATTAAATCTTATCCCTCTTCGATTGTATTCATATTTGTCTGTTTCCAACTCTTGTCTCTCTCTCTCTCCCGAACATGTCAAAGCTCTTTTAACAAGAATAATTCCGAATTAATTTTATATTTAATCCTCGCACGGCCGAAATAGGTCACTCCGATCGACCTCCCCACAGGAATTAAAACATAAACCGCATCGACGTGTTCGACAACGCGACACCTCCGCTTCAACGAGTTTTTGAGTACGCCGATTGCGAAATTCAAAATGACGGAATCAATGTGTCCGAGGAAAAGAAAGAAAAAAAAATCATTCGAATGAATGGTAAATTGGTACTCGGTCGGAATCTCCAAATTGTCAATGGCAGAAAATCTTAATGGGGTGAGGGACAGTGACCTATTTCAGCCATCCGCGTTATGGACACACGATTTTACTTCTCGGAGGGGGAAAAAAAACTTACGACGAAATAAAAGCTTGCAAATGGAATGTACACGCTGTCTCATCATTACTTTTTCACGGTTCAATATATTTCAATATATCAAGAGCAGGCGTCTTGACGCCAAGTATCAAAGTACCGGAAGAAACGTCCAAATGTTTGCAGGCTTTTTTTTTTTCTCTTCGAAAACTAAGTACCCATTAATTCACGCGTGTGCTCTCTTCTGTTATCTCTCTATCTCTTCTTTCTCGTATAAAAAAAAAACAAACAAAAAAAAACAAAACAAAAATCTTCGATCGGAAACGAAAAAATGCAGTGACTGTTTTCCAAGACACCTCGTATTATCATACCTATCGATTGGTTGGCTGGAGCCTTCCTGTCGTAATGACATTGGCATGGGCCATCGTCACAGCTCTCTACTATCATCCAACAAAGTGAGTGTTTAATGAAACAGAAGGGGTTTTGTACGAACTTCCGTGTTAATCATTCGTCTCCGTTTATGTACATTAGGGTGTGCCATTTCAGGGCAACTTTTTTTTTTCTCCGCGGACCAAGTTTTATACTTCCAGGAAGGTGAAAAAAGAGGCCTGTTCAAATTTCAGCTCTTAATATTAACATTTAGATGCGCCTCATCGCGAATTTCTATTTCCCATTTAAATAACATGGGAACAAATTTTTTTCATATTTGGAATTTTATACTTCGGCAATGGCATATGGTTCGATGACTCGCATGACATATTTTATAGAGAATTGAACGCTTTACAAAAAAGATGTCTTGCAGTTTTTCGATAAACGTAGCCATTCCGATGATATCCGAGTTCAAAGTTCAAAATGAACAAAAATTCATCTTTCTTTAAATATTACAGCGAAACTATTGACTCTATTGAGAAATTTCAAATGACTTTTTTGTAGATTATTAAATTTACCATGAAAATTGTCTCATTTATGATTAATTAATATTGATCGTTAATTGTTCAATGCTGTAAGAAGTTATTTTCTCTCAGAAAACTGGTTCTAGTGGGCTAGTATTTAATGGAATAGTTTCAAAGAGGTGGAGAAAATACTCACGAGTAAAACATCTTTCTTTATTCCCAATAAGAGTGAAAAGAAATGGTTCATTTAATTTTTCTGAATAAATTTATCAACGAAAAATAATAAATATCCAATAATTTATTACAGTGTGAACATTTTTTACTTTTTGTTTCAATTATTTTAAGTCTTGTTATACCGAATATAACAAATTCGCCAATGCAATAATAATTATTCAAGTATTTTTTTATGGCAATGTAGATATTTTCGACTATTTTTCAAATAGCTTTAAGGTAGTAGTCTGGTAATTTAAGCCCATTTTCATGTCTTTTTTGGAGGGCGTTTTTTTGTAGGAAAATAAAAGTGAATCGTTTTGGATATTTAGGATGTTTTTATTTACATATTAAAGATACAAAAAAAAATTTGTTTGAAAAAATTTAATAGTTTATTATTATTGTTATTGATCGAAGTTGGCACCTCGAAAAAAAACTGCGTGGGTGTCCCCGGTGATTTTGGCTCTTGATAATTCTTAATCTATAGACATGTCATTCTGGTCGGAACTACTGAAGTTAAATTTCTTTTCACTTCACAATCCCTTCTTTGCTAAAATGAAAGGACTTTTTTTCCAAAGTCCGCCATTTTGTTATTTATCCATGAAATTTAACTTCAGTAGTTCCGACCAGAATGACATGTCTATAGATTAAGAATTATCAAGAATTTTTAATTTCAGATAACATCAAGAGCCAAAATCACCGGGGCCACTTACGCGCTTTTTGTTCGAGGTGCCAACTTCGATCAATAATAATAGTAATAATAAACTATTAAATATTTTCAAAAAATTTTTTTTTTGTGTCTTTAATATGTAAATAAAAAGATCCTAAATATCCAAAACGATTCGTTTTTATTTTCCTACAAAAAAACGGCCTTCGAAAAATACATGAAAATCGGCTTGAGTTACCAGACTCCTACCTCAATGAATTCTTCGAAACAAATCCACTAATATCTTCATTCAATATCATTTCTAGCTTATATCTACTATGTGCCGTTTTCAAACAACTACAGTATTCTCATGACTCATGAAAGATGTTTCACTCGTGAGCATTTTGTCCATCTCTTTGTAACTATTGTGCTAAATACTAGCCCACTAGTACCAGTTTTCTGACAAAAAATAATTTTCTACAGCATTGAACAATTAACGATCAATATTAATTAATCATAAATGAGACAATTTTCATGGCAAATTTAATAATCTCCAAAAAAGTCATTTGAAATTTCTCAATTGAGTCAATAGTTCCGCCGTAATATTAAAAAAAGGATGAGTTTTTGTTCATTTTAAACTTTGAACTCGGATATCATCGGAATGGCTACGTTTATCGAAAAACTGCAAGATATCTTTTTTGTAGAGCGTTCAATTCTCTATAAAATATGTCATGCGCGTCATCGAACAACATGCCATTGCCGAAATATAAAATTCCAAATATGAAAACAATTTTTCCGCATGTTATTTAAATGGGAAATAGAAATTCGCGATGAGGCGCATCTAAATATTAATATTAAGAGCTCAAATTTGAACAGGCTTCTTTTTTCACCTTCCTGGAAGTATACAACCTGATCCCCGGAGAAAAAAAAAAGTTGCCCTGAAATGGCACACCCTAATATACATAGTTACATATATCCGCCCTAGAACAAAAGACCCGCGACGAAATATCTCGAAACGCGATTTATTTCTGAAGTCGACTAACTCGGTCATTACGATTGGCTCGTAGCTCGATCAAGTGCGTACTTCAGATCACACGATCGTAGATAACGAATTTAACCTGCAAAGCAGCGCCGCGCATCAATTCTAGTATAAATATAAATGCAATGGATATTCCGTATCTTGTATATCGTGAGACTGATGATTCACATGTTTGACTTATTCGTTCGATCATTTTCGTTCTCATATACAGGTGTTGGTGGGGCTACAATCTCACGTCCTATTTTTGGATCCTCGAAGGACCGCGAATGGCCGTGATTTTGGTAATAAAAGAAGAAAAAAAGAAATCTTTATCCTCACTGTTTTTCTCAATTTATTGGACACCGAACGTACAAATTCTTCGTTCCATCAATTGTTTTGCATGTTCCAAATCTGAATTGATTTATCAAAACAGCTCAATTTCCTGTTCCTGATGAACATAGTACGAGTTTTGGTGGTTAAACTGGGCCAGAGTCACACGAGCGAAACTGAACAAGCCCGGTGAGTAAATCTCAATTACTTTTTTCAATCCTCTTTTTGTTTCTCTTACTTAAGGACTACCCCTGCGCGCGCTGAAAACCGAGTAAACTTGAAAAATTATTACAAAGGTTATATGGTGAAAAAAAAAATTACATTGTTGATTTCACATTTTTTATTAACTTTTCAACTATGAGAAAAAATAAATAAATTTATTTCGTTTTTTTAATATTAAGATTATTTAAACGCGTTTTTATCGAAACTATGTTTTTAGACAGTGTCAGCACGATAACTCAGTCAAATTGTAATATTTTATAATTTTTTTTTTAAATCTTGATCATTATTTTCACTATAGTCTGACGAGAGGTTTTTTGAATTTTTTTGTTGGACAATTTTTTATAAATTATTAAACACCATTTTTTTAAAATTCCATACTAAATTTTGAAATACTGTAATTTATATATTAAAAAAAAAAAAAAAAACCCCTCCGTCAGACTATTACTCCTACATTATTTTACTAGATTCTTTTTTATTTTTGCAGATTAGATAATTTTTGGTGAAATTATGATGTCGACAAGGAGGCGCTATGGTTTTCATCAGTAGTCCATTTATACCCGTAAAAAATAATGATAAGATTAAAAAAAAAAAAATTTTAATTTTTTTCTTATAGTTGGAAAGTTTATAAAAAATGTGAAATCAACAGTTTAATTTTTTTTTGTCTATATAACGATTATAATAATTTTCCAAATTTACTCGGTGAGCCCGTAAAGAGCTACGAATTAATATACATGATGTTGAAGTTTTCATCGTTGGAACGCAACGCAAATAGGTTTTTAAATTTTCTTTTTCAGTATTGCTCTTTGCTTCTCGTGCCTATTTAGGCCCAAGTCCTTGAAGGAGATCCCAATAAAACGTTTTAACGATTTTTGTCATCGATAATCCAATCTTAAGGGAGTTTAATGATGTACAAAATCTAATTTCGTTCCATTCCAACGATGCAAACTTCAGCATCATTAATATACGAGGTCTGTTCAAGAAGTATCGCGAATTTTGAATTTCCGCGGGCTACGTATATTCGATTTTCGATTTTTTTTTGTGGCGTTAGGTTGGTACTCATATCCCTCGCTTATGCTGAAAAAATCGGCCATTTTGAATGCTTAGTTAATTGTTGACAGCTGTTTTGGTTAGACGTGTTTTGACTTGTCTTCGATTTTTGCCTATATGCTCACATTTAAATGCTAGAAAGAACGTGTTTTGTATATTATTATTTGACCGTAGAACAAACATTCCACCATCACAGAAGCGCGTCTCGGGTTAATTATCATTCAATGACTTACATTTACATAAGTTGATTAGTTAATTTTTTTTATATCGCGAAAAACAAAAGTATCGAAAATGCCAAATGACAGATTGTTCCAAATGATCTTATAGTTCTGTAAAAAAATCGTCAGATCGGTACATAAAAAGATTGTAAAATAAACTCTATATTTTAATGTGTTTCGAAAAGAATGGATCTCCAATTTTTCCGATTCGGATCTGAATGTTCGTTAAGTTTCGAACAATCGCTCGTTTCAAATTTTGCGATGCGATTTTTTTTTTCAGCTATTGAAAAACGATCTAAACTGTTATAGCAATGAATTTTATCAATGATTCACGCTATTAACAAACATAATTCAACGTACACAAAGGAACTATCGAAAAGAAAAAACTGAAGCGGGGCGAAGTATTTTTTGTAAATATAAAAATAATATTCAACATTTCCTCCGACTCGGTGAAACCTATAGATAATTTAAGCGCCGAATATCATATAATCCCTATTAATTCGTTTGTTTTATTAAAAGTTTGTCAAAAGATCTTCATTTTTAAGACGATATATGAAAATCACGTGACCCGCGCCAGAAGTAACGTCTTTTGACCTGCTTGGACGTTGAAGCAAGAGAGACGCACTGAGAATTGCGAATATGCTTTATACATCGTCCTAATAGCGCTCGTTTGATTCTTGCATAGATAGTTCTGTAGCCATACACGTAAATGCGTATTTAGCTTTGAGAAAAAGAAAAAGACACTTACCGAATGTCGTTCGATGCCCCACACAGTTCTTTTCTTTACTGTCCGCAGAAAAGCTGTCAGAGCCGCGGTTGTTTTGCTGCCTCTTCTGGGGATCACGAATCTAATATCGATGGTTGGTGCGCCGCTGGAAAAAACTGTCTGGTTCGCACTGTGGTCCTACACCACGCACTTTTTAACTTCTTTTCAAGGACTCTTTATCGCGACACTTTACTGCTTCCTCAATGGCGAGGTGAGAGACGTATCAACGAATTACGAACTTTTTGATCTTTTTCGTCCGCGCAAATATCAGAAAGTCATGATATTTGCGCGATGAATCATGAGAAAAAAAAGCTACTTAGCCACTTTGAGCTCTCAGCGACACTAGCCAAAATGGCCGCGCTTTTTTTACGGTGTCGCGATTTTTGTTTTCTCTTCTTTCTCTTTGCTCTTCGTTTATTTCTGCTAGAAATAACCGAACGAGCTTTAAAAAATATCGGGTAATACTCACGAAAATCGCTGTTTCACGAACGCTCACTTTATTTTTAGTTGAAAAGGAAAAAAAATTATTTTTTCCCCGATGAAAAATCGCCACTAATCGCGGAAAGCACGCCACTAACGCTGCACGACCGGTGCGCCACTGACCGCTCGTTTCTTCATTGCTCGTGCGCGAAGCTTCCTCCCCTTCGTTAGACCCCCTCTAGCGGACCCACGACATATTGCTTCGGGCCACATCGCGATTGCAACGGTTTTTCTGTTTACGTTTTTTTTTGGTACTACTGGACGAGAGCACGATCGAGAATCTTTGACGGTGAAAGACGCTCGAATGTAACGATGAAAAAAGATAAAGCGCTGTGTATTAGCTTCGTGCGTGGAGTAGGAATGTGGGAGAAATTGAGCGGGGATACGAGTGAGAACGACATACAAGATCCGCTAGCGCACGAACGAAAGAATTAAAGACAATTAATAATTCTAGATCAATTAAAGGGAGACCCGAGGATTAAAATTTGGAATAATCTTGTTTATTTGTTTTCTTTTTTGTTACGAAAAGAAATCGCGCGGGAAATCTCAAAGGAGAAACTGTTTGAATACTCGAGTAATTTTTTTTTTTTTTCAACGACAACAGTGAACGCGCGGTCGGTGCTCCAGCGATCGCCAAAGTTAAGGAGGGAAATAGAGTTAGGACAGCGTTTTCTCAATGATTTTCATGAATTTTTTTATACTATAAAAAATGAATATAATTTATTGAAACTTTGAGAATATTTTATACATATATTTAAGTATGTACTATAAAATTTTCGAAGAATTTTTTTGAAAAACACCGGGGATATTAGCGACCCCATATTGCAGGTCACAATCAGACTCGGCATTTTCCGTACATTCTGGAAGCCGCAATTTTCATCTTAAATCAAACGAGGTTGGAATTTACTTTTATTATATGTCTCTCCTCTATATGAACCTAAATGCCATAAAAAAAATAGAAAATTGAATTTTTTACAGAGGTCAAAACAAAAACGCATGATTTTTTGCCATTTTTACAACTTTATTTGCAAAAAAAAATTATATTAAACGATGATAATATTTTGATTTTAGGTTCATACAGAGCGAAATACTATGAAGAAAGTAACTGCCAATTTTCAAAACGATTGGTTGAAAACTTTTCAAACTAGCGTGTACGCAAGTTGAAAAAAAGTCGTTTTCAGAAAAACGCGTTTGAAAAAATGAGTGACCGCTCGGTTATACACGTGGCGCGCTCAGGGCCTGAACGAGAGCTACTCACTTTAATGGCTTATAACAATAGAACGAGTCGGAATTTTCATTTAAAATTTTGGGAACATATTTTTCAATAGTTTTACTAACAATTTATGAAATAAAAAAGAATCGATTTTTTGAACCGTCTAACCATATTTTCCACCATTTCCACCCTTAAGCAGCTTTGGTCGCGGTCATCACTTGGATGGGTTACCGCTTAGTCGTGCGCTGACTGTGGCGTCAACTGTCGAGCGGAGCAGGCAGTTCTATTAAGTTTCTGATCTAATAAATAGAACTGAAACTTAAGGAAAACAAAGCCGTCCTTATCGACACAAGTTTTCCGCAATTTTCCTGTGTTCATGGCAAATGCAATACAGTAAAGCTAAAACGCTGCGAGCGCAATGAAAGTTAGATTAGCTTAGCGAAGTCCGGGTAGAGTAGTGACAGGGGGACAAATGAAAAAAAAATGGAATTGGACAGGGTCATACGTATAAACTCGAAAGGGTATACATTGGAGCAAAGGGGAAAAAAAAAGTAATTTTTCATTTCTATGAAATCAGAGGATTGCTATATTAAGCTCTTTGGTTTGTCACAATTCAATGAATATTGATGTAATTACGTTGGAACGAAACATCGACGGTGTATGATAAATTCGCGACGAACTATATATACATATATGAGGACAAGCGGAAGCGACGCAACCCCATAACGTATGCATAAATATTAAAAATGGCGACAAAACAAGCATCCCTCAAATAACATTCAATGCTGCACGACGCGATTTCACGCGTACACGACTCAAAATGTTTATCGCTGTAGTTCGAAAATATACTATCGGAAATATAAATAGAATTATACACATTAGGGTGGGTCAAATGAAATGACTAATTTTTTTTTTCCTCGATATAATGAAAAATGTATTGTTTGGCATCTCAAAAAAAAAACCCTCTGCAAGTATGAGCCCTTCATATTTAAATTAAGAGGTCCCTCATCGCGAATTTTCATTTCCCATTTAAATAACATGGAAACATTTTTTTTTTAACTTTGCAATTTTATTAGACTTAAGGCCTTACATACGTCCAGCGGTACCGAAAACGTACCAAAAGAAAAACCGTTTTTAGGAGGGATAGAAATAGAAATTGATAAAAAAATTCTTACACATTGTTTATTACAGTGTTAAGTTTGTAAAAAAATTTATTTCAATTTTTTTTTTCAAAAATTACAACATGAAAAATCACATTTTTTGAAGCACTGTAAAAAAAAAGTTGCTCCACGGTCGGCAGTATTTCTTCCTCAAATGTTGACGGATCTGCAAAATGTAAAGAAATTCTTGTAAAATAAGGTAGTAGTTATAGTCTGTCGAGCTGGATTTTTGAAATTCGAAAAATTAAACAATTTACGGTAATTTAAAAAAAAATGTTAAGTTTGTGTCAAAAAAGTCACACTTTAATTGTTTTTATAAAAATTTCTAATTATAATTTAAAAAATCCGGCTCGACAGACTGTAGAAAAAACAATTCCGAATATTTAAAAAAAAAATCATCAAAAAATATTAAAAACCGTACGAGTTATCATGCCGACCGTGTCAGAAAAAGTAGTTTTGAGAAAAACGCGTTTAAAGTTTCAAGCGCGTTTCGCTCGAAGTCGCGCGCGGCTGGAGCAAGAACTTTATGAATTTTTTAAATTTATTCAGTTAACTTACGTCTAATCTCCCATTCCAGCTTCATATTGTACGCCTTCCTTGTCAGTAAAAAATTGTTGTTGTTTATTTTTTTCTAATCGACGAATTGTTCAAACAACTTAACTCAGGTAGGCGCGCGTCAGACCTTTGTCCTTTCGTCGGGCAGTCACATTATCTACAATAACTTTTGAACTATGGGGAATTTTTACAATCAGCTTACACAGAAATACGCCTAAGACTATAAGGAATAATAATCTGTAAACAAAAAAAATCGATTTTTTGAAAATTCTCGACGTATGTAAGGCCTTAAACTGTTGGTGTTAGCGATGGAATTGAACAAAATTATTGTTTATAAAAAGTATATTCTACTTACAGTCTGAAGAATCGTTCATTGTGTTTTTATTTCATTAAAAAAAAACACAATCTTGAAGTGATCAACGACTAAAGTGTAAAGTACAGTATAAGTATAAAGTACAGTTGACAAAATCTTCAAAACAATCGATTGAGATATCTCGAGAAATGTCAGGTCTTGGACGAAGTAGCAAGAGGGAAAAAAACTGACATTGTTAACTTTGCATACACCGCAATTCTTTTCGATTTTCTTTTCTCTAATTTTTTTGACCATGGTTTTTTTTTACTCCAAAATGACGAGGCATTTGCCGTTTGCCATCTTATGATAAGCCTAGCGGACCAAAATTCAAACGGTAAAATACGAATGAAATAAATTCAAACAAAAAATAAAACAGTATAAAATGACAAGCATAAATATTTCGTCAATTTGGAGTAAAAAAGGATGTTCAAAAAACGTGGAGTAAAAAATGAGAAACACTTCCGGTGATAATGAAACGTGCTAATTTTCGCGGTGAAAGTTGAAACCTGCTGGTTTTCGTGGTAAAAGCCGAAACATGCTAGTTTTCGCGGCGAATATCGAAATGTGCTAGTTTTCGCGCAGATATCAAGCGTGCTTGTTTTCGTAAGAAATCTGAAACATGCTAGTTTTCGTAAGCAGCGTCGATTTGATGCTCTACGAAAAAGCTCTCGTGTGTCTAATCGATAAAAGTAACCGTACAAAAAATAATCGGTGATAATTAGCTCTGCATTCTACTTATCTCGTTTATTAGTACATAAATTTCAAATTTTTTAAAATTTTCGTTATCAATGTGTATAAATATACTACTAATATATGCTACTAATATATTACTAATATACTAATATACTATTAATACATTACTAATTGTTTTCAAACAAATATGAGAGAATCCAGAGGTAATTATCACCGATTATTTTTTGTACGGTTACTTTTATCGATTAGACACAAGAGAGCATTTATGTAGAGCATTAAATGTTCTACAAAAATGTGTTAAAAAACTCTCGTAACATCAACGGTTTAAGTCTAGTAAAATTTCAAAGTTAAAAAAAAAATGTTTCGATTTTATTTAAATGGGAAATGAAAATTCGCGATGAGGGACCTCTTGATTTAAATATGAAGGGCTCATACTTGCAGAGGATTTTTTTGAGATGCCAAACAATATGTTTTTCATTATATCGAGGAAAAAAAAATTAGTCATTTTATTTGACCCACCCTAATACACATACTCCTATCACTTCCCCAATACTTCCTCCCACTTTAATTATTCCCTGTGAGAACAGTCGATGATTCCCGAGATTGATTTTATAAATTAACAGACAAAGTCAATCAATCAACGTTGATAAATGAAAACTGCTAATATTAACACTTATACGCTTCCTCATCTTTATAATCCGTTGTGATGTTATTTTTGTGATAGGTCAGACTGGCACTCGCCAAAACGATATCGGTGTATCTCTCAACACGGGGAACCGATTTTCAAACTAGACGACAGTCGACATTCAGCGGCTGCCATCGACAAAGAATAACTTCCGGTACGCGTGAATTCCGTAATTAATTAATAAAAATTTACATCGTTTTCGTTCGTTACATCACCTTTTACGAATCAATTATATTTTTCGGTCCTTCGCAACTCTTAGAATTGGTACAACACTCGCCAGTTATCGATGTCGAGGAAGAACCTTTGAGACCTACCGGATGGCTGAGATTTTGTTGCCGGGTCACAAACACACCGCCACCCGATCGACCTGTCGAGTGAGTCAATATTCCATCATTTTCCTCCATAGTACGACTGTTTTTTTTTCTTTCAAAATATGATCTTTTTTGTTATTTGTTTATTTTCTCAATGGCGTACTGGCGTGAAGTAATAATATAATTGTAGAACAGAAATAAAAATAGAAATTTGAACGATAAATTTTGAAATATTTACGCTTTTTGTGTCCGTGATTTTTTTTTTTAAAGGTTACGTTCCATTCGTCATTATCGTGAGATTTTCTATCGATTTTCTATCTCTTGTGCAGAGTATCCTAAAATAAAAAATCGTTTATATTTCTGTCAAATTTTTTTCTAACGTTCGTTAAGGAATTATACGCAGTCAGGAAATCGGAAAAATGCGATTTTTCAATAATTTCTCCTGGAAGGATACTTCAATTTATTAATGTAAAAATTTAGATACATATTGTGGTAACTTTTAACTTTATTTTCATATTTTTTATTTGTAACAATGATGATTTTTAAAGCTTCTATAGCCGTTCTCCGGGAGCTACTCTAAAAAAAAGCGTCTTGTGGTGAGCACGATATCTCTGGATTGGATCATCGAAAATGAAAAGACGAAAAAAAAAAAATCGTTAATATAAAGTATTATCTAGTATTTAATCGAATGAATAAGCAAAATATTAATTTTTAACAAAATGGCGGCTTCTGAAAAGAAAATTTCAATTTTTGATAAAAATGTTGGCCTTGAATTGTTTATAAAATGGAAAATATTCATCTGCGAGAAAAAACCTTTGATTAATCACTAAATGTAAAATATATTTATAAAGCTTGTGGAGAAATTTGAGACTGATCGGTTTAGCCGTTTCCGAGGAATCTTGCTCACCGACTTTAAAAACACTGTTTTCAGAAAAACGCATTGAAACTTTACGACGCTACGTTCAAACGTTCCAAGAGGTCTTTACAAATATGCGTAAAACTTCGAGAATATTTGTCGGATTGACTATAAATTTTCTGTGTATATACTTAAATATATGTACTAGGGCGATTTTTTTTTTCGACTATTTTTTTTTTTCAGTCCCCACCCGAAATTTTGTTGGATATGTCGAAAAAGAAATTCCCTGAAAGTTACAGCCCTTAATATTAATTCTAAGTACTTTCCCAAAGCGTGAGAAGATTTTCCATCTAAAAAAATTTTCCATTCTTTTTTTTTCAAATTTCTATAACTCAGCCGCATTTTATGCTATCATATTGTTCTTGGTTTCGACTTACTCAGAATAAAACAATCTAAAAAAGTGCCTTTTGGGGTGAAAGTGTAAATTGTACTAGTGAGTTGGTACGGGTCACTGAAGTTGATTTTTACCCAAAATTCTCGTTTTTTTGCTGTTATCTCCGAAACAATTAGCTTTACGAAAAAAATGTAAATGAAAAATTTGTTGGAAATTTAATTTCCCACAAAAAAGGTCCTATCGACCCAATTGCTTAGATTAATATTTCTTGAGATATTGAACTTTAACTTATGAATAGTATAAAATGTATAAAATATGAAATATTAAATAATAAAAAAAATGAAAAATAAAAAAAGTTCAATAGCTCAAGAAATATTAATCTAAGCAATTGGGTCTATAGGACCTTTTTTATAGAAAATTACATTTCCAACAAATTTTTCATTCACATTTTTTTCGTAAAATTAATTGTTTCGGAGATAACAGCAAAAAAACGAGAATTTTGGATAAAAATCAACTTCAGTGACCCGTACCAACTCACCAGTACAATTTACACTTTCGCCGCAAAAGGCACTTTTTAGATTATTTTGTTCTGAGTAAATCGAAACCAAGAACAATATGATAGCATAAAATGCGGCTGAGTTATAGAAATTTGAATGAAAAAAAAATTCGATTTACGTGTATTTCAGATGGAAAATCTTCTTACGCTTTGGGAAAGTACTTAGAATTAATATCAAGGGCTGTAACTTTCAGAGAATTTCTTTTTCGACATATCCAACAAAATTTCGGGTGGGAACTGAAAAAAAAAATAGTCGAAAAACAAAAATCGGCCTAATATGTACATTACGAAAATGGAATTAAAAAATAGTTTTTTTTTTCAATCTTTACTGCGTATAACGTTTTAAATCGCTGCGTCAGCGTGTCAACGTTCTTTGGATAAAAAGAAAATGAAAAGTCCTCGCGAAGAAGTGAAAAACGAAAAGATGAAAATTTAACACTTTTGTTATATCATTTCGTTGACGAATTTCGTTATAACGATTAATTCTCTTGCAGAACAACCGTCTGACCAGCGTGGTGTTGGCGAATTAGCCAAACCAAAGTCGAAGAAATCACTTGACAAACTGCAAATTCGATCATAAAACCGCTGGGACGTTCAGCAATGACGATTACACGAGTCTTTTTCGGCACAACTCCACCGTTTGTGAGATACAATTAAATATTTCCACCGTAAGATCAGCGCGTGGACCGTATAACGGATGGCCATTTTTTTTTTTTTTTTTTTCGTCCTCAAAATGTGCGACGCTCAAGAAGCATTTACTTACGTGTCATTGTTTGATGTGTTTTGCATTGTGTCCTTGGGAGCGCGCAAAAGGACGCTATTAATCGTGTCCCATTTCTTCAATTGATCGTACAAAGACTTTTGCCTACGAGGAAGAGAAAAGACAAAACACTTTTATAAAAAAGAACGGTAAATAATTAGGTTTTTTTCTTGGTAATTCACGTTCGGATATTGAATTGCATTTCTTTTTATACGTGTACAGTGTATATTAATATATTTATCAAGACAAAAAAACCGCGCGACTCGAATGTTGGAACGATGAATAATTCATAAACCGCCTATATACAATTATTTGAATTCGATACTTCAGATCGAAAGCAATTTCATATATTCGATCTTTTCGATTTTATTTTTCCTTTGCACACATTTGCATCATTGCCAAACAGTTTTCTTTTTTTTTAAATTTTTTCCGAGTCGCACTGCTGTTGTTGAAACGTTGATCCGTTGATTTTGCGCTTATACCTCTATAATACTAGTCAATAATTAAATGAGTACGCTGAATTCGAGAAAAAAAACAATTCTTTTTAAAACTTTTACACTTTGCATAATAGAAAAATATTAAATGTTAATTATTTGCAAATATTTTTTCAATCGATTGTCCTAAATTCTGAAAGATTCGCATTTACATTTAGGCTTTTTTCAAACAAATTTTAGCTTTTTCATTCAATTCGAATTCACGATAGCTCGGTAAGTCGTTGTAAGACAGGTTAACATCGGTACATTTTCCAATCGAGCAAATTTTTGTAACTAGAAGCAGGCTCGTAGTGGTAATCACGTGGCATTGTCAATTTATGTTGGATAAAAATAAGAAAAAAAAAAATTACTGAAAGCTGCCTTAAAGAGCTCGGTTCTTGTAATATAGTCACGTAAAAGATAGAAGACAAAAATAACATTGTATTGCAAAAGTGTCGCCAGACATTTGTTTCTTTTTTATTAGTCGACGAATTTTCGCGTGAGGTTAATTAGAAGTTTTTAATTTACGATTATTGTACTAACTTGCAATTAGTCCACGGAAGATTGCGGCGGGCGTTCTTAAAAAGTAATTTTTTTAAGATAGTAGTCTGGTAACTTAAGCCGATTTTCATGTCTTTTTTGGAGGGCGTTTTTTTGTAGGAAAATAAAAATGAATCGTTTTGGATATTTAGGATGTTTTTATTTACATATTAAAGATACAAAAAAAAATTAGTTTGAAAAAATTTAATAGTTTAATATTATTATTATTATTGATCGAAGTTGGCACCTCGAAAAAAAAGCGCGTGGGTGGCCCCGGTGATTTTGGGTCTTGATGTTATCTGAAATAAAAAATTCTTAATAATTCTTAATCTATAGACATGTCATTCTGGTCGGAACTACTAAAGTTAAATTCCCGCCATTTTGTTATTTATCCATGAAATTTAACTTCAGTAGTTCCGACCAGAATGACATGTCTATAGATTAAGAATTATCAAGAATTTTTGATTTCAGATAACATCAACAGCCAAAATCACCGGGGCCACCCACGCGCTTTTTTTTCGAGGTGCCAACTTCGATTAATAATAATAATAATAATAAACTATTAAATTTTTGCAAAAAATTTTTTTTTAATATCTTTAATATGTAAATAGAAACATCCTAAATATCCAAAACGATTCATTTTTATTTTCCTACAAAAAAACGCCCTCCAAAAAAGACATGAAATTCGGCTTAAGTTACCAGACTACTACCTCCAATTACTTGGCGTATCTGGATACGCTGCCGCGTCTCTTGAACGGTGAAAAATTCCCCGTTTCATACTTTTACATCAAGTTCAAAAGAGTGAGAGAGAGAGAGAGAGAGAGAGAAATTGAAAGAAGGGAATGGGTGAGAGAGGCCCGTGTATAAAATAAAAATAAGGGTCGAAAAGTCACAATTAACAATTCTACAGATATGCGTGTTTTTCGTTTGCTTGTTTGCATAAAATTATAAGTAAGTACATTTCTGGAAACGTTGATACACGTATTTATTGATATGGATGATATTTACAAATTTTAAACGTACTTACAAATATATGTACATATTATTACTACATGTCAATGCGCAAAGAGATATTTTATTCAATTATAAAATGAATAGTTAGAAAAAAAACGTAAGCACGATTCGTTCGTTGCGCGTTTGAGTGTGTATAAATATGTCGAAAAAAGAGTAATATGAATAAGCTTAAAAATTACAGGAATGAAAAATGAATTATCCATTAAAACGATTATAATTTCATAATGCTTGTTCCAAAAGAATCAAATCCACAAATATCCCAGGCAAGCTCCAAACTTTTGTCCCATAAACGCGAGACCCTTCGGACCATCGACTACATTGTCTTAAGGTAGTAGTCTGGTAACTTAAGCCGATTTTCATCTCTTTTTTGGAGGGCGTTTTTTTGTAGGAAAATAAGAATGAATCGTGTTGGATATTTAGGATGTTTTTATTTACATATTAAAGATACAAAAAAAAATTTTTTTGAAAAAATTTAATAGCTTATTATTATTATTATTACTGATCGAAGTTGGCACCTCGAAAAAAAAGCGCGTGAGTGGCCCCGGTGATTTTGGCCCTTGATGTTATCTGAAATCAAAAATTCTTGATAATTCTTAATCTATAGACATGTCATTCTGGTCTAAACTACTGAAGTTAAATTTGATGGGTAAATAACAAAATGGCGGGCAAAATAAAAGGACTTTTTTTTCCAAAGTCCGCCATTTTGTTATTTATCCATGAAATTTAACTCCGGTAGTTCCGACCAGAATGACATGTCTATAGATTAAGAATTATCAAGAATTATTGATTTCAGATAACATCAAGAGCCAAAATCACCGGAGCCACCCACGTGCTTTTTTTTCACGATGCCAATTTCGATCAATAATAATAATAATAATAAACTATTAAATTTTATCAAAAAAATTTTTTTTTGTATCTTTAATATGTAAATAAAAACATCATAAATATCCAAAACGATTCATTTTTATTTTCCTACGAAAAAACGCCCTCCAAAAAAGACATGAAAATCGGCTTAAGTTACCAGATTATTACCTTAACGGAGAACACCACAGTGAGCCCCTATTTTTTTTCACATTTTTCGAGAATTTTTTTTCGTCGGAAAAAAAGGGAGTGTTTTCGTTAATAATATGATATTTTGAAGAGAAGTACACAGGGATTTGGAAAAATATTGTTTAAAAAAAAATAGGCACGCCTTTGAAATTAACGTTAATTTCAAAGGCGTGCCTATTTTTTTAAAACAATATTTTTCCAAATCCCTGTGTACTTCTCTTCAAAATATCATATTATTAACCAAAACACTCGGTATTTTTTTTCAGATCGACGTTGAAGAGAGTTCTGCTGCGTGCCGCGGAAATGACAGCACCTGACGCGAGAGCTTCCCCAGCGCCACCATGCGGCGTGAAAAATGTGAAAAAAATGTTTTTTGATATGGAACAAAACCCAAAAAAATTTTTCGAATATCTCTTTTTTTTCCCACAAAAAAAAATTCTTGAAAAATGTGAAAAAAAACAGGGGGTCACAGTGGTGTTCTCCCTGAATACGTTGAAAATGGTGTTATTATTTTTTGTATGTAAACTCATTAACGATAGGCTATCACAGATATCTTCTAAATTATCGCGAACGGACGGTATTCGTACAATGATACTGCCTAAAACGACAAAAGACAACAAACGACGTACCCAATCGAGTTTTGTGCAAAATTTCCTCTTGTTACTTTCGAAATCACTGAATTTATTCATTTAGCGTATAAATATATTCGATACTACATTCTTTTTCAAATACCCTTATCTATTAGTCTAATAAAATGTCTGAACATTTTATTGAAGCAGAAAAAATCGTGTAAAAAAAATAATACTCCATTAAAAAGTGCCAAAAAAATCGAATTAACGTTATTGAAGAAATTAATAACATTAATTTCAAACGGTATACAATTCGAAAAATGTATAAATAAAATAGTCCAAAAAAAATGATTTAACAAACAGTCAGAAAACTTTTTATAAATTTTCATGCGAGATGAGTAAAAAACAATGTTACAGTTTACTGGCAAATTGTTAAATCATTTTTTTAAATTATTTTATTAATAACTCACTTGCCGCTATTATTATGGAAAATTAAGGTTTTTCTTTTCGATTTTAGACTTATCGCGAAGTGCTCGAAATTCTGATCACGTATAAAACTTTTGGCTGGCTTTCGCAATGTGTAAATAATAATTTTAGCAAAAAAAAAAAAAACAGCGTTCATTCGCTGACGAGGCGGGAGGGCGAAGAGGATTCAGCCGATATTTCTACCGATTATTTAGCGAAACTCATCGTGAAAGCTTCTCTCCGTGTCCACCATCTTGCTGCCGAGAAAGAGATCAGCCTTGCTGAGAACTTCCGAAAGACTTAACTTTCCATTGCGATCAGTGTCCGAGAGATCGATCAGGTGTTGAGCTTCCTGAATCGCGTGTCTCGGATTTCTCGGATCGATGTACATCTTTTCGTGTTAACAAAAACACACACAAACGCACACGGTCAATGGTTATCGAAATTTCACTGCAATTCGTCTCTCGACGTGTTTAATTCTCGTTATAATTCTCACCAGAAGCTCGGTACGATCGGCTTTTCCATTTTTATTCTTATCTATGAGAAATCGAAATTCCTTTCGACGATCGTCGCTTCCACCGATTTTCCTTTGTTTATTCTGTTCCTGATCGACGAGCTCGAGACCAACGCCATCAACTGGCAAATCGGCAAATTCGTCTTCCGTCAATTGTTCATCACCGTCCCGATCTGCAATTAAACGTGAATACGAAATAAATGTATAGTTTAGTTTTAAACGAAGAAAACATTGAGTTCAATCAATGAAAATCTACATTTCATAAACGAGAAAAACAAAATTGAATCCTATATTTCTTTCCGTCGATCGGTATTGAAAGAAAAGTTATTATTCAAATCTGAAATGTAAATCTGAGTTTCGCGTCGATACTGGCGAACAAACGAGTGTATTTTACCAAATTTATCAAACAGATCCTCGACCATCTGTAATAATGCTCTGTGACTACTTTCGGGATGAGTAAAAGCGAGAAATTCATCGAGTGCCAGTCGATCGGGATCGGTTCTCGCTGCTTCGGCCCATCTCGCTCTGTCTCTCTGGATCGTCTCCTTCATCGATCTCGACAATTCGCTGTGCTTTTTCCTATGCGAACCGATATAACTCTCCGAAAGTCCGTGCGATCTGAGAAAATTGGCATGATACTCCTCCCAGGATATTTCACCTGCGGAACAAATGAGAAAGAAAAAACAAAAATGATTAAGGGAGGAAATAGGGTTAGACGGTTAAAAAAATCGATTTTTTTTTTACTTCACAAATTGTTCGTAAAACTATTGAAAAATATGTTCCCAAGGTTTTAAATGAAAATTCCGACTCGTTCTATTGTTATAAGCCATTAAAGTAGAGTAGCTCTCCTTCAGGCCCCGAGCGGTACTATTTTTCCAAATGCGTTTTTCTGAAAACGACTTTTTTACAACTTGCGTACACGCTAGTTTGAAAAGTTTTCAACCAATCGTTTTGAAAATTGGCAGTTACTTTCTTCATAGTGTTGCGCTCTATATGAACCTAAAATCGGGATATTATCATTATTTAAAATAATTTTTTTTTCCAAATAAAGTTGTAAAAAATGGCAAAGAATCATGCTTTTTTGTTTTGACCCCTGTAAAAAAAACAATTTTCTATTTTTTTTTATAGCATTTAGGTTCATATAGAAGAGAGACATATAATAAAAGTAAATTTCAACCTCGTTTGATTTCGGATGAAAATTGCAGCTTCCGGAATGTACGCAAAATGCTGAGTCTGATTGTGACCTGCAATATTGGGTCGCTAATATCCCCGGTGTTTTTCAAGAAAATTCTTCAAAAATTTTATAGTATATACTTAAATATATGTATAAAATATTCTTAAAGTTTCAATAAATTATATTCATTTTTTATACTATAAAAAAATTCATGAAAATCATTGAGAAAACGCTGTCCTAACCCTATTTCCCCCCTTAAACGATATCGTGTCATTCAGAAATTTTCGACTATTAACTATCATGCATTTATGCTCCCCGATTGAAAGTCGTAAAACGGCGATTTATACATTTTTATTTTGCGGAATAAAATCGAAAGTCCCAGTCGATAATTTGTTCAAAATTCTTTTCTCGGAATGTAAACGAATATTCCGATCAGCATGCGAATAAATGTGAGAGAAATTTGATTTAAAAAGAATCGTGGAGTCCCATCTCTTTGAGGGGGGAAATAGGGTTAGATGGTTCAAAAAATCGATTTTTTTTTATTTCATAAATTGTTAGTAAAACTATTGAAAAATATGTTCCCAAAATTGTAAATGAAAATTCCGACTCGTTCGTTTGTCATAAGCCATTAAGGGGGGAAATAGGGTTAGGACAGCGTTTTTTCAATGATCTTCATGAATTTTTTTATAGTATTAAAAATGAATATAATTTATTGAAACTTTGAGAATATTTTATACATATATTTAAGTATATACTATAAAATTTTTTGGAAATTTTTTGAATTTCCTTGAAAAACAGCGAAGATATTAGCGACCCCATATTGCTTGTTTTTCTTGGTACTATTTTTTCAAACGCGTTTTTCTGAAAACTACTTTTTTCAACTTGCGTACACGCTAGTTTGAAAAGTTTTCAACCAATCGTTTTGAAAATTGGCAGTTACTTTCTTCATAGTATTGCGCTGTATATGAACCTAAAATCGGAATATTATCATTATTTAAAATAATTTTTTTTTGCACATAAAGTTGTAAAAAATGGCAGAGAATCATGCTTTTTTGTTTTGACCCCTGTAAAAAATACAATTTTCTATTTTTTTGATAGCATTTAGGTTCATAAAGAAGAGAGACATATGATAAAAGTAAATTCCAACCTCGTTTGATTTCAAATGAAAATTGCGGCTTCCAGAATGTACGCAAAATGCTGAGTATGATTGTAACCTGCAATATGGGGTCGCTAATATCTTCGGTGTTTTTCAAAGAAATTCTTCAAAAATTTTATACTATATACTTAAATATATGTATAAAATATTCTTAAAGTTTCAATAAATTATATTCATTTTTCATACTATAAAAAAATTCACGAAAATCATTGAGAAAACGCTGTCCTAACCCTATTTCCCCCCTTCAACGATATCGTATCATTCAGAAATTTTGCACTATTAACTATCCTGCATTTATGCTCCCGGATTGAAAGTCGTAAAACGGCGATCTATACATTTTTATTTCGCGAAATAAAATCGAAAGTCCCAGTCGATAATTTGTTCAAAATTCTTTTCTCGGAATGTAAACGAATATTCCGATCAGCATGCGAATAATTGTAAGAGAAATTTGATTTAAAAAGAATCGTGGAGTCCCATCTCTTTGAGGGGGAAATAGGGTTAGACGGTTCAAAAAATCGATTTTTTTTTATTTCATAAACTGTTAGTAAAACTATTGAAAAATATGTTCCCAAAATTTTAAATGAAAATTCCGACTCGTTCTATTGTCATAAGCCATTAAGGGGGGAAATGGGGTTAGGACAGCGTTTTTTCAATGATCTTCATGAATTTTTTTATAGTATTAAAAATGAATATAATTTATTGAAACTTTGAGAATATTTTATACATGTATTTAAGTATATACTATAAAATTTTTTGAAAATTCTTTGAATTTCCTTGAAAAACACCCAAGATATTAGCGACCCCATATTGCTTGTTTTTCTTGGTACTATTTTTTCAAACGCGTTTTTCTAAAAACGACTTTTTTTGAACTTGCATACACGCTAGTTTGAAAAGTTTTCAGCCAATCGTTTTGAAAATTGGCAGTTACTTTCTTCATAGTATTGCGCTCTATATGAACCTACAATCGGAATATTATCATTATTTGAAATAATTTTTTTTTCCAAATAAAGTTGTAAAAAATGGCAAAAAATCATGCTTTTTTGTTTTGGCCCCTGTAAAAAATTCAATTTTCTATTTTTTTGATAGCATTTAGGTTCATATAGAAGAGAGACATATGATAAAAGTAAATTCCAACCTCGTTTGATTTCAGATAAAAATTGCGGCTTCCAGATTGTACGCAAAATGCTGAGTCTGATTGTGACCTGCAATATGGAATCGCTAATATCCCCGGTGTTTTTCAAAAAAAATCTTCAAAAATTTTATAGCATATACTTAAATATATGTATAAAATATTCTCAAAGTTTCAATAAATTATATTAATTTTTTATACTATAAAAAAATTCATGAAAATCATTGAGAAAACGCTGTCCTAACCCTATTTCCCCCCTCAATAAACGTTATATCATACCGTTCCGTGGATTGTTGTCTATTGCCGTGAATAGACCAATATTTTGTCGCATTGCACGCTCTATGTGCTCGGTTATTTTCGCATGAATCCATCGTGCCAATTCCTGAATATCAAGCAATTTGTTCTCGTCGGCGTCGGCACGTCGAAAAATATCGGTGAGAAGGGACTCATCGTGATTCTCGAGTTTCTCAACTTCCCACATCGGCGAATCATCATCGCCGGTTTTATCGCCGCGAATCACAGCGCCGTTCTTCTTCATCGAATTTCGTGAATTTTCAATCGCCACCGACGACTCGATATTTCTCATTTCCGTGACCGTTTCGAGTTCGGCAAACAGTGCCTCAATGCCGGGATCATTGTCCAATTCGTTCGTTGTATCGGGACTCTTTAGTTGAACATTGTTGTTGTATTTGACGAATAACATCAGTGACGCGTAAATAACGAGCGGCACGAGTATCGTCCAACGTGCAAAGCGTAAAAACGTTATGTTCGGTTTCCAGCTCATTTTTTTTTTTTTTCAATTTATCTCTATGAAATTTAATAATTGTCTAATTTTTAATAATTCTCTGATCTACATTTAGAATAAAGAAAATATTGGGAAATTAACGAAATTCGAGGTTAAACTAATTTTTCGTCGAATTTTAATTCTTTCAATAATATTTTTTTCTCACTGCGGTGACACAATATCCGCGCACTTAATTATTGGTGACACGAGCGAGATGCTGGAAAAATTTTATGCGATAATTTATCATTTTGGTTTTTTATTTTTTTGGTAGTTCATTTGAATTATCGTGAGAACCCGGAAAATTAGTGAAATTGGATAAATGTACGTACGAAATGAACCGCGCCAATGATGAATCCCGACTATTCCTGAAACTTTCTACTTTTGCCGTGAGATAAATGCCGCGTTTTGTGCGTTTATTATCTCGTTGCTGCCTTCTGACACTCGTCCATACAGTCGCGCACAATCTTAGATCGTTCTTCGATCCAGTAACCGGCACAGTTCGCCATTCGACATAAATTATTCCGCGGAACGTTGTTATTACATTTTTTTTTGGAAATTCAAATACGATTTCACGAATTTACACTATGGAGACTTTTGGTTGTTACATTTATCGACGATACAGAGAGAAGAATTCAATGTTTTCCGATCTCGCCGAAGAACCGACTAACGACGCCTTCTTCGAAGCCGACTCTCTGGCCCCCGGTCTCTCGTATTGATCCACTTTCACTCGAGCGGATTTCTCTACCTCGCACGCGCACACCTTCGAGCTCTCAGCGCGTTTTCAAACTCTCGCACATATTAGTTTTACTACGAAATAATCTTTCCGCTTACTGTTATTTATTTTACGATTCGAACTTAGGGAAAATAAATTTTTTACGATGATAGAATCAACAACAACAGAATGATGCAAATTTAAACTTGCATATTGCTTCCTCATCATTTTTGTACGTTCACAAATTTTCCTTTTTTACGAGCGACTGATGGCTTTTTCAATAGTGCCTGACTAACAGAGGAAAACTTTGTGTATGCGCCAAAATCATGATGAAGCGATATGCAATTTTCAATTTACATCATTATTTCGCTTCATTAAACCGACATTAATTTTTAATGCAATTTTCAAAAAATTGAAAAAAGAATTTTACATTCTGAACACGTATATCAATTATTCTGCAATACAATTAGAAATATACCTTGACGGTACCTTAAAATAGTAGTCTGGTAACTTAAACCGATTTTCATGTCTTTTTTGGAGGGCGTTTTTTTGTAGGAAAATAAAAATGAATCGTTTTGGATATTTAGGATGTTTTTATTTACATATTAAAGATACAAACAAAAAATTTTTTGAAAAAATTTAATAGTTTATTATTATTATTATTATTATTGATCGAAGTTGGCACCTCGAAAAAAAAGCGCGTGGGTGGCCCCGGTGATTTTGGCTCTTGATGTTATCTAAAATGAAAAATTCTTGATAATTCTTAATCTATAGACATGTCATTCTGGTCGGAACTACTGAAGTTAAATTTCATGGATAAATAACAAAATGGCGGACTTTGGAAAAAAAAACTTTTTTTTCCAAAATTCGCCATTTTGAGACTACCGGTGTTCTTTGAGACTACTGAAGTTAAATTTCATGGATAAATAACAAAATGGCGGACTTTGGAAGAAAAAACGTTTTTTTTCCAAAGTCCGCCATTTTGTTATTTATCCATGAAATTTAACTTCAGTAGTTCCGACCAGAATGACATGTCTATAGATTAAGAATTATCAAGAATTTTTTATTCCAGATAACATCAAGAGCCAAAATCACCGGGGCCACCCACGCGCTTTTTTTTCGAGGTGCCAACTTCAATCAATAATAATAATAATAATAAACTATTAATTTTGTTCAAACAAATTTTCTTTTGTATCTTTAATATGTAAATAAAAACATTCTAAATATCCAAAACGATTCATTTTTATTTTCCTACAAATAAACGCCCTCCAAAAAAGACATGAAAATCGGCTTAAGTTACCAGACTACTACCTTAACTCGTACGAGAAATTTTTACCCGATAGTCCAAAAATTGGACAAGCCTTAAGGGGGGAAATAGGGTGAGACGGTTCAAAAAATCGATTTTTTTTTAATTTCATTAATTGTTAGTAAAATTATTGAAAAATATGTTCCCAAAATTTTAAATGAAAATTCCGACTCGTTCTATTGTTATAAGCCATTAAAGTGAGTAGCTCTCCTTCAGGCCCCGAGCGCGCCACGTGTATAACCGAGCGGTCACTATTTTTTCAAACGCGTTTTTCTGAAAACGACTTTTTTTGAACTTGCGTACACGCTAGTTTGAAAAGTTTTCTACCAATCGTTTTGAAAATTGGCAGTTACTTTCTTCATAGTATTGCGCTCTATATGAACCTAAAATCGTAATATTATCATTATTTTTAATAATTTTTTTTTTCCAAATAAAGTTGTAAAAAATGGCAACAAATCATGCTTGTTTGTTTTGGCCCTGTAAAAAATTCAATTTTCTATTTTTTTGAAAGCATTTAGGTTTATATATAAGAGAGACATATAATAAAAGTAAATTCCAACCTCGTTTGATTTCAGATGAAAATTGCGGCTTCCAGAATGTACGCAAAATGCTGGAGTCTGATTGTGACCTGCAATATGGGGTCGCTAATATCCCCGGTGTTTTTCAAGAAAATTCTTCAAAAATTTTACAGTATATACTTAAATATATGTATAAAATATTCTCAAAGTTTCAATAAATTGTATTCATTTTTTATACTATACAAAAATTCATGAAAATCATTGAAAAAACGCTGTTCTAACCCTATTTCCCCGAATTTGCGAAAAATTCAAAATATAATAAATTTCAAACGCCTGTGTCGATTATCTTCAAATTTAAAGACTAACATTTCTCGATGATAGTCCAATTGTATCAAAAGTTTTGGCTCGCTGGCTCGAAAATCGTTCGACTTGGACTATTGACGGACATTTTTGGTAAAAATATTAAAAATCATGTAAAATCTGAACAAGTGGTTCGATCCTGACGAAAATTGTATCGAACAAAGGGGCCTGGTAGCTTCGCTCGCGGGCAAATTTTCGATCCGATCGGTCAAACGATTCGGAAGTTATGAACGTTTAATTTTCGTAGCCCTATTGCACACATGCATGCGCACTCATCGATCCGAGCATTTTTGTAAATGTGTTATTTCAATGTTTTGACATATTTTGAGAACATTGCCATTGAAAATTGAAAAGATAAAAATGTTTTCACGAAAACAAAGCTTTCTCTGTACTTGTCGGAAGCAAAATTCATTTATTTCTTTCATCATCATCACAATTCATATGACCCGTCGATCAATTTCATAAATATGCACAATTAATAATAATAATAATAATAATAATAATAATAACAATATTAACAATATTATAACTATGGTACTAGAGTAACGAGTGATAAATACACACGGCGTTTCTGGATATTCCATTTTCCCGCGGTAATTCAGGTGCAGTCTCGTAAAAAGTACTCTGAAGTTTATAAAAAGACAAAAAAAAAAGCATTCGGCAAACGAATTTCTGGGTTGTTCTAAAAAAAACATCATTAAAAATGATATGTACAATCCTACGTCAATCTTCTCACGTGGTGGTTATATAATATGTATAAATCTTTATTTTTATTTAAGTATTCGTTGTCGTCGCCGTTCGATCCACGTCGTCAATGCTGAATCGTGATCGCAGCCGGACTCTTGTCGTTCTCCCGTTGAATTTTCTCGTCCTCCAGCTCCAGTGCGAGATTCGTGATACCCTGAATATTTCGATTGCGCGACTTGTTCGGTGTTCCAAGCAGAGCTCGTATCGGTGGACTAAGAAGATCGTGATCGAGATCGGCGGGATTTTGAGCTCCCGTGCAGAGACTCACGAGAAAACCGACGATAACGGTGACGAGACAACCGATTACGCTGTACCACAAGTAGCTTATCTGTTTTCGTAAAAGCGACAAAAAGCAAATAGGCAGTTGTCATTATGGTGAAAAAATAAAAATAAAAATTCTCTAAGGTAGTAGTCTGGTAACTTAAGCCGATTTTCATGTCTTTTTTGGAGGGCGTTTTTTTGTACGAAAATAAAAATGAATCGTTTTGGATATTTAGGATGTTTTTATTTACATATTAAAGATACAAAAAAAAAATTTTTGAAAAAATTTAATAGTTTATTATTATTATTATTATTGATCAAAGTTGGTGTTATCTGAAATCAAAAATTCTTGATAATTCTTAATCTATAGACATGTCATTCTGGTCGAAACTAGTGAAGTTAAATTTCATGGCGGACTTCGGAAAACAGTCCTTTTTTCCAAAGTCCGCCATTTTGTTATTTATCCATAAAATTTAAAAGGCAGTCGTCTGGTCTAGAGCGAGATTTTTTATGTCATTTCTAATGTGCAATAACGTTTAAACCGCTGAAGTTGTCTTGATGAAAATTTAAACGTGCATTTATTGATCCTTAGAGAATACTTGTACATTAGAAAAAAAAATTATTTCAAATTTGTTCATGTACTTTTTTGCCTTGTTGCAACATGGTGCGCCGAAATCGGCACCCACTCTGGACAATGTTGTATGCATCTGAAAAAAAATATATATATATATTCTCAATCTGTATGAGTATTCTGAGCACTGGTAGCAGAATTGGTACTTAAAAAAATTAAATTGGTACTTAAAAACATTTTTTGACAAAATGGCGGCCTGTTGAACTTTCATTAATGATATTTCATACATTGAAATATCATTAATGAAAGTTCAACAGGCCGTCATTTTGTCAACAAATTTTTTTAAAGACCAATTCTGCTACCAGTGCCCAGAATACTCATACAGATTGAGAATATATTTTTTTTTTTTTTTTCAGATGCATACAACATCGTCCAGAGTGGGTGCCGATTTCGGCGCACCATGTTGCAACAAGGCAAAGAACTACATGAAAATATTTAAAATAATTTTTTTTTTAATGTACAAGTATTCTCTAAGGATCAATAAATGCACGTGTACATTTTCATCAAGACAACTTCAACGGTTTAAACGTTATTGCACATTAGAAATGACGTCAAAAATCTCACTCTAGACCAGACGACTGCCTTAAATTTCATGGATAAATAACAAAATGGCGGACTTTGGAAAACAGGACTTTTTTTCAAAGTCCGCCATTTTGTTATTTATCCATGAAATTTAACTTCAGTAGTTCCGACCAGAATGACATGTCTATAGATTAAGAATTATCAAGAATTTTCGATTTCAGATAACACCAACTTCGATCAATAATAATAATAATAATAAACTATTAAATTTTGTCAAAAATTTTTTTTTTTGTATCTTCAATATGTAAAGAAAAACATCCTAAATATCCAAAACGATTCATTTTTATTTTCCTACAAGGAAACGCCCTCCAAAAAAGACATGAAAATCGGCTTAAGTTACCTTAATCAATTTTTAATCAATTTTATTAGGTTTAAAAATTTTTTTCTGTATCTTCAATATGTAAATAACAACATCCTAAATATCCAAAACGATTCTTTTTTATTTTCCTACAAAAAAACGCCCTCTAAAAAAGACATGAAAATCGGCTCAAGTTACCAGACTACTACCCTAATCAATTTTATTAGAGCACAAAATGAATTCCAACGGCAAAATATAACCATCAAGGTCTATGAAAAAAAAAAGGTTCACCTTGAAGTATGACGAAATTTTTTAAATCATTTATATTAATAATCGTAACCTCACCCTGTATATCGACCAAGCCTGGACGAAATTCTTCTCATCAGCCATCTCGAGTACGATCATCGTTTCGTTGATGCACGGACAGCTTTCTACGGACGTTGGTCTCGTTTCGAGATGAATTTCCCCGTTGTAAACGGCAACTTGGGCACCAAGACCGATCCAAACTACGAGAACGAGTCCGGTAAGCGCTCCGACAATGGCCCCTTTACCATTTGCCCAGGGTACGAACATGCCGAGGGAAAAAAGTCCCAAAGTCACACCACCGACCATACCGTTGAACGACAGTGCTACCTCGAGAACTCCGCCGAGACGCTCGACCAGAAACACAAGAGCGAAACTCAGAGCACCGAACAATATGCTTATCCATCTTGCGTATATGGCACCCTTGCTCGGTGGCACTTGAATCTTCAGTACACCCTGAAGAATGTCCTCGCAAGTTATCGCTGCCAATGAATTTAATGCACTCGCGACCGTTCTGAAATTTTATCATTTTCATACTTATCATTGTTATTATTATTATTGTTACTAGTATTGTTGTAATTATTGTCACTTACCCGAGTGAAGCAGCGAAAATACCGGCTACGAAGAAACCTGGCATTCCCCTGAGACCACCCATAAAATTCATCACGTACAGTGGTAATAATTGATCCTGACCGGTAATGTATCCGGCACGTAGTGGATCGCAGTCTTTATAAACGCTGTACAGTACCATTCCAGTGAGGAAATTGATCGTGTAGATCAGAATTAAGCCAGCTGAAGAGACCCATAGTGCTCTATAAAGAAATAACGAAGATAAATATTTCCGTTCATTACGAGTATCCTCGATGTCAAATAAAAAATGTAAACCATTGGATTACACGTTAGAGATTGGGATAATGGATCTATAATCACAGATTTAACATGAAAAATTAAAACGTACGTTCGAACCTGGCCTATACTCTTGACGCTAAGGTACTTTTGGACGGATGCCTGATTACTGCAAAACATTGTTGCCCAATAGAATGTACCACCGACGACAACGCTCCAGAAACTATGACGAACCGTTGGACTCGGATTCATATTGAAAAATTCCATTCTACCGGTAACGCTGTTCTCCAGCCAAACGTGAGAAATACCACCGGCCCACGTTATCCCCAGACCGACGATCGTAAAGAGCGAAGCAAGTAAAACGATCGCTTGAAAAGTATCCGTCATTATGACTGCCTTCATACCACCCTAAATGTCACAAGTTCACATTAGACGTCTTCTTCTACTTCTCAACAGATGCCAATAACTTTTAATTAATTGTAACGTACCTGAGAAGCGTAAAATATGCAGACTACGTAGACTAGAGTAACAGCTACATAAGTATTCAGCCGCGTAACTAAAACATTTGTGAAAATAATGAAATTTCATTATCACACAGATTGTCAGAGTCGATGATTATTTTAAAACTGTTTGTACGATCGTACCGTGGCTCAGAGCCAGTGCCGGTGCATAAACTGCCACCGATGTGTACAATATCATTTGTAGCATGTACAGACCGCTCGCGAGCGATCTGCAGTGTCGATTGAAACGTAGATTCAAGTACTCGTAACTTGATGTCAGTCGTAACTTCATGTACACCGGCAGGTATAGCCTCGAAGTTATCGGAACTACCAGCAAAAATGCCACGCAAGTCATCCAAAATTGCGTACCCTTGATTATTGAGAAATTATGTCAATGATTATTAGATATTATATTTATATCTAGAATTAATAATTGCGAAAACATTGCGAATGAGCAAAGGAAAAATAAGAACTAAGCTTTTTTTTATGAGGTAGCAAAATTTGTCGATTTTTCAATAAACATTTTTTTTATCATATATTTAGGATTTGATGTGAAAATATCAAAATTCGTAATACTGACATCAATGTGTTTGAATCATTGTAAAAAAAATTATTCCATTTAAATGGAAAATGGTACCTGATCATTTTCATTGAAATCTGGTACTTTCAATATCGCAGTAAACATTTTTTAAATATTGAGAAGAGATGTCAATGATTATGAGATATTATATTTAGATGCAGAGTTAACGATTTTGAAAACATTGCGGACGAGCAAAGGAAAAATAAGAACTAAGCTTTTTTTTATGAGGTAGCAAAATTTGTCGATTTTTCAATAAACATTTTTTTTATCATATATTTAGGATTTGATGTGAAAATATCAAAATTCGTAATACTGACATCAATGTGTTTGAATCATTGTAAAAAAAGTTATTCCATTTAAATGGAAAATGGTACCTGACCGATTTTTACTGAAATCTGGTACTTTCAATATCGCAGTAAACATTTTTAAATATTGAGAAGAGATGTCAATGATTATGAGATATTATATTTAGATGCAGAGTTAACGATTTTGAAAACATTGCGGACGAACAAAGGAAAAATAAGAACTAAGCTTTTTTTTATGAGGTAGCGAAATTTGTCGATTTTTCAATAAACATTTTTTTGATCATATATTTAGGATTTGATGTGAAAATATCAAAATTCGTAATACTGACATCAATGTGTTTGAATCATTGTAAAAAAAATTATTCCATTTAAATGAAAAATGGTACCTGACCGATTTTTACTGAAATCTGGTACTTTCAATATCGCAGTAAACATTTTTAAATATTGAGAAGAGATGTCAATGATTATGAGATATTATATTTAGATGTAGAGTTAACGATTTTGAAAACATTGCAAATGAGCAAAGGAAAAATAAGGATTAAGCTTTTTTTATGAAGTAGCAAAATTTGTCAATTTTTCAATAAACAATTTTTTGATCATACATATAGAATTTGATGTAAAAATATAAAAATTCATAATACTGAGATCAATGTGTTTGAGTCATTGTAAAATAATTATTTCATTTAAATGGAAAATGGTACCTGACCGATTTTTACTGAAATCTGGTACTTTCAATATCGTAGTATATATTTTTAAATATTGAAAAGAGATGTCAATGATTATAAGATATTATATTTATATGTAGAGTTAACGATTTTGAAAACATTGTGAACGAGCAAAGGAAAAATAAGAACTAAGCTTTTTTTTATGAGGTAGCAAAATTTGTCGATTTTTCCATAAACATTTTTTTGATCATACATTTAGAATTTGATGTGAAAATATAAAAATCCATAATACTGAGATCAATGTGTTTAAATCATTGTAAAAAAAAATATTCCATTTAAATAGAAAATGGTACCTGACCGATTTTTACTGAAATCTGGTACTTTCAATATCGTAGTACATATTTTTAAATATTGAGAAGAGATGTCAATGATTATAAGATATTATATTTATATCTAGAATTAATAATTGCGAAAACATTGCGAATGAGCAAAAGAAAAATAAGGATTAAGCTTTTTTTATGAGGTAGCAAAATTTGTCGATTTTTTAATAAACAATTTTTTGATCATACATATAGGATTTGATGTAAAAATATAAAAATTCATAATACTGAGATCAATGTGTTTGAGTCATTGTGAACAAAATTATTCCATTTAAATGGAAAATGGTAGCTGATCATTTTTACTGAAATCTGGTACTTTCAATATCGCAGTAAACATTTTAAAATATTGAAAAGAGATGTCAAAGATTATAAGATATTATATTTATATGTAGAGTTAACGATTGTAAAAATATTGTGAACGAGCAAAGGAAAAAAAAGAACTAAACTTTTTTTTATAAGGTAGCAAAATTTGTCGAATTTTCAATAAACATTTTTTTGATCATACATTTAGAATTTGATGTAAAAATATCAAAATTCATAATACTGACATCAATGTGTTTGAGTCATTGTAATAAAAATTATTCCATTTAAATGAAAAATGGTACCTGACGATTTTTACTGAAATCTGGTACTTTCAATATCGTAGTAAACATTTTAAAATATTGAGAAGAGATGTCAATGATTATAAGATATTATATTTATATGTAGAGTTAACGATTTTGAAAGCATTGTGAACGAGCAAAGGAAAAATAAGAACTAAGCTTTTTTTATGAGGTAGCAAAATTTGTCGATTTTTCAATAAACATTTTTTTGATCATACATTTAGAATTTGATGTGAAAATATCAAAATTTATAATACTGACATCAATGTGTTTGAATCATTGTAAAAACAATTATTCCATTTAAATGGAAAATGGTACCTGATCATTTTTACTGAAATCTGGTACTTTCAATATCGCAGTAAACATTTTTAAATATTGAGAAGAGATGTCAATGATTATGAGATATTATATTTAGATGTAGAGTTAACGATTTTGAAAACATTGCGGACGAGCAAAGGAAAAATAAGAACTAAGCTTTTTTTTATGAGGTAGCAAAATTTGTCGATTTTTCAATAAACATTTTTTTGATCATACATTTAGAATTTGATGTGAAAATATCAAAATTCATAATACTGACATCAACGTGTTTGAATCATTGTAAAAAAAATTATTCCATTTAAATGGAAAATGGTACCTGACCGATTTTTACTGAAATCTGGTACTTTCAATATCGTAGTACATATTTTTAAATATTGAGAACAGATGTCAATGATTATGAGATATTATATTTAGATGTAGAGTTAACGATTTTCAAAACATTGCGGACGAGCAAAGGAAAAATAAGAACTAAACTTTTTTTTATGAGGTAGCAAAATTGTCGATTTTTCAATAAACATTTTTTTGATCATACATTTAGAATTTGATATGAAAATATAAAAATCCATAATACTGAGATCAATGTGTTTGAGTCATTGTAAAAAAAATTATTCCATTTAAATGGAAAATGGTACCTGACCATTTTTACTGAAATCTGGTACTTTCAATATCGTAGTGAACATTTTAAAATAGCTTAAAAAAATATAAGAGATGGAATTTAAAGAGAAAAAAACCGTGAAATCACCTTACCTGCGAATACATTTCGGCGGGATTTCCAAGAAGTTCGATAGCAGTAACAAAACTAGCTGCGAGAGACATTGCCATTGGAAATGTTCCCATGCTGGAGCCACCGAGTAGAAAATCCTCGCTTGTCTCTTGTTTCTTCGCGAAAAAGCCGTAGAACGTACCGACGAGACACGAGACGAGAAGCATTATCGCGAGAACCGTGTAATCCACCCATGAGAAATAATTCAAAAAAGTCGGATGCTCGTCGTGACATCGTTGCTCCTCGAGGATTCTGCTACTTATCGAAGCTCGTCGTTGCTCTGCCGACGACGACGCGAAGCCCACCAATAGAATCACTAAATGTACTCGCATCTTCTACCGAAAAATCTCCAATTTTCGAAGAGAAAATGAAAAAAAAAAAAAAACAAAACAAAACAAAGTATTTTACTATCCACGATTGTATTTGTTTTTTCATTCGTCACAGATAAAGTCATCGTTGAAATACGCGGTATATTAATTTATTGTCGAGTACAATCGATCATGAATTGGTGAGTGAGAAGGAAGAAGGATTTAAATTCACGAATATATATAACCACATGTGATCGATCGTCGTTCGAGAAATTCAATCGTTTCTGGTTATAAGCGGTTGACAGTCTAGCTTATATCGTCTGCAAGAAGTGGCCTCAAGTGGTTTATTAAGGTAGTAGTCTGGTAACTTAAGCCGATTTTCATGGCTTTTTTGGAGGGCGTTTTTTTGTAGGAAAATAAAAATGAATCGTTTTCGATATTTAGGATATTTTTATTTACATATTAAAGATACAAAAAAACATTTTTTTGAAAAAATTTAATACTTTATTATTATTATTATTGATCAAAGTTGACGGACTTTGAAAAAAAAAGTTTTTTTTCTCCAAAGTCCGCCATTTCGTTATTTATCCATGAAATTTAACTTCAATAGTTCCGACCAGAATGACATGTCTATAGATTAAGAATTATCAAGAATTTTTGATTTTAGATAACATCAAGAGCCAAAATCACCGGGGCCACCCACGCGCTTTTTTTTCGAGGTGCCAACTTCGATCAATAATAATAATAGTAATAGACTATTAAATTTTTTCAAAAAAATTTTTTTTTGTATCTTTAATATGTAAATAAAAACATCCTAAATATCCGAAACGATTTATTTTTATTTTCCTACAAAAAAACGCCCTCGAAAAAAGACATGAAAATCGGCTTACGTTACCAGACTACTACCTTTAACTGCGAGAAGCTGATGCTGCGCGCGTGTATACGGCAGTTGTCTGGTCTGGAGCGAGATTTTTGACGTCATTTCTAAAGTGCAATAACGTTTAAACCGTTGAAGTTGTCTCGATGAAAATTCACACGTGCATTTATTGATCCTTAGAGAATACTTGTACATTAAAAAAAAAATTATTTTAAATATTTTCACGTAGTTTTTTGCCTTGTTGCAAAATGGTGCGCCGAAATCGGCGCCCACTCTGGACGATGTTGTGTGCATCTGAAAAAAAAATAATATATATATTCTCAATCTGTATGAGTATTCTGAGCACTGGTAGCAGAATTGGTACTTAAAAAATTTTTTTGACAAAATGGCGGCCTGTTGAACTTTCATTAATGAAATTTCATACATACATTTCATACATTTTCGTATTCGACGAGTTATAAAATGTCGGCAAAATTATTGTTCGACTCAATTCTGCTACCAGTGCTCAGAATACTCATACAGATTGAGAATATATATATATTTTTTTTTTCAGATGCATACAACATCGTCCAGAGTGGGCGCCGATTTCGGCGCACCATGTTGCAACAAGGCAAAAAACCACATGAAAATATTTAAAATAATTTTTTTCTTTTAACGTACAAGTATTCTCTTAGGATCAATAAATGCACGTGTAAATTTTCATCATGACAACTTCAACGGTTTAAACGTTATTGCACCTTAGAAATGACGTCAAAAATCTCGCTCTAGACCAGACTGTCTTAGGAAAATGAAAAAAATGTTGTGACAAGTCTGGAAAGGTTTTGGCCGCGATGATAAATCGCAAAAATAATAGACACGATCGAGCCGATCGAATCCGCCAAGTTTTATGATTACCTCGCCATTTTCGATCACCATATTAACTGTACTTTGCTGATCGTCACCTTTTTCTTTTCTTCGCTCCCTCTCGCTTTGTTCTATCAATGTTTCTTCCCGTTGGATTAACGCGACGAAAAAATCCACGTTATTTGCGCGATTGGCCGTGCAGAATCGATACGAACGTTTGTTATGAAAACAACGAACTAGTTTGAAATTTTTTATCGGAGGTAAGAGAAGAAGAAAGAAAAAAAAACCGGTTTCTAGTTCCGTTCAGCAACAACGGAGTATTTAATTGCCACGGTTATACCGCGGAAAAATTGCATTTGAACTATAGCTACTATTTAACGCAACTCACGGCGTTTAATCGATATTTTTTTTGTTCAATCCACGAAAAGAACGCTTTATACAATCGGGAAAACAACGTCGCGCGGCCCGATTAAAAGTAACGTTAGAAATGATTTTACTCAAAACTTCTCGTTGACAAATAGTTAATGTTTTTTTCTAATAAATTTGTTGATAGATAAATACCGCTAATTAATATTTCAATTGTCTCAGAAGGGAACTCTCGGTGGATAGAAGATGAAGATTTTGTACTAATGACGCGGTAAAAGTTGTCTTTTCTTTTTCTTTTTTAATCGTTAATAAATTCAACGGTAATGTCGATGCTTACCTCTCTAATGCAATGAAAAAAAATCCTTTCACTCGTTCGGTATTCGTCGTGACAGTAATTTAGAAGATAAAACTAAGGGGCTCGTGATTGGTGAGCCAATTGTCGAATATCGTCAACAAAAATGTACGAAACTGCAGCTGAATTATCTTGCTGGTTCTCCTGGCGTAACGCATATATAATGACGGTTTGGAAATGTAAATAAATTTATCGAAATCAATATTAGGATGTCAGTGATTTATAATATTGATTCGAAGCTTTTTGTCCTTTTGTCCTTTCTTTTCTTTTAAATGGACAAAAAACGATAGTGTGAACTTTGAAGTTGTTTCGTTTTCTCGCGACTTTATTCTTTCGTCGTTCTCACCAGCGCTTACGGGGACGTTGTGACGAATGGATTAAACGGAGTACGGTTTTAAGACTGATCGTTTTAATTGTCACATGCGCCTTTATACGAGACCCCTTCCACCAAGAGACGACGGCGGTTATAAAATGAAACTCGGCACAACACGAGGATACCGATTAGAGAACGAATTCTTCGCGAGCGCGTGCATTAACTAGACTCAAATACACACACACACACACACGGACAGACCAGAGTTGTTTAGGATTTTAAATTGAACGTAAAATTCCACAAATATCGATTCGCCGTTTAAGATGAAAAAAAAGCATCGTGCATCACGCGTTTTTAACTATATAACAACGCGAGATTAAGATCGAAATGACTACTCGTACACTCTTATTCCCTCGGACGGTCAGTTATTGTTCAATTAATCAAACAACTCATTTCGCGTTGCAATAAAAGTGGGAACGAGAAGCGCAATTTGTGAGAAACAACATGACGAATCCGATCCCTGCTCTTATCGTCATTGCTCGAAACTTTTCAAGATCATTGTTTTTCCAGCGAATTTTGTCATTGGAGCTTCAACGTTTCGCCTTCGCGAAAAACGAATTTAAAAATCTCATTCGGACTCCTCAACTGACGTTTGTTGATGACACTTTTCTACGATCCCGTGAATACTCAAATGCGAGTGTAAAAAATTGCGGAGGAGATACTTTTGTTTTTCAAAGTAAAACAATTATTTAAAGAATAGATTTTTCTTTTACAATTTTTTATATGCCGAATATTTATTTGCGGGAAAGGAAAAGAACATTTTCGAACAATCTTTCCTGTGGGATTTTGAGTAGGATTTTTTTTTCTGCAAGATTGAAAAATTCAATACTTTCTTTGGACTCGGGATTTGCAAAAGAGACATTTTTTTTATATTTCATTTTCGTGATGTACATATTAGGGCGATTTTTTTTTTCGACTATTTTTTTTTTTCAGTCCCCACCCGAAATTTTGTTGGATATGTCGAAAAAGAAATTTCCTGAATGTTACAGCCCTTAATATTAATTCTAAGTACTCTGACAAAGCGTGAGAAGATTTTCCATCTAAAATACACGTAAATCGAGTTTTATTTTATTTTTTCCAAATTTCTATAACTCAGCCGCATTTTATGCTATCATATTGTTCTTTATTTCGATTTACTCGGAATAAAACAATCTAAAAAAGTGCCTTTTTCGGCGAAAGTGTAAATTGTACTGGTTAGTTGATACGGGTCGCTGAAGTTGATTTTTACCCAAAATTCTCGTTTTTTTGCTGTTATCTCCGAAACAATTAACTTTACGAAAAAAATGTAAATGAAAAATTTGTTGGAAATTTAATTTCCTATAAAAAAGGTCCTATCGACCCAATTGCTTAGATTAATATTTCTTGAGATATAGAACTCTTGTGTCCAATCGATAAAAGTAACCGTACAAAAAATAATCGGTGATAATTAGCTCTGGATTTTCTCATATTTGTTTGAAAACAATTAGTAATATATCAGTAGTGTATTAGTATATTAGTAATATATTAGTAGCATATATTAGTAGCACATTTATTCATATAGATAACTAAAATTTTTCAAAATTTGAAATTTATTTACTAATAAACGAGATAAGTAGAATCCAGAGCTAATTATCGCCGATTATTTTTTGTACGGTTACTTTTATCGATTAGACTTTCGAGAGCTTTTTTGTAGAGCATCAAATGTTCTACAAAAATGTGCTAAAAGACTCTCCTAACATCAACGGTTTAAGTTTAATAAAATTCCAAAGTTAAAAAAAAAATGTTTCCATGCTATTTAAATGGGAAATGAAAAATCGCGATGAGGGACCTCTTGATTTAAATATTAAGGGTTCATACTATCAGAGGGTTATTTTGAGATGCCAAACAATACATATTTCATTATATCGAGGAAAAAAAAAATTAGTCATTCGATTTGACCCACTCTGATGTATATAAATTTTTACGTTAATAAATTAAAATGTCTTCCCAGGAAAAATTCTTGAAAAATCGCTTTTTTTCGGTCTCCTGACTGCGTATAATTTTATAATGACTTTGGGCTCTTTTCGTAAATGTTTAAAGATTGCCCTTGGTACAAAGCGTAATAAATTCGAATTAAAAAAACAAACTGGTGCATTATGAGAGTTATTGAGTCTCTCGTTACATTCAGAAGACTATGACTTGTCGATCGATCGAAACGTTAAATTGTTATTGAGCGGAACTACGGGGTGCTAATATAACGCGAATCTCGCGCTCATCGAAACTCGATCTATTACATCTACATATACGCACACAGCATACTATCATATATGTATAAAATCCAACATGTATCGCAAAGAGTGAAATGTAATCTCTGAGATGCGCATAATACGCGCATATATACACGTGTTTGACGTTAAACTTGACGCATCGGAGACTCAAACAATAAAAACTCGTTTTTACAACGCGTCGCCGAGTGGAAATAAAAATTCTATTACCATATACGAACATTGTATTAAAATAAAAGATTATTTTTAACCATCATTGTTGCCTTTAACAAAAACAAACAAATAAACATACAAATTTCCAGTTGCAGTGTATTTGTTGAATGAGAGAAGCTCCTATACAATTCGTAAATTGATATAATATGATATACGGGGAATATAAGAATGATGTAAACTCCGAGAAGTGTCCACGATTCATGCTCTTCTCTCGGGCGTTTTATTCCTTCGAGTAGCACGTGTCGTACTATTAAATGCATAAACTATATGGTGCATATAATGCCCGTAAAGTCGGGTTTAAACTGGTTTATTTGCCGCGATTCAAACACTGGCCGTTTATTCATCAGCCGTATACATATACCGTATGATATAATATTTCGCCTCTGGCAAATTAGGAAACCGCCGATAAATGAACGGTATCGACCGCGTGGTCAAAGCTTTTATATGTGAAGATTCTCACAGAACGAAAGTGTGACAAAACGGCCGGGACAGTTGTCAGCCCTTCTAGGTTGCGCGGAATCGCGAACTACGAGGTCTGTTCAAAAAGTATCGCGAATTTTGAATTTCCGCGGGCTGCGTATATTCGATTTTCGATTCTTTTGTGGCGTTAGGTTGGTGCTCGTGTCCCTCACCTATACTGAAAGAATCGGCCATTTTGAATGTTTAGTTAATTGTCGACAGCTGTTTTGGTTAGACGTGTTTTGGCTTATCTTCAATTTTTGCTTATTCCAAAAAATGGATCAAAGAATCTGTATGAAATTTTGTGTGAAAAAGAAAATTAAGTGCGTGGACGCATTCCAAATGTTGACTGTGGCATATGGTGAAGCTACCTTGGACCAAAGCAACGTTTATCGGTGGTACAAAATGTTCTCAGAGGGCCCGAGAATATGGGAACAACGAAATGCGTTCCGGACGCCCGAGCACATCAAAACAAAACACTGATGAAGTGAAGAAAGTAATATTGGCCAATCGTCGAATCATCGTTAGAGAAGTTGCCGAGGAACTAAACATATCGATTGGCTCGTGCTATTCGATTTTAACCAATGATTTGGGCGTGAGACGAGTCCCCGCGAAATTCGTGCCAAAATCGCTCAATTTCGAACGAAAACAGTGTCGCCGTTAACATTGCTAAGGAGCTGTTGGAATCGGTCCGCGACGACCCAAATTTGCTCCAGAGGATCATAACTGGTGACGAATCATGGGTTTATGGTTATGACATGGAAACCAAAGCTCAATCGTCGCAATGGAAGCTGCTTTTTTTGGAATAGGCAAAAATGGAAAACAAGCCAAAACACGTCTAACCAAAACAGCCGTCAACAATTAACTAAACATTCAAAATGGCCGATTTTTTCAGCATAAGCGAGGGAAAATCGAATATACGTAGCCCGCGAAAATTCAAAATTCCCGATACTTTTTGAACAGACCTCGTACATCGTTACAGGCTTGTCGACGAAAATCATTAGAAAAATCCACTGTATTTTTGTTCTTAAGACCGTAGTCTGGTCTAGAGCGAGATTTTTGACGTCATTTCTAATGTGCAATAACGTTTAAACCGTTGAAGTTGTCTCGATGAAAATTTACACGTGCATTTATTGATCCTTAGAGAATACTTGTACGTTAAAAAAAAAAATTATTTTAAATATTTTCATGTAGTTTTTTGCCTTGTTGCAACATGGTGCGCCGAAATCGGCGCTCACTCTGGACGATGTTGTATGCATGTGAAAAAATTAATATATATATATTCTCAATCTGCATGAGTATTCTGGGCACTGGTAGCAGAATTGGTACTTAAAAAAAAATTTTGACAAAATGCCGGCCTGTTGAACTTTCGTTAATGATATTTCATTATTCGACGAGTTATAAAATGTCGGCAAAATTATTGTTCGACTCAATGAAAAATTTTTTTAAGTACCAATTCTGCTACCAGTGCTCAGAATACTCATACAGATTGAGAATATATATATATATTTTTTTTTTTTCAGATGCATACAACATCGTCCAGAGTGGGCGCCGATTTCGAAATTTTTTCACTCCTAACTTTTCATTTTACAACCCGTTCTTTGCTAAAATAAAAAGACTTTAGCAAAGAAGGGGTTGTAAAATAAAAAGTTAGGCATGAAAAAAGTTGTCGGTGGTTCCGACGAGAACTATAAGTGTGTAGAGTAGCCTGTTAAAATTTGAAAGCAATCGGTTCGGTAGAAAACGAAGTTAGGACCGGGCTGCCAACTTCGAGGTGCCAACTTCGATCAATAATAATAATAATAATAAACTATTAAATTTTATCAAAAACATTTTTTTTTGTATCTTTAATATGTAAATAAAAACATCCTAAATATCCAAAACGATTCATTTTTATTTTCCTACAAAAAAACGCCCTCCAAAAAAGACATGAAAATCGGCTTAAGCTACCAGACTACTACCTTAAGGGCAACAATGCCGTCAAGTATCGCAACGAAAAACAAAACAAAAAATAAGACAAGAGTATAGAAAATGTCTCTGTGATCGTTTAATACGTAACAACAGATTAGACGATCGCGGGAACCACGGCAAATATAAAGTTCAGAGAGACATTTGACACCCGGAAAAAAAGAGAGCGATATTGAAGGCTCGCGCGACCGATCTTGTACCCGCGAGCCGAACAACCACGACGGCTAATTCCTTGATTAATTAATTAACGGTTGGCACATACTCAGTGAGAGAAAGAGAGAGAGAGAGAGAGAGAGAGAGAGAAGATTGTGTTTGTATATGAAAGCGCAATAAGTTTGCGAGAGGTCTCTTGAGCAAATAAACACATAAATACAGACGCATCTTGGGTCGTCACTATGAAAAATAAAAGGGCCCGCTCACAAGATCGTTGAGCATTGTAGTCAACGCGTGTACGTAAGACTAAAGACGAATTGAAACTGGTTCGAGCTGGAGAACGGTACTTTGATCCGGATATCTCTGAGAGACAAGATTCGCGTCTCGCCTTGTTAATTGCCTAAATTACCGTTATTGAAGATGATTAATTTTAGGGACAACTTTTCGATTGTCACTTTGTCCTTCCGTATAAAAGATCTGGGCCCTTGTTTTTTTTCTTTCGTCAATTTGCCTCTATCTGTTCGACGCGTGGTGGCCATCAAACTTTCCTAAAATTTTCCATCGAACGTGATTCGATTGCAAAATGTCTGACGAAAATAATCTCTCAGGCATATACACACTTGGGTGGGTCAAATAAAGTGACTAATTTTTTTTTTTCCTCGATATAACGAAAAATGTATTGTTTGGCATCGCAAAAAAAACCCTCTGCAAGTATGAACCCTTCATAATTAAATTGAGAGGTCCCTCATCGCGAATTTTCATTTCCCATTTAAATAACATGGAAACATTTTTTTTTTTTACTTTAGAATTTTATTAGACTTAAACCGTTGATGTTAGGAGAGTCTTTTAGCACATTTTTGTAGAACATTTGATGCTCTACAAAAAAGCTCTCTTGTGTCTAATCGATAAAAATAACCGTACAAAAAATAATCGGTGATAATTAACTCTGGATTCTATTTATCTCGTTTATTAGTACACAAATTTCAAATTTTTTAAAATTTTCGTTATCAATATGAATAAATATACTACTAATATATACTACTAATATATTACTAATATACTAATAATATACTAATATACTACTAATATATTACTAATTGTTTTCAAACAAATATGAGAGAATCCAGAGCTCATTATCACCGATTATTTTTTGTATGGTTACTTTTATCGATTAGACACAAGAGAGCTTTTTTGTAGAGCATCAAATGTTCTACAGAAATGTGCTAAAAAACTCTCGTAACATCAACGGTTTAAGTCTAATAAAATTCCAAAGTTTAACAAAAAATGTTTCCATGTTATTTAAATGGGAAATGAAAATTCGCGATGAGGGACCTCTCAATTTAAGGGCGGGGTAAGGGTTTTCACTTTCGAAAAATCGAATTTTTTTTTTTTGTCTTATCTTATTGTTTAACATTTCAAGAAATATGTCCTTAAAATTTTAAACCGATCTAAGCAATATTCTTGAAGTTATTGTCTTATTAATCTCCTGGCCTTTAACGCTATACCTCTAACAGCTGCGGGCGGTCGGGCTAGCAGTGCTAACTTTAGACGCGTTTTTCTCAAAACTACTTTTTCAAAGTCCGTGTTCACTGCCATTTAAAAACTACTTGACCGATTCATTTCAAACTTTGTACACATTTTCTTCATATAAAATACCTCCCCCCAACGTTTAGTAAAATTTTTTTTTTTTACATTAAGGTTGTTTCCCACCCACAAAATGGCGGAATTTTTCGTGGAAAATAACAATTCACACTTTAGATGGCCACCAAAAATTTTTTAATGAAAAAAAATATTATCAGAGAACGTTGGGGGGAAGATTTGATTATAATTTGACTAAATTTTCATGGTTTTTTATTTTCAGATAATTTCCGGCTGAGTTATAGTGAACACCGCAAATTGTTTTTTTTCCAAGACGTTCTGAGGGAAGTTCTGTTACGGACTTATGCTTCAATATTTCTGCATGAAAAAATTACACAACATTGTCAAAAGTATGCTCAATAATGTACAAAAGGTTCGAATAAAATTGCTCAATGCATATTTGAGAAAAAAAATCGCAAAAAAAGTGTTTTTCTTAACCCGAAACCCTTACCCCTCCCTTAAGAGGTCCCTCATCGCGAATTTTCATTTCCCATTTAAATAACATAGAAACATTTTTTTTGTTTAACTTTTCAATTTTATTAGACTTAAACCGTTGATGTTAGGAGAGTCTTTTAGCACATTTTTGTAGAACATTTGATGCTCTACAAAAAAGCTCTCTTGTGTCTAATCGATAAAAGTAACCGTACAAAAAATAATCGGTGATAATTAGCGCTGGATTCTATTTATCTCGTTTATTAGTACATAAATTTCAAATTTTTTAAAATTTTCTTTATCAATATGAATAAATATACTACTAATATATACTACTAATATATTACTAATATACTAATATATTACTAATTGTTTTCAAACAAATATGAGAGAATCCAGAGCTAATTATCACCAATTATTTTTTGTACGGTTACTTTTATCGATTAGACACAAGAGAGCTTTTTTTGTAGAGCATCAAATGTTCTACAAAAATGTGCTAAAAAACTCTCGTAACATCAACGGTTTAAGTCTAATAAAATTCCAAAGTTTAACAAAAAATGTTTCTATGTTATTTAAATGGGAAATGAAAATTCGCGATGAGGGACCTCTTAATTTAAATACGAAGGGCTCATACTTGCAGAGGGTTTTTTTTTGAGATGCCAAACAACACATTTTTCATTATATCGAGGAAAAAAAAAATTAGTCATTTTATTTGACCCACCCTAATACACATTTTATATTATTTTATATTAATATTCAAAATATTAAAAGTAATGTTTTTAAGAAAAGTTTGCGAGTAATCTGTTATTTCAGTAATGGATCATCAATTCCATCGAGCAGTCTTACGGCAGTTGATAATTGAACGAGAATCCACATTCTTAGAAAATAAATAAATTTATACAAAATCCATTACCCATTATTTTTTCGATGGATAGTGCATTGTTTATGCATTATCATTTTCACAACTTTGATTTAAAAAATGTTTAATTTTTATATTAACATTGACATGATTTTTTTTTTTTCGTTTTTTTTTTTCGTAAAACATTGCACGCGCTTTTATTAATATACTGTCGTCGATGTATTCTCAATTATCCCGATAAAGTAAATCATATATATACACATACATTATATTATCTCATGCACAAAGCCCGGCGCAAAAACTACCGTCCCGAATCCGATGGATTCGATCGACTGAACTCGAAGCTCGACGATAGGATGAGTTATGAGACATCAATTGGTTTTTAACAATAAGAGTTTGGAATTCCTAAATTCTCCCGCCTGCGGACCGGGTATACAGTCCGAAAAATATTGCCATGTCAATTATACACTACCGAGAGTAACGGGGAGAGAGAGAGAGAGAGAGAGAATGATATTGAACAGAAAATAAAGTTAAGAAAGTAACATTGGAATATTAACGTATATAATGGAGAAAATGAGAAAATTCTCTGGACTAAAATATATACAATACTCGTTAAACATTTTTAACAACATGAACGCCATATTTTTTTTATTATCCGTTATATACAACATGTCGTTAAATGAATCAACAACACAATCTGGCGCTGATAAATACCATTGAAAAAAAAATGTAAAATAGTACGATGACAATTTTTTCTATATCCAACATCGCGAATAAAGAGCGTAAAATTTGATAATCTCTTCGCACAGCGAAAATATCCATCACCATAAAGTATTGGCTAACGATCTTGGTTCCATCACGCTAAGTGGGTTTTTTTTTTTTGCTATTGCACGTATATACGATATGCGTGTATTATAAACAAATTTGTACCATCGGGTGGTCTTGTTTTCCGGTCCAAATAACTCCATCATCGAAAAATAGATACCTAGACCTAGTATATACAGAGACATGCTCACGGAACTTCAAACACACACGCCCAAAATCTATAAAACAACACACAATTCACACGTATATTTTTTCGACGATTCTAGACACTTAGCAAAAAAAAAAAATCTGTGTATCACTACAACCCGAGAGATTATTGGAAGACGCATTTCATTTTTTTTTTCCTCCGAGGTAGCTAATAATGATATGATATTGTGTACAAATATTGAGCAGAATGATCGTGCGTTACTGCTAATAATTTGCGTGACGAAAGGAGAAAAAAAAATTGTGTCAGTTGTAAATGCATCGGAATCGAGTTCGTGCATCGTTGGAATGAAAAATTATATTGAATACTTTTGTTTATTTGAAATTCAAAATTTCAAAATTCGTTATAGCAGCAATAATGTGTTATTTTCTAGAGTCGCTAGGGTTAAATGGTTTTTCATTCGAACGATGCCGATACCCGATTGGAATAGCTACTAAAAGTTTGTATCGTGAATACGGAAAATTAGGATACAATTGTATAACGTTCGATTAATTGCCCGTTAAGCAGCCGTAACGGGACCAGCCTGTGTGTTCGAGAACGAGAGAATATTCAATCGGAGATTGTTCCTCAATAACGAGAAGAAAAAATTTTTGTAGCCAACGATCATTGATCGCTCGCTCGTAATGTACTAACGACGGTTCGCTTGGCCCAATTCCAACGATAAATTATTTTTCCAATGAGATCACGTTTTGTACCAACGGAATATACTTTTCGATCCTAAAGACAATATTACCGTCATTAAGTACTTCGTTACGAAACCTCACGAACTTTGTTCCCGTTATAAGCGCGGAATGTTCGCTGTATACATAATGATTCTAAACAATTGATACTAAATATGTGTGACAGTCACTTCGTTCGTTTCTATTGCCGAATTTTTTTCCTCAAAATTAAATTTCGTCTGAGAATCCGTATCCGATGTCTTTTTCTCGCACGCAGTATCGCCATTATCAATTCGCCGATGTTCACGCAAGCGTTCGCTGATACACGGAAAAAAGAGATCGGGATCGAGATATTCTGACTTCTTACGAAAAACTAGTCGACTAAAATTACTGACTAGTAGACCGAGCACCAACGTGAGAAGAAAACCGATCGGCGAGTACCACATGTAAGAGATTCTATAGAGATAGAAGAATTGAGAGTCGTCGAGACGTCTGAAAAACATGTAAACGAAAAAATTATGAATCCATTTTTAAAAAATTTTTAAATTATACGAAATCAATAAAAAGATAGATTTAGTGGTGTAGTTACGGTGCAATCTTCGGGACAATTTCCAGAGTAGAATTAACCAGACCCTGGAGACCGCAGCCATCGATAGACACTGGCAACCCTCGTGGAACGGGTCTCGGTGGTCCAAAAGCGATCCACACAAGAAGACCGAGCGAAGCGAGAACGCCGGTAACGGCTCCGCTCTCGGTCGCCGATTGGAATCCCATTCCGAGCGTGAACATACCCAAAAGTGGTCCACCGACAATCGCGAAGATCGTTAAACTAGCTTGTAGAACACCGCCGAGCAGCTGAGCGAAAAAAGCAATCGCGATGCACAGTATACCGAAACCAAATGCCAGTAATTTGCCAACAATGAGAGAGCTCGTCGCGGGAAACTCGCGACGCGTAAACCTGTTGTAAACGGGTTTTACATAATCCTCGAGAGTCACAGCGGCCAGAGAATTGAGAGCTGCCGAAATTGTGCTCAAACCGGCGCTAAAGATACCTGCGTTTGTGAAATAACGTATTTTAACGCATTATTATAAAATTTTCGATTGTTATACTTCAAACACCGAGATCAAAGAGCTCGTGTACTAAAGAAAAGTAAACTTAACGACAGTCTCAAAATTCGAAATTAAATTGAAAAATTCAAAATCGCGAGTATATCTTTTATAAATGAAAACAATACGATTTAAACAAAAGTTGGTATCCAAGGGTTTTTCGGTAGCCACTAGACAACGATGTAAATGTAAAAATTGCCAGATTACAAATTGTATGGAAAACATAAGCGATATCCACGATTTCTTTGATATGCAGCTTATGCACGTATACTCGCAAAGGAAAAAATAATAATAACCTGCTACGAAGAGACCCGCTACACCGGGCAGATGAGACATGGTGTCCATTACGTAAAGTGGCAGCAGCATATCGGGCGTCGAGATTCTATTTTCCAATTTGGGATCGCAATGTCTGTATTTTGTGTAAAGAGCCAAACCCGAGAAGCACGTGGTAAATGAGAGTGCGGTAAGAATCGGCCAGTTGAGTAGTAGAGCAATTCGCGCAGCTCTCAAGCTCTTTACCGTGAGCATTCGTTGAATCTGTACTTGATTAACCCCGTACAACGAGAGAAATGTGCATAGACCACCGATCGTTAGATTCCACCAAGTATGTCGAACGGTTGGATCGATGGAGATGCTTGAAAAAGAAATACGAGAATAGGATTTTTTAAATATCGTATCCACTGTATATCGAGATAATCGAGAAGCGTCACTCTCGCGGTATGCACTTACTTATCGAATTGCAGACGCTGTCCTTCCTGAGCAATACGCCATATTTCTCCAATACCACCGACCGAATAAGCAGCCGTCCCGATTACGACGAATAACGCGAGAAACATGAGAAATGCTTGAAAAACATCTGTTATCAATACAGCCTTGATACCCCCGATGCTCGAGTAAAAAGCGCAAACAAGACCGATAATTATGATACTTCCGGTTTTCGAGAGACCCGTAGTTGCTTCGAGGGCCAACGACGGAGCGTACAGAACTACGCCCGAGTACAAAAGTAACTGAATCCAATATACGAAACTCGCTACGAGTCGTGCTTTCATGCCAAAACGCCTCTCCAAATACTGTAATAAGTTCAACAAGATTATTGAAGAGAAAATACAATTTTACTTCTCTATTTATGAAACATTTATAATTACCTCGTATGCGCTTGTTGCTTGCAGCTTGTAGAATACTGGAAGAAATCCGTAGCAAACTATAGGTGTGCCCAAGAGATAGGACAAATTTATCACCACAAACTGTGTTCCAAACGTATAATTCTCAGCCGACACACCCAAAAGCGTGATTGCCGACATGAACGATACCATAAGGGCTATGCCAACAGGTACAATGCTCATTGATCTATTTGCTGAGAAATATTCCTGCGTAAAACAAAGAGAATACATTGTTAGGTACTTTAAAATTGAAAAAAAGTCCTCCTTCGATTTAAACAGTAGATAGTATCTGCAATATTGGAATGACCATTTTTTTTAACAGCTTTCTACTATAAATTTTGCTATTATTCCATCTAATTAAAACTGTTCATTAGGGTGGCCCTTAATATGGGTAAAAAAAAAAATTGATCGCGCCGCCCTTCAATGCGGTTACGAATACTAAAAAAAAACCTACGCGAAGCCCCAGCTATGTCCGTTAAGAGGAAGACGTGGCTGTAAGCATGAACTTAAATTTAAATATCAATTTTTCTTCATGATTGGAGAAATTTTGATTTTTTTCATCTAGTTTATGTGTCAATTTTTTTTTTAACTTTCCGAAGCTATTGTATATTTGTATTCAATATACAGATCAAATAATATGGTCCTCCATACTAGATATGATGAGCGTTCAGGTCTGCCATCCTATTATTTTGGAACAATTGTTTGATTTAGCTGCTGTCAAACGTTTTTAATCATATCAAAATCAAACGTTAAATTTGCATCTTGTCAGAAAAATCTATTAAGTAAGAAGGATATAAATTCACGATAAACCATTCACATCGAACTTCCGGATCGGCCAGAATTGTTTTTTTTTTTTTCAATTCTGTTCGAAATATTCCTTGTGTGCCGAGATGCAAACATATTAATATTTCACTGAGATCAGACTTCCAGTGATGTGGATACAAAATATATTTGAAAATTACTTTCGCAAAAATGCATAAGGACATTTTTAATTTGGCAGGATTTTAAACTTGGCGAGCTTGTTCGTTTTATTGAAAGCAAAGAAATTATTTATTCGCACAAGTCATCCAATTGGTCGGAAAAAACATAATATTTTTTTCGTAATATTTTTTTCATAATAAGTTCGATGTGAATGGTTTATCGTGAATTTATATCCTTCTCACTTAATAGATTTTTCTGATAAGATGCAAATTTAACGTTTGATTTTGATATGATTAAAAACGTTTGACAGCAGCTAAATCAAACCATTGTTCCAAAATAATAGGATGGCAGACCCGAACGCTCATCAAATCTAGTATGGACGACCATATTATCTGATCTGTATATTGAATACCAATATACAATGGCTTCGGAAATGTAAAAAAAAAATTGACACATAAACTAGATTAAAAAAATCAAAATTTCTCCAATCATGAAGAAAAATTGATATTTAAATTTAAGTTCATTTTTTTTTTAGCATTCGGAACCGCTTTGAAGGGCGGCGCGATCAATTTTTTTTTTTACCCATATTAAGGGCCACCCTACTGTTCATATATATGAAGTTTTGAAAAGTAAAGCTCTTGAGATTGCAAATATTCAGCTGACATCTTGAAAGAGATGCCAAAGTATCGATAAATCTCTCTTTTTCTGATCGCTAGTTGGCTCTGATAGAAGCAAGTTCAATTTGTCAATTACTTCTGTTGTTCTCTGTCGACCTCCGGTCAATCTGTAGTAAATACCAATGCCAATGCTGACACTCAGCATACAGGCTATTACCACGTAATCTGCCCATCCTAGAGTAGCTGTTACAGCCATTCCACCACCCTGCAATATTATTGAGCGTTAAAACGTTTCCATCAGCTGACAAATTAGTCTACGAGTGCTTGTTACAGAATCGTTGAGTATCGATAGCGACTGGTGACGCACACGTGATTTTCGGATTATAAAGTGATTCCTCCGAGATAATAGACATTGATTATAACTGACTTGTGTATTAAAAATTATAACGCTTCGCAACGACTATTGACACAAATGGATTATATGGAACGAGGCAGCGACAAGTGACGCTCCGTTATCTTCTGTGGACACAGGGTTCAGAGGATGTTTGGGGGAACTCTTCGTGGAGATGTAAACCCGTTGCAAGTACTATCTAATATATACTGGGTATAGATACACTTATAATGAATTCAAATTGCTTCAAAGCGTAAGATGAAAATACAAACTTGCGGCTTATCTTCAAATTTGAATAATAATTCGATTTGTGGGATCATAACGATGATAAAATAGCAGAATCGTTAGAAATAAAGATAAGGAGGAAATGAAAACTATTTTATTTATCAAACTTTTGTTAGCGTACTACAATGTCGGTAATATGGTTTTATTTGTAAACAGGAAAATACATATAACTTGCGTAATAATTACGGCTATAGTAAATTTATTTTTAAACTATTAATGGTCCATTTAGTTTGTTCACAATTTTTTGTCAATCGTACGATTTCTAGCCTCTTGTTTTTTCATAATTTTCTGTTACAACGAAGAGACTTACGGGAAATCGGTGTGGTGAAAATAAATGTTGAGAACCAGATATATAATAGCAAAAAGAACGTCCTCAGAGGTCGATGGACAATCTAACACTGCTGACTGCTGACTGCTGATGCTGATTGCTCCGTAAATCATGTGTGTCGCTCCATCTCGATGGATTTCGTAACACGCGCGCCGCACGCTTGCGCTTTGAAACTTTTCCGAAATGCTACATGTGTTTTTACAGATATCTGTTCAACCGACTGCAAAAAAAAAAGTTTTTCCCATTTTTTATCAGAGACCCGGCCACTACTTGACGCCAAGTAATTAAAAGAGAGTTTTAAAGTATTATAAAGTTATTGCGATAAAGACGCATGAACTGTAATAGGATTATTAATAAGACATTCCAAGGATATATCTATAAGTAAGAGCATTGTTCGTACTTTTTCTTCTATGTAACAACTGCTCCCACGTTTCCTACGCAACCGGCAATTTTCTGACTTCCCCGTGCCGCGCCGCCACGCGACGCAATTCTGATACTATATATTGTCAGCAGCGGTAATTGCAGGGGGTGGAAACTCCCATGTTAAGCAGGGCAGCCACTGTTTGTAGCGCTACCTAGGCACGTTCCTTGGAGTCGGAACTAAAAATTCATATATCCAACCGTGGCGCGCTATTTGAATGAAGAGCGGGTATGAAAATAACTAGTCGGTCGGTATAGTAGATCATACCGAATATTTCAAGAAATGAAAAAAAAAGAAGTTATCCCAATGATTTATTTTCAAATCATTTATATATGTATATATACAAATATATATGTATTTATTTACATTCATTTATATTAAGTGGATAAAATGTGATTTGTATTATAAAATTTGATGTCGATTATTGAAGCTACCGTCTCCTCCTCGGGTCGCAACAAATCGGACCAAAACATACCACCAAATTCCTCACAGTCATCAGATTCTTGTTGCGCTTGTTCGCGACGCTGAAAGGAATTTATTCGTTAATTATTAATTTTTAATTAAATAAGTTTTGTTCGTTGGAACATTGTATAACGCTTAAGCTTTGGAAAAATAACTTCATAATTAAAAATTAATTGTCAGATAACAGACGTACCCTTATCTTCGAGAGCAGTGATACATCCAGAAACGAATAAGGAGCCATTTTCATCAAGAATAGTCCGATGTACCTTGCGGAGCGTAAGTCTGAAAAGAAATTCAATTTTTCTGTTGTAACAAGATTCCCGATCCTAGCCACATGGTCAACGTTACAATACTACAATTTCACATAAATGGATGTTCAAATTAAAATTATCGATGTAAATCGCTTCATAAATAAATACCGACTTACTGGCTCAAGATTCATTAATTCGGGTATTCACAAAGTATGTTACGACTCTACGAACAAGATTTTTACAATGTTTATTTTGTATATTTTACCTTTCGTATTTTCAATTGTAATTCCGTCATGTACAGCTTAAAGTCTTTGTCAACTTCGTGACCCTGAACATAGAACGTTAACCAGCCGAACATAAATCCCAATAGCTGAAATATCAAAGTGTATTATGCTTAAAAAAAAAACGAAAAATTACTGCATTGTAACTTATTAGAGAAAATCTTTGGGAATTTTCAAACGGAAGATTTTCGATGGAAATAATTTCATCGAGACACGCGACAACGGTTAGAAGATCGCGCCAAGTCACTTTCACGACACGCACACACCACGAGAAAATTACAATAACCATAAATAACAATTTTTAACAATTTAACAATTTTTTTATATTCGATTATATTTTAACAAAACGACGACAGTTGCGAGTATAACCTCGAATCACGCGCGGCACTGGCGCTACTGTTACGACTAAATAAGTCGGTAAAACGGGTAAAAGCTTGCCAGATTTTCTAGTTCTACTTTTCGCTCCCACCATGTAAGGCGCGCTAGCTGTGCGTCGATAGTGGCGCACTCTGGAGACATTCCTTCTCACGTGAACTAATAATAGAGCCGTGGTTTTTGTATGCAAGTGAACACGCCCTGGGTAATGGCTGCAGCATTTCGGGCGTAAGGTGACGTGTCCGTATTTTTTATATTAAAAACAGCAGCGTAAACGGCGAAAAAATGAATGCCTTTAAACGCGACAAGAAAGAAGAGGAAGATGGTAATTATTAAGTTATACCATTGTTATTTTGGCTCAACATTAATGTTCATGAATTTTTTGACATGCACTTCAGATCATTGGGACTTGCTGCTTTTTTGACATTTAACAACACGTTTCAGATCATATATTCATTCAAATTCACTTGACCATCTGTACCGAAGGCTTTTCAAGAAATTTAGTCAACGTTAATATATCAAAATTATTTGCTCTCATAGGAGGAGGAAATCCATTCCAAAACTTGGAGAAAACTACGGTGCTCCAAGAAGCGCGTACTTTCAACGACACTCCGGTCAATCCAAGAAGATGCGCTCATATCCTTACAAAAATTCTTTATCTTCTGAATCAGGGAGAACAGCTAGGTACCACAGAAGCGACGGAAGCATTTTTCGCTATGACCAAACTTTTTCAATCGGGCGACGTAGTTCTGAGACGTTTGGTCTATCTGGGTATCAAGGAATTGAGCTCAGTGGCCGAAAATATAATAATCGTCACCGCCAGCTTAACCAAGGATATGACGGGTGAGCTTGAGTTTACGAATAATAAAATTTCAAGATAATGGAGTTTCAAATAATTGACAATAAAATACCGATCGAATATCAATTATTTTTGTATACCGTCTGTCCATTTTGGAAATCGTACTGTAAATAATAATGAATAATATCTGATTGAAAGAAAGTTGATTACTCTAATGAAATTTTAATGATAAATTAATAACTATTTATAATTAATTCTCAATAAATTAATGAATCGTTCAGGAAAGGAGGATCTCTACAGGGCTGCTGCGATTCGAGCTCTCTGTACCATCACCGAGGGCGGAATGTTAGCCGGAATCGAGAGATACATGAAGCAAGCGATTGTCGATCGCTCGCCGGCTGTCTCGAGCGCCGCTCTAGTCTCGTCCGTTCATCTGACCGGTGTTTCCGGCGACGTAGCCCGACGATGGGCGAACGAAGCACAGGAAGCTCTGAATTCCGACAACGTTATGGTGCAGTATCACGCACTCGGTGTTCTCTATCAGGCGCGAAAATCGGACAAGCACGCGGTTATAAAGCTCGTCGCTAAGCTCATGAGAACGAGCCCAAAAAGTCCATACGCCGCTTGTATGCTAATCAGAATGGCGTGCAAGCTTCTCGACGAGACTAACGAGGGTGGTGAACTTCTTGATTTTATCGAAGCCTGTCTACGTCATAAATCCGAGATGGTCGTTTACGAGGCAGCTCATGCTCTCGTGAATCTCGGTCGTAGCGGTATTCGTGAAATTGCCCCGGCAATAAGTATTCTTCAGTTGTACTGCGGTTCACCAAAACCGGCGGTTAGATTTGCCGCCGTTCGTACACTGAACAAAGTCGCAATGTCACATCCGGCAGCTGTGACAGCATGCAATCTTGATCTTGAAAATCTCATAACCGATCCCAACAGATCAATAGCAACTTTGGCGATAACGACACTACTGAAAACCGGTGCCGAGAGCTCGATCGATCGTTTGATGAAACAAATTGCTACTTTTGTCTCGGAAATCTCGGATGAATTTAAAGTTGTCGTTGTCCAAGCGATCAGGGCTCTTTGTCAAAAATTCCCCCGCAAACACGCCGTACTGATGAACTTTTTATCGGCAATGCTGAGAGACGAGGGTGGTTTGGAGTACAAGGTAGCAATAGCCGACACGATAATAGCCGTTATGGAGGGCAATGCCGAGGCTAAAGAAGCCGGATTGGCGCATCTTTGTGAGTTTATCGAAGATTGCGAACACACGTCACTGGCAGTTCGTATACTTCATCTCCTCGGTCAGGAAGGACCTACCTCGAAACAACCATCCCGATATATTCGATTTATTTACAATCGCGTTATACTCGAGAGCGCTAGCGTAAGAGCCGCTGCTGTAACCGCTCTCGCTCGTTTCGCCGCTGCTTGTCCGGATTTACTACCAAATATTCTCGTTTTACTGTCGCGTTGTCAGCTTGATTCCGACGACGAGGTACGCGATCGCGCTGCCTATTACTGCACGATATTGCAATTGCAAAATGATCCGACGATTTTGCCGCTCGTTCATCCACCACTACTCTCTATTCCGAGTCTCGAGAGAGCACTTCGCAGCTACGTGAGAACTCCCATGGACGAACCTTTCGACATATCTCAGGTAATCACTCGTGGGTTTATTGTTGTAGCTGCGAAAAAGCTAAAAAAAACCGGGGATCAAAAAATGTTCAATCATAATTCTACTCACGATTAGTATATCACGAGAGAGAACATTATAAATGTTGAATCGATGAAAATTGTTACTTTCTCAGGTACCACCGGCTCAAACAGTCGAGGAACCGATGCAAACGGAAGTGCATCTAACGACAAAGCCACAACAACCTAGACTCACCAGAGAGGAAAGTTATGCGGAGAAATTATCTCAGGTGCCTCAATTGGCATCGGTCATCAATGAATTTTCGCTCTTCAAATCCTCACCAATATTCGAACTTACCGAGTCCGAGACCGAGTATAACGTAAAGTGCGTCAAGCATTCGTTCGCCGAATATCTCGTTCTGCAATTTGACTGTCTCAACACCCTGTCCGATCAGCTTCTCGAGGACGTAAGAGTTGCGGTCGAAGCGCCAGAAGGGTGAATATCAGATTTCCGGTCGACTCTTCGATATCGCGCTTTCGAGAAGCTTATAGTTGTATAAAAAATCCACTTCTTCTTCAGATATACGGTACTCTGCGAAATTCCATGCCCTCGTCTCGCTTACAACGAGCCCGGAACAACGTACACGGTATTGGTGTATCCCGAAGATATTCACGCGAGCGTAGCAACGATTCCGACTACTCTGCGATTCATGGCGCGGGATTGTGATTCCGCTACTGGATTGCCCGAAACCGAGCAAGGATATCACGACGAATATATGGTTCGATGTTCAATATTTCCGTGCATGCATTTTAATCTATATTTATTAGGGTGGCCCTTAATATGGGTCAAAAAAAAATTGATCGCGCCGCCCTTCAAAGCCGTTTCGAATACTAAAAAAAAACCTACGCGAAGCCCCAGCTATGTCCGTTAAGAGGAAGACGTGGCTGTAAGTATGAACTTAAATTAAAATATCAATTTTTCTTCATGATTGGAGAAATTTTGATTTTTTTCATCTAGTTAATGTGTCAATTTTTTTTTTAACTTTCCGAAGCTATTGTTTATTGGTATTCAATATACAGATCAGATAATATAGTCCTCCATACTAGATTTGATGAACGTTCGGGTCTGCCATCCTATTATTTTGGAACAATGGTTTGATTTAGCTGCTGTCAAACGTTTTTAATCATATCAAAATCAAACGTTAAATTTGCATCTTGTCAGAAAAATCTATTAAGTAAGAAGGATATAAATTCACGATAAACCATTCACATCGAACTTCCGGATCGGCTAGAATTGTTTTTTTTTTTTCAATTTTGTTAGAAATATTCCTTGTGTGCTGAGATGCAAACATATTAATATTTCACTGAGATCAGACTTCCAGTGATGTGGATAAAAAATATATTTGAAAATTACTTTCGCAAAAATGCATAAGGACATTTTAAATTTGGCAGGATTTTAAACTTGGCGAGCTTGTTCGTTTTATTGAAAACAAAGAAATTATTTATTCGCACAAGTCATCCAATTGGTCGGAAAAAACATAATATTTTTTTCGTAATATTTTTTTCATAATAAGTTCGATGTGAATGGTTTATCGTGAATTTATATCCTTCTTACTTAATAGATTTTTCTGACAAGATGCAAATTTAACGTTTGATTTTCATATGATTAAAAACGTTTGACAGCAGCTAAATCAAAAAATAATAGGATGGCAGACCTGAACACTCATCAAATCTAGTATGGAGGACCATATTATCTGATCTGTATATTGAATACCAATATACAATAGCTTCGGAAAGTTAAAAAAAAAATTGACACATAAACTACATGAAAAAAATCAAAATTTCTCCAATCATGAAGAAAAATTGATATTTAAATTTAAGTTCATGCTTACAGCCACGTCTTCCTCTTAACGGACATAGCTGGGGCTTCGCGTAGGTTTTTTTTTAGTATTCGGAACCGCTTTGAAGGGCGGCGCGATCAATTTTTTTTTTGATCCATATTAAGGGCCACCCTAATATATATATATATATAAATGAATCCCTATTTCCCTTGGTCACGCCATAACGTGAGAACGACTTTACCGATTTCATTCATCTTTTTTTTTAAGTTTTCTAATACTTTGTAGAAGGTTTTTTTACGGAAAGAAAAATTAAGAAAATTGCGCAATTGGAAAATTTCAGAAAACTTAACGACTATTTAACCTTCGCGCGTTTGACAGTTCGCGCGAAACAAATGTGCTTTAATAGATGCATCGTTCGGCATCTATCGATCAAAAAATTCATTGTGTAAGCGGTAAATTCAAAGTGAAACATTCAGACAGGACAACGTCTGTCGGGTCAGCTAGTTTTAGATATATATTTTTTTCATCTATATTTTGAACATTTTAAGGTCTTCTTTATTCCCGTCATTTTTCCTTTGAAAATTATGATATACCGGGTGATGCTAAGATTCTGCGAATAACCGATTTATTTGCAGCTGGAAGATCTGGAAGTGACGTTGGCTGATCAGATGCGTGGCTCCGGTGGGCGGGGATTGGACTTTGGTGCCGCCTGGGAAACGACGAAATCTCGGGGTTTCGCGGCAATGGAAGAGACTTTTGCCCTCGGAGCAACGGTCACGACACTCGAAGGCGCGGTGCAGAGTCTCGTAGGATTTTTAGGACTCGAAGCGGCTGAACGTAGCGAGCGTGTACAGCCGGGTGTGGGCGGTCACGTTTTACTTTTGCACGGTGTATTCAGAGGTGGCAAAGAGCTGTTTGCTCGCGCCAGACTTGCCCTCTCGAATGGACAAGTTACAATGCAACTCTCGGTACGCTCACAGGATCCTGATGTCGCCGAGCTGGTTCTGTCTTCCGTAGGATAATAATGATAACTCGAACGCAGAATCGAGCTGTGCACAGCAATGAGGCGACGGAGTTGTACAGAACACACAAGAAAAATTACTCTAGATCGCGTCTTAAAAATTTTTTTTTTTTTTTTACTGTAGGAATACACCAATTTCCATGAAGAACCATTTTTTTCATTGTACCGCTGTTACTATATGTGAACTTTACCGTATGTACAATTGGGTGAAACTATCGATATAACCATTAATAAATAATAAAATATCTACCTGGGTGCATCACATTGTTTAAATTTCCATGCTGGAAGTCGGGCTTATATTTTATTATCGTTTACCTATGGGACACGGCGGGACACCTTTTTATCCGCGGGTAGAGCTGGCATGAGCGAGCTCCGGTAATATTACCGACCGTTGCCACGTTTTTTTTTTCATTTCGCATACGGGAAGCAACATCGTGGGTGCGTTCTTGGCGCAGGGATTGTTTGTTCTTCCGACGAAAAATGGCCGCTGTACTGGATGAGGTTGGCAAGTCCGCCGAGAAACTCGTGGACGAAGAAAAGGAAGATATCATTGACGAGGAGGATGAATCCGGACCAGCGGATGCCACGAAGAAGAAGAAGAAGAAGAAAAAGAAAAAGAAGCACGGTGAGTTGATTAATTTACAAAACCACTTTCCGGGAGTCCCCCCCCCCCCCCCCCTATGTGCTTCAGCACTTACTCCGGTCTGTGATCAACATTTTTCAACAATCCTCGTTTATTTTTGGCTCTATTTTTTCCAACGTAGATACGAACATTTTTCAGATACGAATTATCTCTATCAGTACTCGTTGCTTTTTTTTTTACCATCAGCTTTGGTGTCAAAATTATGTTGTGTTGGTTTTTATGTTTTTGCATCGGATTAACAACATTTCATTGTCTTTTCATTAATTATATATTTTGTCGGAAAATCCTGAGTGCTTTGGTACCAATAGTCGGAATTGCAAGAACTGTAATGTTTCAGCGAAACGGGGTCACCAATCTGATCTGAGTTTTATTCTCTGGTCGTATGACGTTGCCTCGATCTCCTTTTCTTTTCATTCTACTTTTTTTACTTTACTCTTGTACATTCGTAAAATAATATTTATCGTTATATTCTATAACTGTGAAGAGATTTCCCTGGTGAGAAATTAACTAATTAGTTAACAACACTCTAGATTATTTGATAGGGACGTATAAAGATGATATAAAATTTGAATTCATGGTGAAATAAAAATAAATTTTATAAGAATTTATAGTATTGAAATAAAATTTAGTGATGATATATTTTAAGGATGAAAATAATAGGAACATTTTCAATTTCATTACATGTATGAGTTGGTATAACCGTTTATACCATTTGTTGAATATCCTAATAATTGTACGGTGTTCACTTTGCGTTACCTCCTTTTGAATTTGCTCATTTCATTTGATAGTTAAAAAATATTTTTATCGTTGTGTTGTACACAGAAACGGGTAAATTTTAATTTTGCTGTGACCTTGTGACAAAATAAAAATTTCTACACTTTTTTATTCAATCAAAGCTCATTTTTTATTTATTGCCATTTTACGTTATTGTCCCATGATTACTAGAAGTTTTTATTATTTATTGTGGATTATTTAAAAAATTGATAATCCATTAACAAGAAATTGGGGCGTTGGAGAAAGTGAAAAATTCAATGTTACGCATTTGTGACTCTGTAAATCTGTGATAACAAATCATCAATTATAGGGACCAACGAAGCAAATCCTCCGGACGAGGAGGACGATACGAAAATAACGGAAAACGGCGCTGCCGAAGGAGCTTCCGCGACGACTGAGAATGGAGCAGAGAACGAGGAAGCCAAGAAAAAGAAGAAGAAGCGTAAACCACGAGGAAAAGGTGGCAAACAACAAACGAATCCTCCAACAGTTCCCATCTCCGAATTATTTCCCGATGGTAATTTCCCCGAGGGTCAAATAATGGAACATCCCTCGGCGGCTGGAGTGGACGACAAGACGGCCAAGGATAGGTTCATGAGCGAGGAGGCTCGTGCTCTCGACAGAATGCAGAATGATATTTACAACGAGGCACGCCACGCAGCAGAGGCTCATCGACAGACGAGAAAACACATTATGAATTGGGTTCGTATTTGCATCGTAAAATCATTGAGAACGCAGCCTAACGTGCATCGCAATTTATCAATATTTTCGTCAGGTGAAACCCGGAATGACGATGATCGAGATTTGCAACGAGCTTGAGAATACCGCGAGAAAATTAATCGGTGAGGACGGTCTCAAAGCCGGTTTGGCATTTCCGACTGGTTGCTCGCGCAATCATTGCGCCGCTCATTACACACCAAACGCCGGTGATCCCACCGTGCTCTGTTACGACGACGTAACAAAGATCGATTTCGGCACTCACATAAACGGACGTATAATCGATTGCGCGTTTACACTCACCTTCAATCCGAAGTACGACAAACTGATCGAGGCTGTTCGCGACGCGACCAACACGGGAATCAAAGCGGCCGGCATTGACGTTCAGCTTTGTGACGTTGGTGCCGCAATACAGGAGGTCATGGAATCGTACGAGGTGGAAATCGATGGAAAAACTTATCAGGTTAAATCGATAAGAAATCTCAATGGGCACTCTATTTCACCTTATCGAATTCACGCCGGTAAAACCGTGCCAATTGTGAGAGGTGGCGAAGCCACCAGAATGGAGGAAAATGAATTCTACGCTATCGAAACTTTTGGCTCTACCGGCAGGGGTATCGTTCACGACGACTCGGATTGTTCTCATTATATGAAGAGTTTTGACGCTGGTTATGTTCCCCTCAGATTACAGAGCAGCAAGTCACTGTTGAATACAATCAACAAAAATTTCAGTGAGTAAAACTTCGACGTGCTCTGGGACCGAAAGTTTCATTTTTTTTTTTCATCGCGTAAACATAGATTCGTCTATGAGAAGACAAAAACTGTTAAAAAGAGCATTGCTCTTTGTTTTTCTCGTTATTCAGGTACGCTGGCTTTCTGCAAACGTTGGTTGGATCGCGTTGGTTGCACCAAATATCAGATGGCACTGAAGGATCTGTGCGACAAAGGTGCGGTCGACGCTTATCCTCCGTTGGTCGATGTCAAAGGATGTTATACCGCCCAGTTCGAGCATACGCTAGTTCTACGTCCAAACTGCAAGGAAGTCATTTCACGCGGTGACGATTACTAAATCGAGCTGCGCAACTATCGCGCCGATGAAAAATTATTGTCGTGCTTCGAATTCGGACTCTAGCGCCAAAGCGGTTATTCTCGTGTCACTCGTCTCGAATTAACACACTCGTTTTAGGCACGTGCGAATAAAACCACGTGAAATTTGTGTGGTCCCATTGAATCGCGTTTCTCGCCGTGCGATCAAACGACCAGAGGACCTGCTGAATTATCGCTCTGGCACTAAAGTTTTAAAAAAATTGTCATTGCCGTTACCTTTTTTGATCATGCGAAAAATTTCCTTCTTTTTTCTTTTTTTTTGGTCCCCACGCACGTTTTTATAAACGCCTTTTTTCGTCAGCGCGGCAGTTCGAATTTGCACGCGCGAAATATCGTATCGTCGTTTATTGCGTTTATCTTCCCGCCATATTAATCTTCACACATTATATTGGTTTGATTTAACGTATTGTTTTTTTTTTTTGTTCGTTTCTCTTACCGACCATCGAGGAAGACCGGAAGGCTAATATTAATGTTAAATAAAATATATTTCGAATTTTTTATTTTCTTACAAACGAAGAACCATTGTCCCGAGGTGTAAAGAATAATAATATGTGATTTAGCGAGGATTGAGATATTTTATAGAAATTTTCTACGGAATATTTATTTACCAAGATCGTAGATTTTTGTTTTGTTTTGCTTTATAATTAAAAAGGAATGCCACTCGTGCATTCGATAAACTAATTTACAGTGTAAAGACAACGATCTTTAACGTTAACACACGTTAAGTTAAATGTAATTCCTTCAAGTAATATGGTACAAATAATAGTATAATCGTGGATGCGATTCGGGTCGTAAATTATTAGCATTATCAATTGTATTACGCGAATTCGTACTTGGTCAGGGAGAATTCAAAGTGACCTCTATTGTTATTTAATGTTATTACTTTCGTACGTTAAATTTAAATGTACGTGGTCCCACGATTCAGGCCACTTTGACAAATAGGGGAAAAAAAACAGCGAGAAATCGTTACGAACGCGAAAATTTCGTTATCTCGCAACGAAATCACGAAGAATAGTCGAGACGATGCGGATATAAATGACGATCGACTTGACGCAGTGATAAATCTAACAATATATAATTGAATTAATCGTAACGAGATTTTTGTAAATATAAATTCTATGAGACTCGCGGATACGTGTGGTTGGTCCATTTTTCAATATTGGCTCAACTCCAAAGGCCCTTTTTTTGAATTACGAACTCGCATGCACGAACGTCCTTCTAATATCTATATATATGTGTATATATATATATGTATATGTTTATATGTACACACAGTCGATGAACGCTTTGAATATATATATTAGGGCGATTTATTTATTTTTTCAGTCCCCACCCGAAATTTTGTTGGATATGTCGAAAAAGAAATTCCCTGAAAGTTACAGCCCTTAATATTAATTCTAGGTACTTTCCCAAAGCGTGAGAAGATTTTCCATCTAAAATACACGTAAATCGAATTTTTTTTTTTTAACTTTCTATAACTCAGCCGCATTTTATGCTATCATATTGTTCTTGGTTTCGATTCACTCAGACTAAAACAATCTAAAAAAGTGCCTTTTGCGGTGAAAGTGTAAATCGCACTGTTGAGTACGGGTCACTAAAGTTGATTTGTACCCAAAATTCTCGTTTTTCGCTGTTATCTCCGAAACAATTAACTTTACGAAAAAAATGTAAATGAAAAATTTGTTGGAAATTTAATTTCCTACAAAAAAGGTCCTATCGACCCAATTGCTTAGAATAATATTTCTTGAGATATTGAACTTTAACTTATGAGTAGTATAAAATTTATAAAATATGAAATATTAAATAATAATAATAAAATAAAAAATAAAAAAAAGTTCAATATCTCAAGAAATATTAACCTAAGCAATTGGGTCGATAGGAACTTTTTTATAGTAAATTAAATTTCCAACAAATTTTTCGTTTACATTTTTTTCGTAAAGTTAATTGTTTCGGAGATAACAGCAAAAAAACGAGAATTTTGGGTAAAAATCAACTTCAGTGACCCGTACCAACTCACCAGTACAATTTACACTTTCGCCGCAAAAGGCACTTTTTTAGACTGTTTTATTCCGAGTAAATCGAAACTAAGAACAATATGATAGCATAACATGCGGCTGAGTTATAGAAATTAAAAAAAAAAAAAAAAATCGATTTACGTGTATTTTAGATGGAAAATCTTCTCACGTTTTGGGAAAGTACTGAGAATTAATATTAAGGGCTGTAACTTTCAGGGAATTTATTTTTCGACATATCCAACAAAATTTCGGGTGAGGACTGAAAAAAAAATAGTCGAAAAAAAAATCGCCCTAGTATATATATATATATACGTACGTAGAAAAATGACAAAGTTCTTCGCTATATATACCTATCAAGGCGATTCGCGACCGACTCCGTTTTTCTCTCTTCTCTTTTACGGGTCTGTAACAACTGTTTGGAACAAGGTTCTCTATACTTATATATATATATATATATATAAATTTATATGTGGGAGTACTTAATTACTGGGAATCCGTGCGTGTCCGTAATTTCGCTCTTGCGTTAATCAGTGGATTTGGTGGCTCGACAATTTGAGGCTGCTCCTGTTTGTCAATGAAAAATAATGTTCAAGGTGTTTTTTTTTAAATATCCAATAGCACTCTTCATTTTTCACTCATATTTACTCACCGTGAGTTGAATATGCCTCGCTCTCTGCTCCAGAGCTCTCTGCAAGGCCGTCCTAGGATCATCTTTGTACGTCTCTTCGCGGTTTCTCTCAGCCTCTTTTCTCATCGTCGTTTCTCGTTGTTTCTCCAGTGCTCTCTGTAGCTCGCTCTTCTGATTCAAAACGTTTCTTCCACTGTGCAAATTAACGTATTCTTTATTGCTCGTAAAAATTATCGAAGGACACAAACACTTATTCCATTTATACGATGCTCACATTTTTTGATTGAACAAAAGTTCTCTTCGAAGATCCTTGTGATTGTTGGAAATGAGGCACGGATTGTAAGGCTTTTTTGGTAATATTAGACCGTCCGGACCCATGTGAGGAGCCGGTGGTGGCGGCGGAACACCCATCACCGGTGACATTTCCCTACCTGAAAAATATACAACCAAAAAGTAATATTTGAAGAAATAATAATAATAAAAATGATTACTGTTATTATACGCAATCTGAGAATCTGTAGAATTTTATCGAAAATCTTTTTACTCGTATGGCGCCCTATTTTACCTTCAAGAAAAGCTATTCGGGCCCTAACGGAACGATCCTCGCACATTGCAGTTTATATCGATACAAAGCAAAGAGGCATCCGCCAGACCAGTAAGGGGTATCAAACAGCAAAGTTCTATATACTTTTACATAGGGCTTCTCATACTAATCGGATAGAGGCACGTATTATACGTAGGTACGTCAAGGTAAACTGCTCGCGTTGGATATATGTCGGTATCAAGATACAAGTGCATCTATATTGATGAAATTATTCGTCAAGAATTACAGCGAGATGATGAGCTTTACTATCTGAGCTTGTGTGAGAGCACAAAAAATTCGTGGCGAATTTCTCCAACATTGAGAATTTAGACTCGATCAGCGTATTTCCCTATGGTTATTTTCATCTCTATGAACGAGAGTACCAATATTAAGGATTTATGGGCTGTAAAAAATCGACAGTAAAATTTTATGATATTTTAAATGAATTTTAGAATGATGTACTTATGGAACTGATGAATCTATGACGTAATGAAAATACGGAAACATCGTAATTTCAGGACTTTCTCGCAATTTACATAAAAAATTACGTTGAAAATGGCAGTATGTAAGGGGATAAAAATTTGTCAATACAACTGGTCGATAATTTATATTTTTATTCTTCATTTAACCAACCCTACGAGTCTCTCTTTCTCTCTTTCTCTCTTTTTCTCTTTCTCTCTTTCTCTCTTTCGCTCTTTCTCTCTCTGTCTGTCTGCGCCATCAGAACGGAGATGAATTTGATGATATTTTGAATACATTTTTCTTAAGGGGAACTTTTTTTTAGAATGCTGGTTTTATGGAACTGATGAGTCTATGACCTAATGAATGTTATGGAAACATCGAAATTTCAGGACTTTCTCTCAATTTACATAAAAAATTACGATGAGAATGGCAGTATATACGGAGATAAAAATTAGTCAATAAAACCGATGGATAATTTTGATTTTTATTCTCCTTTTAGCCATCTCTTCGAGTCTCTTCCTCTCTCTCTCTCTCTCTCTCTCTCTCTCTCTCTCTCTCTCTGTCTGTCTGCGCCATCAGAACGGAGATGACTTATCGATCTTTCATTTTACGTGGCAAGCACCGTCCCAGCATCCATCTCGTCTCATCGAGATTGGCATTATTCGATTATTATTGATTCCCTGCTGCATTTCCAAAATTGGATTGGTTGAATATTGGCGTGAAATTGGGCAATGAGGATGCACCGGTTAATAGGAGCATCGCCGATCGATAATAATCGGTATCTGATAATATATATCAAGGGACCTATCACCGGAACAAGTAATTATTAAGGTAGTAGTCTGGTAACTTAAGCCGGTTTTCAGGTCTTTTTTGGAGGGCGTTTTATTGTAGGAAAATAAAAATGAATGGCGGACTTTGGAAAAAAAAACTTTTTTTTTCCAAAGTCCGCCATTTTGTTATTTATCCATGAAATTTAACTTCAGTAGTTACGACCAGAATGACATGTCTATAGATTAAGAATTATCAAGAATTTTTTATTTCAGATAACATCAAGAGCCAAAATCACCGGGGCCATCCACGCGCTTTTTTTTTCGAGGTGCCAACTTCGATCAATAATAATAATAATAATAAACTATTAAATTTTTTCAAAAAAATTTTTTTTCGTATCTCTAATATGTAAATAAAAGCATCCTAAATATACAAAACGATTCATTTCTATTTTCCTAAAAAAAAAAGCCCTCCAAAAAAGACATGAAAATCGGCTTAAGTTACCAGACTACTACCTGAAGAAAACCAACGATGATGAATTGAAATTTAAAAAAAAATGTTGGAACAACTTTTGTAACAGGTAGCTCGGAGCATTCACTATCATTTATTTGAAAAATGAACAAACAGTATCTACCGATTCTCTAAAAACGTTAAAAAATTAAAAAATCCGCAGCAACGCGAACAGAGAAATCTCGCACCGTCGTCACGGATGATTCGGTTTTACGAGCCGAAAGTGAAATTCTTACGGTGTAATAAAAATAATAAAAAACGAGTCGATATATATTCATCAAGTTATCCCATGAGGTAGTACGATTATCCTCGGAAATGAATAATATACAACACGTCCGTTTATAGCTATATTATTTGTGTATTATACCGCTTCCTTTTAACGTTGTATCATACTGTCTCACCTACACACTTTCCCTTTCATAAAATCGGTAAATAAAATTTGAAAAAAAAAAAAAAAAAAAAACAGCAACTCAATATACGGGGTGTCCCAAATCTAGCACATTAGAGTGACACGGGGGTTAAATTGGTTCCGGACCTATAAGAATAAACCAAAATGATCTCAGTAAAAATCCAATGGTTTTCGAGAAAAATCGTTACCTAGTAATTTTTATTTCGCTACCGTTGCTATGAATTACTTTGGGTTTATTCATAATTTTATTCCTAAAACATGTGCCGTTTGTGTATTAGGGTTGGAGGTGAACATTTTGAACACATGTTGTAAAAATTGAATAAATCATTAAATATTATTATTTTTTGTTTCCTTATACTCCCACAAATGTACTATTTTTTATTCTTTTTACAATCAGTTTGCTTACCGCCTTAGGTATCTACTTCGTCCGCTTTAGTGCCTTTTGTTCAAACCCAAAATAATTCAGAGCAATGGTAGTGGAATAACGAGTAGCGATTTCCCGAGAAATCAAAAAAGACGATTTTTCTCAAAAACCATCAGACTTTTACTGAGATCATATTTGTTTATTCTGATAGGTCCAGAGCCAATCTAACTCCCGTGTCATTCTGACGTACTAGTCTTGAGACATCATGTATATCTTTGTACCGAGTATGATCGCAGAACTAATTTCCTAAAAACTAACGGATAGATTGTATTTCCCGACGACGGTAAAATTGCGCATTTGGTATGCAATTTAATTTCTTCTTCGCTCATTCATTCGTTAATATGCGAAAACAAGCGATTCGACGCGAATACTCGCTATATTAATACGAAGCTCGCGTTACTTTCGCGCGATAGTCTCATGGATGTACTCGTATACGCATTTCACGAGAATTACTCACGCGATACGTATCATCTAGCAGTAACAGGAAGAGGAAGCCAACGACGAACTCTTATAATACCTCTTTCTCTTTCTTTATCACTCTCTCTTTTTCATAATTCTCGGATCGAACACTGAAAATAATAAATAAAATTAATTTACGTAACTTTCTTGCTTGTACACTTATATTGTGATAAATATATTCGTTTTTACGTTACCAATAACCATTTAGCATGTCATTAGCAATGATTCGAATACCTCTGACGTGTCGTCCTTGTTTTCAACGTTGCATCATTCCTATCGACGCGTTCGAGTACTCGCATGCTCGTGTCGGAAACTCGGTAACACGCGTATGTTATAATGCAATCGTTGGATTAGGAAATCGAGAAATTATATTGCAAAGACTCAGCAGCGCGAGTCGGACGCCCACGGAAAATCGGTAACAACTCCTCCGAGGAATTCGAATACACATAGACGCTAACCCTCGTCGAGTATATTTTGATTTATGAACGTCAGAAATATTGTTTTTTTCTTTCGCCGATTTTTTTTTATTCATATACGAGGTCTGTTCAAAAAGTATCGCGAATTTTGAATTTTCGTCGGCTACGTATATTCGGTTTTCGATTTTTTTGTGGCGTTAGGTTAGTACTCGTGTCCCTTACTTATTCTGAAAAAATCGGCCATTTTGAATGTTTATTTAATTGTTGACGGCTGTTTTGGTTAGAAGTATTTTGGCTTGTCTTCGATTTTTGCCTATTCCCAAAAATGCAGCTTCCATTGCGATGATTGAGCTTTGGTTTCCACGTCATAACCATAAACCCATGATTCGTCACCGGTTATGACCCTCTGGAGGAAATTTGGGTCGTCGCGGACCGAGTCCAACAGCTCCTTAGCAATGTTAACGCGACACTGTTTTCGTTCGAAATTGAGCAATTGGCACGAATTTCGCGGTGGCCCGTCTCATGCCCAAATCATTGGTAAAAATCGAATAGCACGAGCCAATCGATGTGTTTAGTTCCTCGGCAACTTCTCTAACGGTGATTCGACGATTGGCCAATATTACTTTCTTCGCTTCATCAATGTTTTCGTCTGTTGTTGATGTGCTCGGGCGTCCGGAACGCATTTCATTGGTCGCGTCTTCTCGGCCCTCTGAGAACATTTTGTACCACCGATAAACGTTGCTTTGGTCCAAGGTAGCTTCGCCATATGCCACAGTCAACATTCGGAATGCGTCCGCGCAATTAATTTTGTTTTTCACACAAAATTTCATACAGATTCTTTGATCGATTTTGTGGAATAGGCAAAAATCGAAGACAAGCCAAAACACATCTAACCAAAACAGCTGTCAACGTTTAACTAAACATTCAAAATGGCCGATTTTTTTAGCATAAGTGAGGGACACGAGTACCAACCTAACGCCACAAAAAAAAATCGAACATCGAATATACGCAGCCCGCGGAAATTCAAAATTCGCGATACTTTTTGAACAGACCTCGTACACACTGGCTACGTTATCGTATAGATGTTATAATCGAGTATTGAAGTTTTCAAAGGTTTCAAAAAATCGTATCTCAAGTCCCAAACCAGAGATCGTTCGAAAGCCTTTTATGATGTAAAAGAAAGAATTCAAAACGTTATATGAAAAATGGTAAAATTCTACCCTTTAAATAGTTGTTTTATTTCAAAAAGAACAACAATGTATCTCACATATAGAACATTTGTTTATGGGATCGTGGAAATATTTCCAACAATCCCTCCTTTGGGATTTTCGACATGATTTTTTTCCGGCAAGTTGATGAGTAACGAGGAAAAGTAAATTAGTTATTTAAATCTTGCCAAATAACAATTATTAGCCCAATTAACGCAATCGCGAATAATTAACTTTTCCCCGTTCATTGACGAATGCGTTATTGGGCTAATAATGTTTACTTTTCAGAATTTAAATCCTTTCGAAAATAGCATTGATTACCGTGTTTGTTACCGACCGAGACCCTCCGCGTGCACTAACCACAGAGGGGAAGAAGGAGATTTAAGTAGCGTGAGAAAGAGGGGGCGAGGGTCACGAGCTCGAGATTTAGAATACAGCCCATAACCCCAACGGCAACACGTCGCAAAGATATTGTCCCAAATTCAATGTACTTTAATATATAACAATAATGACAATAATTCAAGATCTCGGATGAGTGAAAAATTTTTCGTGCGATCTCGTCGGTACGATGACTCGTGTTTATTTCTTCGTGCTTCATTAAAAAAGAGAAAGAATAAAGAACACTCGATGACGCCATCGTCGGCTCGGGATCTATTCATCTACGGCACGTACTTATTGACGTTAATCCACGCGGGCGCGCCAAAAACAATATTATTACGACAAATAGTTCACAACGATATTTGAAGTGACGAGGGGGATAATGTTAATGATCACAATGAACAAAGTTCAGGCCTCTATCATGTGACTCACCGTTTGTCAAAACCCCGCAGCTGTCCTCTTCCCTTTTGACCCCGTTAGTGATCACCTGCAACAAATAGAAACAGATCTATAAGCTGGATAGTTCTCGTCTATTGTTGTATTAAAACCCTAACGAACGTTTACGAAGAAAAGTTATTTATTTTATATAAAATCGAGCGATATTAGAATGAAAATAACTTTAACTTGGTGCAATTTTTCCTTATGTCAGTATTAGAGGAAAATTGTATGAGTTTTTAATAATCAACTAATAAAGATTATTAAAAACCTGATTGATCAATTTATAGAGTATGTTTTAATGAGCAAAATGTTCAAACCGCCATTCCTTATTACTTGACTAATATTACCGGATTATTCTTTGATAAAAAATTGAATTACTTCATTTTACGAATACATCGTTAAAATTATTTCTTCACGCCGAGAAGCGACGCATATCGCAGCGCCATCCATCCTTCATTACCGTCAACTAACGCGCGACCAATTATTGAAAAATGATTCTAGCAATTTTAGCGCTGATTCGACTCCACTTGAAACATAAGATTATCTTCAAAGCTCCATTGTTATTCGATCAGGCACGAAAGCCCAACACACACTCTCTCTCTCTCACGCTTTTTCTTCCCTACTTTTCAACAAGCTACTGGTTAAAACATTCGAAGTGGAATCCCAGACGGACGTGCTCCATTGAACATGTGTACTAACATACTCCACGGTTGTCTTGTTTTAACGATTTTGCATTTGGTAATTATTGCTGTTGTGGGGAAGTCGAACAGAACGAAATAAAAAAAAAACCGAGAGCAGCGAAGAAAGACACGGAGAGAAATAGAAAGAACGGGCGTGCCGGAGTAGCGAAGAGTAGAAGGAGAGAGGCAATCGAGAGGAAAAACGTGCCCGAGAACACGGAGCAAAAGGGGATTTGCCGTATGAGCGTAAAACGTGTAATGCCAGAAGATGCGGAAGCTCGTTCGTACAGAGCCATCGTTCGTTACGTGGCCGAAGCTCTTTTAACGGTTCGACGAGTATGCTGGAATTATCGAGAGGAGCCGCGGCAGTGTTGGAAGACACCGATGCTTCAATTCTCTTTTCGCCCGTCATTGGAGTTGTATTTAAGGGGTTAAATTCAATAAAGACGTTTTTTTCTTCAATTCAATAAAGCCACGAACCAGATAAACAAATAATGAGATAAATTTGACGTTTATTTTTACTTTTTGTTACCGTACGTTCGTGGATATACGGATGATTCAATATGGCGCGTGAATAGTTTCATGCTCACGTTGAAGCTATATACGTGAGAGGCTATCGGTCACGTGACTGGTCAATTTAGAAAAAACAAAGTGTTGCGACAACGGCCGTACAGATAACCGAAGAAAAATGTACTATCGCACTGGTGAAATGTATAAAGAGTACTTTTTTCGAGTAATTTTTACAATAATTGGATTAAAACTTACGGACGTGGTTGTAAAGCCGAATTTTCTCATTCACGATACTCCCATTTGCTCCGAGAAAACAAAAACACTGTCAATACTTGAACAATTGTGAGAACATTTTTTTTTTCCATGTAGCTTCAGAAAAATATATATTTACGTGACGTTAAGCGCGCGCAGAAATTATTACTGGAAACGTAACAGAGAATGAGTCGACGATGACGAGCTGCTTGACGGTCGGCACGGACGATGAAAGCGAGGCGGTTGAGTATCAACGAGGCCCGGAAGGAAGTGGAATGTATGTACTAATTTTTTTTTTTATTATCCGAGGGGACTATCGCCCCGGTCTCTCTGAGCTTCGCAACTCGCGTTGCGTCCTCGTCTAACCAGCAATGCATACGCACAACGGCGCTGTTTACGAAGAAGCGAAGAAAAGAAAAGATTCAACGATAACTCCGCGTTAATTTTTTCTTCTACGAAATCTCTTGGGAGCGGTAATCTCAAAGCGATATTTATCAGCTCGTATATTTCAATAACCAACTACGAACGGACGCCGAAGTCTTTCGACGTTAAGTAATGATAAAAAAAAAAAGCCGTAGATATTCGAGAAATAAAAGTCACGATAACGTCGAAATATTTTATATATTTCAATTCGAAATATCGGCTAAAGCGAAGAATATGGATACGCGTATATTTATATGGATACAGATCTCTTAGTGATAACGATCGAAGGAAACACATTTTATTTTATCTTCTCGTTACACTCGATTCTCATGAAGTTCAATTGAATGCCAATTTATTAGTTTTAATGGTAATTTTAAACGGAAAATAAAGCGAAATTTTCATTAACGTTTAGGATGATTGAATAATCCTCCTTGCGATCATAAATTTATTTCAATTTCTATTCACTTTCACTATTCGATTTCACTTTAGTATTAGTTTTATAATACTTCGTTAATTTAACCGACAGCAGTGGACGCGTGATCGGTACGCGGCTATGCCGATCGCCCATGTTAAGCGGTATTGGCCGCGATCAGTATCGAGATGGGTGACCGTTTAGCCGTGCACTAGCTCGCACGCCGACTACCGAGCGGAAGGCAGTTTTTCTCAGTTTCCGATGGTAAGAGAACTGAAAATCAGTAAAAAAAAATAAAGTCTGATCTCCTGCATGAGGATTCATCAAGCATATCCTTTCTTACGTATATCTTGCTACTACAATAAAGCTGGAGAGTTTGTATGTTTGTTTGAACGTGCTGATCTCCGGAAATACTAATTCGATTTGAAAAATTGTTTTTGCATTAGATAGCCCGCTTATTCGGGAATGCTCCAGACCATATAACTTCATGCTTATGACCTTAAGGAGCGACGGCAGTGGCGGTTTATTTTTTTAGTGATGGGTCCTTCTATTTTTCCGCATAATTTCCGGATAGTATTTATAGTTAAGGGCTGAGTAAGGGTTTTCACTTTCGAAAAATCGAATTTTTTTTTGTCTTATCTTATTGTTTAATATTTCAAGAATATGTCCTTAAAATTTTAAACCGATCGAAGCGATATTCTTGAAGTTATTGTCTTATTAATATCCTGGCCTTTAACGCTATACCTCTAACAGCTGCGGGCGGTCGGGCTAGCAGTGCACTTTAGACGCGTTTTTCTCAAAACTACTTTTTCAAAGTCCGTGTTCACTGCCATTTAAAAACCACTTGACCGATTCATTTCAAACTTTGTACACATTTTCTACATATAAAATACCTCCCCCCAACGTTTAGTTAAATTTTTTTTTTTACATTAAGGTTGTTTCCCACCCACAAAATGGCGGAATTTTTCGTGGAAAATAACAGTTCGCACTTTAGATGGCCGCCAAAAATTTTTAAATGAAAAAAAAATTTATCAGAGAACGTTGGGGGGAAGATTTGATTATAATTTGACTAAATTTTCATGGTTTTTCATTTTCAGATAATTTCCGGCCGAGTTATAGTGAACACCGCAAATTGTTTTTTTTCCAAGACGTTCTGGGGGAAGCTCTGTTACGGGCTTATGCTTCAATATTTCTGCATGAAAAAATTACACAACATTGTCAAAAGTACGCTCAATAATGTACAAAAGGTTCGAATAAAATTGCTCAATCCATATTTGAGAAAAAAAATCGCAAAAAAAGTGTTTTTTTTACGCTGAAACCCTTACCCCTCCCTTAAGGGCGGGGTAAGGGCTTTCACTTTCGAAAAATCGAATTTTTTTTCTCTTATCTTATTGTTTAACATTTCAAGAATATGTCCTTAAAATTTTAAACCGATCGAAGCAATATTCTTGAAGTTATTGTCTTATTAATATCCTGGCCTTTAACGCTATACCTCTAACAGCTGCGGGCGGTCGGGCTAGCAGTGCACTTTAGACGCGTTTTTCTCAAAACTACTTTTTCAAAGTCCGTGTTCACTGCCATTTAAAAACCACTTGACCGATTCATTTCAAACTTTGTACACATTTTCTACATATAAAATACCTCCCCCCAACGTTTAGTTAAATTTATTTTTTTTTCATTAAGGTTGTTTCCCACCCACAAAATGGCGGAATTTTTCGTGGAAAATAACGGTTCGCACTTTAGATGGCCGCCAAAAATTTTTAAATGAAAAAAAAATTTATCAGAGAACGTTGGGGGGAAGATTTGATTATAATTTGACTAAATTTTCATGGTTTTTCATTTTCAGATAATTTCCGGCCGAGTTATAGTGAACACCGCAAATTGTTTTTTTTCCAAGACGTTCTGGGGGAAGCTCTGTTACGGGCTTATGCTTCGATATTTCTGCATGAAAAAATTACACAACATTGTCAAAAGTATGCTCAATAATGTACAAAAGGTTCGAATAAAATTGCTCAATCCATATTTGAGAAAAAAAATCACAAATAAAGTGTTTTTTTTACGCTGACACCCTTACCCCTCCCTTAATGAGATGCAATTGGTTATGTACTCATAATGCGTATGAAACAGATATATAATCAAAATTTGAAGCGGGTGAAATTGCGGTGCACAGCTAGGCTGTATACGAGGTCTGTTCAAAAAGTATCGCGAATTTTGTGTTTTTTCAAAAAGTATTTATTTAATCATTAATATTTATTTTGTCCCCTTCAAAGTAATTCCCCTCGGATATAATACATTTATGCCAACGTTTTTCCCAATCCTCGAAGCACTTAAAAAAATCATTTTTTGTGATCTTGTTTAGCTCCTCCTTCGATGCCGTCTTTATCGCTTCAATCGTGGCGTAGCGTCGTCCTTTCATGGGCCTCTTCAGTTTTGAGAACGGGAAAAAGTCACAGGGGGCCAGGTCTGGGGAATACTGTGGCTGCGGCATCATTAGAGTGTTGTTTTTGGCTAAAAATTCGCGCACAAGCAACGTGTGTGAGCAGGGGCGTTATCATGGTGCAAAAGCCAATTTTTGTTCTTCCGGAAATCCGGGCGTTTATTGCACCGCGCAAACTGCGCATAACTTGCAGGTAATATTCTTTATTGACTGTACGACCCTGTGGCAAGAACTCATGATGCACCACGCCCCTGCAATCGAAGAAAACTGTGAGCAAAACCTTCACATTCGACCGAACTTGGCGCGCTTTTTTCGGTCTTGGCTCGTGCGGCAGCTTCCATTGCGATGATTGAGCTTTGGTTTCCACGTCATAACCATAAACCCATGATTCGTCACCAGTTATGACCCTCCGGAGCAAATTTGGGTCGTCGCGGACCGAGTCCAACAGCTCCTTAGCAATGTTAACGCGACACTGTTTTTCTTCGAGATTGAGCAATTTTGGCAACGAATTTCGCGGCGACCCGTCTCATGCCCAAATCATTGGTGAAAATCGAATAGCACGAGCGAATCGGTATGTTTAGTTCCTCAGCAACTTCTCTAACGGTGATTCGACGATTGGCCAATATTATTTTCTTCATTTCATCAATGTTTTCGTCCGTTGTTGATGTGCTCGGGCGTCCGGAACGAATTTCGTTGTTCGCATCTTCTCGGCCCTCTGAGAACATTTTGTACCACCGATAAACGTTCCTTCGGTCCAAGGTAGCTTCACCATATGCCACAGTCAACATTCGGAATGCGTCCGCGCACTTAATTTTGTTTTTCACACAAAATTTGATACAGATTCTTTGATCCATTTTTTGGAATAGGCAAAAATCGAAGACAAGCCAAAACACGTATAACCAAAACACCTGTCAACAATTAACTAAACATTCAAAATGGCCGATTTTTTCAGCATAAGTGAGGGACACGAGTACCAACCTAACGCCACAAAAAAATCGAAAATCGAATATACGTAGCCCGCGGAAATTCAAAATTCGCGATACTTTTTTAACAGACCTCGTATATCTCTGTTGGAGAATATGCAGCCACGTGGGTAAAGTATCGGTGGTTGATGCATTTACGTTCCTCCTGGTGAACATTCCGAGACCCATTTCAGTCCGTATTAAAGACTGGTCTATGCATACGCACGCTCAGGTGTCCCACACACCGGCTGTTTCTCTAAGGCTTCCAACGACAGAACGTTACCACGTGAAAAAAAAAACAACTGTTTAACCGTTTGCAAAAATTGCCATGTACGCGAGCTCAGTAACGAATGAATATTTTGAGATAATTTTGTCTCGTTTAATTACACTCGAATGAGAACCGGTCAGTTAATAATGCAATACGAATTAAATTTGCAATACGAACAAAACGTGAAAACAAAATTATTCATATCAAAAATGCTATAAGAACATTGATTTTACATAATAATAATAATGCGAAAAAATAATTAACTAAAGTGTTCAGAGAACGACTTTGGTAATACTGACATTTTTGTACGCCCACGCATTTTTTTTTTTTTTTTTTCTTCGAAAGTGTGTCAACAGGTATTTTAATCGGTTACATACATACAGATATTTGCATAATTTAGTAATATAAAGATTAACATCAATATCAATATTATTATTGTTATTAATGTTATTATTAGAGACTTGGGTGCACCGTTGAAGTCACGCGAATTTGTGCATAATGGCATTTATAATCTAACTGTAAGACGGGAATTTTGTTTTGCCCGTGCATACAGATGGCGTGCGCGTATATAACGTTGCGGTCTGACGCACCGAACGATCGAGAGCGAGAGATACCGAGAAAAGCAGTTGTAAAATCGAGCATTACTTTAGCATCAATAACATTTTCAAATCTCCATCGTTCGAGGATACTCTAATCTTTAAAACACTTTTTGATTGTACAGTGCACGACGATATTGTCGCAACCGTATCACATATATATCTGAGATATTACTTCGAAGTATCAAAGTAAAGGTTATAAACGCAGTGTAGTTCTGTAGACGAGATATATGTCGCGCCTCACCAATCCCGGCGGAGTAAACAAATGCGACATTGGGCAATCCAATGAGGCATCGAGTAACGGCGAACGAAAGGGCGTACACGATTTAACCGCACGTAATTTACGTGGGTTTACAACTTGCTCTTTTGCCGTATAAAGAGTCGCGTAGATAAATATAAAGATAAAAATTCTTCGCGTATCTTATATTATTGCGGAACAAAAGCTTTTTAATATATGTACACTTTTTATGCCAGGCAATACATGACCTCCTCGTCATCGCGAGTATTATGCGGAAGAGTAGCGCGCAATGATCATTGGCTCGAGGCATTTTTTTTCCTCGTTTCGGAACGCACGGTGACACGGTCCGAAACGGAAAGCTAGTATGAAAGAAACGTAACGAGACAACAAAAGTTGCTGATCATTCGTCGAACATCTGACGCTAGTCCTCTGTACTTAAATTTTTTTTTCTTACTCATTCTCTCGCTCGGATAAGTACAATCTAAATTTCCAATTACATTAAACATTTTTGTACGTTTGTCAATGCATGACTATTTTTCGATTGTCATATCGCGCTATACTGTCGCGATGGTAAATCGAAATTTTATTCAATTTACCCTCACATTTCGCTAGGTAGCGCTGTATGTAGCTGCCGGAGGCTTCAACTCTTTTAAGGGGGGGGTAGGGTTTTACAATTATTTTGCAATTTTTTTTATTTTTTTTCTGAATGAACAATATGTCGAGAATATTGTGTATAAATTTTACGTCAATCGGAGTAAAACTAACGGAGTTACAGCGTTTCAAACGACCGGCCGTGATACCTGATACGTGATACGTGAAAACTTTAAATCGATATTCCCCGAAAACGTCATTTTTGAAGTTTGTGAACATTAGAACTCAAAATCTACCGAACCGATCCTTTTGAAAATTTAAACATTACTTCTTCACATAAATCAACAGGTTTTTTTTTTTTAATATTTTAATAACAAATTAAGCGCGATTTTTTGAGCTAAAATTGCGTTTTTCACTTCCAAGTGCTGCAAAAAATAGAAAAAAAAAAAAAAAAAAAAACTCTTCCTGATTGCCTCGAGAAATACATCACCTTTAAAATGCATATCAATTTTTTTGTTTCGGATGATCCGGTAACGAGTTATAATGTTCACCGCAAAACCACTTTTTTCAAGGCGCCTCTGGAGATTCAACGTCACCGGCTTATTTATCAATATTTTTCATTGAAAATTTTTTCTGAGATACTTCAATAGTTGTACAATAATATGTAATTCTATTTAATAAAATTATATTACCCATGTCGCCGCAAAAAAATCATAAAAATATGCTTTTTTTTCACCTTTAAAACCTTACCCCCCCCCTAAAAAGTTCTCAAAAAAAAAAAAAAAAAAAAAATTTGTTAAAAATTCTAAACGAGTGATTGTTAATGCTTCTAGCAGCGTGTAAAAAAATTTTAATCTCGGTGTGACAAAATGGTCGATGGATTTATCAAATGTAAGAGAAATATTTTTCAAATTCAAATCTTACAATTCTCGCGCATCGGGAGGTAAATATTTTTCTTCATGAACAAAGAAGCTTTTCGAAGAATCACCCATTCGGGATTTTCGCTAAGATTTGTTTTTTGGCAGGGTAAAAAAATAAATAAAGGTACTGTTTTTAAACTTTTTATTATACCTCAACAAGCGAGCAACTGGGGCGGCATGTCCCGCGCAAAATGTCAATGTCCTTCCATTTTTCGAACCGCTGATTGACACAAAAATGATTGATAATATGGAGCACTGGAAAACGATTGGAAAAAAGAGAACCGCGAATTGTGGTCGTTGCGAACGTAGCGTGTAACGCCCGTCACGAGAGCGCGTCGGCTACTGAATTCTATACAACGTACGTCGAATGAAAAAAACGTGCTTCTCGCGCACAATCCTCGCGTTGCCTCGCGTGCACTTTCGCTCTATCGTCGAGCCCGTAATCCGCGACGGTCCGACCCAATCGACGCCGGCAGACCTACTGGCGAGCCGATGTACGAGAGACCGCGGGGTCTCCCTCTTTTCGGACCGTTGAGTTTTTATTTATTTTTTTTTTACTCTTTACACGAACATCGACATACCGCAATCAGGGTCTCGCCCTCTAACGGACTGTATATACGTTACGTTTTCGCACGCAATCAAGCAACGTTTCTTCGGCTCGAGCAATTTTACCCTCTTCGCCGATTACCCAATTACATATTTTCAGAGCGGTGAGCGAAATTTTTATATTTTTCTTTGTTCGAACGTACACCTTTGTGGGGTTTTACGTATGACCCTTCCGAATTTTATTTTTTTACATTTTTCCCCCTATCACTTCCTAATCGCACTTCGCTAAGGTAATCCAAGTCCCATGGCCCCCGCAGACGTCTCAACTAAACTACGGGAAACCTGCGATACAAACGACTTTGTTTCGACTGAGTTTCAGTTTTATTCACTACGAGCCGTGCCCCGCGGTCTCACCCGCGTTAAATTTCCGTTCACCGATTCAACGCGCCGCTGCTCGCTCCTTAGAGTCATATCATAAAGTTATATGGCGTAAAGTCTTCCTGAATAAACGGGCTATCTAATTCAAAAGAAATGCTTCAAATCGGATAAGTAATTCCTGAGATTAGCGCGTTCAAACAAACTCTTCAGCTTTATTATAGTATAGTATTAGGGCGATTTTTTTTTTCGACTATTTTTTTTTTTCAGTCCCCACCCGAAATTTTGTTGGATATGTCGAAAAAGAAATTCCCTGAAAGTTACAGCCCTTAATATTAATTCTAAGTACTTTCCCAAAGCGTGAGAAGATTTTCCATCTAAAATACACGTAAATCGAATTTTTTTTTCTTCAAATTTCTATAACTCAGCCGCATTTCATGCTATAATATTGTTCTTGGTTTCGATTTACTTAGAATAAAACAATCTAAAAAAGTGCCTGTTGCGGCGAAAGTGTAAATTTTACTGGTGAGTTGGTACGGGTCACTGAAGTTGATTTTTACCCAAAATTCGAGTTTTTTTGCTGTTATCTCCGAAACAATTAACTTTACGAAAAAAATGTTAATGAAAAATTTGTTGGAAATTTAATTTCCTATAAAAAAGGTCCTATCGACCCAATTGCTTAGATTAATATTTCTCGAGATATTGAACTTTTTTTATTTTTTATTTTTTTTATTATTTAAGGGCGGGGTAAGGGTTTTCACTTTCGAAAAATCGAATTTTTTTTTTGTCTTATGTTATTGTTTAACATTTCAAGAATATGTCCTTAAAATTTTAAACCGATCTAAGCAATATTCTTGAAGTTATTGTCTTATTAATCTCCTGGCCTTTAACGCTATACCTCTAACAGCTGCGAACGGTCGGGCTAGCAGTGCACTTTAGACGCGTTTTTCTCAAATCTACTTTTTCAAAGTCCGTGTTCACTGCCATTTAAAAACTACTTGACCGATTCATTTCAAACTTCGTACACATTTTCTACATATAAAATACCTCCCCCCAACGTTTAGTTAAATTTTTTTTTTTCACATTAAGGTTGTTTCCCACCCACAAAATGGCGGAATTTTTCGTGGAAAATAACAGTTCATACTTCAGATGGCCGCCAAAAAATTTTTAATGAAAAAAAAAATTATCAGAGAACGTTGGGGGGAAGATTTGATTATAATTTGACTAAATTTTCATGGTTTTTTATTTTCAGATAATTTCCGGCCGAGTTATAGTGAACACCGCAAATTGTATTTTTTCCAAGACGTTCTGGGGCAAGCTCTGTTACGGGCTCATGCTTCGATATTTCTGCATGAAAAAATTACACAACATTATCAAAAGTATGCCCAATAATGTACAAAAGGTTCGAATAAAATTGCTCAATCCATATTTGAGAAAAAAAATCGCAAAAAAAGTTTTTTTTTTTACGCTGAAACCCTTACCCCTCCCTTAATATTTCATATTTTATAAATTTTATACTACTCATAAGTTAAAGTTCAATATCTCAAGAAATATTGATCTAAGCAATTGGGTCGATAGGACCTTTTTTGTAGGAAATTAAATTTCCAACAAATTTTTCATTTACATTTTTTTCGTAAAGTTAATTCTTTCGGAGATAACAGCAAAAAAAACGAGAATTTTGGGTAAAAATCAACTTCAGTGACCCGTACCAACTCACCAGTACAATTTACACTTTCACCGCAAAAGGCACTTTTTTAGATTGTTTTATTCCGAGTAAATCGAAACCAAGAACAATATGATAGCATAAAATGCGGCTGAGTTATAGAAATTTGAAAAAGAAAAAAAATTCGATTTACGTGTATTTTAGATGGAAAATCTTCTCACGCTTTGGAAAAGTACTTATAATTAATATTAAGGGCTGCAACTTTCAGGGAATTTCTTTTTCGACATATCCAACAAAATTTCGGGTAGTGACTGAAAAAAAAAGTCGAAAAAAAAAATTGCCCTAGTATAGTATAGTTATAGTAGTATAGTAGCAGGATAGTAAGATTAGGATCATAGCATGAAGTTATATGGTCTAGAGCCTTCCCGAATAAACGGGCTATCTAATGCAAAAAGAATTGTCCAAATCAACTTAGTATTTCCTGAGATTAGTGCGTTCGAACAAACATACAAACATACAAACTCTCCAGCTTTATTATAGTAGTATAATATCAGAAACTTAATAAAAATTGCCTCCTTCAAAAAAAAAGTTGCTTAACTCGGGTGATCGCCAGAGTCTCGCGATGAGGGAAATTAATTTTTTTTTTTAATTAGAATAAAATAAAAAATTACAGTGAAGTTAAAAAGGACCGTGGATCCTTACTGGACTTAAAAAAAAAGTACAATTAATCGGAAGAAAACTTGATAAATTCTACTTTGCTCATGTATATTTCGAATAATTGGTTTGCATCTTTTTTTTTGTCTGCCGGTAATCGGGTGCCCCGATGTTCGATTATTACGGTTTTGTGTATTTGGAACGAGGAACGGTAAACTCTACATATACAGTGAGTAATTATGCGATACGCGTATTTAAAAGCGTTCCCGGTGCCCGCTTAGTTTGGAAGACACGCGCGGTACTTATTATGCACGAAAATCGCGACACGATGTTCGAGAGCGGCGCGTACGTAAAAGTCACGCGCGTTTTAAAACCGCCACTCTCGGAGCTTTCTCTCGAAACGGTAGTCGGATTTCGAAGAGACACGCGCGGCGACTATAATATCAGCGATGATATACAACGTACCAAACTGATCAAATCTCGGCGATGCACTCTGTGATCTCCGATCGTAAATCTCTCTCGCCTGTGGCACCACCGGGTGCTAAATCGTTCGAGCGTGAACACGGTAATAAAAATAATTTACCTCGAGCATTGAAATTTATGTTGACGAGGTCGCTTGGGTGTACGCGACGCGGTTCTTTCATCCTAGTCTCTCAATAAAATTGATATTAAATCATGCTCGGCTGCCTTTTAATGATATTCATCATGGTGAAAAACGCAATTTTCACTGCCGCAATAATAGTCCCTAACTCGTCAACCGTTCCGTCATTTTTCCGTTGTCAAAAGTGACCAATCGACCGGAGTGGAAAGTGTGCGCGATATCTATTCTTTTTCTTCTTCTTTAAGGAGACTTAACGCGTACAATTCTAGCCAAAAGTTGCATTATAGAAGACGATTTGTCAATTTTTTTTTTTCAGGCAGAATCGGTATGCGCGCTGCGACCACTGCGAGCGCTGCTTTTTAGGTTAAGGGGGGAAATAGGGTTAGACGGCTCAAAAAATTGATTTTTTTTTATTTCATAAATTGTTAGTAAAACTATTGAAAAATATGTTCCCAAAATTTTAAATGAAAATTCCGACTCGTTCTATTGTTATAAGCCATTAAAGTGAGTAGCTCTCCTTCAGGCCCCGAACGCGCCACGTGTATAACCGAGCGGTCACTCATTTTTTCAAACACGTTTTTCTGAAAACAACTTTTTTTGAACTTGCGTACACGCTAGTTTGATAAGTTTTCAACCAATCGTTTTGAAAATTGGCAGTTACTTTCTTCATAGTATTGCGCTCTATATGAACCTAACATCGTTATATTATCAATATTTAAAATAATTTTTTTTATGAAAATAAAGTTGTAAAAAATGGCAAAAAAACATGCTCTTTTGTTTTGACCCCTGTAAAAAATTGAATTTTCTATTTTTTTGATAGCATTTAGGTTCATATAGAAGAGAGACATATAATAAAAGTAAATTCCAACCTCGTTTGATTTCGGATGAAAATTGCGGCTTCCAGAATGTACGCAAAATGCTGAGTTTGATTGTGACCTGCAATATGGGCTCGCTAATATCTTCGGTGTTTTTCAAGGAAATTCTTGAAAAATTTTATAGTATATACTTAAATATATGTATAAAATATTCTGAAAGTTTCAATAAATTATATTCATTTTTTATACTATAAAAAAATTCATGAAAATCATTGAGAAAACGCTGTCCTAACCCTATTTCCCCCCTTAAAGTGAGTAGCTCTCCTTCAGGCCCCGAGCGCGCCACGTGTATAACCGAGCGGTCACTCATTTTTTCAAACGCGTTTTTCTGAAAACAACTTTTTTTGAACTTGCGTGCACGCTAGTTTGAAAAGTTTTCAACCGATCGTTTTGAAAATTGGCAGTTACTTTCTTCATAGTATTGCGCTCTATATGAACCTAAAATCGTTATATTATCATTATTTAAAATAATTTTTTTTATGAAAATAAAGTTGTAAAAAATGGCAAAAAAACATGCTCGTTTGTTTTGACCCCTGTAAAAAATTCAATTTTCTATTTTTTTTATAGCATTTAGGTTCATATAGAAGAGAGACACATAATGACATATAATGAAAGTAAATTCCAACCTCGTTTGATTTCAGATGAAAATTGCGGCTTCCAGAATGTACGCAAAATGCTGAGTCTGATTGTGACCTGCAATATGGGCTCGCTAATATCTTCGGTGTTCTTCAAGGAAATTCTTCAAAAATTTTATAGTATATACTTAAATATATGTATAAAATATTCTCAAAGTTTCAATAAATTATATTCATTTTTTATACTATAAAAAAATTCATGAAAATCATTGGGAAAACGCTGTCCTAACCCTATTTCCCCCCTTAAGTTCGTTGTTTACGATCGTGCGATCTGCAGTATGCGCATGAACGAACTCGAAGCACGACATAGCCAATCACAATGACGAATTAGCCTGCTTCCGAAATAAATCGCATTTCGAGATATTTCGTGACGTATCGTTCTTTCCTGGGAAGGGGATTATTGTCGTAGAGCAAATTTCTGAAAATTCTCATCGAATCTTACTTTTGCCTGGCGCTGTATATAAATGAAGCGTCCTTTTAAAACGGGACTTCACGATTCTTTTCAACGGGTCGATTAAAAATCACGTATTGAAAATACGGAACGAGCTATCATTGGAAATGTCGAATATAGAAAAAGTGAAACTCCTCTTACAATTTTTTGTATACCAATTCGACAATTTTTTTTTAATGAACCCAAAAACAATTCCAAACAAATTTCGCGTTTGGGACTTTTGACACGACTTTGTTTGGAACGATTTATTGCTTGATTCTTTTCCAAACAAATTTGCGAAGATCGCCTTGGCCGAACCCGAGCGATTCGACGCGAGGAAGTAGGAAAAGCGCTGTTAGAGTGGTTTTTAACTGCTGAGAGCGTATTTTATTCGTTGAAGGCAATGCATACGGATGTAGGCAGCGCATTATCTACCTGAGCATGAGCGGAGAATAAGCCGGAAAAAGAGTGAATTATTGGTTCTTTTTTTCTCTCGCTCCTTGTTTCCGGACTGGGTGATGGTGGTACGCGAGATTCGGATTAACGAGTAGACCGGAAAATCCCAGGGGAAAAACAATGGAATATCGATCGGTCTCTGCGGAAATCGAGTAATTAGCGCTCTATGAGAGAGACTAGAGGGGAAACAAGTGGCAGGCATCGTAGAAAGTGAAAACCGCGGCGTCGTCGCCAATGTTTTATGCAGCATGATTGATGCCTCGAGCACGACTATGCTGTACCAAAAGATATTTTGTTCCAATCTAACAGAGAAAGAGAGAGAGAGAAGAAGCACCGTGAAATTGTACAGGTACTATGAATAGCTATATGAAATTGTCGAGAGTCGTGAAATTATTTTATCTACTCTCACTTCTCAGTAGGAAAACTTTGAAATTTTTTTTTTTTTTTTATTCAATTTGTATTTCCACCAGATGTGAAATTTTTTCACTTTTATGATCGCTTTATACCTATTGATCCCCTTTTAATTTACCGATTATTATCGTTCCCTCGCGAACGGTAAATATAATGTGAAATAATCTTGAAAATTAAAAAAAAAACCCATTTAATTTTGTCGTTTCAACTTTATAGTGGTACCGACGCTCCTCCGAACCTTTTTTTTCTCCTAAACTTTAGAAAATTAACTGTTTGGACGGTTCCAAGTATTTTGATATAAACAATTTTTGAAAAAGTTTCCATTCACCGTTACCGTTGTTTTTTTTCACAGCGTTTAACGAACGGAAAGATCTTTCCATTCGATAAACGCGTTGCAAAATTTACTTCTGTCTTTTCTCATTCATTCCTCACTTCCGGTCTCTGTGACGCGATGAATATCGAGCAACAAATAGACACTCCACTTTCATTCGGATATTAACACGCTGTATATCTTCTTACTACTGATACTGTAATAAAGCTGGAGAGTTTGTATGTTTGTTCGAACGCGCTAATCTCAGGAAATGCTAATCCGATTTTAAAAATTCTTTTTGCATTAGATAGCCCGTTTATTCGGGAAGGTTCTAAGCCATATAACTTCATGCTATAACCCTAATCTTACTATCTTACTACGATAATAAAGCTGGAGAGTTTGTATGTTTGTTCGAACGCGCTAATCTCAAGAAATACTAATCCGATTTGAAAAATTCTTTTTGCATTAGATAGCCCATTTATTCGGGAAGGTTCTAAGCCATATAACTTCATGCTATAACCCTAATCTTACTATCTTACTACGATAATAAAGCTGGAGAGTTTGTATGTTTGTTCGAACGCGCTAATCTCAAGAAATACTAATCCGATTTGAAAAATTCTTTTTGCATTAGATAGCCCGTTTATTCGGGAAGGCTCTAAGCTATATAACTTCATGATATGACCCTAATCTTACTATGTCACTATGATAATAAAGCTGGAGAGTTTGTATGTTTGTTCGAACGCGCTAATCGCAGAAAATGCTAATCCGATTTGAAAAATTCTTTTTGCATTAGATAGCCCGTTTATTCGGGAAGGTTCTAAGCCATATAACTTCATGCTATGACCCTAATCTCACTATCTTGCTACGATAATAAAGCTGGAGAGTTTGTATGTTTGTTCGAACGCGCTAATCTCAAGAAATGCTAATCCGATTTGAAAAATTCTTTTTGCATTAGATAGCCCGTTTATTCGGGAAGGTTCTAAGCCATATAACTTCATGCTATAACCCTAATCTTACTATCTTACTACGATAATAAAGCTGGAGAGTTTGTATGTTTGTTCGAACGCGCTAATCTCAAGAAATACTAATCCGATTTGAAAAATTCTTTTTGCATTAGATAGCCCATTTATTCGGGAAGGCTCTAAGCCATAAAACTTCATGCTATAACCCTAATCTTACTATCTTACTACAATAATAAAGCTGGAGAGTTTGTATGTTTGTTCGAACGCGCTAATCTCAAGAAATACTAATCCGATTTGAAAAATTCTTTTTGCATTAGATAGCCCGTTTATTCGGGAAGGTTCTAAGCCATATAACTTCATGCTATAACCCTAATCTTACTATCTTACTACGATAATAAAGCTGGAGAGTTTGTATGTTTGTTCGAACGCGCTAATCTCAAGAAATACTAATCCGATTTGAAAAATTCTTTTTGCATTAGATAGCCCATTTATTCGGGAAGGCTCTACGCCATAAAACTTCATGCTATAACCCTAATCTTACTATCTTACTACAATAATAAAGCTGGAGAGTTTGTATGTTTGTTCGAACGCGCTAATCTCAAGAAATACTAATCCGATTTGAAAAATTCTTTTTGCATTAGATAGCCCGTTTATTCGGGAAGGCTCTAAGCCATATAACTTCATGCTATGACTCTAATCTCACTATCTTACTACGATAATAAAGCTGGAGAGTTTGTATGTTTGTTCGAACGCGCTAATCTCAGGAAATGCTAATCCGATTTGAAAAATTCTTTTTGCATAAGATAGCCCGTTTATTCGGGAAGGTTCTAAGCCATATAACTTCATGCTATAACCCTAATCTTATTATCTTACTACGATGATAAAGCTGGAGAGTTTGTATGTTTGTTCGAACGCGCTAATCTCAGGAAATACTAATCCGATTTGAAAAATTCTTTTTGCATTAGATAGCCCGTTTATTCGGGAAGGCTCTAAGCCCTATGACTTAACGCTATGACCCTAAAGAACGGCGGTGGTGTCGGTTTATTTTTTAGTCATCGGTCCTTTTAATTTTCCACATAATTTTCGGATGTTATTTATAGTTAATAAGATGCACTCGATTATATACTCGTAATGCGGTTATGTACTGAGGGTCGCGGACCGACCGCGTATCCACTGTTGTTGGGTTAAAATCTTTGTATTGATTATTTACGAAATCTAAAAATTTTCGTTAAATACGTAGCACATGCGACACGGAATACAAATGTGATTCGTCAAAGTGAAGCAATGGTCGTCAACTATGTATATATGCCATAGATCGTTGCGCTGTGGAGTGACAAAGAGAACTCTGGATGAGTTTGGGACACAGTCAACCGGTTGTTTCATTGTAGAAAAAAAAAAAACAAAAAAAAACAAAAACAAAACTCCCTGTGATCGGCGAAGTCTATCTGTCCCCTCGAGCTCAATGGAGCATTCAAACGAGGAAAAAAAAAAGGAAATAGAAAGATACCCCTCTCATCACTGTTACTATTGTTCTCATCAGAGATTCTCTCTATCTATATCAAATCCCCCGCCCCCCTCCGCCCCCCGTTCGCTGTAATATTCCCTCGAGATTTATTGATCATTCCCACTTGTTACACGCTGCCAATTTTTTACATCAATCACTTTCTATTCCCGATGTTATCTTCAAAGAAAAAAAAAAAGAAAAAAAAAACATCTACTCGTCATCAGCTCACCATTTTTAGCTCGCGTTAAGTACGCAAAAGAGACCGATTCATCGAGAGCGATCTATTGTGCATATATACATCTCGTTATCGACATTTCGTTCCCGTCCCTATATTTTTCGCACTTACGTAATTTTCCATACGTATAATTGCGGCCTGCATGACGCGAGAATCGTCGGCTCGCTGAGATTTCGTATTATCAGCACACGACTCATACAACGCTTCTGTTGTGCGTGCCTTGCCATGACGAATCCCATTGAGACGTTAATAGAAAAAGAAAAAAAAAAGAGCCTTGAGAAATTGTCGTGCGAAATTTTTTTCCATACTCTCAGGGATTTCGCGACTCTAATAATTGCTGTGTTTATAATTTTTTATATCATTAACTACAGCGATTAATGTCAGTAAAATCGGGCGATAAATTGTTAGCAACTTTTTTACGAATTGTCTTTGAAATTTATTTTTTGAAATAAAAAATAGAAATAAAAATACTGAATAAAAAGTACACATTTCTGGAAATTGAAATAAACTGTGTGATTTTCATTGTGAATTCAACGTTAGAAATATTATATGACAATGTGTTAAAAAATTTAATCCTGATTTCACTCCACTGAATCGTCGTAGTTGCGTAAAAAAACGCAAAGTTCAAACGACTAATACTTCCAAATGTGATTTCTCAGATACAACATTACTGTAAACGTGGCTTATCATCGTAATCTATTTGTCTCACTGTTTCGTGCGTACGGGCATCAGGAACGATGTGATTTGCGTCTCTCTCTCTCTCTCTCGATTGATTGATGGCGTGGCATTAAATGCCGTTGCGCATTTTTGAAAACTGCTTTTTTTTTTTTTTTTTAATTCCTTCTCACAATCGACGCTGCTGATAAACGCCACTGAACGCCGCGAACGAGCTCGTACGAGAAACCGAACTGTACTGAAACGGATTGCGAGTGAAGCAAATAAACGTCATGTGGCTCGCGAGTAACAGAGTGTATTTCCCACCTTTCGCGAGTCGCGCATACGCGCGTCCGCGCGTGGCTCGAGTAAAAATGGTTAAAGCGCTGGGATGTAAACATCGACGTGAAGAGATCCATGAACGAGGAGGCTCAAATTGTCTACACATTGTATGCACGCTCGATGCTTTCGTGCCCGTACGAACGAGTATCACGTGTAGAATGGTTTGCACGTGTTTGGTGGGAAAAAACAACAAGAGAACAGATGCGCGGATCGCGAAGGCGTACAATTCGTGAACGCTCTTCGCGCCAAGATGAGCCCACAGAGAGAGAGAGAGAGAGAGAGAGAAAGAGAGAGAGCGGGAATGAAGATACGTGGCGCACGTACTATACCGGGCAGAGCAGAAATATACATACATAATATGTAAGTAGGGAGACGCTAGAGGGAGCCTTGAAAATTCGATTCGCTGCATGTGTTGCAGTTTCACTTTTTACTAACATCAACATCGGAAAGGCGAACGAGTCTCGCTCCACGTGGAGATGTGTATATATGTATTTTGAATATTAATACAGGGAATTGTGCTACGACTACGGGACGTGCGTCAGCGATATCGTAACACATCCTGAATGGATCTTTGCCAAATTTAACCGACGACAGGATCAACTGGGATGCGAATTAACATTCGTAATAAGACGTTTTTTTGTTTTTTATTATTAAGGTAGTAGTCTGGTAACTTAAGCCGATTTTCATCTCTCTTTTGGAGGGCGTTTTTTTGTAGTTAAATAAAAATGAATCGTTTTGGATATTTAGGATTTTTTTATTTACATATTAAAGATAGAAAAAAAATTTTTTTTTTTTTAATTTAATAGTTTATTATTATTATTATTATTGATCAAAGTTGGCACCTCGAAAAAAGAGTGCGTGGGTGGCCCCGATGATTTTGGATCTAGAATTATCAAGAATTTTTGATTTAACAAACAAACGCGGACTAAATAACAAAATGGCGGACTTTGGGAAAAAAAACTTTTTTTTCCAAAGTCCGCCATTTTGTTATTTATCCATGAAATTCAACTTCAGTAGTTCCGACCAGAATGACATGTCTATAGATTAAGAATTATCAAGAATTTTTCATTTCAGATAACATCAAGAGCCAAAATCACCGGGGCCACCCACGCGCTTTTTTTTCGAGGTGCCAACTTCGATCAATAATAATAATAATAAACTATTAAATTTTTTCAACAAAATTTTTTTTTGTATCTTTAATATGGACTTTGGAAAAAAAAACTTTTTTTTCCAAAGTCCGCCATTTTGTTATTTATCCATGAAATTCAACTTCAGTAGTTCCGACCAGAATGACATGTCTATAGGTTAGGAATTATCAAGAATTTTTTATTTCAGATAACATCAAGAGCAAAAATCACCGGGGCCACCGACGCGCTTTTTTTTCGAGGTGCCAACTTCGATCAATAATAATAATAATAATAAACTATTAAATTTTTTCAAAAAATTTTTTTTTTGTATCTTTAATATGGATTTTGGAAAAAAAAACGTTTTTTTCCAAAGTCCGCCATTTTGTTATTTATGCATGAAATTTAACTTCAGTACTTCCGACCAGAATAACATGTCTATAGATTAAGAATTATCAAGAATTTTTTATTTCAGATAACATCAATTCATATAACATCATTCAGATAACATCATTTTGTTATTTATCCATGAAATTTAACTTCAGTAGTTCCGACCAGAATGACATGTCTATAGATTAAGAATTATCAAGAATTTTTCATTTCAGATAACATCAAGAGCCAAAATCACCGGGGCCACCCACGCGCTTTTTTTTCGAGGTGCCAACTTCGATCAATAATAATAATAATAAACTATTAAATTTTTTCAACAAAATTTTTTTTTGTATCTTTAATATGGACTTTGGAAAAAAAAACTTTTTTTTCCTAAGTCCGCCATTTTGTTATTTATCCATGAAATTCAACTTCAGTAGTTCCGACCAGAATGACATGTCTATAGGTTAGGAATTATCAAGAATTTTTTATTTCAGATAACATCAAAAGCAAAAATCACCGGGGCCACCGACGCGCTTTTTTTTCGAGGTGCCAACTTCGATCAATAATAATAATAATAATAAACTATTAAATTTTTTCAAAAATTTTTTTTTTTGTATCTTTAATATGGATTTTGGAAAAAAAAACGTTTTTTTTCCAAAGTCCGCCATTTTGTTATTTATGCATGAAATTTAACTTCAGTACTTCCGACCAGAATAACATGTCTATAGATTAAGAATTATCAAGAATTTTTTATTTCAGATAACATCAATTCATATAACATCATTCAGATAACATCATTTTGTTATTTATCCATGAAATTTAACTTCAGTAGTTCCGACCAGAATGACATGTCTATAGATTAAGAATTATCAAGAATTTTTCATTTCAGATAACATCAAGAGCCAAAATCACCGGGGCCACCCACGCGCTTTTTTTTCGAGGTGCCAACTTCGATCAATAATAATAATAATAATAAACTATTAAATTTTTTCAAAAAAATTTTTTTTTGCATCTTTAATATGGACTTTGGAAAAAAAAACTTTTTTTTCCAAAGTCCGCCATTTTGTTATTTATCCATGAAATTCAACTTCAGTAGTTCCGACCAGAATGACATGTCTATAGATTAAGAATTATCAAGAATTTTTCATTTCAGATAACATCAAGAGCCAAAATCACCGGGGCCACCCACGCGCTTTTTTTTCGAGGTGCCAACTTCGATCAATAATAATAATAATAATAAACTATTAAATTTTTTCAAAAAAATTTTTTTTTGCATCTTTAATATGGACTTTGGAAAAAAAAACTTTTTTTTCCAAAGTCCGCCATTTTGTTATTTATCCATGAAATTCAACTTCAGTAGTTCCGACCAGAATGACATGTCTATAGATTAAGAATTATCAAGAATTTTTTATTTCAGATAACATCAAGAGCAAAAATCACCGGGGCCAGCCACGCGCTTTTTTTTTTCGAGGTGCCAACTTCGATCAATAATAATAATAGAAATGAACTATTAAATTTTTTCAAACAAATTTTTTTTTGTATCTTTAATATGTAAATAAAAACATCCTAAATATCCAAAACGATTCATTTTTATTTTCCTAAAAAAAAACGCCCTCCAAAAAAGACATGAAAATCGGCTTACCAGACTACTACCTTAATTTTTGTAGCATCCGCAATTGCTTTTAAGCTACACCGTGTCGCATTCGCCGTGGGCACAGGGAAACTGCGGGAAAACCCGTGCCAATACAGACGACTATTATTTTTTTACCGAGTTTCCGACTACCATCGGAAACTCAAAAAAACTCTATACTCGAAACTGTACACTGATATACTTTATTCAAAAAGTATTTCAAATGTTTTATCGAGTAAATTATTGCGGATTGTTAACGTTAAAAATATTAATGTTCGTTATAAAAGAATAATTACCGGTAAATTGTTTAGAATTATTGTAAAAAAAAAATTTTTTAATGTTTTTCCCGCAAACTAATTACTCACAATGTTTCATTTTAAATAGCTATTTAAAGTATTTTTTTTCCATTCAAACGACGTGAACCCATCCCGCTGCTATACCGTGCGCCGAAGGGGAGAAAGGAAAAAGAAAAAAAAGTCCGAGAATTATATTCGATCCACCACCGTCACCGTCAGCGGGAAAACGTTCGACGAAACCGTGCGAAACCTCGCGACGACTCGGGGGTCGGCGTTCTTGAACCTCGGAAGAGTCCGAAGGAGGCGTAGTAGTGCTGCGGGAAAGTGCGTACGGTCACAGAGGAAGAGTATATGGGTGGACAGGCGCCGGCAGACTGTAACCACATCGGAATTTCAAGAATTTGAGAACTCATTGTCGCGACACAAATCTTCCGTGCATCCGGACGAGGCTTTGTCGTTCTCGGGATCAGGTTTTTTTTTCACGAACAAGAAGGACACTACATCCTGAAGCGATATGAGAACGTTGGCGCGGCAACAGAAAATGCTGCGTCATTGCATTGATTAATAAATAGAGGAAGCGGAGACTCGAGCTACGAAGCAGCCAGACATCCCTCGTTACTTTCAAACGGACATTCATTGTTTATTCACTCCACAATTTATTTAATAATGATTATTTTATTTAAAGTGATCATTATTGCGTGTGTCTAGTTTTCATCTAGATATTTTTTTTTTTTGCGTTAGAATAAAAAAACTAAGTGGAAAAACAAATCTAATAAACAAAATTCGTTAATTTTTGTGTTCATTTACAAAATGAACTTTATTGAGGAACGAATTATCAAAATTATTCATAAGTGAGAAATTTAGACTTGGAAAAAACTGCAACACACTTTTGTTATGTTTAAATAATAAATAAATAAATTATTGAAAAGAATAAACGAAGAATGCCGTTTCATTGTTAAAGAAAATAATAACGAGTCTTTGCCCGGAGCGAATGTTGATTATTTTCGTCGGGACTGTACCTGACGGGGACAGCATCCGAGATAACTCTCTCCCCGTCTTGAATGAACGAGATGAGGCAGAGGGGGTTTAATACATAGCGTGGAACCATTTGGGACTTTATGGATCCGAAAACTTTGGCTGATACAAATGGACAGCGAAAAAAAAGGCTCTTCTACTATATTGAAAACAACAATAAGTGGAAAAATACAAAAAAAAAATGTTTACATTAATTTTCACCGACTATAATAAAAATATGAAGTTTTCATAAATGAGCTTGTATAATATGAAAAGAATCATAAATTCAAGTGCTATAAAAACGTTGCATATCCGAATGCATATATCAGCATTTTTTACAAACGTAAACGGACACTAAATGATTTGGCTCGTCGCCTCTATCGCTGACTCCTTCTATGATTTACGAGAGCGTGAGAGAGAGATGGAAAACGACATCGTGTCAAACACGTCAGATAGTCCAGTCATTACGTCGAAAAAAACGGGTTAGAAATGCATGTGAACCGAGAAAGCTGATTTTTGGATATTGTCTGTGGGGGGGCTTAGAAAAGCTTAACTTCAAATTGTCGACCAAGATTTCCTATGTGCGTTCTCCGCCATCTTGAAAAAAGTGTTAAATTTTGTTTTTTTTTTGCAATAACTCGGCTCTTCGTCGAGATACGAAAATTGCGATGAGATACTTTTTTGCTGCTTTTTTTACGCTCTACAATTTAGGTCGTACACATTTTTCACCTACCGTTCATCGTTGTTGAGATATCGAACGGGAAAGTAAATGATTCAGGTAGTGAAACTTGTTTTTGGCTGTACACATTTGTATACACACATGGATATAAATCGTCGGGCGAGCATGGACAACGTGCGAATCACCGCACAAAGAGGAGACGGCAAGAATGAGCCGCGACTGTGAAACATATGAAAATATATATATATATATATATTTTCATATGTTTGCTTTTTTACTAACTTACTTTTTTCTTAGATACTTTTTTACGTAAATTTGACAAAAAACTGTAAAATTATATTTAACAATCTTTAAAAATGTTTTGGTGGTTTTTGTAGAAAAAAAATATTTTTACTTTCTCGTTCGATATCTCAACAACGATGAACGGTAGGTGAAAAATGTATATGACCTAAATTGTAGAGCGTAAAAAAAGCATCAAAAAAGTATCCTATCGCAATTTTCGTATCTCGACGGAGAGCCGAGTTATTGCAAAAAAACAAGGTTTAACACTTTTTTTCAAGATGGCGGAGAACGCATATAGGAAATCTTGGTCGACAATTTGAAGTTAAGATTTTCTAAGACCCCCTCCCACAATATCCAAAAATCAGCTTTCTCGGTTCACATGCATTTCAAAATGTATATAATGACTGGACTAAGACGGGTAAACGCACTGTATATACAGAAAAATATTAAAAACTACTTTTCGTATTATGAATTGATGAACTTTTGATCGTGAGTGTCCAAAGGGTCCGGAGCGAGCGATGATGCTGCAGCTCCCAACACGCGAAACGAGAGAAAAAGAAGAAAAAAAAATCATAATGGAGAAGAAGCAGAGAGAAAGAGAAAGAGGCGCATAAGCGGCAGGTGCTCCAGAATTGTCGAGACTATATGCACGCCGTTCAAAATTCAACACATGTTCGCACGAATAAAATAAGAATTATTTTCCCTCGCTATTTCATGACAAACGACATACCTGCTCGTTAGTCTTTATTTCCGTATGATAAGACGAGTGTGACGACGATGAATAAGGCACTTGCGTTATCGTTACTGATTCTCGTACGTTATTATCCTGTCCGTGATTGTCAACGTTAGTTCGAGCGCGGAGAGCTCCGGCAATCGTATTATCCCGGCTGGGACTGACGTCCGAGTCTCGTTCCGTGAGCGTTACAGCCTCGCCGGCGTTCATCGACGCCGGCTCTTTTCTGCGCGAATGTTGCGGCTCATTCCCGAAGAAATCCGGATCGGCAACGTGATCGCTGCCGTCGTTGCCCGAGGCATCGTCGGACTCGCTCGAACGACCCGATCTCGCACTGCGCTCGACGATTATTCGCGGTGGATCCCGATCGCGATAACTTCTCCGTTGGCTCTTAGCGATCTCGCACATATCCACCGATATCCACGCACGTACAAATATATAAACGGCCTTATATTCTTTTTTGAGAGTCTCCCGCGAGCCCTCTCGCGGGTACTCGACGATCGATTTCTCTTTTCTTCGCCTACTCAGTGTCGAGATGACGCGGAACGAATCTCTGAAGAACAAAATAAACGTTAATAATGTAATTCACATTTCTTATATATACATCCGTGAGGATAGTAGCAACGTATATTTAACCGAAAAACTTGGAAAGCACCGTAGAACGTTTCAATATTTTCCATGCATTCGGTTATAAATTCGATAACAAAAACAAACAAAATCGACCCACGTGTCCGCGTCGTGTTGCGAAGTAGCGTTACGCATTAACGACCTTCGTTTAAAAAATATAAGAAACACGAAACATGCAGTTCTCAAATGGCTATCGAGACGCTACGACTAATAGTAAAAAAAAATCCGACAGTCATTATCCCAACGAAATATAGATGGCTCTTCGCGACCGTAAGGACAATGGCAAAAGACGAAAAGAATGAAAACAAACGACAGCATACGTTTAGGAGTGTTTCTTTTTCCCTCTGGTTTACGTATTCTTCACAGTTTCGCTACAGCATCCTCGTACAAAGCCCACCGACGTTAATGTAGTTATTATCACGAAGCCGCGGTTTTCAATTCATTGCGGGTTGTTTATGATCGCTCGGGAGAGGCAGAAACGATACTAAACTATATCCCCGTTGTGCCGGTGTGTTTGTGGACCGCGAGAGCCAACGAGCCGAAGGGGGTCCCATGCGTCATACGCGAAGCGTTATACGGACATCTGTCGCTCTTTACGCGAGTGCGCGTCTAATCTTTTCTCTCTCTCTCTTCCTCTTCTTCGCGAACCCTCCGTCCCTCGTAAAACGCCACCGCCCTTTCCCTACCCCACACATGTATATAAGAACGGAGCGCGCAACCCCTAAGGATTCGCCGACTCCGTATTTCCCCGTGGTTCCTCGTTTCATTATTGTTAAATACGAAATTTGTCCGTTGCAACCGACAACGACGACTCTCTGCCGGCTAGCGCGCCGAAACGAAAATGGCAGCGCGAAATATCTACGCACATGCGTACTTTCTCTCCGGCAATCAATTGTACTACATGAGCAATACGTACCTGTAGTCGAGTCATTGTAGCGAGCGATCCTATCGACATTATTACACATTGAAAGATAACTCTTCCAGAGGGCGGTAGGCAAAGACCCGCGCCGGTATCATTCCTTCGTGAAAATAAAGAATTTCGAAATGAGTATATGCGCAGACAGGATATGTTATGGACAGTTGATAAAGTGGCTATACTACTACACATCATCAAACTGGGAGGACGTCAAAGTCCCGACAGTCAAAATACCGACACGGCCTATCGCGCGTGTACCGACTGTTTTTGGTACGTGTACAGCCGCGAAATGGCGATAACGGTTAAAGCGCAAACACATCGCGGTTAGTCAATGAACGTAGTTCCAAGTGTTGGGGTTCTCAATAAAACCGAGGGACGTGACTGACCAGCAAATTATTTAATCAAATAATACACGTGGGTTCCTTTTGGCTATATCGGAGCGAGAAAAAGTTGAATAACATAAACAACTGTTTTTGGTTGAATTTTTTATAAACAACTTGTTAACAAAACCAAGAATAAATAGTATTATGATTATTGCCGTTAATTGTTTAATGAACAAATGGTTAATGAATAAATAAATTGTCCAAATAAATTGAAATAATTGTTTTTATTGTCATTGTTATTATTATTAATAGATTTCGTCGCAAAGATTTGACCGGATAATACACGTGGGTTCCTTTCGGCTATATCGGAGCGAGAAAAAGTTGAATAACATAAAGAAGTATTGTTGGTTGAATTTCTCATAAACAATTTATTTAAAAAACCAGGAATAATTACTATTATGATTATTGTTGGGTTTCGTTTAATGAACAAATGGCGAATGGATAAATAAACTGTCCAAATAAATTAAAATGATTGTTTTTATTGTCGTTGTTTTTTTTTATTAGGTAAAAAAAAGTTAATTTTTGTGTAATCATCGAAAAATCTTCAGGGAACAGAGGTACAAATTTTTAAACGAAACCCAACAATAATCATAATACTATTTATTCCTGGTTTTCTTAGTAAATTGTTTATAAGAAATTCAACCAACAACAGTTGTTTATGTTATTCAACTTTTTCTCGCTCCGATATAGCCAAAAGGAACCCACGTGTATTATTTGATTAAATAATTTGCTGGTCAGTCATTTCCCTCGGTTTTATTGAGAACCCCAACACTTGGAACTACGTTCATTGCCCCACCGCGATGTTTTGCGCTTTAACCGTTATTGCCATCTCGCGGCTGTACACGTACCAAAAACAGTCGGTACACGCGCGATAGGCCGTGTCGGAAGTTTGACTGTCGGCACTTTGACATCCTCCCGCGCGCAGATAGGATATTTTATGGACAGTTGATAAAGTGGCTATACTACTGCACATCATGAAACTTAAGTTCTCTGGACCACCGGCAGATTCGGTCGGTGGTCCAGAGAACTCAAGGCAGATGGCACTTGCGCGAGTATGAAGCCAACTTAACGAAAACAAAAAAAAAAGTAGCCGGGGGTTTGTTTCGGTCATATTTTCGTTAATTGGTCTCTCGGTTTTTCATTACTTTCAAACCACCAATCAAATTTTTCAAGTATGTGTACCGAATGAATCATCGTAATCTATCTTTAATTGTCTCTTGGAAATGACGATAAGCCTCGATATTGGTTGTACGATGTGTTAAATCGATCTGACTAATATAACCCCGTGACATAAAATGCTCAAACTTTTACATCTATTTATTTGTCGTATCGAAAAATTAGTTTGAGCACGAAAAACGGCACATTCCAGACTATAGGCGACTCTATTTTTATTCCGTTGCAAGATGAAAGTTGTAGTGAAAATATTACAAGGCGAAGAGTGCGCCATTGAGGTATGCGCTCCAATTATCTTTTTGTCCAAATTTTATTCTATTCTAAAATTTTATATTCCTATCCAATATTATTGTAGATATGTCCAACGGATAGTGTTCTCACGCTAAAGAATAAAGCCAAAGAACTACTCGGAGTCGATGTATCGCAACAAAAATTGATCTTCTTGGGCAAGGCTCTCTCAGGTTATTGTCGCAATACAGTTTGTCCATTTAACCTAACAAAATTAATCACAAAAACGAATATTGATATTTATCGCAGATGAAAATCCATTGAGCTTTTATCCGGGAATAAAAGATGGCTGTAGACTGTATCTGGTCGTGAAGAAGGAGTCTGTTGGGTTGGCCCAAAGTTCGAGCGAAGTAAAATCTACCGCCAAGTCCGGTATTGCATTACTCAAAGAAGAAATGTCGAGGGTTCTGAGGCACTATTACACACCGGCAGAGACAGACTCGATAATTAACGAGCTGATAAAAGATTTGAGAAAAAAAGTGGACAGTCTGAGTTTCGACGATTTGGAAAGATTAGCTACGGCTCTACTGCAGGATCAAGAAAACACAACTTAGGAAACATTTCGGCGTCACCTATCTACAATCTAATCTTTCTCTGTGTATTAACCACTCGCACGCCTATATATCCATATTGTAACATCCATAGACTGTGAAAATTTGTAACTTATAATAACCACTGTTACGAAAATCGTATTCCGATATATTTCCGAGAACCGTGAGACTATTGGCGTAAACGGTGATGGTCCGTCTAATTTTTCATTATAACGAAATTTTATTACGTAGAATATCACTTAAAACAAAGTTCTATTTGTACGAGATTGCTGTATCGGTTCTGTCATGAGTCTGCCAAATCCAGTTGCCGAAAATATCGCGCAACAAGGCAGATAAAAAGATTCAACGTGTTAACTTTATGATTCTCATTGACATCCTGAAAGAGTAAATGGAAATATATAACCATAGAATTTAGTGAGCAATTTTTGAACTTACACGTTTTTTTTTTTACTTACCATATTTGCTCTGATTGTGGAACAAGCTCGAGCCAATGTTCTCAAACAGGAACAAGCATCTGGATTTAGAGGTAGTTCTAAAACAGTTAGAAGGGCGTAGATCCATTGTCCAAGATCCGATGAAATTTTTCCCTCTGTCTCAACAAATTCTACCAAATATTCCAAAACTTGTTCCACTATAGGATGACTCATGGAAAAGATTGTACCAAGAGTGGGAGGATTCGTCGGAGCATCGGTTGTTACGCAAGCTGTACAAAAGTTTATCCAGCCATTCTGATCCTCAATGTCCGGCTGAAATAATTAAACATCATTTTTCCATTTGTAGCCATTTGATCTAACAATGTGGTCCGATGTCAAAGTCAGAAGTTACAATTGTCACGGGTTGATGCTCCAATCGAAGATTCTGATTTTGAATTTGGCTTCTCAATCCGGCAATCTTCAGTCTCACATCGGAAAAGTCGGCTATCTGACACTGTTGCCATTGTAGAGTAGGCCTCAGAAAGGTCGGTGCTTCGATACATCCTGCCAACTTTGTTTACGAAAACAACCTTTAGAATACTGTACTATTTATTTTGTAATATATAACGCAATATACCCACAGTCTTGACATTGGCGGTTGATTTTTTGAGTCTCGACTCGTCAATTTCGGCCACGACGACGCTGTCACATCTCTTGGCTTCTATTCTACGAGACGAAACATGAAAAAAATAAATAAAAACGAAAAGTACAATCTCTTTTCTCGAGTAAGAAGATATTTTTGAATGAAAAATCTTACACAACCCGTTTAATGTAGTCTTCGCCGGATATTGGAGGTGAACTTAGATCAATCTCGGCGTTTATTTCACCCACGAAGAGAGCCGGTTCCTTCAAACAATCGTTCATCGCGGAAAATTACTCTTTGCGCGTAAAAACAACTCACATGTGCGACCCCATGAATAATGAACACATCAGATCAAAGAGAGAGAGCGCAGAAAACGCAGCTGACCACTGGTTGCTCATGATACCGTGTAGAGGGCGAAAGTGTTCCGAGTTGGGTTGGGCATTTTTTATGTTTGACTCACGTAGCGAAATTGATAACTATTAGAAGGCGTCTGATATTTTTATACTGTTAAAAAAAAAAGACTATTAGCCTGATGCGTTTCTTCTATACGCACAACACGTAATAACATCAAAATGAATCGTTTAAATCCTCTTTCATTGCTTCTCTGTCTATTCCTATGTTGCGGTAAGTACCGAACTATATTCTTGAATTCGCCTGGACAAATGCGTTTTGTTTGGGCCTAGGTTTGTTCGCAATCAAAGGATTCTTCTGCCGTCCGATATATGCTGTTTTTATCTTTGTAGTATTTTTTGACAGAGCAAATATTCAGTACAGTTTTTTTTTCACAGTTCCAGGATTAACGCAAGAAGGAAGCCCCTGTCAGATTCCACTGGTAGTCCGAAACACATGGTTCTCTTGGGAAAATGGCAAAAATACTCTCACGGAAATCAATGCCGACAGTATGACTAACAGGGGCTATTGCATCGCAATGGCGGAGAAAGAACGATTACATTACACATTTGTGTTCAGAAAAGATTCTTGCTACAGTTGCGTCAAGCTTATAGTTCGAACTGTCAATGTGTTGGAGAAAGTTGAGAGTAAGTAAGCGTGTGAGAACCGTCATCTTGCGCTAATATTCTCAACATACATCGATCTTTTTTTTTTTCCATACAGCAACTTGCGTCAACTTGGTAAAAGGAGTTGAACCAACTGTGGAAAATGTATGCCAAGGATTGCAGGAAGATCAACAGTTAATAACGTTATTCTCAGAAAATTATGTACCTGTTAATTGTAGATCCTCGCTAGAGGGTGTATGGCAATTTGCTTACCAGGTAACAATAACAACAAACGCACAAAGTAAATATTTGTACATCAGGATTCAGGATTATCTAAAAATTCCTAAAACTATGTTATTTGCAGAATCGATTCAGATTCAGAGGCGAATGCAACAATCCGGATGCCCAAATACGCTCTTGCCAGACTCCTGGTACTCAGTTTCTCATTACTAATCAAAAATTCAATATAACTTACAAAAAATGTAGCAGCATGAAAGGAACATTCGACGGAGGTAAGTGCGCGCGACAGTTCCTCCTAACGTTCATATTTCACGGCCTTTAACATGAATTTCGATTTCCAGTTGTCGAATACAGTTGTTTAGGCGATTGGTTCGTTGGAAAGAATCATTTTTTCGCCGTGGCAAACACGAAAGAGTCGCGTAAGGATGAGAAATATCGTTGTTTCTTGAAGAATCGCGATGACGATCTATATATGGGAGTCTCGATAACGGCTGAATGTAATACTCTTAGAACTGTGGAAAAGAGTCCCGAACGTTTGCGCGTTACCCCTGTTAAAGCCGAGGTAGTAGTACCAGGTTGTAGACTTCCGCAGAATATGACAGGTGATTGGATCAACACTGCCAATATTGATGCTGACTTATTTATTAACGAGACTCACATTATCGAAACGTGGTATCCCGATGAGGGACGATACAGGCGCACTATATACGTTTGTCGGGAGCAACGAGACACTCGCGTTATGATGGCCCGACTGACGGTCGATGGATGGTAAAAAAAAGTTAAAATAATAAATTAGTAAGAAATTTCGCCGTTTTTATCTAAAATAGAAGTTCTCTTCCAGTCAAAAGGATTACGTCTGTTTCGATTTTGTACCACGTCATCATAACGTAATAAGATACAGACGTGGACTCGCAGTTATTACAGACGATTTTTCCACCGTCTGCTCGTGGGTGCAATTTCAAAATAAAATAGATTGGCGATACGATCTGTTTTTAGGTAAGCGTTAACCAAGCTTGAAATCTAGTTCTCCAATAATGCTGGACCCTTGCAGTACGTATTCGAATTCGTTTCAGCGAAAAATCCTGTTCCCGTGCGATGTCCCGTTGCTGGAAAATACACGTTCCAGCAGAAAGGTGATATTCCATTTGAAACGAGAATTCTCGGTGGTATTACGTTGTCACCGCGACACAATACCAACTGCACCTTCAAGACATCCGATTTTTCGGTATGCGACGCCGAACAAAAAGAAATCGCAATTGACGAGACCTACTGTCTGACCGTCGATCATTTGGGACGTCCCCGAGATATTTACAGTGAGTCGTATAATTTTAGCATATGCGCCATTCAACAACAACTCGACTCGTTATTACTTTAAATTATTGAACCAAATTCGAGAGTCATTGTCAGACGTTAAGTCGATTTGATTTGGAATCCCCCATACACTTACAGTAAGTTGTTTGGATTTTGCTCATACTCAAATCTTTCGTGTCGCAGGTGAGCCTGATTATCGAATGAAATGCATCGGTTTCTGGAAGGAAAATCTCAAATCGTATCTCATTACTTATGACGAGCTCGATCCCTTCAGCAAGTATCGTTGTTGGGTGTATCAGAGAGCAGATTTGAACAGAGTACTAATGTCCCAGGCTGTTCGTCCTTATTGCGCGCTCGAGCAGGACGTAGACAGTTACAATTATACGCAGGGTGCGGCAGTCGCCATCGATATGAGGGTAAGATACGCGACGTCTATTCTTTGCTTGTTTCAACGTGAATGGATCATTGTTTAAATAAACGAATAATTTAATTTCACAGGAGTACGAGCGCGAACGGGATCAATGTCCGATGTACTTTGACGACGGGAGTGATCCGTGGTCGGAAGGCGCTAGTTCGATTACCGTATTTCATTTCAGGAATAGAGTGAGTGAATTGATGCCGTCGCTGTATCTATCTACTCTCGTTGTTACAACGCTCGTCTACTTGTTTATCGAAAATTAAATAAATACGAACAGAAACATAGTTCGTAGGTAACTATACGGCGTGTAATCACGTCCTAAACGGGGCAGCATCGGTCATAATTCCGTGCCGCCTTAATCGTCAAATTTGAAAATAATCATAAGAAAAACCATTCCGTCCAATACGATGTTTTCGCGGTACTGTACGTAGCGTGAAAATAACAGCGTAACAGGAGCAAACTGACTACAGTGTTATCAAGATTTTGCACAGTGCCGCACTGTTCATTAACATTTAATAGTTTTTATCTACTCGAATAAGAATCGATAATTATTCATATATTGATATGCCGTAGAATTATATTAAGCGTGTACGCCCTCGAATTGCGTACATTGCTTGGCGCCACAGTGTCTTTAAGGGGAGGGTAAGGTTAATTCGTACAAAAAAAGGCATGTTTTTGTGATTTTTTTGTGACGACGCAGTTAAAATCTCTTTATTAAAACTAATGGTACAGTAAAATATGACATTCGAAGAATATTGTATAAAATTTTCACGAAGAAATATTAAAAAATACGGCAATGGCAGCAATTATTCGGACGTGGCTCGGAAAAAAGTAGAATTGCGGTGTCCCTCATAACTTGGTGCTGGATCATCTTAAATGAAAAAATGAAAGTTCATTTGTTAGATAATAGTTTTCCCCTGGTAACGCTGGGAGGGTTTTTCGAAATTTCAATTTTTCAATTTTTCAATTTTTTGGAACATTTTGAAGGGAAAAACGCGATTATTACGAAAAAAAAAAATCGCGTTTTTCCCTTCAAAATGTTCCAAAAAATTGAAAAATTGAAATTTCGAAAAACCCTCCCAGCGTTACCTGGGGAAATCTATTATCTAACAAATGAACTTTCATTTTTTCATTTAAGATGATCCAGCACCAAGTTATGAGGGACACCGCAATTCTACTTTTTTCCGAGACACGTCCGAATAATTGCTGCCATTGCTGTATTTTTTAATATTTCTTCGCGAAAATTTTATATAATATTCTTCGAATGTCATATTTTACTGTACCATTAGTTTTAATAAAGAGATTTTAACTGCGTCGTCACAAAAAAATCACAAAAACGTGCCTTTTTTTGTACGAATTAACCTTACCCCCCGCCTTAAACATTCGACCAAATATTTACACTTTGATATTTTGTACTCAATTTTTAATAGACGACATTTTATGTAAGATTTATTAATCTCGCAGTCTAATGATCTGAAACACTATATATAGTATAAACCTGCAGGGATAAGAAACATGTATCTGTTTATCAGTAATAACTTCTTTATGCTAATGCATACTTATTTTTGTATACATTAAAAAGTATTCCGTCCGACGTATTTGTCATTGAGTCGTACGAACGATATAAAATAGTGTTAATTTCAATTACATTCGAAAGATGCAGCGCAAGTTCATTATTAAGAAGAATAGTGTATGTTCAACGTTTTTCAATTTATTATGCAGATTATATGTAACCTTGATGATCTATTTGGTCCAGCTGACCTTCGGTATGTCAAAGTGTTCCGTCAAACTGTCCAAGTGACGATTGAACTCTTCCACTCGTTGCTTGTGAGTCATCGAGGCTTTTTGCTTTATCCGCTCGGTTTGCTGAAAGCACAATCCACTTTAGATAAACATGCTAATACAGAATCGCACGTATTCTACAATAAATCATCGTAAGATTATACACTTGCAAAAGAGATATAAAATATTATGACGCACTTACCATCTTTTCCTGCATTTTTTGAAACGCTTGCTCCGCTTTTGTTCTATGAATTTCCACTGTTCTAGGCTTCTCCTCGTAGACAATCTTCGAAACCTCGACCAATTTCTTTTTTTCTCCTTTACGCTTCTTTCTGAAAGTGAAGAAAATAAAATTGATAACGACTTTTCTCTATTTTGCTTAGAACGAAAGAGTAAAAAACACAAATTTGACCATGTTTACTTCTTGCTGATGGTTTCGTCGTTCTTCAATTTCAAAGCTCCCTTTGCTACGTGTGCATACGGATCGTCCTCCGATTGCGACGGCATTTCAATTACGGCGATAGGAATCAACTTTTTGTTTCGTCAAACACTAGATGGTTATTGAATAATTTGTAATGATTATTTTGTTATTTCCGCGAACTGACTTATTTTGTTTTGGTTTTTACGTATAACCGCAATAACTGACGTCATTCGTCCGTTCTAGGAGACAGTAGGAGACTTGAGGAGACTGAGTAAGCAATCATCAGCGCCATCTAGTAATTGAGCATGCGCTTGTGAAATGGTTGCGCCGACAGGGGTTAGAACAAAGTGGGGCGGGTCGAAAAAGCGCGCCAAGGTTTCTATCGCGCTCAAAATATGTCTTTTGATATACAATTCAATAAACCGAATTTCTTTTCCAACGACATTCATTATTAGAATGTCCTCTTTCCAAGGACACCGGTTTTTCGTTGTTAATGATTAAAATTACAATACTGGATCTCATCGTTTTAAAATATGTTAAATTATTATGGTCCAGAATTAATTCTCCTTAAAACGACGGGCAAGTCGACCTTGAAAGTTCACACGAATAAAGTAAAATTCTAGATCTATACCATACAAAAATTTCCGATTTTCAAAGTTTACAAAGACTTTCGGCAGTAGGTTCTTACAAAGTTCGATAAACTCCGCATATCCCGTCGCGGGAGGGGACCGGGAACGGTCGGCGTAGCGCGCACAGAACAGCCCTATTAGTCATCAAAAAGTTTTAACACTCAGTCTCCGGAAATTCATGAGCGTGTTAATTGAGGTACAACAAAGAATATTCGTCAAAAGACCGTATTCCATTGTTCGAAATACAGTACATCAGTTTATGCCTTTATATATACATAACACAACGGTCATATGACACTTTTTTTAGAGGATGATAATAAATCAACGTTATATCGTTAATCGATCCTAAAGTATAATTATATATAAATATTTAGTAATATACGTTGAATATGCGGCGGCAACGGCGGCGTTTTAACTATTTTTTTTTCTTTTTTTGTTCATAATATTCGACCTCTAAAATCTGATCTTGCGGGTTGTTGTTTATCTGTCCTTTTGTTTCTTTTTCACTTCGAGACTGGATTTACATGTGTAATAATATAGTATATATATTTATGTATGTATAACTTTGCGCCAAAAGTTGTATAGCTAAAAGGTACATAATCGTGGCTACAATTACGTCAATTCGCTAAACGTCGATAGTGTTAATGATGGTAACGCTGGTAAACGTGAGCACGAATACCTAATAACGAAAAATATTTTTTTTTTTAAACTCTTTCAAACAGAGCCTACGTGCCAGCCAGCGATTGTGCCGTAGTATTAATTCGTACGAGCGTTTCTCACAATAAGCAATATTTCCGATCTTTTGCACACGATTTTGCACCATTTTTTGTTATATATTATATACTCGTTAGCTGCTGAAGCAAATTAAAAGAAAAGAATTCATTTTTTCAATTGTCGTGTATACTAGTGACGCACTATAAACCAAGACATCACGAGTATCCAAACCTCGCGCGATTGTTCCCGATCTCTAATTATTTAATTGGTTTCTTCAATCTTTTTTTTTTTTCCGTTTTTCGGTTGCCATTCGCAATCTTTAACCGTCATGTTGAGAAAATTTTTTGGGAATTATCGTGGGCATTAGCGAACGCCACTTTTTGAATGCGCTATGAGCCATTGTAGAGTTATGTCTATGTTGTCCTTTTCTTTACAAGAAATACTGTAACAGCAGATTTCTCGATCTTGTATGGCAGAAAGATTCCTAAAACGACAAAAAGAACGACAACAACATAAGAGGATCATTGAAAGCTTCGAGACATTTTTTTGTGTAACATCCCCCCCTGCCCAAAATTATATACTCACATTCTATCTATCAGTCCATTTTCATCCAAAGCATGCGGCAGATCCCTCTTGTTACCGAGTACCAGAACGGGAATACTGGACAACTGAGGTTTGTCCAATAGATTGTGCAGTTCGTTGCGACTAGCTTCGATTTTTTCAGAATCCGCTGCGTCTACCATGTAGACAATGGCGTTGACGCCTCTACAGTAACGCTCCCACATAGATCTAAATCTTGGTTGTCCTCCGATGTCCCATACTTTGATGGTTACATTGCCTTTGGTGATTTTACGCATGTTGAAACCCACGGTGGGTATCATGTCTTCGCTAAATTGGCCAGACTGAAGGTATCCACAAAACAATAAAATATATAGTAACAGTAATAACGAAATTGAGTTTTCGAGAGCCGGCAAATAATCATAAGCTTGATTTTCGCCCGAGTTCGGAATGAACTGCGATTAGACAATCTGATGAAAAAGTTTTGTTCATATCGTGTATATCGGATTGTGAGTTATTCCGATAACCGGAATAATGAAAATGAATAAGTACATATCAATCATCCGCTAGGTTAGTACCTAACTACCAAATGTTCAAAAAACATAACAATAAAATTTCACGAAAAAGTGACGGCCGTACCGCTATGACATTAACGAAAGTTGTCTTTCCACTGTATTGCAATCCGACCAACGTAAGTTCCATCTCTTCCTTCCAGAAAAGAGATTTGAACCAGTCAAGGATCCGATTGATTAAAGCCAGCATCCTGGATTTCGTACTTTAGAAATCCCCGTGGATACCGAAGAAAAGTATATAAAAAATCTTTGCCTCACTGCACCGTACTTAACGTTTTTGACATGTAGTAGTCCGTCGCAACGGCGCGACGTCACCCAATACAGTCAAATCTACCCCAAAGTGCCGTGTCTGTTCGAAAGGAAAAAAAGACGAACGCGAAGGTGTGTTCGGCGTTCCTGTCACGTCGTCGCCGAGCGCTCTACCAACCCCGTAGCCTTGTTTAGAAACCATCTCAACAACACACGGGGTGTGTTTTATTATTCTTCTTGTACCAACAGACGGTACATAGAACAACAATCGAAAGAGTGAAGAGAGATGTCTCTCTGTGTGCGCAGCTTGCTCATTGCTTATTCAGGTTGAGGAGTGAGGAGATTAATTGTGAGGTAGATTGAGGATATAATGGGATCAGAGGGTGTTCACTTGCATACAAAAACCACGGCTCTATTATTAGTTCACGTGAGACAGAACGTGTCCAGAGTGCGCCACTATCGACGCACAGCTAGCGCGCCTTACATGGTAGGAGCGAAAAGTAGAACTAGAACATCTGACAAGCTTTTACCCGTTTTACCGACTTATTTAGTCGTAACAGTAGCGCCAGTGCCGCGCGTGATTCGAGGTTATACTCGCAGCTGTCGTCGTTTTGTTAAAATATAATCGAATTTTAAATAATTGTTAAATATTTCGTTATTTATGATTATTGTAATTTCCTCGAGGTGTGTGCGTGTCGTGAAAGTGACTTGGCGCGATCTTCTAACCGTTGTCGCGTGTCTCGATGAAATTATTCCCATCGAACATCTTCCGTTTGAAAATTCCTTAAGTATTTCTCTATTAAGTTACAATTCAGTCATTTTTCGTTTTCTTTTTAAACATAATCCACTTTGATATTTCAGCTATTGGGATTTATGTTTGGCTGGTTAACGTTCTATCATCAGGGTCACGAAGTTGCCAAAGACTTCAAGCTGTACATGAGGGAATTGCAATTGAAAATACAAAAGGTAAAAAATACTAAATAAACATTGTAAAAATCTTGTTCATAGAGTCGTTACATTTTTTGTGAATAGCCGAATTAATGAATCTTGAGCCAGTATGTCAGTATTTATTTACGAAGCAATTTACATCGATAGTTTTAATTTGAACATCCATTTATGTGAAATTGTAGTATCGTAACATTGACCACGTGGCTAGGATCGGGAATCTTGTTACAACAGAAAAATTGAATTTCTTTTCAGACTTATGCTCTGGAAGGTACATCGGACTATTCTTGATGAAAATGGCTCTTCATTCGTTTCTAGATGTATCACTGCTCCCGAAGATAAGGGTACATCTGTTATCTGACAATTAATTTTTAATTATGAAGTTATTTTTCCAAAGCTTAAGCGTTATACAATGTTCCAACGAACAAAACTCATTTAATTAAAAATTAATAATTAACGAATAAATTATTAATTTCGCGAACAAGTGCAACAAGAATCTGATGACTGTGGGGAATTTGGTGGTATGTTTTGGTCCGATTTGTTGCGACCCAAGGAGGAGACGGTAGCTTCGATAATCGACATCAAATTTTATAATACAAATCACATTTTATCGACTTAATATAAATGAATGTAAATAAATACATATATATTTGTATATATACATATATAAATGATTTGAAAATAAATCATTGGAATAACTTCTATTTTTTTCATTTGTTGAAATATTCGGTTTGATCTACTATACCGACCGATTATTTATTTTCATGCCCACTCTTTATTCAAATAGCGCGCCACGGCTGAATATATATATTTTTAGTTCCAACTCCAAGGAACGTGCCTAGGTAGCGCTACAAACAGTGGCTGCGCTGCGTAACATGGGAGTTTCCTACCCCTGAATGGGATAGAGAGAGAGAGAGCGAACGTGAAAGCGTCTCTTTTAAATTTTGTCAATACGAAAATCTCCTGGCCAATAATGTTGAGTGATAAATTCTAAGAAATCAACTAGTTAAAACAGCAGTAACACACCAAATCTAACCAACGAATTTAACGCAAATAAAAACGAGAGTTACGATCTCGTTTGCATAAACACACCCAGAGCGGGTCGAGAAAGCGAACCTCAAAAAAAAAAATACGCACGAAAAATGACGGCAGCCCCAAACAAAAAGGTCTCGTATTTTTACAATCCGGACGTGGGCAATTTTCATTATGGCCCGGGACATCCAATGAAGCCTCACAGGCTCTCGGTTATTCACAGTTTAGTACTTAATTATGGATTACACAAGAAGATGCAAATATATCGTCCGTACAGAGCGAGTACCCACGACATGTGCCGATTTCACTCGGACGAGTACGTGGAATTTCTGCAGCGTGTAACACCGCAAAATCTTCAGGGTTACACGAAGTATCTTAGTCACTTTAACGTCGGTGACGATTGTCCAGTCTTCGAGGGACTGTTCGACTTTTGTTCAATGTACACGGGCGCTTCGTTGGAAGGCGCAACAAAATTGAACAATAATTGCTGCGACATTGCTATTAATTGGAGCGGCGGACTGCATCACGCAAAGAAATTCGAGGCTTCGGGCTTTTGTTATATAAACGATATAGTCATTGCAATATTGGAACTTCTGAAGTATCACGCCAGAGTATTGTACATAGACATCGACGTTCATCACGGCGACGGAGTTCAAGAAGCTTTTTATCTCACCGACAGAGTAATGACCGTATCTTTTCACAAATATGGCAATTTTTTCTTCCCAGGTACGGGCGACATGTACGAGATTGGTGCCGAAAGCGGTAGATATTATTCCGTTAATGTACCGCTGAAAGAGGGCATCGATGATGCTTCTTACGTCGCGCTTTTTAAGCCGATAATCTCCAGCGTTATGGAATTTTTTCGACCAACCGCCATTGTTCTACAGTGCGGAGCGGATTCCCTGGCTAACGACAGACTAGGCTGTTTTAGTCTGAGTACCAAAGGCCACGGAGACTGCGTCAAATTCGTCAGAGATTTGAACGTGCCACTTCTAACGGTTGGCGGCGGTGGCTATACCCTGAGAAACGTCGCGCGTTGTTGGACCTACGAAACATCGTTGCTCCTTGACGAGCTGATAAGTAACGAACTACCGTATACCGAGTATCTCGAGTACTTTGCGCCGGATTTTACTCTTCATCCGGAAGTCGTTACGAGGCAGGATAACGCCAACAGCAATCAGTATCTCGAAGCTATAAGAAGACATGTTTATGACAATTTAAAGATGATACAACATTCGCCTAGTGTACAGATGCAGGATGTACCGTGCGATGCGTTACCTCCGGAAGAGGACAGACAGCCCGAACCGGATCCGGACTCCAGGCAAAATATCCAAGATACCGATAAGATAGTCGAGCCGGCGAACGAGTATTATTCCGGCGACAAGGATCAGGACAAGATGGACGTTACCGAAGCGTGATTACGCACGCACGCACGCTTGTCCTCACGAGTATAACAATTTCGGACGAGTAACACGATTTGTAAATAATCCAACGACTCGAGGCTTTGTAAATATTTCAAGATAACAAATTTTCCCAACCAAGAGACACCAGCTAACTGTACTATAAATTACGAATAAAACTTTCTATACCTTGTAAATTTGTCATATTTGTTTTTTGTTTCGCGTTCTCGCATATTTCTCCAGCTGGCCGTTTATACAGAAGAGCGAAGGAGCGGGATTTATTCCTTTTTTTTTTTAATCAATATGCATCAGGCAAGTTTATTGTTTCACGTCGAACAGCATATTGTTTAGTGTATAATGAATACAATAAAACAGTAGGTAGTATGTGTAAGAACGAAGGACGATAGTATTAATAGGAAATCAGAGGGGGATAGGGAAATTCGTAACTAGCAAAGAGCAATAACGATAACGCGTATCTCTGTTTCAGGTCTATATATTACGCTATATCACAGAGAACTTAACCATGTCCCGTTTATGTCCGCCGCGTTCGGGGCGCTCGGTCAATCGACAAGTAGAAGTAGTGTTGTTTATATTTGTATCATATAAAATTAAAATAAACGTTCAAACGCCTCTTGCCCTCTATCATTAAACGTGACTAATGCAATAAATTAGGTAATCTTAAATTAAGAATCTTAAACCTACACATAGCTTATACCGTAATAACTTTGCGAGAAAAAGAAGAAAAAAAAAATGTATCGAAAAATAATATGTTATAAAAATACTCATAGTACGAGGAACGCAAATGCTTGAACTCGTTAGGCTCGGTGAAGGGAGTACAAGCGATTGTTTTTTTTCGTTTTTTTTTTCTCTCTTCGTTACTTCATTTTCGCGTATACCCAAGGCATACCGTAGTATGGGCATTTTTGTTTATTTGTTTTTCAGTCTCATGATAAAAAGCAATTCCATCTATGGCGTTTCGCTTAATCAAACTTTCAATCGAGTTGAAGGCGTGTCTCAGATTCGGGAACTCAAAAATTATATGTACATTTGAAGGTGGGGGCGCGATTTTTCATGTCGGTGCGATCCGTTCGCGATTCAGGCCGTCGTAACCTCCGATTCTCTCATTATCTCTCTCTTTCCGGAGTTCGACTGACTAGATGACGTTGTTTCTCGCTGAAGCCAACCTACCTATATTGTTTACGTAACAAAAACAACATCGTGTCGAGTCTCAAGTCTCGAAGTGTTTGTAGATACTCGTTACGTAGGTCATGACTTGCTGCCAATCGGGTCGTTCCAGTTGGCACATTTCCCCGATGTTCTGGAAATTAGAGTTAGAGAGATTCGTATATGAACACTCCGAAATCTTAACGTTCGTCAATTAGACTCTATACCGGAAATGGGCAAAATGAAGCCTAAAAGTTACGTTTGAAAAAGTCCAATTTTCTTCCTTCGTCGAATCTGATTATCAATTATGTAAATATATTTGTCGCTAGATCACGCTTGTAGTGAACATCCGATGATAACAATTTAAACTTTAATGATTAATTTGTAAGTGGAAATTTGTATTTTACCCATTTACGCATTATATTCTTCGTAATACTGACCAACGTTGTAGATATACCAACGCTCTCGGCAGCGGAAAAGGCAATTGAAAAATTGCGTCTCTTCTCGGACGGTGTGAGCGAATCATAGGGAACTTTATCCGGCAAATATGAATGTAGAATAGCGCACAGTGCCAATCCATCGTTCCACGAGCTGCTAAAATTTGTTATGTCGATATTCCGATAGCCAAGTGTCTTATTCTGACACCATTTCAGTAGAGCATTCCTCTTCGAGCCACCGTTCTTCACGAGACCGCAAAGAGGATCTTTGCGCTCGGAGAGATCGGTTATGCTGTTGCGTCGAACAAAATCGATCGCCTTTGCGTTCAGCGCCGCCGAATCTAGTAGCTCACCCGGACTCAATCCAACCACCGGCACTGATGATTTCGTTTCTGCGTTATATTCACGTGAGGTGAGAGTTTGTAACGAGTCAGCATTTAGAAAATCAACGTCACATAAATTTGATATTATATGAATAAAAGTATTATAAGAGTCAATAGACATACTGGAGGGAAGACAATTTTAAAAAATCAAAAAACGACCAATATATTAGTCTGATGATGAAAACAATGATAATTTTATTTACATCATCGAACGATTTTTTTTTCTTGCAAGTTGAAATGGATCAAAACCATTCCTAAGAAATTTTCTGATTATTTTTTTCAAGCGTATTTACCAAAAAAAAAAATTAATTTTGCCGATAGCCGTTTGTTTGGGATGACGAAAGCGATAAATTTTATTTACCTGACAATGGCTTTCTGTTGTTCGCAGTTTGCGTTTTGTTGTTGTTGGTCGTATGGCTCGTACATATCAAATTGTTCATCTGCTGTTGATCGCGAAGTGGCGCTTTCAACGAGAGTATATCGTTCGTTCCAACGGAATTGATCGACGACGTTGAACTGCTACGACTTCCCGGTCCTACGCATAGGGCTGAATTAATAACGTCAGCATCGAGAAGAGCGTACGCGCGTCCAAGCGTAGTCTCATCGATCTCGCCGTCGGCGCACGTACCGGCTTTCGCCTGTTTCGTCGCGTTCTCGATACTCTCGATAAGACACTTCACCGAGAGCCTCGAGTCCTGTCGTGATATATTAGCGGCTTTTCGTCGCGCCGCCATTTCCTGCTGTACGCTCGTCAATACGCTCTGTTGAGTTTCCGTCGGTGTACTCGCGGGTCTCGGTACCGGCGGTGGCATGCTCTTTTGATTTGCTGAAAATTCATTAACTCAATAATACGTTTTCGAATCGGCCTTCCGAGATAAAAACAGCTCGAGAACAATCATCGAGTGGCGAAAAAAAAAAAGCTCGAAGCACACAGACTGATGCTGGAAAATAAATTTTTTTCGTCGCGAATATAAAATTTGTGATATATTTTCGCGGTTCTAGGCGGGAGTTTGCGGGTTCGACGATTAACAATTACGAAGAAATCTGGGTCAAAAGCAAGCTATGACATTATCACTCGTGTATGGGGGGGTATCAAAATGGCACGACTTTTTATTCGTGTGTTAATTTGATGCTAAGAAAATTGACAATCACTAACTTTATTATCGGTAGATATTTTAATAGATCCCGCCCCTCCCCCATTAACGAGTGATCGACAAGACAATAAGCGTCAGCGAAATAGGTTGTACATAATTCTACGACGAATCGTCGAGCGCTCAGCGAACGGTGGATCACACACAAACACACAGAATAAGGGTTTTTTTGGAATTTCGTCATTTTACCCCAAGACCTCTGGAGTTTGAATATTGGAGATTGGGATTCGGATGGCAAACTGTGTATATAGCACTAGCGTGCCGACTTACGGGCTCTCGTTATTCCCACCGACCCATCGTTTCTTCCGGCTCTAAGTTCAACGTCTTCCAATATAGGTTCGAATTTTTCTTTCAACGAATACGTACGACCGATAGGTATACCACGGGTAGATCTTGGCATTGCTATTGGCTTAAATTTTCCCGTGAGACTCGACGTTTTATCGGAAAATTTCATACGTTTAAGATTACTCTCGTCAATTACTCTATCACCGGACGTTTCGACTCTTTTGCTTCTCGTTTCTGGAATGACACCACATTCGTTCGTTGATGTATCAAATTTGCTATGTGCGCTAGACTCGATCCTCGGCTTAAAACGCACGAGTTTTCCCGCGGCTGTTGTTGAAGAAATCGGGAAATTTGGCTTTTTGTCTGCTTCATCACTGTTAGTTGGACAAGAATGACATCTGCTCGACGGTGACTGTTTAACATCAGAAAATTGTCGCCTCGTTTCGTCGGCTCTCGAAGAATTGGCTACCTCATGTTTGCTAGAATTAATGCTTACAAACGCAGAATCGTCGTCGTGCAATGAATCACGCGGGACGTAGATCGTTGGTTCGATTATCACGGTGGGGTTTGGATTCTGTAAAGTTTTTCCGATGACAAAGTCATCCTCGGCACTAGGATCACCGATGAGTATGGGCCTGGCGACGAGAAATTTCTCAGCATTTTCGCGCGAAGTATGATTGTGGTTTTTTGCTCGAAGAATCCCCGGAACATCGTCGTTCACTTCCTCTTTGGCTAATCCATCGATCTTACGATCAATAGTTTCGTGATCAAAATTTTCTCTGTTTCCAGATAATTTTTGTTGTTGCCTATCAGTGCTCGTAAGCTCGTCGATTTTAATGACCTCGCCGAGCACGCTCGCCGATGGCAAATGTACATTTTGCGTTTTCGCTAAAGCATCGCCGTCCGATTTTCCCATTGGTTCGCAAAAATCCAAAATCCTATTTTTCTCAATCAAATCGGGCAGTGACCCGTTGAAATTTAATCCCGCTCGTGATTTTCTTTCCACACTCTCGTGAAACAATTTTCCCATTTCCGGATCAACTTCGAATCTCAAGTCGTCCATCGACCGTGGCACATCGGAATAAACGTAATTCTTCGGGACGAAGAAACGACTGTTCGATATATTGATGCCGTAAGAATTTTGATCCGAGCTCTGAATGCCTTTGATATGCTTGAGCAGAGAATTTTTCGGACTCTTGTCCATCGCACGACTCGACGATACGGGTATATAGAGCTTTCTATAGTCTTCGTTGAAGTTTGTCAAATTTTTCATCGCAACACCGTACGTACCGTCGATCGTGCTCGTTCCATCTTGTCGTTTGCCAGCGAGACTAATTCCGGCATCGCCAATTGGACAGAACTCTAATTCGTTACCAATTAGCAATTGTTCACCGATTTGAACGACCGGACAAGCGGTACGATTTTTCGTGCTTGATTGATGTAACGCGGAATCGGATGGAAATTTTTTTTGCCGCATCGGTGCTGTTCTTCCGGGCTCGCTTCGCTTTCTGATGGTACGTCCGCGTTTCAGTATGACACTGAGAGACTTGCGCTCGGATTCGTTAGGGATTTCGGGCATGCGATTAACGTCGGCAGGGGTGCCGTCTAACGCGCAAATCACGTCAAAGAAAAACAATGAATCAATGTGTTTTTTTTTTTTTCCGTTATCTCAGAATCATGCACGTGCACGTGTATAGATATTGCAAAACTACGAGAATAATGTCGTTCGATTAATTTTATCGTTGGATTATAATTAACGCTCGCATGACCAAAATGTGGCACTGAACGACTCCGGGATATAACGGGGTTTTGAAAAAGCTGCCTAAAGTTCTCGAAATTAACGAAATTCCTTGATAATTCTAGTATGCACAAAATTCCCTGACTTTTTCTGGTTTTCCAGGTGTGTTCATGATCGTGGGGTCAATCAGTGGTCCATTTCGGTCATCCGCGTTATATGCACGATTTTATGCGAGAATTAACGAGTATCAGTGAGCTGGAAAAGCTCGATAATGAGACAAATGACATACCCTTGTTGAGCTTGTCGAGTTGAGCCTCGAGCAATCGTAATCGATCTCTCTGCGCTTTGTTCTCCATAACGACGCGCTCGAGCTCGCTCTGTGCCTCGGTCTTGAAGTCATTGGCCACCCGAACCGTCATAAGAAGATCACCCTGAAATTGTTCCCACTCGGCGCTCTCTTCCTGTCGTAATTTTCTCTCTTCCTCGAGCGCCCTCTCGAGCTCGTACTGATGCGACTGGCTGTCGCGTTCACGTCGCTGCGCGTCGCTCAATGCAGCCTTGAGCTCGCGTTTGTCCTCCAAATGTCGCTGACACTGCGCCTGTAACTCTGCCAGAGAGTCGCGAACCAGTTGAAGCTCCGTGCTAACCGATATACGTTCGTCCTTCATCTGATTGAATCTGTACTCCAAATCGTCGATCGCCGATTTCGCGTTGTTTCGCGCTACCTGTTCAGCATTGTCGTGAATCGTGTTATTTTTTCCTATTGGTGAATTTAGGCGGATATGCCGAAATATTTGTATCTCAACTTGAGATGTTCCGTAGGTAGAAAATTATGAAGGTTTTTACCAACCTTGTATTCTTCCTGAAGTTGAGAATACTGATCGCGCAGTCGATCGTGATCGCAGTGAGATCTCGCAAGTTGTTCCTGAAGCGCAGCAGCCTGAGTCTCGAGAGTATCTTTCTCTCGTCTCGCCGCGTGCAACAACTCGTCGGCCTCGCTCTTGCTCTCCAATTGTCTCGATTGCTCGAGTTCCTCAATTTTTGCTCTAGCATTTTCGAGCAACGTCGCCAGTCTGCTTATTTCGATACTACGATTCGCGCCCTCCTGTTTCGCCTCGGCAAGCTCAAGTTCCAACTGTTTTCTCTCGACGTTCGACGCGTCGACCGTCGATTCCAGGAGATGTACACGCTGCGCCAGTCTATCCGTTTCGCTCGAGCTCGTCTCTGCCGAAGACCGTAAACACTTGAGCTCCGCAGTCAGTTCCTCCTGCTTTCGCAGCAATGATTCACGCTCCTCTTGAGCACTCTGGAAATAAGCAACGTTCGATATATATGTACATATTTCAATGTCAATAGATCTATGTAATTTATGTTGAATTTCACAGAATTATAGAAATCTGTAGGAATGTACTTTGAGTAGATCAACGAGTTTTTGCTCCCTCTCGGTATTGTATCCCTTTGGCGAATCCTGAGGTTGTTCCTCCCTCAAGAGGAGTCCTTGCAGAGTATCAACCTTCGAACGCGAATCTTCTAATTTCTCCGTTTGTCTGCACAGTGACTCGAGAAGTACTCCTTTCTCATCCGTTAGCCTTTCGTTGTCAGTTTGAAGTTCCGTTAATTGGGCCTGTAGAAAAATAAGGTTCGAAAAGATTAACAGGACCCACTTTCGTTGCGCACACAAAAATTACAAATCCTTATAATTTCACATTTTTGTACATTAAAATCCTCTTAACTCACTTGCAGATCACTCAATTCTTGAATCGTCGCCTGAAGCTCCTCGTTGGTGGAGTAATGCGTCTCTTCCATCTGCAAAATTCTGTCTTGAAGACAAGCAACGGAAACTTCCGACACCGAGCTAGACGAACGTTTGTCCCAATCTGGCGTGGTACAAGTTTGCAATTCGGACGTCTCGTTTGACGCAGCGGCGTTTCCATCATCCTGAGTAACGGCTATTGAGGCCGGAGCTGAATTATGTAATCTCTTTATGTCCAACAGGAACTGTTGTTTCTCGGAGTCGGAGAGCGGCGAATGTGCAACGTCTCTGAGACGAGCTCGCAGGGCTTCGTTGTCCTCCGATAGGTGGCCTATTTCTACGCTGTGTTGCTCCTGAAATGTTTATCAAGTTTTTACTTAAAAAAAATAACAGCAATTTTGCAATATCGAGATCGGAGTCGAGAGACGTCAGTTGAAAAAATAAATAAATGATGTTAGAAAAAAGACAATAGCTGTCACGATTTTGAGGTTATGTTTGAGCATATTGATAGGAGATAACAACGGATATATTTACCATTCGAATTGTTTTTGCGGAAATGGGCGATCGCCAATAGTCAGGGGTCGGGAGGGGATTGGGAGCGTACAAACGAGAAATATAATTTTCTATCTTTGGTAGGGATAATTGCCACTTGTTCTACTGGCGTCACGTACGCTCTCGTACATCCTCAAACAATACTAAGCCGCGGTAAACATGAAAAATTTTCCCCCGTTTTTCTCTCCCTTCGATTCGGCGTTGGACGCGGGCTAATAGCAGTTTTTTAGAGTCCAAAGTGAACCTTGTTGCATCGCCGCTTCTGGGCTCTCTATAATTCTACACGCTATATATATATATATATTAGGGCGATTTTTTTTTCGACTATTTTATTTCAGTCCCCCACCCGAATTTTTGTTGGATATGTCGAAAAAGAAATTCCCTGAAAGTTACAGCCCTCAATATTAATTCTAAGTACTTTCCCAAAGCGTGAGAAGATTTTCCATCTAAAATACACGTAAATCGAATTTTTTTTTTTCTTCAAATTTCCATAACTCAGCCGCATTTTATGCTATCATATTGTTCTTGGTTTCGATTTACTCGGAATAAAACAATCTAAAAAAGTGCCTTTTGCGGCGAAAGTGTAAATTGTACTGGTGAGTTGGTATGGGTCACTGAAGTTGATTTTTACCCAAAATTCTCGTTTTTTTGCTGTTATCTCCGAAACAATTAACTTTACGAAAAAAAAGTAAACGAAAAATTTGTTGGAAATTTAATTTCCTATAAAAAAGGTCCTCTCGACCCAATTGCTTAGATTAATATTTCTTGAGATATTGAACTTTTTTTATTTTTCATTTTTTTTATTATTTAATATTTCATTTTTCATAAATTTTATACTACTCGTAAGTTAAAGTTCAATATCTCAAGAAATATGAATCTAAGCGATTGGGTCGATAGGACCTTTTTTGTAGGAAATTAAATTTCCAACAAATTTTTCATTTACATTTTTTTCGTAAAGTTAATTGTTTCGGAGATAACAGGAAAAAAACGAGAATTTTGGGTAAAAATCAACTTCAGTGACCCGTACCAACTCACCAGTACAATTTACACTTTCGCCACAAGAGGCACTTTTTTAGATTGTTTTATTCCGAGTGAATCGAAATCAAGAACAATATGATAGCATAAAATGCGGCTGAGTTATAGAAATGTGAAAGAAAATAAAAATTCGATTTACGTGTATTTTAGATGGAAAATCTTCTGGCGCTTTGGGAAAGTACTTAGAATTAATATTAAGGGCTGTAACTTTCAGGGAATTTCTTTTTCGACATATCCAACAAAATTTCGGGTGGGTACTGAAAAAAAAAAGTCGGCAAAAAAAATCGCCCTGATATATATACCGATGATCGGCGTGCGTTGGAAAAGCAATTTTGTCGGTAACTTTCGTCGCATTATCGTTCATTATAAGCGAATAAACTCGAGACAATACTCGAATAAGCCAAGTTTAAAAATTTCCAAGTTTCAGTCCCTCTTTTTTTTTATAACTCTAACATATCGAGCAAGAAGCTAATTACGAATTACATTAAGGGTGAACACCACTGTGACCCCCTGTTTTTTTTTCACATTTTTCAAGAATTTTTTTTGTGGGAAAAAAAAGAGATATTCGAAAAATTTTGTTGGGTTTTGCTCCTTGTTTATTAATGTATCAAAAAACATTTTTTTCACATTTTTCACGCCGCATGATGGCGCTGGGGAAGCTCTCGCGTCAGGTGCTGTCATCTCCGCGGCACGCAGCAGAACTCTCTTCAACGTCGATCTGAAAAAAAATACCGAGTGTTTTCGTTAATAATATGATATTTTGAAGAGAAGTACACAGGGATTTGGAAAAATATTGTTTTAAAAAAAATAGGCACGCCTTTGAAATTAACTTTAACTTCAAAGGCGTGCCTATTTTTTTTTAAACAATATTTTTCCAAATCCCTATGTACTTCTCTTCAAAATATCATATTATTAACGAAAACACTCGGTACTTTTTTTTCAGATCGACGTTGAAGAGAGTTCTGCTGCGTGCCGCGGAGATGACAGCACCTGACGCGAGAGCTTCCCCAGTGCCACCATGCGGCGTGAAAAATGTGAAAAAAATGTTTTTTGATACATTAATAAACAAGGAACAAAAACCAAAAAAATTTTGCGAATATCTCTTTTTTTTCCCACAAAAAAAAATTCTTGAAAAATGTGAAAAAAAACAGGGGATCACAGTGGTGTTCACCCTTAAATTGACGATTATATACTGCACCTTTAAAATCGCAAGTTCCGCGCGCAATTCGTCATATCTCTTCGAGTCAACGGCGCTTTCGCGCAGTCGCGTTTCCAGTCTCGCGCGTTCTTTTCGTAAAAGTTCGAGTTCCCTCTCGAGCTCTTGCATCCTGGATGAGCTTTTCCCCGAAACTTTGGCAGGTTGCTTCGTCGCGTTGCTCCTCGTTGCGTCTCTTCCTCCGCACGTCCAATTATCGCTCTGCTGTTGCTGCTGTTGTTGTTGTTGTTGTTGCAGATTACAGTCGGATTTTGGCTCGACGGTCGGTGCGTACGACGAGGAATTAGCCGGTCGCAAAGGTACCTGTTGGTGCTGTTGTAGACTCTGTTGCTGCTGTTGCTGATTCTGTTGAGTTTGCGAAGGCGGATGGCTTGGCTGTCCTCTGCGAAACAGCGATTTGAACTTCATCATGGTCACTCGTCACTCTAGACTATGCCCTTTTTTTTCCCAAATTCAAAGTCCCTAAGATATATATATATATGAATATATATATAATTATTTAAAATGAATTTGTTTTAAATACTCGACGAGTAAATCATTATAGTCCTTCAGTCCGTCGTTTTATCACTCTTCGCACCGTTATTAAATTCAACGCAATCGTATTTCCGCGCTTATTCTCGGTCGTTTAAGAATAATTTTTGTTAATTAAGGATAAAAACATGTAATCATCGAATCAAACAACGAGAGGGCCTCCGAGGGACCCCAAAGAACGTTTTTTTACGCCCAATAATAATTTACTACTTCTTTCGTCACGAACGAAACTTGGAACACCATAGTTAGTAGCCCTCGGATATCGAAGTGCGTTAGTGTGCGCCTTATCGCTTTATGTAGGCGAGGTTTGAAGCCGGTGGTACGCGAGAGTGGGAGAGACCGACACGAGTTGCTCCTAAGACTTCGCGGAACAAGATAACGACTTGGGCGAGAATTCTTGTATGGATATATATTACGTTATACGCATATAAACACATATATGAATAGCGAGTAGATTGACTTGTCGTTGGAAATTGCACGTTGAACAAGAATCGAAAAGTAAAATGTTTTTGAAAAATCTTCACGAGCTGGGAAATAATTCTTGATAAACGATTCCCAATTTCCGACGAGTAACGTTTTACTTTGTTTTTCGCACTTTGTGTGGACAAGTGTTTTAAAGCTCAAGGCCGAGAGGTGATAATAAAACTTGTCACACGATGATTAACGTTCGTGTAGTCGCAAATTTTGCACCGCGACAAAAATACGCTGAATTACTTCTCGCGATAGGTGGAGGAAAAGTGGAGAGAAACGGAAAAATTGCTAAGAGTCACAAAGTATCTTTATGTGGCCAATAGCAGTTAGCGCACGTAGTCTTTCTTCGTTTATCGCGATTCTTATCGAGTCAATGAGCAATACAGACTCTGTGATGCGACATTGATAATGAATTTCGCTCGTTAGAAAGCGCAAGACTTTTTGTTTTAATAGCGAGCATTTTTCATAAGACCGGAGCTGGATGGTCTCTTGCCACTTGTTGCTCCAGCGCGCGATTCCATTCCAACAGCTGTAGAAACAGATTCTTCTTGAGTGGCGATCCAACAATATCGTTGAGCTACTCGTTACTCAGGCTTTTTTTGTTTGTTTAGTTTGCATCCGTAATATCGCCAGCATTGTGCTTATGTACGCAAAGAGGTATATGTCGGATTGGCTGCTGTCGAATCGAACGTTGCCGTGGCGCGCTGGAGCAGCAGCCGTCGGCTCATGGACGTCTTTTTATATGTTCCACGAACTAAAGTGTATACAGAGTTGAGGCTTGAGAGAGAAAGAGGAGAAAAGAAGTTGCGTTGATATAACTCTCTCGTCGTTCTCGACGAACTAAAAAAGACGAGACACCATTCGCGTCTCGAATCGAGGTCGGTATAGACTCGAAAAGTCGTCATTCAAGTCGCACGCCACGAAATTTTATTCTCTCTCTTCTTTCCTACACGGGAAGACACTCGCGTTTTCTCTCGGTTATTCGTTAAATTATAGGTAAAAGATCGAATATTACTTATACGTATTTATAGTAATTTTTTGTATGTAAAAAAATCGTCGCTCCCGATAATTTCGTGTCCACGTAGCACACACCGATCGACGGTGCATCGGGGACTGAAACGCAAAGGTTCGGTGCGAGGAGAACGATACAAGAGGGGAATGGCGGGGACGAGAAGCTCGTCGCTCTCTCGTCGTACCCGTTCTAACGTGTACACCACCGCTCTCGCTTCAACGTTTCTCTTCGTTGTGTTGAACACTTTTGTCCGTCGGGCAAAGAAACGACTGAGAGGACAAACGAGTTCGAGCCAGAAGACACGAACGAAACGATTATATTAATTATTTATGTGGAGCAGATTTTGGAAATCGATTATTGAGAGGAAAGGGTGCGGAGGAAAACGGTCGGAAAAATTGTGTTTAGTTTTTTTAATTCGCTAACGAAAAATCGTATCGAATATCACGAGGGATAGATTGTTCAAAACGCTTCTCTGGTCAGGTAAAACATATTTAAATCGGTATATATACAAAATTGTAAGAGTTATTATATTATTTTTAATATTGACCTTATTCTCTTACAATTCATTAGATTCGAATAAGAATATTTATTAGGATCGTGGCAGAATTTCTAAAAATCGCTCGTTTGGCATTTTCGATACGATTTTTTTTTTCGCCAAATTTAAGAACCCCCTCGAAACCCTCCCAAGTGTGAATTTCGGGAAATTCACAATTTTCCAATATCAAACGTCCATTCATTGAGATAATCTATTTTATAATATATGCAAAAGTAAAAAAAAACCACAGGACGTTGGTGAAATTTTACTAAGGCATTAAAGAAAAATGTATCGGAGCAAATTTCTCAGTTGCAGCAAAATTATGTTTTTTACCCGTTGTTCGTTCATTGATGAACTTGAAATATTGATGTCGTTGCAATTTTGTTGCTGATGCTCGCGAAATGAATTTCGCAAAAAACCGCGTTGACATGTGCAATCAAAGCGGAGGACGTTTATGTCACGTGTATAGTTATGTATATTAGGGCGATTTTTTTTTTCGACTATTTTTTTTTTCAGTCCCCACCCGAAATTTTGTTGGCTATGTCGAAAAAGAAATTCCCTGAAAGTTACAACCCTTAATATTAATTCTAAGTACTTTCCCAAATCGTGAGAAAATTTTCCATCTAAAATACACGTAATTCGAATTTTTTTTTTTTCAAACTTCTATAACTTAGCCGCATTTTATGCTATCATATTGTTCTTGGTTTCGATTTACTCGGAATAAAACAATCTAAAAAAGTGCCTTTTGCGGCGAAAGTGTAAATTGTACTGGTGAGTTGGTACGGGTCACTGAAGTTGATTTTTACCGAAAATTCTCGTTTTTTTGCTGTTATCTCCGAAACAATTAACTTTACGAAAAAAATGTGAACCAAAAATTTGTTGGAAATTTAATTTCCTATAAAAAAGGTCTTATCGACCCAATTGCTTAGATTAATATTTTTTGAGATATTGAACTTTTTTTATTTTTTATTTTTTATTTTTTTAATTATTTAATATTTCATATTTTATAAATTTTATACTACTCATAAGTTAAAGTTCAATATCTCAAGAAATATTAATCTAAGCTATTGGGTCGATAGGACTTTTTTTGTAGTTTGATCGTCGTGATTCTTTCTACCCAAAATCAAAATGAAAACGTTTCGAGTTTCCTGGCATATACATTAGGGCGATTTTTTTTTCAGTCCCCACCCGAAATTTTGTTGGCTATGTCGAAAAAGAAATTCCCTGAAAGTTACAGCCCTTAATATTAATTCTAAGTACTTTCCCAAAGCGTAAGAAGATTTTCCATCTAAAATACACGTAAATCGATTTTTTTTTTTTTTTCAGATTTCTATAACTCAGCCGCATTTTATGCTATCATATTGTTCTTGGTTTCGATTTACTCGGAATAAAACAATCTAAAAAAGTGCCTTTTGCGGCGAAAGTGTAAATTGTACTGGGGAGTTGGTACGGGTCACTGAAACAATTAACTTTACGAAAAAAATGTAAACGAAAAATTTGTTGGAAATTTAATTTCCTATAAAAAAGGTCCTATCGACCCAATTGCTTAGATTAATATTTCTCGAGATATTGAACTTTTTTTTATTTTTTTTATCATTTAATATTTCATATTTTATAAATTTTATACTACTCATAAGTTAGAGTTCAATATCGCAAGAAATATTAATCTAAGCAATTGGGTCGATAGGACCTTTTTTGTAGGAAATTAAATTTTCAACAAATTTTTCATTTACATTTTTTTCGTAAGGTTAATTGTTTCGGAGATAACAGCAAAAAAAACGAGAATTTTGGGCAAAAATCGACTTCAGTGACCCGTACCAACTCACCAGTACAATTTACACTTTCACCGCAAAAGGCACTTTTTTAGATTGTTTTATTCCGAGTAAATCGGAACCAAGAACAATATGATAGCATAAAATGCGGCTGAGTTATAGAAATTTGAAAAAAAAAAAAAAATTTCGATTTACGTGTATTTTAGATGAAAAATCGTCTCACGCTTCGGGAAAGTACTTAGAATTAATATTAAGGGCTGTAACTTTCAGGAAATTTCTTTTTCGACATATCCAACAAAATTTCGGGTGGGGACTGAAAAAAAAAAAAAGTCGAAAAAAAAAAATCGCCCTAATGTATATGCCAGGAAGCTCGAAACGTTTTCATTTTGATTTTGGGTAGGAAGAATCACGACGGTCAAACTGACAATCCGTCGGTATTGAGACAGGAATCGAGCGCATGTGAAGAAGAAGATGCGAAGTGGCTCGCCACGCGGAATCTCCGGCGAGTCTTTTATTTTTTGCTCGGCTCGGAATCTCAATATCTCTCTCACTCTCGCAGCTCAATCGCCGTTGGCCCTTCTCACGCGAGTGCCGTCCGGACTCTGTGCGAGAGGACCCAAGAAGACGATGCTTTTCTCTCTCCCATACGGTCGACATGTGGCGTTTTATACTCGGTGTTCGAGAAATTTTAAAGCCCCTCAACGCGTTCGTCCAACACAAAGAATCGTGAAAACGGGACAACGAAACGATATTCAGATTGATCGACGTCCGCTACAAATCTTTTTCTTTTATCGCTACTCGTGAAACTGTTATTAACCGAAGATCGTTTCTCGAAGAATGTCTAATCATTTTTCTTACGCCTCGACAGTTTGACTCGCTATCCCGATGAACGGAGAACGAAGGCTTTTAGATGTGGCGGAGTGGCGGAGTCCGCAGATGGGAGAGATTTATAAAAGAGAGACCGTTTTTCGTCCGAGTCATCGAGCCTCGACTATAGGCTGAGTTGGCGCCGGGCTGATATAACGGAACACATCGTGCCCGGAGATCCTTTCGTGAGGAGCGATTAAGGAGAATTTTCTTACCCGCCGGACACCCGGTAAATATATATAATTCAGAAATGTGCAAATTCTGAATTATATAGAAAACAAAACAAATTACAATTTCAAATTTCTTGCAGATTTTTATAATTTGTTTTTTTTACAGAAAATCTTTTGTAGGGATTTTTAGTAACGACGCAACGTACAAAACGTAAAATGTCATTAAGAATTAGTAATTGGAGAATAAAGATGAAGTTTTAGAAAAAAAAGTGTTATCGAAATTGAGATTTTCCGCAATTTTTAATATAATTAGAATTAGTGTGCGATCATGCGCGTGCATCAGATCGTGCGATCTGAAGTACGCGCATGAACGAATTAGCCGGCTTTAGAAATAAATCGCATTTCGAGATATTTCGTTGTATGTTCTTTTTTTAGGTGTGGCACGCTGTATGTGGGACATTTCATTCTAAATCAGCAACAGCGGATCAGTTTTCATTTTTCTAGTTTTTATCTTCACACTGTTTTATATCATAAATTATTTATTAATTAGAGACTAAGGAGGGACTGCCTGAAAAGTTGGGAAAGACGCGTTGAATTTTTTTTCTTTGCCCTAAAATTTGTTGGGTTTCTTGGCTCAATAATCCTTTCTGGACCATAAATGATGCACTAGAGCGATTTTTTTTTTCGACTATTTTCTTTTTCTCAGTCCCCACCTGAAATTTTGTTGGATACGTCGAAAAACAAATTCCCTGAAAGTTGCAGCCCTTAATGTTAATTCTAAGTACTTTCCCTTAGCGTGAAAAGATTTTCCATCTAAAATACACGTAAATCAAATTTTTTTTTTTTTTTCAAAATTCTATAACTCAGCCGCATTTTATGCTATCATATTGTTCTTGGTTTCGATTTACTCAGAATAAAACAATCTAGAAAAGTGCCTATTGCGGCGAAAGTGTAAATTGTACTGGTGAATTGGTACCGGTCACTGAAGTTGATTTTTACTCAAAATTCTCGTTTTTTTGCTTTTATCTCCGAAACAATTAACTTTACGAAAAAAATGTAAATGAAAAATTTGTTGGATATTTAATTTCCTGCAAAAAAGGTCCTGTCGACCCCATTGCTTAGATCAATATTTCTTGAGATATTGAACTTAATTTTTTTTTAATTTTTTTTATTATTTAATATTTCATATTTTATAAATTTTATACTACTCATAAGTTAAAGTTCAATATCTCAAGAAATATTAATCTAAGCAATTGGGTCGATAGGACCTTTTTGGTAGGAAATTAAATTTCCAACAAATTTTTCATTTACATTTTTTTCGTAAAGTTAATTGTTTCGGAGATAACAGCAAAAAAACGAGAATTTTGGGTAAAAATGAACTTCAGTGATCCGTACCAACTCACCAGTGCAATTTACACTTTCGCCGCAGAAGGCATTTTTTTAGATTGTTTTATTCTGAGTAAATAGATTTTTTTTTTTTTTTCAAAATTCTATAACTCAGCCGCATTTTATGCTATCATATTGTTCTTGGTTTCGATTTACTCAGAATAAAACAATCTAGAAAAGTGCCTATTGCGGCGAAAGTGTAAATTGTACTGGTGAATTGGTACGGGTCACTGAAGTTGATTTTTACCAAAAATTCTCCTTTTTTTGCTGTTATCTCCGAAACAATTAACTTTACGAAAAAAATGTAAATGAAAAATTTGTTGGATATTTAATTTCCTGCAAAAAACGTCCTGTCGATCCAATTGCTTAGATTAATATTTCTTGAGATATTGAACTTTATTTTTTTGAATTTTTTTTCTTATTTAATATTTCATATTTTATAAATTTTGTACTACTCATAAGTTAAAGTTCGATATCTCAAGAAATATTAATCTAAGCAATTGGGTCGACGGGACCTTTTTTGTAGGAAATTAAATTTCCAACAAATTTTTCATTTACATTTTTTTCGTAAAGTTAATTGTTTCGGAGATAACAGCAAAAAAACGAGAATTTTGGGTAAAAATGAACTTCAGTGATCCGTACCAACTCACCAGTACAATTTACACTTTCGCCGTAAAAGGCATTTTTTTAGATTGTTTTATTCTGAAGAAATCAAAACCAAGAACAATATGATAGCATAAAATGCGGCTGAGTTATAGAAATTTGAAAAAATAAATAAAATTCCGATTTACGTGTATTTTAGATGGAAAATCTTCTAACGCTAAGGGAAAGTACTTAGAATTAATATTAAGGGCTGTAACTTTCAGGGAATTTCTTTTTCGACATATCCAACAAAATTTCGGGTGGGGAATGAAACAAAAAAATCGCCCTAATAATGCACATATTGTACATGTATAGTTTACGAATACCTATGATGTGTAAAACGAGAGAGAGAGAGAGAGAGAAAGAGAGAAGAGAGAAAAAAAATATCTAATGCGTCTGAGCCAGCCCCGGAATTTGGTTCCCTCGTTAAATTCCTTATCCCTCGCTTTTGTTTGTTCCCCCTCGATCGCACGACAGCGTGTCTGTAGGCCGACAGAAGGAGCCGATGCCCGAGGGAGAGAGGGAAGTACGTGATCTTGGTAGAGAAAATCACATTAGTTTTAACCTCTCGGACCCGAATGATGTATATCTCTTACTACCGTATCTGCATGTAATAGACGTGTCGCGCGTGTTAACCTCAAGGACTCTCAATGGCCTTTCCAGCCCGTTCCATATATATTTTCCTACCGACAATATATAGATAGGTACACGTACACGCCGATATATAGTTAGTCGCATGGGTTGCTCGCTCCGGCACCAAGTAACCACGCGATCTTCGTGGGCGAACTCGCTGCTGCGATGTGGAAATACGAAAAAAAATAAAAAAGAGATCTTCGGTATTGGAAATACGCATAAAATTCAACGTACCAAACAATCCTTATAACCATATTTGTCTATGAAACCCGAAGATACAATGATCCAAGAGTTATTTATGTTTTTTTTATGCACGTCACAATTACGTCGAGTTACTAAATTTCGATTTCTCATACACAAAAACGCTTTGTAATTTCTGGTTTTACTGGGAAAGAAAAAAAAATCTCTGAGTCTATCTACAAATTCTAAATCCACCTACGAATTCTATCTGGAACGAAATGCATTATCTCTAGAAAAACAAAATGGTCCAGATGAGATAAGTAAACTTATGGACACTTGATTATTCCATATGTTTGTTTTTTTTGTTGTGAAAACGGTAAAACACGTGAGAATTTCAAATTTTTCTATTGGATAATTTACCGATAGATTGCTTACACATAAAACAATACACAAGTAGATGCGTGTTGATGCGATGAGCTGCGTAACGACATGAAAAAAAAAGAATTCTATGCTGTCGTCATCGGCGGAATATCCGCTTGGCTCTTAGAATGGCGATGTCGCGGTTACCTCACGTTATCATCGGTAATGTTTACCACTTGGGTCGGTAAGAAATGTATTGCTTATTGGGAATTACGACGGAGGTGTGTCCTATTCAATATGGCCGCTCATTCCCAGTCTAGGGTATCAAAATGTTGAAAAAAAGAAGAAAAATAATTTGTCGTTTTTTACCTACTTTTTCAGAAACTTTAAAATGTCGAAATTTCAAATGGTCATAACTTGGCTCCCGTTTAATCGATTTTGGGTTTTAACGAGTGTTTTCAAAACGTCTCGAGCAGACTTAGAGAATGCATTTTGGATCATCCCGATATCTCAATTATTGTAGTCGTGAGAGCAGGTTGAAAATCGTCGAAAAAAATGGGAAGGGTATGGAGAAATTCGCAAAAATCGATGGTCCGACTTTAAAAATCTGTGAAAAATCGAAAAATAATGATAGCACAATGATTCAAGCGCCATTTTAAAGGGTTTTCGATCACGAAAAGAATGAGCACAGGGTGGGGTTCCAACTCCATCGGGAAGCAGCGTTACAGCGATTTTAGTGAAGCCACTTCTTTTTGGCCGAAATGCAAAAAAATTTTGAGTTCTTGAAATTTTCTTTTAGGACGCTATATCGATGTATTTTGGCTCGCTGATTACTAATTCAGTAGCCGTTTCCTTGAGAAACTTAAAATTCCGTCAAAAATCGTCCAAAAACTGATTTTTTCCATTTTCGCATTTTTTTCATTAATTTTTTGAGTTTTCGGCAAAAACTCGGCGTTAATCGTGATCAGCGGAAAATTTCCGATCAAATAGGGTGTCGAAACCTTGCAAAAAATGAAAAACAAAAAATTCGGGTCGGCTTGGGTTTGGTCTCAGAGGGTAGCGCGCGAAGTGCGCAGGGGGCCGTAGTCCCCTTAGTATATCTATATATACAAATATACATATACCTCTATCCAGTATTGGAGTACCTAAGAGCCTGAGAAAATAAATATCTGCCCACGTACAATCCGTTTGGTGTACCGAATATACGTAACGCCTGACAGAACGAGGCGAAACGTAGTTGCATAGGCGTAAGTAGGAGGAGAGCGTGCATAACCAGCATGCTTGCCTTGTGAAATATGATTCTCCGTGCTGTGTTTCATGCAAATACGCGTTTGCCAACTCGTCTAAGCTCTGTGGCCTCTTTTCTTTTCTTTCTCTACTCTACACACTAAATATTCTTATAACTTGCGAAAAAAAAAAAAAAAAAAAAAAAAAACTATCTATACAGCACCCCTCATCTTTGTAATAGTTCAGGCATGAGATTGAGGATTTGAAGCGTATAAATAATGAATCGTAATATTTTGTTTTTAATCTGTTTGGGGACTCGATTACTGTGTTGATTCCGGCATCGGATTTCGATCCTGATGCGTTCTCATTTGTGGTTTGACTATACGCGTAATATAAGACCTCCGCGATGATTGGCGTCTGGCGCTCGTCAGCCATCATTATCATTATTTATTATCGCGCCCGGAGCCCGTTAATATAACCCGTGAATTATAAATCATAGTCAATATTCCGAGAAGCGCGTGCGTTTGACTTTCACGGTCTAGGTCTTGTCGGCTCAATTAAAACGAGAATCTTCGTCCGTAAAATAGATGTTTCAACGAAACAAAACGTAACCGACGAGATTCGGCCTTATCGGCCATTCGATGATTATCGGCGAGATCGCCTAGCCCGCTAGTTTATTCGGTTTATTACGGATATACAGTTTTAAAGACATCGAGCATCCAACGTCATTATATCGAGATAAAGGCGTAGCCGACACGAGTCTCGTTGGTGAACGATCTGCTGTGGATAACGGTGCATGTACAACCGTGGCATTCAAGCCGGGCAATCTTCTCCACATACACACATTTATATACACACCACGACAAAAAATTAAATAATTTTTCTTCGGTTTAAGGTAGTAGTCTGGTAACTTAAGCCGATTTTCATGTCTTTTTTGGAGGGCGTTTTTTTGTAGGAAAATAAAAATTAATCGTTTTGGATATTTAGGATGTTTTTATTTACATATTGATGATACAGAAAAAAATTTTTTTGAAAAAATGTAATAGTTTATTATTATTATTATTATTGATCGATGTTGGCACCTCGAAAAAAAAGCGCGTCGGTGGCCCCGGTGATTTTGGCTCTTGATGTTATCTGAAATCTAAAATTCTTGATAATTCTTAATCTATAGACATGTCATTCTGGTCGGAACTACTGAAGTTAAATTGTATGGATAAATAAAAAAATGGCGGACTTTGGAAAAAAAAATTTTTTTTTCCAAAGTCCGCCATTTTGTTATTCATTAAAGTTATTGAAGTTAAATTTCATGGATAAATAACAAAATAGCGGACTTTAAAAAAAAAAAGATTTTTTTTCCAAAGTCCGCCATTTTGTTATTTATTAAAGTTATTGAAGTTAAATTTCATGGATAATAGCAAAATGGCGGACTTTGGAAAAAAAAGTTTTTTTTGTTCAAAGTCCGCCATCTTGTTATTTATTAAAGTTATTGAAGTTAAATTTCATGGATAAATAACAAAATGGCGGACTTTGGGAAAAAAGTTTTTTTTCCAAAGTCCGCCATTTTGTTATTTATCCATGAAATTTAACTTCAGTAGTTCCGACAAGAATGACATGTCTATAGATTGAGAATTATCAAGAATTTTTTATTTCAGATAACATCAAGAGCCAAAGTCACCGGGGCCACCCACGCGCTTTTTTTTCGAGGTGCCAACTTCGATCAATAATAATAATAATAATAATAAACTATTAAATTTTTTCAAAAAATTTTTTTTTTGTATCTTCAATATGTAAATAAAAACATCCTAAATATCCAAAACGATTCATTTTTATTTTCCTACAAAAAAACGCCCTCCAAACAAGACATGAAAATCGGCTTAAGTTACCAGACTACTACCTTAAGGGCTCACTCCTGCCCGCGCTGAAAACCGAGTACATTTGATAAATTATTATAAAGGTTATATGGTGAAAAAAATATGAAATTGTCGATTTCACATTATTTATTAACTTTTCAACTATAAGAAAAATGTTGTTTAATTTTTTTTTTTAATAAACATTATTTTTTACGCGTTTTTCTCGAAACTATGTTTTTAGACAGTGTCAGCACGATAAGTCAGTCAATTTTTAATATTTCTTAACTTGTTTTTTTAAATCTTGATAATTATTTTCTCTATAGTTTGAGGAGGTGTTTTTTTTTTATTTTTTGGTTGGATAAGTTTTCGTGAATTATTAAAGATTATTTTTTTAAATTGCTTACTAAAGTTTGAAATACTGTAATTTCTTTATTTTTGGAAAAAAAATCTCTCCGTCAGACTATCACTACTACATTGATTTACTAGATTCTTTTTTATTTTTGCAGATTGGATAATTGTTGGTGAAGTTATGATGTCGACAAGGAAGCGCCATGGTTTTCATAAGTAGTTCATTTATACCCGTAAAATATAATGTTAATATTGTTAAAAAAATGTTAACATTTTTTTTTTCTTATAGTTGAAGAGTTAATAAAAAATGTGAAATGAACAATTTAATTATTTTTTTTCGCCAAATAACGTTTATAATAATTTTTTTCAAATTTACTCGGTTATTCAGAGCGCGCAGGGCTATGTGAGCCCTTAAAGCGCGATTACTTTGAAATCGATCATTTTATCATAAATCCAACGTTGCGCAACCGTACGCACCAAAATTAATGTTATTTGGATTTTATATGCTGTTTTATGAGTATAAATAAACGAAAGATGAAATAAACTCGTTACGAGATTGCCCGATCGTTTAATCGTAACGATTTTTTAAGGGAGGAAATAGGGTTAGGGCAGCGTTTTCTCAATGATTTTCATGAATTTTTTTGTAGTATAAAAAATGAATATAATTTATTGAAACTTTGAGAATATTTTATACATATATTCAAGTATACACTATAAAATTTTTATACATATATTTAAGTATATACTATAAAATATTAGCGACCCCATATTGCAGGTCACAATCAGACTCACTTTGCGTACATTCTGGAAGCCGCAATTTTCATCTGGAATCAAACGAGGTTAGAATTTACTTTTATTATATGTCTCTCTTCTATATGAACCTAAATGCTATAAAAAAAATAGAAAATTGAATTTTTTACAGGGATCAAAACAAAAAAGCATGATTTTTTGCCATTTTTTACAACTTTATTTCAAAAAAAAAAAAATTATTTAAAATAATGATACGATTCCGATTTTACGTTCATATAGAGCGCAACACTATGAAGAAAGTAACTGCCAATTTTCAAAACGATTGGTTGAAAACTCTTCAAACTAGCGTGTACGCAAGTTCGAAAAAAGTCGTTTTCAGAAAAACGCGTTTGAAAAAATAGTACCGAGAAAAACAAGGAATATGGGGTCGCTAATATTTTATAGTACATACTTAAATATATGTATAAAAATTTTATAGTATATACTTAAATATATGTATAAAATAATCTCAAAGTTTCAATAAATTATATTCATTTTTTATACTATAAAAAAATTCATGAAAATCATTGAGAAAACGCTGTCCTAACCCTATTTCCCCCCTCAATGGCTTATAACAATAGAACGAGTCGGAATTTTCATTTAAAATTTCGGGAACATATTTTTCAATAGTTTTACTAACAATTTATGAAATAAAAAAAAATCGATTTTTCGAACCGTCTAACCCTATTTCCCCCCTTAGTGAATATTCATCATTTACGAGTATAGGATTGCAGATAAAGTGCTGATATTTGTTGTGCTGCTATTGCCAAGAATTCTGGGAAATTTAGTGATTTTCTAAATTACCGATACGTATACATGCTCTCTCTCTCTTTTTTTTCTCCTTTTTCTCCCTCGATGACCTCATCGCTCGTATCTCCGTCCCTTCTTCCCTCTTATGTAGGTTATTTAATACGAGGACCAATCGAGAGTCGTAAAATTAAATTGCATTCGCCGTCTGTCCGTCTCATCGAGGAATCCGAAGACTCTGTTCACGAATTTGCGAAGCGTCCGAATTACAACGATGACCGGGGAAAAAAAAAAAAGAAAACGAACAACAACGACATCGCTACTACGAAGCTAAATGTATTACGTTTTGTTTCATCATCGCGACGTTCGATTAATCGAGTATTTAGGTTTTTTGTGAATTATTAGAAATTGACCCGATTACGCGTTCGATCGGTAATGTAATGAGCGCTCGGAAGACAAGAGATTCGTCTTGATCCTATTTATTCTCTCGTGGCGAATCCTCATTCAGGCCACCCGTTACGGATAATTGCTACAATATTTTCCGCGACATCTGGGTGTCCGAATCTCTAACCAGTCGTCTTTTTTTTCTTCTGGACCTAATTTAGACCGGTGTCTCCCTCTCGGGTTACTCCCCAGAGGTCAGAAGACTCTTCTTCTTTATCGTCGTCCTTCGTGCTTCATAGACTGGCCGGTGAGACCGTTTTTTAGGTTCGATGAATGCGTGAAGAGCTAGATCGTCAAACGGTGAAGACGATTCGCCTCGTTGGTCCGTTTCAATGATCGTTTCCCTCCTCGGCGTTTGCATCGAGCGTCTTTCATCGTGACACACGAGAGACGGGCAAGATGCGAGAGAGAAAGACGCGAGGCGAGAGAGATAGGGTTGCCGAGGAATATAAGAAGCAACGAGAGGCGGTTTGCCGAGTGTTCACTGTCTGCCCGACCAGCGGTCGTTCACCCGGACTCGACTTCAAAGAGTAATACTGACGATCGAATGAATATACCATATATATATATATATATATATATATATATATACAGTATACTTTGCGTAAATAGATGATATTGATCGGAAAGGAGAAGATTGAGAAATACCCTTTTGAAATATAAGATTTTTAAGCTCTATCAAAAATTAAAAAAAACCGTGCTTTATTTTTTTTATTACGCAAAAAAAAATCGCATTAAAAAACTCAAACGAGAGAATGTTTGAAATATTTTTTTAGATTAGCTCCATTATTTATTTTAATTTTATTTTTTCAAAATAAAACAATTCCCTTTAAAATCCTTTTACTATTTTATACTTATCGAACTGAAATTTTTTTTCACATCACTGGAAATCAATTTCAAACTATCTCTTGTTCGGGTTTTTTGTTCTAATTTTTTTTTAAAGTAAAAAAAATAAAATACGTCTTTCCGACTTTTAATAATAACATTATGCCAACTCCCTCCCTTTAATACGTTATATATGCGTGTTTCGTGCAATCGTGATGCGTGCATCCCACACCTGCTCAACAGAACGCCTTCCACTCTCGCTGTATTATCATTACCGTCTAATTGACTGAATTATTAAGTGTCACGCGGCGCCCTGACACAATTTCCTAACAAATTCGTTTTCAACAATTCTCGTCTATCTCACACTCTATCCATATCGTGATTTTTCACACACTTAATTATTAGTATCGTTACTATTATTCTGATGTTCTTTTTTTTTTGTTGAGAAAAAAAAATTGCATCACAAAAGAAATTCTTTATCGCCCACATAGTCGTAAATTATCAGAGACACTCACCCAGCAGTGTCGATCGTTTTTGCCACGATCTTCGAGTTTCGCTCGTTGGAATTGCTACTTGTACGGGGTTTTCGAGATCCGAAGAACGAGAGAATTGGTTCGGCTCGTCTTCTCGAGGCTGCCGGTGTCGCCGATGACTTTGGGCTTCGTTTCGATCTGTAAAACATATTTCTTCAGGCTCTTAAATACGGAAATAAATAAGGAATCTCGGTATTGAGAATGGGATGAGGTGTATACAAAGAATTATATTGGAAGACAGGCACGCGCTGAAGAAAAATAAAAAATTATATAGAACAGGGGACACCCGGGTTTGAACCGGGGACCTCTCGATCTGCAGTCGAATGCTCTACCACTGAGCTATATCCCCACTTGAAATAATCGTGAAAGCTTTTGCGACATAGCCCATTGTCTCAGAGCGCTATTTGATAAAATTAAATCATTCGTTAATTCCTATTTTACCGGTATGTAATCCATTGTGGTACAAAAATTACAATGCACGTAAGTGATGTGAAAAAATTTATTTGAAATAAAGAGGAAAAATAGGAAGCGTTGTACGCGAAGTCGACATCTGTGTGACACAGACGCAAGGTTGAACTTTTTATTAAGAGAGATCGGGGTTAACAACAGTCGATAAAGTAGATTTCAGATCGGATAATTCTGAGCACTGTTTTTCTTTGAATAATTGACCATCGTACCGTGTGCTAATAATAAAAAAAAAGGATCAATTTCAGTACAGTAAATTGACAAATTGGATGGTAAGTGTACATGTCCCGAGACGCTAGTCGCGTATCCCGATATGAACAAAACAAAACACTCACAGAGGCTTATTGTTGCTCTCGGCAAAAGTCGACGATTGAATTCTGCTGGAACGATCAGAGACGGTTATCCGACCCGCGATCGGTCTATCCCGAGCCTGAAATTAAGAAAAGACGGGTAACCAATGATAATCCGCGAGAACGAAGCCGACAAAAGGCGGAAGCGTTGGATACACGTCTCTCGTAACCTCCAGAATTGGCTTGCTCTTGAATCTAATTCGAAACACGAGAAGCGCTCATAATTATCATGACTTACGGTCATTTTGCATACATATTACGAGCAATGTCGTGTCCCACGCGATCTACAAGGCACAAACATCGACTGGCGCACATTTATATGCAATTTCGACAAATACTATACATCGAGACATTAAGAATGTAAATGCATTTTGATAAATCGCCGAGTTTCGAAGGATACTGACGCCTTCGTCACTTTCGAGGTTAACCACGAATTTGATCGTTAAAGTATCTGTTGATAAACATTCACAAGTTTTGTTTTCAATGCCGAAATGAAAGAAAACAAACAATGTACTTCCGTTCTATCCAAAAGACAGATAAGTAGAAGGGACGAGTTTTGTTTTTACCCTCTCGTTGGCACGTGGACCCAAAAGTTGACGAAGCATGATTTCTTCCTTATCCGTTCTGCGGGTTTCTTCGAATCTCCAATGATACACAACCACACATGCGCACAATGAGTAATGCAGCAGAAATCTCACGTTTGCTACACTTATTATATATTCACTTCCGCTCCTACGGCCACTACACATTCGCTTTTACACGTAACATTGTCATACATATGTGTATATAGATATATTTTGTAGTCTCGCGTGCGTAGTTATTGCGTTACGTAAAAGTCTCATAAAAGAGTCGCGTGCATAACACGCGTTCTCGTCTTCTTGCCTGTACGCCTTATATACTGTACTTGGACGTAACGCCCTTCACGCTCGTATAATACGATACATTGTTGAGTTAAATATGATACTGTAGGTGCAAATAGAGTTGTGGAGTGTGCAAAAGAACGATGAAGACTTCACTTGTTCTCTTCTATGATCATACGGATATACGAAGTTCGACGATTTTAAATGAAAATTTAAGACAATTCGTTTGACAAATAAATCCGTGAATTGAAACGAAATTTTACGTTGTAACTAAATATCCGAATTATCTAATATATTTTAGTACGGATAAATGTTCTATTGATTAACAAATTTATTTGACATCTCGTGCCTGCTCGATTTTCGTTGTATCATTTCTTTTCTCGTTGTACATTGATCTCACAGCGACGCAATCTAACGAAGAGTTCAACGTTTATCAAAACACCGTATCGTTTATTCTTTTATATGGCGGAGGCCTCGATGTTTGGAGGGTCCAATAAATCACGACAAATGGAAAGACGAGTCGCCGGGGGGAAGACGAAGAACGAACTAAGAACGAGTGACAACGGACACTATGAGATTTCTCACCTTCGGCTGTTCAACCGCCATCTTCTTTTTCTTTTTTTCTCTCTTTAATCGAACTGCACGATCAAGATAGTAAGCCGTCTTCTATCGATACATCATATCTATACAGTATACACATTCTTTTACTTATATTTGAGGGACAATGAGGCAATCGCGAACCGTGTTTCGAATTATATCGCGATAATCCGTATTATCGCGAGGATAGAACGTTTATTTGGCGTTCTTTTTTATTTCGTACGTTTTTTTTCTCTTTTTTCCCGTTATTTGGCCAACAATTTTTACGTTATCTGCCGGGCAAACCCGTGAACGTACTGATAGAAATTTTTCAAGCATACCCCGAGCTATAACATATATGTACATATGATATATAACGATATGATACGCGTTATTGTAACCGCATTGAGAAACGCGATGAAAGAGGAGGGTGGGGGAGACTGCTCTCTTACAATACACTGCGTTTTGCGCGTTTTAATGTAACACGCACCTCGATGGAGTGGATATTATGAGATCGAGAGGCGAATTCGTGGGAGAGAAAAAAGTTCATCGAACTTACTCTCTCTCTTTCTCTGGTCTCGTGGTCACGTGAACGAGTGGACTGATGGCTAGCTGAGTGAAAGAGGGAACTAAATAGAGGATGCACTCTACACAGCTTTGAAATAGTTACGTTGAACGTACTATGCCTGCGATGCACGAACTGGCTAATAAAGTTTTTTTTTTCCACTCTCTCTTTCTCTCACTGCATTTTATAGAGTGCGTGACGCTATAATATCTTTCTCATCTTTCACAAAATCTCTACTATTCGTTTCCGGTTGGAAGATTACATTTTTCTTTGCATTGTGTTTTAGAAAAGTTGATTTGTAGATTGACTATGTATAATAGTTAACCCTCTGTGGTGGCAATCGGCCATTTTGATACTTCCGTAAAGGTCTTTTGGGGCTCTTTCTTTCACTGCTTTTTATTAAGTGCGTGACGCTACAATATCTTTCTCATCTTTCACAAAATCTCTACTATTCATTTCCGGTACAAATCAACTTTTCTAAAACAAAATGCAAAAAAAATGCAATCTAATAAGATTACATTTTTTTTGGCATTTTGTTTTACAATATCTTTCTCATCTTTCACAAAATCTCTACTATTCATTTCCGGTACAAATCAACTTTTCTGAAACAAAATGCCAAAAAAATGTAATCTTATTAGATTACATTTTTTTTATGTATGAATAGTAGAGATTTTGTGAAAGATGAGAAAGATATTGTAGATTACATTTTTTTGTAAAAAATGTAATCTTATTAGATTACGTTTTTTTTTTTTCATTTTGTTTTAGAAAAGTTGATTTGTACCGGAAATGAATAGTAGAGATTTTGTGAAAGATGAGAAAGATATTGCAAAAAAAGATGTAATCTAATAAGATTAAATTTTTTTTTTGCATTTTGTTTTAGAAAAGTTGATTTGTAGATTGACTATGTCTAATAGTTAACCCACTGTGGAAGCAATCGGCCATTTTGATACTTCCGTAAAGGTCTTTTGGGGCTCTTTCTTTCACTGCTTTTTATAAAGTGCGAGACCATACAATATCTTTCTCATCTTTCACAAAATCTCTACTATTCATTTCCGGTACAAATCAACTTTTCTAAAACAAAATGCAAAAAAATGTAATCTAATAAGATTACATTTTTTTGGCATTTTGTTTTACAATATCTTTCTCATCTTTCACAAAATCTCTACTATTCATTTCCGGTACAAATCAACTTTTCTGAAACAAAATGCCAAAAAAATGTAATCTTATTAGATTACATTTTTTTTATGTATGAATAGTAGAGATTTTGTGAAAGATGAGAAAGATATTGTAGATTACATTTTTTTGTAAAAAATGTAATCTTATTAGATTACGTTTTTTTTTTTTCATTTTGTTTTAGAAAAGTTGATTTGTACCGGAAATGAATAGTAGAGATTTTGTGAAAGATGAGAAAGATATTGCAAAAAAAGATGTAATCTAATAAGATTAAATTTTTTTTTTGCATTTTGTTTTAGAAAAGTTGATTTGTAGATTGACTATGTCTAATAGTTAACCCACTGTGGAAGCAATCGGCCATTTTGATACTTCCGTAAAGGTCTTTTGGGGCTCTTTCTTTCACTGCTTTTTATAAAGTGCGAGACGCTACAATATCTTTCTCATCTTTCACAAAATCTCTACTATTCGTTTCCGGTTGTAAGATTACATTTCTTTTTGCATTGTGTTTTAGAAAAGTTGATTTGTAGATTGACTATGTATAATAGTTAACCCTCTGTGGTGGCAATCGGCCATTTTGATACTTCCTTAAAGGTCTTTTAGGGCTCTTTCTTTCGCTGCTTTTTATAAAGTGCGTGACGGTACAATATCTTTCTCATCTTTCACAAAATTTCTACTATACATTTCCGGTACAAATCAACTTTTCTAAAACAAAATGCAAAAAAAAATGTAATCCAATAAGATTACATTTTTATTATTATGTAATCTAATAAGATTAAATTTTTACATGAGATTACATTTTTTTTTAAATGTAATCTTATTATATAAATTACGTTATTAGATTACATTTTTTTTTCATTTTGTTTTAGAAAAGTTGATTTGTACCGGAAATGAATAGTAGAGATTTTATGAAAGATGAGAAAGATATTGCAAAAAAAGATGTAATCTAATAAGATTACATTCTTTTTTTGCATTTCGTTTTAGAAAAGTTGATTTGTAGATCGACTATGTAGTTAACCGTCCGCGGGCACGATCGGCCATTTTGATACTTCCGTAAAAGTCTTTTAGGGCCAACCAAGCTTTTCAAGCTCTCATGGTCATATAAAAAAATCTGAAAATATTCACGTACACTGTCGAACATTTTAATAATCTACGTCCACCGTTACATAACTCTGATTCTCGTTTTCGATTTTTTTCTTACAATTTTTATCTCGGTTTTACGGGTTTATCCCGGCAAAATTGGATATTGAAATATCGGCGGGCAGGTAAAAGATTCAGATTGGCCGCGGAGAATTAAAAAAAAACAACATTTCAAGGGCTTCTCCGATTAAAAAGTTTCGGTCATCATTCTGACTCTGCTAGATAGGTATATTAGGGTGGGTCAAATAAAATGACTAATTTTTTTTTTCCTCGATATAATGAAAAATGTATTGTTTGGCATCTCAAAAAAACCCTCTGTAAGTATGAGCCCTTCATATTTAAATTAAGAGGTCCCTCATCGCGAATTTTCATTTCCCATTTGAATAACACGGAAACATTTTTTTTTTAACTTTGGAATTTTATTAGACTTAAACCGTTGATGTTACGAGAGTTTTTTAACACATTTTTGTAGAACATTTGATGCTCTACAAAAAAGCTCTCTTGTGTCTAATCGATAGAAGTAACTGTACAAAAAATAATCGGTGATAATTAGCTCTGGATTCTCTCATATTTGTTTGAAAACAATTAGTAATATATTAGTAGTATATTAGTAATAAATTAGTAGTATATATTACTAGTATATTGATTCATATTGATAACTAATATTTTAAAAAATTTTAAATTTATGTACTAATAAACGAGATAAGTAGAATCCAGAGGTAATTATCACCGATTACTTTTTGTACGGTTACTTCTATCGATTAGACACAAGAGAGCTTTTTTGTAGAGCATCAAATGTTCTACAAAAATGTGCTAAAAGACTCTCCTAACATCAACGGTTTAAGTCTAATAAAATTCCAAAGTTAAAAAAAAAATGTTTCCTTGTTATTTAATTGGGAAATGAAAATTCGCGATGAGGGACCTCTTAACTTAAATATGAAGGGCTCATACTTGCAGAGGGTTTTTTTGGAAAAAAAAAAATTAGTCATTTTATTTGACCCATCCTAAGGTATAGATTACTATTGGCGTGTGTACGCGCGGCCGTCGGTCAGCCTCATACGCTCGAATAGATACGAACGCGCGGTACATATAGTACAGAACTAACGGGAATATTGATGCGAGGAATGCCTCATGTCGTAAATCGGCGTCGATCGTAATTCCCCTGTACCTTTAACGAGGGAAATATGGTTAGACGGTTCAAAAAATCGATTTTTTTTAAATTTCATAAATTGTTAGTAAAACTATTGAAAAATATGTTCCCAAAAGTTTAAATGAAAATTCCGACTCGTTCTATTGTTATAAGCCATTAAAGTGAGTAGCTCTCCCTCAGGCCCCGAACGCGCCACGTGTTTCAAACGCGTTTTTCTGAAAACGACTTTTTTTTAACTGGCATACACGCTAGTTTGAAAAGTTTTCAACCAATCATTTTGAAAATTGGTAGTTACTTTCTTCACAGTATTGCGCTCTATATGAACCTAAAATCGGAATATTATCATTATTTAAAATAATTTTTTTTTGCAAATAAGGTTGTAAAAAATGGTAAAAATCATGCTTTTTTGTTTTGACCCCTGTAAATAATTCAATTTTCTATTTTTTTGATAGTATTTAGGTTCATATAGAAGAGAGACATATAATAAAAGTAAATTCCAACCTCGTTTGATTTCAGATGAAAATTGCGGCTTCCGGAATGTACGCAAAATGCTGAGTCTGATTGTGACCTGCAATATGGGGTCGCTAATATTTTATAGTATATACTTAAATATATGTATAAAATATTCTCAAAGTTTCAATAAATTATATTCATTTTTTATACTATAAAAAAATTCATGAAAATCATTGAGAAACCGCTGTCCTAACCCTACTTCCCCCTTAATGTATTTGAGCCGTTAATGTCCGATGCATTTACGAGCTATATACTTTAAAGGAGATCGGAAATGTAAGGAATAAGGGTGCGTTGTCCTTCTGTAAGATTGACTCGATAGATGTTTCCTATTTAATTTGTATTTCCTATAACCGTCAATTTCTTAACAATGTCCGAAAATTTGATTTTGTTTTAATTACACTGAAAACAGTTGCAACGTCGAATTGTCTGACAATGGACAGCCATATGTAAACTGTGATGTGAAAATTAATTTTCATTTTTTTAAATTGAAACATCATCGCGCGACGAACCCCATTACGGACAAAAAATCCTGGCATTCATCAGACTTTATTTTCTCTTTATTTCCTCTTTTTTTCTTTTAACTTTGTACAATTTTCAAAAGCTCACCGGATGTTTGTTGAATGAAGACTGAACGATGATGCCTTGGACGATGTCGATTCGAAGCACGCGATCTCGATGATGATGATGATAACGATTCGCTGAGGTGCAAAATGCGCGCATGACACTCTGCGGCGCCATTCGTTTTTACGATTCCTAGCCTCACTTTCTTACTTTATTCACCGTCGCGACAATCACACCATTTTCCAAAAGACGCGCGATTGCGGATTCGTCGTTGAGTCAAAGAAAGTTCGACAAACGCTCCGGCACTGTAGGAAAACAAAAAAGAAAATCGAGTTATTCGAGACACGCGACGGTTGAGATGGTCAGTGTCGCGGTCAAGATCGTTGCACTACCGAAACGCGGTTAAAAATAGACTGATCGTTGACCATCTATGTGAATTGTTGCGTTTATGTTTCTTCCTTTTTCTCGTAACGCCATGTTATACCGGAGAGTTCCTCTTTTCGCCGCTCCCTTGTTTTTTGTCACCCTCGTCACGTTTCGCGTGCCTACACGCTCCCTCTCGTCGAATTTATACGATTCAATCTTCGAGATAAACACGATGTAAAACTTAACGGACGGTTTACCTCATTATTTTCATTGTTTTTAAAAAGGAACCTTTTACCGACATTGAAGGAGCTCTTTGAAATTGCAAAAAGACCGTTAGCAGATGCTAAAGTCGCGTATAATGAGCTTTATTTCTTTCTGGCTTCCGAGCACGCTCGGCACGTCATCAGCACACATACACACACACGCATAAAACTGCCATGTAATAAATAGCAGTGTACCGTGTATAACACTGGCTAATTCAACTCAACTGCACTAATTTAATTATCGGAGCGTGAGAGAGCGAGATACGCGATGCTGCGGGGATATATAACTGCGTGTGTGCTTAGCGTGACGCAAAATAATAATTACGTATCTAGGTATGTGTTAAAGACAGCCCGCGAATGAAGGATAGAGCACTAATGCAACAAAAACCTATAAGAGCTTCGAACGAACGAAACATTTTCCATAGATTGTAATTTAGAAAAATGTATATAGGTTAGGGCGAATTTTTTTTTCGAATATTTTCTTTTTTTCAGTCCTCACCCGAAATTCTGTTGGATCTGTCGAAAAAGAAATTCCCTGAAAGTTACAGCCCTTAATATTAATTCTAAGTACTTTCCCAAAGCGTGAGAAGATTTTCCATCTAAAATACACGTAAATCGATTTTTTTTTTCAAATTTCTATACTCAGCCGCATTTTATGCTGTCATATTGTTCATGGTTTCGATTCACTCGGAATAAAACAATCTAAAAAAGTGCCTTTTGCGTCGAAAGTGTAGATTGTACTGGTGAGTTGGTACGGGTCACTGGAGTTGATTTTTACCCAAAATTCTCGTTTTTTTGCTGTTATCTCCGAAACAATTAACTTTACGAAAAAAATGTAAATGAAAAATTTGTTGGAAATTAAATTTCCTACAAAAAAGGTCCTATCAACCCAATTGCTTAGATTAATATTTCTTGAGATATTGAACTTTTTTTATTTTTTAATTTTTTTATCATTTAATATTTCATATTTTATAAATTTTATACTACTCATAAATTAAAGTTCAATATCTCAAGAAATATTAATATAGGTATACCCACCTACGGAAATAATTTTCATTTCACCCTTCGCGAGTAATCCCACGTTAACTTTTTCATTCTTCAAAGTAGATTCCTCTTTTTCCCCTCGCCACTCTCGTTCATCATCGACGATTTTTATCGACTCCGACACTCAGTCATACACTAACGATTTCCGCGTCTTTTTTTATTTCTCATTTTAGCGCGGAAACGAACCAACGAATAAATGTGATTGGCCGTTGGTATTTTTATGTGTAATTACGTGGTTGAGGAAGAAGTGCAACGCGCGGCATCGGCGGAAGAAGCTGTACTATAGAAAAAGCTCGTGAAGGCATAGCTCGAAGGGATCGCGTGTTGGTGCGCGCGTTCGGAATAATACCAAGCGCCCGTAAACGCCCCCTAGCGGCCGGATTACTCGTCAGGCGTTTCGCCGGTCTATACACCAGTCTATACCGAGTAGCCATCCGCATGTTTTATGCCGCGTGTGTTTGAAGGCCGCTCGTCAAAAACAATCCTCACGCATCCTCACGACACCGCGGACAAACACGTTCGCGCTCAACATTGTAGGATATATAATTTTCCGTCAGTTTATTTTTTTCATGCGTTTCGTCTCGCATGAAACGAATAATGAGTAGTATAATACAAGTGTCTCGGTCAATCGAGCAATTGTGCTTGTCGCATGAGAATCGAACGCGCCCTATCAAATGCATTAACGTAATCGTACATTAGATGACTCGTATTGAGGTGAATTTATACATACTAATACACGAATATATCCCGAGTTTTGTGTGTTCATCGGACAACGCGATCGACAGTATCGATCAGTTTTTTTTTACCCTAACTAACACAACTATACATATACGTTTTCCTAGGTCTCTAGGTATCCAATCGCTGTGAGCACCTCCACGCCCTCTAACAAAGCATTGATATATATCACGATTTCCTTAGGATATGACGATGCGGCAGGCTCAATTTATTTCCACGAAACGTTTATAACGCTCGGACGCGTATTATATCGAAACATCCAGAGGGGAGAACTTTGCTTCATATACGTATACACTATATCGTCGTCGGACAAGTTGTTTTGCCAAACACGATCGTACGGCGTAACTAGCGCAATAATCGAGAGAGCTCTCGTCCGACATATAGTAATCTCGCCCATGGACGCATAGCCTGGTCGCACTTCTAAAGATAGAGCTTCTGTCTTGATGCAGGGGCAAATTTGACCTTGTCCTTACGAGTTTATATAATCCCGGTGGCCTACTCACAAACGTTCAGTTGGTCGGACGCCTACCTATCGTTTTCAACGTTGTTTATTCGGTATAGTTTTACTCTTTACTTTTCATTTACAAAACAGTTATTTACGAAGTGTTTTCATTCCGATCCGCCGAATAGCGGTGTCGCTCTATTTTCTCGTTGTTTCGAGTCGTTGGTAACAATTTTCTGAAAGTACATATAGCGTTGGATATTTTGAAGGACCGGATCTTCGATTCAACGGGATCGAGTACGAAGGGAGAAACTGAGGATTATCATAGTGCCAATTCTGTTGAGTGTTTATGAAGAGTGCGGGATCGAGGGAGAGACAACAAAAAAGAGATATACATGTGTATAGCGAGCGTCACACATAATAGACGAGATGCGTTGGGGCTGAGAAAACGACCTTGACTATTACTAATTCGGTGCGAAGCGCGCGTCTCCGCACGTGTTTACAGCTATACCCACACGAACTACGCGATTAGTAGTTGATCCGTTTCTGGCTTCGCTTTTAATCACATATATGGATCGATCGTGCGTGAATTGGAACGATAGTGCGTTTTAACGTATATATGAGGTATACCAGGCCATTTTTTTTTCACCAACACTTTTATCTTCGATTTTTCTTGATATCGTGCCTGATTTTTTAAAATATAATTCCTCAAAATGTACTCAAACATTAACGATTTTTTCCGATTTTCGTCTCAAGTAGATTCACCAGATATAAATTTTGTTTAGGTAAATATGGATCAAAGGGGGCCCATTTCCGATGACCTTGTCCTTCATATATGATATCAAGGGAATCTTCCTTAAGGGAGGGGCAAGGGTTTCAGCGTAAAAAAAAAATACTTTTTTTGCGATTTTTTTTCTCAAATATGGATTGATCAATTTTATTCGAACCTTTTGTACATTATTGAGCATACTTTTGACAATGTTGTGTAATTTTTTCATGCAGAAATATTGAAGCATAAGCCCGTAACAGAGCTTCCCCCAGAACGTCTTGGAAAAAAAACAATTTGCGGTGTTCACTATAACTCGGCCGGAAATTATCTGAAAATGAAAAACCATGAAAATTTAGTCAAATTATAATCAAATCTTACCCCCAACGTTCTCTGATAATTTTTTTTTTCATTCAAAAATTTTTGGCGGCCATCCAAAGTGTGAACTGTTATTTTCCACGAAAAATTCCGCCATTTTGTGGGTGGGAAACACCCTTAATGTAAAAAAAAAAAAAATTTACTAAACGTTGGGGGGAGGTATTTTATATGTAGAAAATGTGTACAAAGTTTGAAATGAATCGGTAAAGTAGTTTTTAAATGGCAGTGAACACGGACTTTGAAAAAGTAGTTTTGAGAAAAACGCGTCTAAAGTGCACTGCTAGCCCGACCGCCCGCAGCTGTTAGAGGTATAGCGTTAAAGGCCAGGAGATTAATAAGACAATAACTTCAAGAATATTGCTTAGATCGGTTTAAAATTTTAAGGATATATTCTTGAAATGTTAAACAATAATATAAGACAAAAAAAAAAATTCGATTTTTCGAAAGTGAAAACCCTTACCCCGCCCTTAAGCCGATTTCCATGTCTTTTTTGGAGGGCGTTTTTTTGTAGGAAAATAAAAATGAATCGTTTTGGATATTTAGGATGTTTTTATTTACATATTAAAGATACAAAAAAAAAAATTTTCGAAAACATTTAATAGTTTATTATCATTATTATTATTATTGATCGAAGTTGACACCTCGAAGTTGGCAGCCCGGGTCCTAACTTTTTTTCTACCGAACCGATTGCTTTCAAATTTTAACAGGCTACTCTACACACTTATAGTTCTGGTCGGAACTACTGAAGTTAAATTTCACGGATAAATAACAAAATGGCGGACTTTGGAAAAAAAGTCCTTTTATTTTAGCAAAGAAGGAATTGTAAAATAAAAAGTTAGGGGTGAAAAAATTTCTCGGGAGTTCCGACGAGAACTATAAGTGCATAGAGTAGCCTGTTAAAATTTGAAAGCAATCAGTTCGGTAGAAAAAAAAGTTAGGACCCCGGCTGCCAACTTCGAGGTGCCAACTTCGATCAATAATAATAATAATACTAAATTATTGAATTTTGTAAAAAAAAATTTTTTTTGTATCTTTAATATCTAAATAAAAACATCTTAAATATCCAAAACGATTCATTTTAATTTTCCTACAAAAAAACGCCCTTTAAAAAAGACATGAAAATCGGCTTAAGTTACCGAACTACGACCTTAAGGAAATTCATATATCGAAAACCATTTGGGATAGAAATCTGAAAAAAAAAAATCCTGTAATGATCAAACCATCGTGAGAAATGGAATAAAAAATTAACAATGAAATCGGAAAAAATCAATGGTAAAGATTTTTTTTATACTGTATGGAATATATCATATGTAATAATAATAACATTATTAATCCGCAGCAGTATATAAATAATCAATATGGAAATATCAAATTGGACGTTTCTTGTGCTGTTGACGACATCGTGCGTGCTGATCACGGAGATTCAAGGAAAATGCACACTGACACCACTCGAGACCGAAAGAACGATTGCTTACGCTTGTGTAAATGGTAACTTGAGCGACATTGAAGAATTACCAACGGACGCCGAATGGATCGAATTTACCGTGTCGCGGATAAATTATCTTCCGCCCGATGTTTTCTCGCGTTTTAAAAATCTTCGTCGTTTGACATTTTACAATTGTCACCTTAAGCAATTGAGTAACGAGGTTTTTCGTGGTTTAAACAAACTCGAGTGGCTCGTTATGTCAAGCACAAAAATTGACATTGTCAGAGCCGTAAATTTTCGTTATTTAACGAATCTAAAGCGTTTGACGCTCGACTCGGCCGGTCTCGTTTACATCGAGCCAGAGGTATTTCACAATTTTCCAAAACTCGAGACGCTGAGCTTGCGCGACAATGATCTCGATTGTTTGCCGATCGAGGCACTCGGAGCTCTTAGAAACTTGAAAACCGTTCAGATCGGTAAAAATCCATGGCTTTGCGACTGTCGCGTTTCGTTGGGTCAATTCTTCGAACGGCGTATGATCGAACATGGTCCCGAGGATGAAAAATGTCTTATGGAGAATAATACAAAATTGTGGGATCGGCGAAACGGCCGAAAAAACATTTACGAGTGTATGACCATTCTCGATTATCCCGAACTTCCAAAAGACAATCAGGACGGAAAGATCGACGATAGCAGCTATCGTCACGGACGTTTCGAATGGCGCGAGACACCCGCTACTGGTATCTCGAGCCTCGATAGACTACCCGACGAGATCACTTGGATTTTGATAAACGACGTTCCAATACCGAAAATCACGCGTTACGCATTCTTCAGATTTGGTAACACGCTGCGTAGCATCGAGCTGAGAAATTGTGGTATCGAGACGATAGAACGCGAATCATTCGCTGGTCTTCACAAACTCGAGAGATTATCGTTAATTGGCAATCGTCTCGTTAACCTCGGCCACGAATGGTTTCGAGATCTTGCGAGACTCGCCGATCTCGTACTTCGTAATAACGAGATCGAGGGATTCGAGGATAACGCGCTTGTACACTTGGGAGCTCTTAAGAGACTCGACGTTGCTGGCAATCGTTTGAAATGTATGCCGGAGTATTATTTCAGGGGTCTAGTATCGTTGAGGAAAATTGTCGCTACCGATAATCCCTGGTTGTGCGATTGCAAAGACGATCTCGAGAATTATTTGACGAGCAGCAGAATCGGTTACGAAATTAATTCGCCACGGTGCGATCTACCGGGTCAGGAATCGCTACAACATCGTACGGTAACACACATTTGGAGAATTCAAAAGATAGATTTGATTTGTTATACGAGGTCTGTTAAAAAAGTATCGCGAATTTTGAATTTCCGCGGGCTACGTATATTCGATTTTCGATTTTTTTTTCGTGGCGTTAGGTTGGTACTCGTGTCCCTCGCTTATGCTGAAAAAATCGGCCATTTTGAATGTTTAGTTAATTGTTGACAGCTGTTTTGGTTAGACGTGTTTTGGCTTGTCTTCGATTGTTGCCTATTCGAAAAAAACAGCTTGCATTGCGACGATTGAGCTTTGGTTTCCACGTTATGACCCTCCGGAGAAAATTTGGGTCGTCGCGGACCGAGTCCAACAGCTCCTTAGCAATGTTAAGGGAGGGGTAAGGGTTTCAGCGTAAAAAAAAAACACTTTTTGCGATTTTTTTTCTCAAATATGGATTGAGCAATTTTATTCGAACCTTTTGTACATTATTGAGCATACTTTTGACAATGTTGTGTAATTTTTTCATGCAGAAATATTGAAGCATAAGCCCGTAACAGAGCTTTCCCCAGAACGTCTTGGAAAGAAAAGAATTTGCGGTGTTCACTATAACTCGGCCGGAAATTATCTGAATATTAAAAACCATGAAAATTTAGTCAAATTATAATCAAATCTTCCCCCCAACGTTTTTCATTTGAAAATTTTTGGCGGCCATCTAAAGTGTGAACTGTTATTTTCCACGAAAAGTTCCGCCCTTTTGTGAGTGGAAAACACCCTTAATGTAAAAAAAAAAAAATTTAACTAAACGTTGGGGGGAGGTATTTTATATGTAGAAAATGTGTACAAAGTTTGAAATGAATCGGTCAAGTAGTTATTAAATGGCAGTGAACACGGACTTTGAAAAAGTATTTTTGAGAAAAACGCGTCTAAAGTTTATGAAATAAAAAAGTGAAGAAATTTTTTTTTTTTTTCAACTTACACAGAATCATCGATTCCAGCTCCTTTCTTCGCTCGTTTCTTCTTTTAAAATATCATAGTGTATAGTATACACTATATACTATATACACAATAGCAATGAATAAACTGTATACCTGTTCGACAGCTGCACTGCTAGCCCGACCGTTCTAACTGTTAGAGGTATAGCGTTAAAGGCCAGGAGATCAATAAGACAATAACTTCAAGAATATTGCTTAGATCGGTTAAAAATTTTAAGGACATATTCTTGAAATGTTAAACAATAAGATAAGACAAAAAAAATCGATTTTTCGAAAGTGAAAACCCTTACCCCGCCCTTAATGCGACACTGTTTTTGTTCGAAATTGAGCAATTTTGGCACGAATTTCGCGGCTACCCGTCTCATGCCCAAATCATTGGTAAAAATCGAATAGCACGGGCCAATCGATATGTTTAGTTCCTCGGCAACTTCTCTAACGGTGACTCGACGATTGGCCAATATTATTTTCTTCGATTCATCAATGTTTTCGTCCGTTGTTGATGTGCTCGGGCGTCTGGAACGCATTTCGTTGTTCGCATCTTATCGGCCCTCTGAGAACATTTTGTACCACCGATAAACGTTGCTTTGGTCCAAGGTAGCTTCACCATATGCCACAGTCAACATTCGGAATGCGTCCGCGCACTTAATTTTGTTTTTCACACAAAATTTGATACAGCTTCTTTGATCCATTTTTTGGAATAGGCAAAAATCGAAGACAAGCCAAAACACGTCCAAAAAACAGCTGTCAACAATTAACTAAACATTCAAAATAGCCGATTTTTTCAGCATAAGTGAGGGACACGAGTACCAACCTAACTCCACAAAAAAAATCGAAAATCGAATATACGTAGCCCGCGAAAATTCAAAATTCGCGATACTTTTCGAACAGACCTCGTATTTCAAAGGTAGAGGTAGAAAAAAGGATGGATTTTATTATGAAAATTTTTGCATCGAACGCTAATTTTTCATAACTTTTCATTAAGGATCTATGATTTTTACTCTTAGACCACCTGGAACTCGAGTACCACGACAACATCCGGCACAATCCGTTGGAGTTGGGCTTACGAGGTGCATCGTCCGAGTAGACCAGTTCTAATTCGTCCAACGACAAATTTACCAAACCCAGTGATCGTCACCACTACTCCGAGGCCGGCAGTGCGCCCCGGTGGCTGTCATCTCGTTTCACAAACGGGTCAGGAGGGAAAAATCGAGAGTTGCTTGTGCACGAGAGCCTCGCTCGTTGATCTCGCTCAAGTACCGGATACCCAACAGACCATCGTTTATTCCGGCTCGATAATACCGACCATTCACAACGATGCGTTTCGCAAATTTGGCCGTTACTTGAGGCGCCTAGAGCTTCGGGAATGCGGCATTCAGAGTATAGAACGACGAGCTTTCTACGGCCTACGAATTCTCGAGAATCTCGTTATTCGCGGCAACGATCTCGAAGTCGTGAAATCCGAGTGGTTCGAGGATACTCGAAATCTTCGTCGACTCGATATCTCGAGAAATGGAATAACGCGAATATCCAATGGGATTTTCGAAAGATTGCCTTATCTCGTTGGACTCGACGTGTCCGAAAATCGTTTGAATTGCATAGGCATCGGGCATCTCGAGTCTCTTCGTTATCTGAGAGAATTCGAGATTAACGATAATCCATGGAGCTGTTTGTGCATAACCAGGCTCGTCCAGCTCATGAAGGAACGAAATATATCGTGCAAATGCAATCCGGAAGTTCTTATGCAAACGAACGAGGGAGGATGGGGATGTAATGGCGGTAATCTCGATTATCCGACTACTGGGTGAGTTTTTGAAAACCCGATCGTTTATATAATCCGTTATAATCTGGATAATAACGTCAACGGAGAATTGTCAACTTTTATTTCGGCATCAAATAATAAACTAAAACACCTAATATAGTGCTGTGCCGAACAGAAATATTAAAGCGATGCTGGAATTTTTTTAGTCACGAAATTTGACAATGACGAAAATGAAAGTTGAAAAAATAGATTTGTTCGCAATTACACTATTAGTTCCTTGATACTGATTTTATTTTAATTCACCCGCGGCAGCGTCACTAGACCGAACACAATGGCACCAGTACCAGTGACAACGACGCCCTATACACCGAGGCCTCAACCAACAACTACTGATTTACCGCCTCTTCCACCTCTCGGACAATCGAGCGGAACTTGTTACGAGAGTCCCGAGACTATTCAAGGAGCGAACGGTGGTCCATGGTATCGTTGCGCGAACGGTGATATCTCGTTGCTTCTCAAGATTCCCAGTTACATTACGAAAATCGAGATTATCGACAGTTACGTGCCACGTTTGCCGGCAATGGCTTTCGCCAGATTCGAGAATCTGACCGAGCTAGTACTGCAAAATTGTACGCTCAGAGATGTGGATCCCCGAGCTTTTGCGGGTCTTTACGGACTCGAGAAATTACAATTGCGCAACAATCGTTTTACTGTTGTGAAGAATGGCTGGTTCTACGATACGAAAAATCTCGTTTCGCTCGATATGAGCGATAATTATTTGGTCGATATTGAGTCAAGAGCTTTCGAGGAACTCGAGAGACTGGAATATCTGAATCTCGAGGGTAACGCTTTTCAGTGTATATACACGAGCTCTTTCGTTGGCCTACCGAGACTGAGGACCCTCGAGTTCGGAAGAAATCCACTGAAGTGGAGATGCTGGCAGGAATTGCGTCAATTTCTTGAGATCCGTGTAATCGATTATTCGAATCATCAGTGTCCTCACAGTGGCAAAGATCTCGTGAGAAATTTATTTAAAGACGACGGAGCCCAGCAGGCTCAACAGTCCAACAGTGGCGGCACTTGCGCCATTGATTTTACGATAATTTTAACACTTTTTATCGTCAGTATTAGTACTCGTTATTTGTAAATACCCGCTCTGTATTGATTATCATTTCGTTAAAAGGATAAGAAAAAATGTCTAACTGCCATTAAGTTTTAGGGCGCGACCGAATCGTGTAGGTTCGTCTTCGCTCTTAATTTACTACAAATATTAATATTTATTTTTGGCCAAAGTGCCAAAAAATCCAATTTAAACCTTTTCATCTCTACATGGATGTTTTTTTTTCCCCGATCACTAACTCTAGTCATTGCCTTAACAAAAAACATTTTTTAATAAATTATAAGTTACCTAATCAATCCCTCCGTGAGCAAAAAGAAAATATAACGATGTTTCAATGAGAATATTAAGGTTTTGCATCGTCAATGATTTCGATGGACGAAATTAACACTGGCCCGGCTAGCTCAGTCGGTAGAGCATGAGACTCTTAATCTCAGGGTCGTGGGTTCGAGCCCCACGTTGGGCGCTTTCTTTTTTTTTTTTAACTCTCAATTGTGTTTGCTAATGGCTCTGCTCTTATTGTGGTCCGGAAAGAGCTAGCGATTTTCCCGTACCGACCACGCGTAATCTCTTAATTTTTTATAATATGAAAACTTCCGAAGAGTACGCATGATCATGGAATCGTAATAATTTTACATTATACATTTACCGATATTATGTTTTTATATATTAATCCCATTATATGTTGTTATTTATTGTAATCGGGTACGGTGCAAAAATAAAAAATAATCAAGAAGATACATGTGGATGATAATTCTTGTAAATAGCAGAGCGTGGTTTCGATCCACGGACCTCTGGGTTATGGGCCCAGCACGCTTCCACTGCGCCACTCTGCTGTGTTGAAATCTATTTCTATCAGTTTGTAAATGAACTGAGCAAACATTCGGACGTAATATTCCGTACGTTAGAACGGTGGAATAATTAATAGTGAACTATCTAACGGGGACACCACCTTAAAATAGTATACGATTTCATTTATTGTATATATTTCACTGTACTCATTTCAAAATCATTAAAATCATTACTGAACGAAAATGGCATCGGTGGCGACAGCTGGCGGTCGAAATATGCAAACTTGATCGGGGTTACCGCGTCTGACCAGAGATGGTGCCAATTTGTAATTTAGCGTGGTAACCAAGCGAAGCTTCGTGTACTCGTACGCCGAAAGGTGGCGACGTAGTCTCGGCTTTGTGCTCAATTATCATTTTACATATGGTCATGTTTTTTTTTTCCCTGCTTTTTCAACAATTTCAGACACACCCGAACGTAACATTGTTTCTGCTTGCCGGGAAACCGCGAATGCTCGCGCATTGATCACCCTAAGAATAAAGTGAGTGCGTTTGTACAATACATGTAGTATTTTAATCGTGCAATTATTAATTTACCTTGCTGTTTCCAGTCCTGTTGACGCGCAGCTCTCTATATCCACAGTTGGTCGTTCTCGCGCATTTACCACGGCTGCGACGGGAGAGGGGGTTTCGCGATGCATGTAACGTCGATGCGTCAGACCGAACGGAACTCTACCAGATTGAACCTGCACAAACGTGTCCAGGGAATAATGAGACTTTAGATTCCGAGCGTGTAGCGCTGCGCTGCTAGCTCGTGATGAAATGGCTTCAAAAGTTGTAACTTTCTTACACGAGTTTTTATTATGAAGGAAAAAAGAGGATAGATGATTTTTTAATATTTCTACCAATTTTCATTCGTATAGTCCCAGTATCATTTCCTTTCTTTTTGTGGAGGGTAAAAAATCATCAAGGCTGCGTCATCTTGTCGATAGATGATGCAACCCGAGAATCTCGCTGAAATCAAAACAATTATAGGAATACATGCAGTATGCGTGCACGATTGATTGGTAAATTGTTCGTATATAGGTAAGTATTTAACGATTAAGATTGTTTGAGCAATTTACCAACGAGTATACGGCATTTTCGTCAAACTACACACGATTATTCGAAAAACTACGCCGTATTCCAATACGGTTTTGTACCGTTTTTCTGTTCAATGCGCGGCGAAAGTTGTAACGTTGGCCTGTGTGCTATTTCGAACGGTGAATGCGACGTTGCCGGACCACTTGAACGTACCCTCGCGGCTCTTAGATGTAAAATTTCGACACGTGCACTCGTCGGGACTCTCCCGTGTAGTTCTTCTAAAACAACGAAGAGAGCACGCTGAGAGAAAAGCCTCGTCTTATTGGCTATACGCGTCTCAACTGTAACAAAAAAATATGACGAAAACAAATGATACCAGATTCCTGATCCATTGTTCATCAAACATCCTCTCTCCGTTGCTGCGTTAAACATTGTTGCCATATACAAGAGCGTACAACAAGTGGCGATACATTCAATTTGATGTAATTGCAATCAAACATTTGTAAATTCTTAACGAAACGAGAACCAAAGCGAATCTCGTTGAGAACTTATTGCGCAGTTTTTCCAGGCCGTGTATAATCAAAAGTCTCGAAGTAAAGGTGCCACACGTGAGATACTCGTGAAAAATCGATCGGCAGCGATGAATTCGAATTGGACCCGCCAGTCTTGAATGCTCTTTTCATCGAGAATCGTCGTCCTCGCGTCTTTGCTAGAGGATCGACTTCTCGGTTTAACACAATAAAAACGTGGCAACATTGTACTGCGTGCATCAAGTTGCGCAGCGCGAATAGGCCGAAGGGAAGATCGGCGCGAGGTCCGAGAACGGGCCACCGGCGAGCGTTCGTCGTCGAACGATCAGGGGCACGAGGGGAATATCATCTCATCGGCCGCGGAGAGGGAACGTAAAGTTTTCCGCTCCTCGGTGCGCGTGTGTGTACGAAAGAGAGAGATAAAAGACGGCATCTGGTTGCGTCGTGGAATAAAGAGGCGGAGCGTTTGGGTAGCGGAGGACGATAGCGAAGCCTCGCGTTACAAGTTGCAAGTCCGAGTTTACGTTGTGCCCTCTTGCTTTTACACTCTTCTGTATTACCGACGTTTATCGCACAATATACATATAAAATAGGTAGTTAGTGGAACTAACAATAATCGTATAAAAAGAGCGGGAAAGAAACAATATCGTTAGTACGAGAGAGAGAGAGAGAGAAAGAGAGTCGTGGAGTGAGAACGAGCGCGCAGTGCCAACGGAGACGGAAGGGACGATTTTTACCCCACCACGGTTATATTACCACTACACCAAACTACTCGTCGGTATACATAATTTTCTCGGCTGATTCAGCGAGGTATCGTTGTGTCGCAGAGGGGCGACATTGCAAGTACAGCGCTTCTTTTTTTTTCGTTAACGCGTTTCCACGGTTAGCGTTAGTGCGCCAGGCTCTCGAGTCGCACGGTTAAACCTATAAACAGCGGTAAATGCGAGGCTTCCGCTCTACGTGTTTTTCCGCGCATCAGCAGAGTACGGACAGTTTTTTTCCTCGGCTATACGCACAAAATATACGAGAAGTCTCACGAGAGCGGACAGATGAAAAGTGAACTGGCGAACGATCGAATGTTTTGAGAATTTGTAGTGGACATTTTTCCTTTTTATTTTAACTTTAATTTGAGCCTCTTCGTAGGTTACTCTCGTGGTACGTTTTGCCAACGAAACAACGAACAGCCACGATAATGCCGTTGAGCATCAAGGTTAATCTTCGTGTGACCGGGCACTGTAATCAGGGCGGTCGAAAGTACATGGAGGATATGTTCAGCGTTGCGTATCAGCAAACCTCCGACGACAAGGATCTTGAGTACGCTTTTTTTGGTATATTCGACGGTCATGGAGGTGGCGAAGCGGCGACATTTGCCAAAGAACATCTCATGGATATTATTGTTAAACAACGAAACTTTTGGAGCGACAAAGACGAGGATGTCCTTAGAGCGATAAAGGATGGATATATCAATACCCATTACGCTATGTGGCGAGAACTCGGTGGGTATCCCTCGTCGGACTTAAATAAAATTCTTCAACCTCTTATCACATATGGCCGTGTCTCCAATGTGTATTCTCGATCTTCAGCTCAAACGAGATGATATTATCGGGAATCGCGCGAGCTGTGCACACAAAATTTTTGCGCGGTTAACGAAATTCACGAAATGATGCCCGAGATTTCCTTACACCACCCTCCCGCGTATTTCCCCCACCCTGACGCCATTACTCCGACCAGGAGAGAATTTAGGTTATGTAACCCTCTGTTAACCTCAAATATATAATTTCATCATCTTTGATAGTCACACTTACAGCCCTCGCATTTATTTGTCTGTTGTCCAAAAAACGAGATTTTTTTGCGAAATTACAAAAAATGTAATGTCGTTTTTTGTTCAGACAAATGGCCGACAACAGCTTCGGGATTGCCCTCAACCGCTGGAACAACAGCGAGCGTTGCGTTTATACGCAAAGGAAAGATTTATATCGGTCATGTCGGAGATTCCGGTATAATATTGGGTTATCAGGAGGAAGGCGATCCACAGTGGAAAGCGAGAGCTCTGACCAAGGATCATAAGCCCGAGAGCGGACCCGAAATGATGAGAATTCAAGAGTCCGGTGGAAAAGTCGTAAGCAAGTCTGGCGTGCCTAGAGTCGTTTGGAACAGGCCAAGAATAGGACACAAAGGTCCCGTGCGTAGATCCACTCATATTGACGAAATTCCATTTCTAGCTGTTGCTAGATCCCTAGGTTGGTTGTTGCCTTTAATGTTATTTATAGCTATTCGAATTAGCTGCTCTTCGAACACTGTGAAAAAGTTTGGTATTACTTTCAGGCGATTTGTGGAGTTACAATTCGGAGCTAGACACTTTTGTTGTATCTCCCGAACCGGATGTTAAAGTAGTCACTGTCGATGTGAAATCTCAGCGTTGTCTCATATTTGGAACCGACGGATTGTGGAATATGCTGACACCGCAGGCGGCGGTTGCTATTGTTCAGTCCGCAGAGAGGCACAACGAGAAGCATCTCATAGCGTCTCAACAAACCGGCAATGGGGTATGTCTGAAAACTTGATTTATTTATGATATCTAGTGTCCAAGAACTTTTTCACAACTTACAATGCTTGATAATATAAAATTTGCTTATTGTGACATTGGGATCAAATTCCTTACGCATTTACAGCACAAGCAATGTGGGGAGTAAAAATATTATAACTGATAATCAATTTTTTAAGAGAAATTCTATATGAATCTCATGTATTTATCATATTTTAACAGTTCATAGGTTTAGATGAAAAAACCCTTGAATTACGTCAGAACTTGAAAGTCAGCGAATTGTAAAAGCATTATTTTTTTGTTTTAACGTGTAACATATTTCGGATGAAATTAACTTGAACGATTGATACTGAGACTTCCATTGTTGTTACAGCAAGCCGATGTTCAAATGTGGATAAATCCGTCGAAAAGTCTGGTAGATACAGCTCTAGAAAGATGGTTTTCAACGAGATTACGTGCCGACAATACGAGTGTCGTTACCCTCATGCTCGATCCACCCGGGCCGTCGCGCAGCGAGGTTAGCACATTTTTTAATTTGACGATATACACGAATAAGAATTTTTCGATAATAAAATAATATTTCTCATTCTCACTGTTTTTTTCCTCCTCCAAAGGTCCTGATGAGTCGAAAGAATGAGCGTGTTCCATCGCCGAAAAGCATCGTGACGCCCGTTCCCCGTCCTCTCACGCCGACAACATCAACAGAAAATATCGTAGAGCCGTCGCAAATTCCGTTGCCATCGTTAGTGTCGAAAATCGACGGGTTCACGAAACCGAAGAAACCAGATATTTCAGAATACACGAACGATATGTCACGAATTGAGAATACAAAAATCTCCAAGGAAACCCCGGATTCGCCGAAGATTTTGAGCGAAAATGTGAAATCAACGGAAAACAATTCACAAACTAAAGTCATACCGTCGTCAACGAGTCACGAGAGTATACAAGTGCCGGAAATATCGTCGAGTGACGCTTTCGTCGAGAGTGAGAAATCGACGAACGGAGAATTGAACAGCGAAATTGACCAAACAACGGAAGTTATTGACGAAGATAAGGCCGACGATAATTTGGAAAAATCTTGCACCGATACCACATCAGAAGATAATCTCGACGTAACACGGGACGTCGATGCGACAGTGAGCGACGCAACAACACCGGGAAAGTCTTCTTCGATCGAAGATATACCGGAACCAGCTGTATCCGTTCTCGTGCGACAAAAATCATTTTGCGGATCCTGCGAAGAGCTTCAAAGTCGACCGAGGCTACGACGTACCGTTGGTGGTCAAATCGCTCCTTTAACGCGCACGGGAAATCTCGAACGTGGACACGATCAGCAAGAACCATTAGCGATCGCTAATCTCGCCACTGTTCCTGCTCGGAGACAGTCAAGCTCGTTAGTTTCGCATTTGGAATCGAGAGGTGTGAGACGACGTCAGAGCGTTAACGCAACGGGATTTCTCGGTGATCGTCAAAAATCCTATTTCACCTCCGTTGGATCGCGATTGAAGCGCGAATCATTGCGTATAACGAGAGATCGAACGATCACTAAGATCGTCGATAATACATCAAGAAACGGCAATTCAACGAGCACGAACGATTCAACAACGATCGTTGGTTCAAAACGTCGTCACAGTTCGACGTCCGAAGGTGCCGAAGAGCCGAAATTCGCAATTCCGGAACCTTCCGCGAAACGTCGCACACGCTCGGAGGATCGTCCAAGTCCAACGGACGAAAATGATCCAGCGAATCAGGGAAAGTTGGGCCAAAAACATTCGCAACAACAACAATCGCAACAGCACAGCAGGCTACGATGGCCCGGAGATGCGATCGTATCGCTGAGGTCGCGAAGCGGTTCATCGGGCACTTGCGTCACAACGAGCGCTTCGGTGAGTGGTCAGGAAAAGCTCTCATCGCCAAATTCCTTTCAACGTCGGAGCCTCGAGAAAAAAGCTACACCCGTCAAGACCATCAGAAGGCCATCGATAAATGGCTCGAGTCGTGTCCAACTGAGAGGTAGTTTTGCTTTACGCGAATGGGATCAGAGTAAATCGTCGCATCGCAGCGGTTGTTCCGGTCGTTCCCGACTGAATCGCACTGTGAGCGGTGTTATCGGTTCGTCGCTGATTGATTCATCGCCAATACCGAGTTTGCAGCGTTGGCTTAGATCCGATACACTAGCAGCGACACCGGTAAAGACATTGCGCTCGCGCAACGTCGATATAACTGGTCATACGGTGCCAGCTCAGATAGCACATCAGTACGGTATTGTCAAGCAAAATAGACTCTCGTTACCGGCCAAACTCAAGCTCGCTGGTAAAGTAAGCAAATCGTCATCGTCGCCGAGTCTGCAAACTGGCAAACTTCCGAAACAGAGTGCAGTGAGCAACGGTACGGTTTCGGCAACGAGTAGCAACGGCACGGGTTCCTCCGCGAGCTCGGTTATTACGAAACGCGTTAAATCACCGTACAATCCGAGCGCGAGATCGGCACTAGGGACAAGATCGCGTCTCAAGCGTCTCAGCAAGTGAGACAACGAAAAATAATGTTCGTTTAGTTCTTCTATTTTTGTTTCCAATTGTTCTTTATTCCGGACTCTCTTGATTCTGGGATCTTCTTTTTCTCAAACTATTCTTCCGGGGATTTATTGTCGGATATAATGCTACTACCGAAGTCTCGTCAATCCTCATACAGCTTCCATTTTCCTCGTGGAATATATACGAATGCTAGCTCAACCGCGAGCAGCAACAAAGAAACTTTTTATTTAACGACTTTTTTTTTTGCACTGTTCACAAATAGACGAAATTGTTTGCCCTTTGATGAGAACTCCACGCCACTGGTACGTCTTTTTCGGCGGTCGAACGGTGCGAATCTCAGTGTTTTGCGGATACAACAGCGCGTTCATATCTAACTTTCGAGAACGCGTTAGCGCGTCTTCCACGTCGGTCGCGCGATATTCTTCACCGACGATCAATTTTATTCCAATTGTGTCAATCCTAAACATATTGTACATCTGATAGGCCAGTAAAAATGAACATAAAAATAACGCAAGAGCCGGAAAGAATTACGAAAGTTTCGAAACATTCGAAAGTTACAGACAAGCCCACGTATTTTTGAAAATATTTACAAATTCCGAATATCCAAATTTAACGGAAATTCACTCCAGTCTTTCACACATCCGAATTTCGATTTCTCGCGTTTTCATTTATTTTTCTTTGTGGTGATTAATTCTCCTCTTGCAAAATTTCAAAGCGGATGCGCATCCGCGAGGGTGATGCAAACTGAAATTTAACACAACGAAAATACTTTTGCTTTTTTTTTTTTTTTTCAATTCAAAGCACCTACTGGTTGGCCTACAACCCTAGAGTCCGATTGTCACCGTGCGCGCGGGCGATTGCTACATCTTTTTTTTCAATTTCTCCGGCCAATTTGTCCCCGAAGGAAGAAGAATCTGGGTCAATATACACTTGATAATAATTGAATCGATTGTCACGTGGTAATACCTCGATCGTAGAAGATCAATTCCAAAAAAAAAACACATATATATATATATATCTATTTTAACGACTCGGTAGAAATTTTGTTGGTGCGAGAAAGTTTCGAGAATAATCAAGAGCAATTGATTGAAGGGTATCGAGATCGAGCTGGATGATTTACTTAATTAAAGAAGACGAAATATAACAAAAGTATAAGTCGAGAAAAATAATGAGATATTTGTGTAACGGTACGTGCCTACGAGAGAGAGGATAAGTTACCAGCTGGTCGCGTTCAACTTTCAATGGGATAAATAATGAAAAAAATATAATCGATGGGAGAACAGCTTTGCGAGAGTGTGGTTCTTACATTGCTCGTGACCGGGGAGGGTACCTCGATAGCGTTTAACTCTGTATAAATAAGATTTAAAACAAAATTTTAAATGGAGTCATTGTAGACGGGCGAGATGATACAACTGTGCGTTTATAGATTGATTATATATGCATATTATATAAATAATAATGTAGTCGCTTTCACGAGCGCTCGAGACCCCAAGTATTTTTTAAGATGCACGAGTTAGCCCGCCAAATGTTAGAAATGAGATATAGGTTTGTAAATGAAAAAGCGAGAGGGAGGATATTTATGAATCTATCCTAACGATCCGAGGTAACAAAACCTCGTACGACGTTGATAAATAGCGGCGGGGGGGGGGGGGGGGGCACTGAAGCGGATGCTAACTCGAAAAATGTGTGATCACGTTTCTAAATCTGTATATTTTAATTAAAGTAAAATAAAGTGTCTCGAGATGAGGAAGTCGAAACTAACAACTCGGCATTTTTCAATTTCGTTTATACCCTCTGAGAGCTTGTTGGAAAATATCTCGAGCATAATTAAATAACAAACATTGCTTTGCTGGTATTACTTATGGAAAAGGTATATTTATTCGTTCCATATGTCGGAATTCAAGGTGTACGATACGTGAAAAAAAAAAACAAAATTCTGCTTTTTTTCCGCGTATACACATTATTAATACTATTTACAAAGTACTCAAGATTTCTGTGCTCGTTCCATTCTGTGGTTGCGACCGGACAACCGACGGTGTGCGGAAAAAAAAAAACAATTGTTCGCTTTCAGTATCAATCGAAGTCACAGGTAAAATTACAGCTTATACTTATTTTCTATTCTAGATTTTTTTTTTACATTTCGCCGTTGGCTCTGTCGGTAAAGTTACGAGTGCGGAAACATAAATAAAACAAAGAAGGAGTTTTGTGATCGTAAATAAAATGTGCCAATCGAATCGAAGATTGGTCGGCTCATCTTTGTGCGGCCGCACTTGCATTCCCGACACCGAGATCCTCTTTCGCGCTATAGTCAAAAAATACTATTTTGCAATTGTGCGACCCACGGAGATTTGCCAAAAAAAAAACATTTTTGCATAATTTTTCGGCTCAATTGAGATAAAATACGTTAAAGTAATGCGATAAAACGACTCCCAATTGTGACTACACACATATACAAACGGGAGACGATAAGGCACATAATACATGTCATTGTTACAATAAGAAATTATTAATTTTTGAAGGATAGCATACTGTGTCGAACACCACACGTTTATATAGCATCACCGAGGGAGGTACGCTTAATATTCAAGCCGATCCCAAGAAATCCGTTGCGAATGGGAAAAACTCGGCGGAGCAATTAGTCATTTACTTAATTTCTGTTTCGAAGAAAGTGGGTTTTCTTTTCGCATTTTGTTTTTTGCTACATTCTCTGTATCCTCGCGGTCGCAAGAGGATGCACCGATGCATAATATCGGGCACATCTCCAGAAATCGGCGTATTCCGCCCGTATAACGGTGGTATTTTTTTCGCCATTTTACAAAAAATATGTGTTATCTATATGTATAATATATTGTTTCTATCTATAATATATATCGTACCAGATCGATCGGTGTAGAGTTTTTGAGACACTGCGGGTACGCGAGGGGACTCACTTGTCCATCGGGTAGCCGCCGATCACGATCGCGAACGATCAAGCACAAGCTATTTTAGGTACTTGTTCGATTTATTTACAACGTTAAGGATGCTTCGCGTATCCCAAACAAAAGTTTTATTGCGTCAGATAATAATGGCGTCTTAACTGAGGTCTGTAAATTAACGGTCAATGTCGAAAATTTGTTTTCGACTTTTTATCGTACAGCGGATTACTCAAAATTCTCACAGACTCTCACTTTTGGCTGGGAATGTATAAACGAAGTATCCTTAACAATTTTTTGTCTCGCGGGACTCGGGCTAAACGCCCGTGTCGCATTAATGTCGCACGTTATCTTTTATTTAGTTTCTTTGGTCGAGGCAGCTAGTTCATTGTCGCGTCTCGATCGAACACGCTCATCTCGGTAGCCGATAATAGCGATATCTTGCAGGGGAGGGCCACAGATGTCTGTGGACTAATAAATAATTTCATTCGACAACCGATGGAGAAAATTAATACTAAAGATTGAAGAATTCTCTTTCTTCGGGGGGGGGGGGGGGGGGGGGGGGTTTACATTTTAAGCATTGTTCCCCGTCTCAAAGGCCCATGGCACTGCTGATTTCGGTTCGTTATCGGGTGTGTGCGCGATTATACGTTCGGTTTGTCGTTCGATCGATAATTAAAAATACTAAAGATAATAGGAATCGATGAGAGCAGGGGTTATTTGAGGGGTTTCCGGGCCCTCGGGAGGAACCGCGTCGAGAGCCAGATCGTCGTTAAATTTTTTTAGGATTAAGAAAACGGCGACTCGCACGGGTCCGCCGATAAGCGTTGGGTTACACGCTGCAACCTTTTCTCGTCCCGTACATCACCTTCAGCTCCGGTAGGATTATCTTCTTAATCAGTATATTCGTCTTGAAGGTCAGATGATCGCGGCGTGAATCCTTCTTGTAGACCTTTATACCCGGTCGATGCACGAGAAAAGCATTGTTCAGAATGAGAAAATCGTAGTCGAGAACGCAGAGCGCGTAACCCTGGGGAAATGAAGAAAAGAAGAAGAAAAAAAACATGAGTGAGATTCTTTTGCTGTTCCATCACCGAAATCGAATTTTTTCCAATTATATTTCATAGAACGGCGAAGAAGTAAATTGTTTGAGAAATTTTGTAAATATTTTCGTTCAAAGTAAACCTTTTAGTAACAGTGCGATAATAACGTGAAATAGCAATCCGTTGTTTTACTTTCAATTTGATTGTAAATATAAAATTAGAATTTTGAAACTTCACAATCGCGCTATTCGCAACGAGAGAAGTGACTCTTACGTGCGTCATTTTGTCACTTTTTCCTTCCCAACTGAGCCTCTCGTCGTACATAGGCTCAGCATTTGTGCCTATGAATATTGGTTCCCAATGGGCGAAATATCCAGTTCTCTTTCCTGCGTGAAACACACGAAGAGCATCGGACTGTGGAGTCTGCTGCCATTCTTTGCTTTTCGGCACGTTGTGACAGTACGAGCACAATTTTTTGTGAAATGGAATCGCCGAGCCATTTTTGAACATTGCCATCTAAACGGAAGAAAAGTTTGTGAGTAGAAGTGCTATTTTGTGAGCAACAAAAAAAAAGAAGAAAAAAGATAACTTTAACTCACCAGCGACGTCTTGTTAGTGGGCGGTGTACTCTTTTCATCGACCTCGAATATCGATAGTACGAATACTTTGGGATTGCGCTTCATGAGAATTGGTTGATCTCGTCTCGCTAGCATATCGAGAAACGTCGAGGGTAAATTAGGACTAGGATAAAGTTCTATATCACTCGCGAGAACGTAGTGCGTCGGTGCACACTCTCTCGCTATGTTGCGGCCGACATTAACGGGATAAAGGAGTTTCTTCTCGTTTTTATACATTTTAGCGGGTACAACGTTAGCCCACGGTGGTCCCAGGCTGCAATTGTAATTCGCTGAAGAAATCTTCTCGCTCTTCGGCACCTGGAATCATTAATAACGGAACACGTTCTTTAGGAATATTTTTTTAACGAAATAAATCCGTTAATTTTTCCAAGTCCATGTACATTTTTCATGAATTATACATTATTTTTAAATGTTTTCGTCCGGAGAAAACGAACTTTGAGAAAATCATTGAAACGTCGTGAATTTAGGATATTCCTTCGTAGCAGTTTATAGATCATTGAACGAACAGTTTCATAAAAGCAGCGAACAAAAAAATATGTTATTTCCGCAGAAAAAAAAAATCATGTTAACGAGTCTTTATTGCGATAAGCGAAGTTATTTCAATAATTTCGAATGAGATTCTATTGAATGCATTAAAAAAACATATATACATTAGGGCGATTTTTTTTTTCAGTCCCCACCCGAAATTTTGTTGGATATGTCGAAAAAGAAATTCCCTGAAAGTTACAGCCCTTAATATTAATTTTAAGTACTTTCCCAAAGCGTGAGAAGATTTTCCATCTAAAATTCACGTAAATCGAATTTTTTTTTTTTCCTATAACTCAGCCGCATTTTATGCTATCATATTGTTCTTGGTTTCGATTTACTCAGAATAAAACAATGTAAAAAGTGCCTTTTGCGGCGAAAGTGTAAATTGTACTGGTGAGTTGGTACGGGTCACTGAAGTTGATTTTTACCAAAAATTCTCGTTTTTTTGCTGTTATCCCCGAAACAATTAACTTTACGAAAAAAATGTTAACGAAAAATTTGTTGGAAATTTAATTTCCTATAAAAAAGGTCGTATCGACCCAATTGCTTAGATTAATATTACTTGAGATATTGAACTTTTTTTATTTTTTATTTTTTTTATTATTTAATATTTCATATTTTATAAATTTTATACTGCTCATAAGTTAAAGTTCGATATCTCAAGAAATATTAATCTAAGCTATTGGGTCGATAGCACCTTTTTTGTAGGAAATTAAATTTCCAACAAATTTTTTATTGACATTTTTTTCGTAAAGTTAATTGTTTCGAAGATAACAGCAAAAAAAACGAGAATTTTGGGTAAAAAATCAACTTCAGTGACCCGTACCAACTCACCAGTACAATTTACACTTTCGCCGCAAAAGGCACTTTTTTAGATTGTTTTATTCCGAGTAAATCGAAACCAAGAACAATATGATAGCATAAAATACGGCTGAGTTATAGAAATTTGAAAAAAAAAAAAAAAAAATGATTTACGTGTATTTTAGATGGAAAATCTTCTCACGCTTTGGGAAAGTACTTAGAATTAATATTAAGGGCTGTAACTTTCAGGGAATTTCTTCTTCGACATATCCAACAAAATTTCGGGTGGGGACTGAAAAAAAAAAAATAGTCGAAAAGAAAAAATCGCCCTAATATACATACGAGGTCTGTTTAAAAAGTATCGCGAATTTTGAATTTCCGCGGGCTACGTATATTCGATTTTCGATTTTTTTGTGGCGTTAGGTTGGTACTCATGTCCATCACTTATGCTGAAAAAATCGGCCATTTTGAATGTTTAGTTAATTGTTGACAGCTGTTTTGGTTAGACGTGTTTTGGCTTGTCATCGATTTTTGCCTATTCCAAAAAATGGATCAAAGAATCTGTACCAAATTTTGTGTGACAATGAAAATTAAGTGTGCGGACGCATTCCGAATGTTCACTGTGGCATATGGTGAAGCTACCTTGGACCAAAGCAACGTTTATCGGTGGTACAAAATGTTCTCAGAGGGCCGAGAAGATGCGAACAACGAAATGCGTTCCGGACGCCCGAGCACATCAACAACAGACAAAAACATTGATGAAGTGAAGAAAATAATATTGGCCAATCGTCGAATCACCGTTAGAGAAGTTGCCGAGGAACTAAACATATCGATTGGCTCGTGCTATTCGATTTTTACCAATGATTTGGGCATGAGACTGGTCGCCGCGAAATTCGTGCCAAAATTGCTCAATTTCGAACAAAAACAGTGTCGCATTAAGGCTACTTTAAAAAAAAAAAAAAAAACAATAGGTCGCTATTTTTTTTGTCTTATCTTATTGTTTAACATTTCAAGAATATGTCCTTAAAATTTTAAACCGATCTAAGCAATATTCTTGAATTTATTGTCTTATTAATCTCCTGGCCTTTAACGCTATACCTCTAACAGCTGCGGGCGGTCGGGCTAGCAGTGCAGCTGTCGAACAGGTATACAGTTTATTCATTGCTATTGTGTATATAGTATATAGTGTATACTATACACTACAATTTTTCAAAAGAAGAGTATGGAGCTGGAATCGATTATTCTGTGTAAGTTGGAAAAAAAAATTTTTTCTTCACTTTTTTACTTCATAAACTTTAGACGCGTTTTTCTCAGAACTACTTTTTCAAAGTCCGTGTTCACTGCCATTTAAAAACTACTTGACCGATTCATTTCAAACTTTGTACACATTTTCTACATATAAAATACCTCCCCCCAACGTTTAGTTAAATTTTTTTTTTCACATTAAGGGTGTTTCCCACCCACAAAATGGCGGAATTTTTCGTGGAAAATAACAGTTCACACTTTAGATGGCCGCCAAAAATTTTTATATGAAAAAAAAGAATTATCAGAGAACGTTGGGGGGAAGATTTGATTATAATTTGACTAAATTTTCATGGGTTTTCATTTTCAGATAATTTCCGGCCGAGTTATAGTGAACACCGCAAATGGTTTTTTTTTCCAAGACGTTCTGGGGGAAGCTCTGTTACGGGCTTATGCTTCAATATTTCTGCATGAAAAAATTACACAACATTGTCAAAAGTATGCTCAATAATGCACAAAAGGTTCGTATAAAATTGCTCAATCCATATTTGAGAAAAAAAATCGCAAAAAAAGTGTTTTTTTTTAATGCTGAAACCCTTACCCCTCCCTTAACATTGCTAAGGAGCTGTTGGACTCGGTCCGCGACGACCCAAATTTGCTCCAGAGGGTCATAACTGGTGACGAATCATGGGTTTATGGTTATGACGTGGAAACCAAAGTTCAATCATCGCAATGGAATCTGCTTTTTTGGAATAGGCAAAAATCGAAGACAAGCCAAAACATGTCTAACCAAAACAACTGTCAACAATTAACCAACATTCAAAATGGCCGATTTTTTCAGCATAAGTGAGGGACACGAGTACCAACCTAACGCCACAAAAAAAAATCGAATATACGTAGCCCGCGGAAATTCAAAATTCGCGATACTTTTTGAAAACAAACCTCGTATGTACAGAGATTGAGGCGAAGTGTGTAGTGACAGAGATGTTACTGTTTGGTATACTCGCCATTTTGGGTACGTGCTTGCTACTGAAATAAATATGAAACGTGACCAATTGTGAGACGAGAGAACTGGTACAGCTTCTCGAATATTGAATCGAGTCGACAGTGGGTTCAAAATCGGTTCCCGGCGCGTGTAACGCTATGGATATTGGGGCGCGCCAACGTTCGAGCAACGGCACGAGATTGTCGAGAAAAGTGTAATCAGCGTGTGTCGTGTAAGTTACGCTTTCCCAGCATTTAACGTCGATGCTCATAGGCACGTAATTGTAAAGAACCCAATAATCACCACGTTGAGCTATTCTTGGCTCGGATGATTTTTCGTTACACGGTATCGCCTCTTTTGCTGTCATGGGCGATAGCGCAGTTGTCGTCATCTGTTATAGAAATAAAATCACAAATAATCATATCGTCAATTGTATAAAACATATTTATGTAATATAGATAAATAGTGGCGGTGGAAATACGGACCAGAATTGGGATATAGGACATATGACGGACCGGAAACTGGAAAGCTCCATCTTTGAGGATGCTGCGTGATTGAAGGAATTTTTGGGATGTTCGAGAATTAATCGTCTCACCGTGTTGCTATCGCTTTTAACTCGCTCCAATCCTGACTTATTCTTCCGAGACGTATTTTCCTTATTTCCAATAGTTTTATCACCAAGTTGCGACGCGGTGTCTCTACTTCCGGGTGAAGTATCGATTTCGTCCATTCGATTATGGACATTATCAACTTGATGTTTGCTTATCACCGTTTGCTCCTTCGTTTCCTTGGTGGTTTTTGGACCGAGACGCGTCGAGATATCCGGTTTTCTCGTTTTCTGACTCGAATTCACCGGAATATTGTCGGCTGATCCGTAAGTCTCGGCCAACGGTACAGCGGCGCTGTTCCCTCCGGACCAGTTATTCGATGCTTCCTCGATCCAAGGACCCGATGATGTCAAGTGGGCACATATGTAGAGCAATACGCAAATATTCAGGACTATCGAGAGACGCAAGCCCCAATTTCTTCGCGCCATGAACATCATTCTATGTTTATCTCGAGACTTTTTCTTCCCCCTCCGCAGATAGTTTTTTTTTTTCAGTCTTTCCACCTTTTTATCGTCGTCCTTCGTATTTCGACTATTCAGTCGAATTATGCAGTTTATACGTGGTGTCGGGTTTGTCTGGAAAAGAAAAGCGATTAGTGTGCGTTATGAGAGAAGGATAAATATCAGTAACGAGAAAAAAGTTTTCCAACGATTCGTTAGACAATTTTTTTAAACTATTTTGTTAATACATTTTTGGCATTATCATTATTATTCAAAATTAATGCTTTTAGCATCCTTGATATCATCGATATTTTAATTCAATTTTTTTCTCTTCGTCGCATCGCCAAGTATTTTCGAATTTTGGATCGAATAAAATTATTGGTTTTGATTGTCACGAAGAATCGACAACAATGATATAATAGCCTCGATAGTTGTTGAACGAATATCAATTGATTATTAAGATTGCGAGGGATTTTCCTCCGCTTTAAACGCTATGAAATAGCGGAGTGCGAATGACGAATGAATAATTAAATTTGAATGATGAAGGAATAATTACAAAACTATACCTCCGAGACGATGAATTTTAGTAGTACTTTTTTTCAGTGATTGGGATGAATCAGGAAATACTAACTTCTGACTTCGTGGAAAAGACATAACGAGTTGGCGCGCACTCGTTGTGGCATGGGAGCGAATGAGAAAGATTGAGAATTTATTCGAATTGTCGGGTGGGGTTTTAGTTGGATCGGGATGACGATGACAGCAAGAACAGAGCACTGCAGAGTGTTGAGGAATTTTGTGAAACCGAGGGATATAATAATTACTGCTTTACTGCGAATCTACGGGAACATCGAGATAAATATATATACGAATAACGATCATTAAAAAATCCTTCTATCTGATTTCAGTACGAAGTACGATTTTTTCAGTTTTGCACCCCCCATAAGGGTGCTTTCCGGACATAGAAAACCGTTCAAAATTTTTTAGGGGTCTCTTGTAACGACAAACAACGAATAACGATCATAAAAAATCCGTCTATCTGATTTCAGTACGAACTACGATTTTTTCAGTTTTTCACCCTCTCATAAGGGTGCTTTCTGGGCATAGAAAATCGTTCGAAATTTTTTAGGGGTCTCTTGTAACGACGAACAACGAATAACGATCATAAAAAATCCGTCTATATGATTTGAGTACGAAATACGATTTTTCCAGTTTTTCACCCTCTCATAAGGGTGCTTTCCGGACATAGAAAACCGTTCAAAATTTTTTAGGGGTCTCTTGTAACGACAAACAACGAATAACGATCATAAAAAATCCGTCTATCTGATTTCAGTACGAACTACGATTTTTTCAGTTTTTCACCCTCTCATAAGGGTGCTTTCTGGGCATAGAAAATCGTTCGAAATTTTTTAGGGGTCTCTTGTAACGACGAACAACGAATAACGATCATAAAAAATCCGTCTATCTGATTTCAGTACGAAGTACGATTTTTTCAGTTTTTCACCCTCTCATAAGGGTGCTTTCCGGACATACAAAATCGTTCGAAATTTTTTAGGGGTCTCTTGTAACGACGAACAACGAATAACGATCATAAAAAATCCGTCTATCTGATTTCAGTACGAAGTACGATTTTTTCAGTTTTTCACCCTCTCATAAGGGTGCTTTCCGGACATACAAAATCGTTCGAAATTTTTTAGGGGTCTCTTGTAACGACGAACAACGAATAACGATCATAAAAAATCCGTCTATCTGATTTCAGTACGAAGTACGATTTTTTCAGTTTTTCACCCTCTCATAAGGGTGCTTTCCGGACATACAAAATCGTTCGAAATTTTTTAGGGGTCTCTTGTAACGACGAACAACGAATAACGATCATAAAAAATCCGTCTATCTGATTTCAGTACGAAGTACGATTTTTTCAGTTTTTCACCCTCTCATAAGGGTGCTTTCCGGACATACAAAATCGTTCAAATTTTTTTAGGGGTCTCTTGTAACGACGAACAACGAATAACGATCATAAAAAATCCGTCTATATGATTTGAGTACGAAATACGATTTTTCCAGTTTTTCACCCTCTCATAAGGGTGCTTTCCGGACATAGAAAACCGTTCAAAATTTTTTAGGGGTCTCTTGTAACGACAAACAACGAATAACGATCATAAAAAATCCGTCTATCTGATTTCAGTACGAACTACGATTTTTTCAGTTTTTCACCCTCTCATAAGGGTGCTTTCTGGGCATAGAAAATCGTTCGAAATTTTTTAGGGGTCTCTTGTAACGACGAACAACGAATAACGATCATAAAAAATCCGTCTATATGATTTGAGTACGAAATACGATTTTTCCAGTTTTTCACCCTCTCATAAGGGTGCTTTCCGGACATAGAAAACCGTTCAAAATTTTTTAGGGGTCTCTTGTAACGACGAACAACGAATAACGATCATAAAAAATCCGTCTATATGATTTGAGTACGAACTACGATTTTTTCAGTTTTTCACCCTCTCATAAGGGTGCTTTCCGGACATACAAAATCGTTCAAATTTTTTTAGGGGTCTCTTGTAACGACGAACAACGAATAACGATCATAAAAAATCCGTCTATCTGATTTCAGTACGAACTACGATTTTTTCAGTTTTTCACCCTCTCATAAGGGTGCTTTCTGGGCATAGAAAATCGTTCGAAATTTTTTAGGGGTCTCTTGTAACGACGAACAACGAATAACGATCATAAAAAATCCGTCTATATGATTTGAGTACGAAATACGATTTTTCCAGTTTTTCACCCTCTCATAAGGGTGCTTTCCGGACATAGAAAACCGTTCAAAATTTTTTAGGGGTCTCTTGTAACGACGAACAACGAATAACGATCATAAAAAATCCGTCTATATGATTTGAGTACGAACTACGATTTTTTCAGTTTTTCACCCTCTCATAAGGGTGCTTTCCGGACATACAAAATCGTTCAAATTTTTTTAGGGGTCTCTTGTAACGACGAACAACGAATAACGATCATAAAAAATCCGTCTATCTGATTTCAGTACGAACTACGATTTTTTCAGTTTTTCACCCTCTCATAAGGGTGCTTTCTGGGCATAGAAAATCGTTCGAAATTTTTTAGGGGTCTCTTGTAACGACGAACAACGAATAACGATCATAAAAAATCCGTCTATATGATTTGAGTACGAAATACGATTTTTCCAGTTTTTCACCCTCTCATAAGGGTGCTTTCCGGACATAGAAAACCGTTCAAAATTTTTTAGGGGTCTCTTGTAACGACGAACAACGAATAACGATCATAAAAAATCCGTCTATATGATTTGAGTACGAACTACGATTTTTTCAGTTTTTCACCCTCTCATAAGGGTGCTTTCCGGACATACAAAATCGTTCAAATTTTTTTAGGGGTCTCTTGTAACGACGAACAACGAATAACGATCATAAAAAATCCGTCTATCTGATTTCAGTACGAAGTACGATTTTTTCAGTTTTTCACCCTCTCATAAGGGTGCTTTCCGGACATAGAAAATCGTTCGAAATTTTTTAGGGGTCTTTTGTAACGACGGACAACGAATAACGATCATACAAAATCCATCTATCTCATTTTAGTACGAAGCACGATTTTTTCAGTTTTTCACCTTATAAGGGTGCTTTCCGGACATAGAAAATCGTTAAAAATTTTGTAGGGGTCTCTTGTAACGACGGACAACGAATAACGATCATACAAAATCCATCTATCTCATTTTAGTACGAAGCACGATTTTTTCAGTTTTTCACCTTATAAGGGTGCTTTCCGGACATGGAAAATCGTTCAATTTTTTTTAAGGGTCTCCTGTAGAGAGGAAAAACGTTTAACGATCATAAAAAATCCGTCTATCTGATTTCAGTACGAAGTACGATTTTTTCAGTGTTTCACCCCCCATAAGGGTGCTTTCCGGACGTAGAAAATCATTCAAATTTTTTTAGGGATCGCCGTTAGGGGCCTGGGTCCCAAATGTTCACGAAAACCTCGAGCGATACTGAAAATTAATTTTTTTTTTCAAAACTTGATTTCGTTGCGTCGCAACGATGCAAACTTCAGCATCATAAGTAAAGACAAAACAGTCGATAGTGATAACGTTCCAGCGCGAGTACGTCATTGGGAACGTCATAAACGAGTATGTTAATAATCCATGGTTTCTTTCGATTTTCTTTCATCCGCTGGAAACATTATATGTCTTGATGAGAAAAAAAAATGATGTTTTGTCGATCTAAAAATAGTAGCCTTGTAAAAAAATGTTGTGAATATTTCGGTATTGTTTTTTTTCATTTTTCTTGGGTATATTATTCTATACCTATGTTAGCTAATACGTGAAACGTATTTTCAATAGTTTGTCGCTGGGCCCGGCAATTATATCGTATAAATTTATTATGACGAACGAGAGAGCGTCGATTCGCGTTTCCGGTTGATTTTTCGATCCGGAGGGAAGAACCGGAAGTACATATACGGCTGACCCACTTTGATAACACATTTTGGTATCGCGCTCGCTCGCCTGAGAATTTATTAAATTATAAGCGGTCAGAATTTTCAAAAAAAAAACATTTTTTTAAATTTCATTTTCGTAATGTACATATTAGGGCGATTTTTTGTTCTCAGTCCCCAACCCGAAATTTTGTTGGATATGTCGAAAAAGAAATTCCCTGAAAGTTACAGCCTTTAATATTAATTCTAAGTACTTTCCCAAAGCGTGAGAAGATTTTCCATCTAAAATACACGTAAATCGATTTTTTTTTTTTTTTTCAAATTTCTATAACTCGACCGCATTTTATGCTATCATATTGTTCTTGGTTTCGACTTACTCAGAATAAAACAATCTAAAAAAGTGCCTTTTGCGGCGAAAGTGTTAATTGTACTGGTGAGTCGGTACGGGTCACTGAAGTTGATTTTTACCCAAAATTCTCGTTTTTTTTGCTGTTATCTCCGAAACAATTAACTTTACGAAAAAAATGTAAATGAAAAATTTGTTGGAAATTTAATTTCCTGCAAAAAAGGTCCTACCGACCCAATTGCTTAGATTAATATTTCTTGAGATATTGAACTTTTTTTATTTTCTCGATTTTCTCGCGGATAAATATTGTCCATTTTATAAACAATTTAAGGCGAACACTTTTATCGAAAATCGAAATTTTTTTTTTGACAAGCTGCCATTTTGTTAAAAATTAATATTTCCCTTATTCCTTCGATTAAATACTAGATAATATGTTATATTAACAAAATTGTTATTGTTATTTCATTTTAGATGATCCAATCCAGAGATATGCGCGCTCTCACCTCGCACGCGGTGTTAAAAATCACAGTAGTTTTAAAAATCATTATTTTTACAAATAAAAAATATGAAAATAAAGTTAAAAGTTACTGCAATATGTATATAAATTTTTACGTGAATAAATAAAAATGTCTTTCCAGGAAAAATTCTCGAAGAATCACTTCTTTCGGTCTCCCGAGTGCGTATAACCCGTTAAGAGTGATAGAGAGAAACGGACAGTTCAATAATATTTATTGAACATAAAAGTTACATAATAGTGACGACGATCGGTCGCCAATTTCTATCACATTGCCAAAAATTTCTTTTTACAAAAAACATGTATTTATGATATCTCTCGACATTGATACCGGAGCCAAGAAAGGGTGAATTTCGGGGAGGAATTGTAAATATAAAATATCCGTTTTGTGGTGACCTTGGTGGGAGAATCATTTTTTTTTAATATTCCTATTCACGATATTTGGCGAACGTCTTATATGCCTGCATACAGCACGGGGTGTTGAGAGAAATGAAGGGCGAGGAGAAACCTTATATTATTAAATTATGTACGTTAAACCTTGGATATATAGCGTCCATAGCTAGTTCATGGTCTCCCCGACCTCCAACTGGGAGTCCAAGACAACAAGATAGTACATATACCGCAATCGTTGACGCGCTTTTACGTATACGAGCCATTTACCCACGTGCGATAACTCTGTAGCTCGAATATTTCCGCGCATCGTTGCATTTTTACGAACCAATAAACACCCAGATTTTCCGTACATTCACCGTTTTCACATTACATTTCAGACGTCGTTTTGACAAGAATAACTCGTCGCCATTTGTTCTTTCATAAAATCTCCAAATATTGCAATTAAAAAATGTCACTTAGGAACAACTTTGCTTTCGATTTACCATTTAAGCGTATAAACATTTTACGTTTAAAACTGCAAAGGCCAGACGATTAGTAGAAATGTAATAGTCAACAAAGTGATAATGAGTGTTAATTCATCACAAAACAACAAAAATCCAATACATCTTAATAATATTCGATTGATTTGAACAAGAACCGCCTTATGCTACGTTTTTTTTAAAAGTTTTACAGCACGGTGTTTTCGGCACACCGATGACGACGGTTCTTTCATAGAATCTCTAAATATTGAAATTAAAAAATGTCAATTAGGAACAACTTTGCTTTTGGTTTATCATTTAAGCGTATAAACGTGTTACGCCTAAAACTGCAAAGGCGAGACGATTAGTAGAAATTGTAAGTATGTTATGTCCAAAGAGGACGGTGAAATAAATGTAATAGTCCAAAGAATTTGATTTAAGATAGATGAGCAGTGTATTATTGATTTCGCTACATGTTTATATCTCGGGCGCTGGGAACGAACTGGTCATCGTCGATTTCGTTTCCCATTGTCAATGTTCGTACGCTTTTGCGTTAATACGGTCTACGAGGTCTGTTCAAAGAGTATCGCGAATTTTGAATTTCCGCGGGCTATGTATATTCGATTTTTTGTGGCGTTAGGTTGGTACTCGTGTCCCTCATTTATGCTGAAAAAATCGGCCATTTTGAATGTTTAGCTAATTGTTGACAGCTGTTTTGATTAGACGTGTTTTGGCTTGTCTTCGATTTTTGTCTATTCCAAAAAAGCAGCTTCCATTGCGATGATTGAGCTGTGGTTTCCACGTTATAACCATAAACCCATGATTCGTCACCAGTTATGACCCTCTGGAGCAAATTTGGGTGGTCGCGGACCGAGTCCAACAGCTCCTCAGCAATGTTAACGCGACACTGTTTTTCTTCGAAATTGAGCAATTTTAGTACGAATTTCGCGGCGACCCGACACGTGCCCAAATCATTGGTAAAAATCGAATAGCACGAGCCAATCGATATGTTTAGTTCCTCGGCAACTTCTCTAACGGTGATTCGACGATTGGCCAATATTATTTTCTTCGGTTCATCAATGTTTTCGTCTGTTGTTGATGTGCTCGGGCGTCCGGAACGCATTTCGTTGTTCGCATCTTCTCGGCCCTCCGAGAACATTTTGTACCACCGATAAACGTTGCTTTGGTCCAAGGTAGCTTCACTATATGCTACAGTCAACATTCGAAAAAAATGTTTTTTGATACATTAATAAACAAGGAACAAAACCCAAAAAAATTTTTCGAATATCTCTTTTTTTTTCCACAAAAAAAAATTCTTGAAAAATGTGAAAAAAAACAGGGGTTCACAGTGGTGTTGTCCCTTAATGTGCACGACGTACCACGTTCTCGCGAGTGATATAGAACTTTATCCTAGTCCTAATTTACCCTCGGCCTTTCTCGATATGCTAGCGAGACGAGATCAACCAATTCTCCTGAAGCCCAATCCCAAAGTATTCGTACTATCGATGTTCGAGGTCGATGAAAAGAGTAAACCGCCCACTAACAAGACGTCGCTGGTGAGTTAAAGTTATTTTTTTTCCTTCTTTTTTTTTCGTTGCTCGCAAAATAGCACTTTTACTCACATACTTCTCTTCCGTTCGGATCGCAATGTTCAAAAATGGCTCGGCGATTGCGTTTCACAAAAAATTGTGCTCGTACTGTCACAACGTGCCAAAGAGCAAAGAACGGCAGCAGACTCCACAGTCCGATGCTCTTCGTGCTTCACGCAGGAAAGAGAACTGGATATTTCGCGACGAGATTCTGGCTATGTACGACGGCTCAGTTGGGAAGGAAAAAGTGACAAATTGACGCACGTAAGAGTCACTTCTCTCGTTGGGAATAGCGCGATTATGAAGTTTCAAAATTCTTATTTTATATTTACATCAAATGAAAGTAAAACAACGGTTTGCTATTTCACGTTATTATCGCACTGTTACTAAACAGTTCACTTTGAACGAAAATATTTACGAAATTTCTCAAACAATTTACTTCTTTGCCGTTCTATGAAATACAATTGGAAAAATTCGATTTCGGTGATGGAACAGCAAAAGAATCTCACTTATGTTTTTTTCTTCTTCTTCTCTTCATTTCCGCAGGGTTACGCGCTCTGCGTTATCGACCCCACGCCCAATCTCCCAAAGCCCAATCCCCAAAGTATTCGTACAATCGATATTCGAGATCGATGAAAATACTATACGCGAGTCGTATACAACGGAAAATACATACGCGAGATGATTCGAAAATAAAAACAGGCTGATGTACTTCAACTCTGAGTTAACGACGAGAAACCTAATCGTCCGATTGCCAGGGATGTGGAACGAAGACTGAATAAGAACGAACTCGTTCGACAACTACGTTCATTTAGCTCGTGACAAAAATCACCGGAAATAACTGTGAATACATGTCAGGATTCCGTTGGAATAATTGCGGCATAACGATGAATTTCGATGTGCCGTCGGAGCTGATTTTTCATTACTTTTTTTTTCACGCTGTCCGAACTCGAACCTCGCGGATTCAGCGTCACCGGAACCTCGACGAATGCGATGACATTGGAGGCGAAACATGGCCGCGCTAGTAGTGCAACACCCGCGTTTTCCAATACTGCGACGATTGACACGGTCGTCGCACCACGGACGTTTCTTTCTCGTCTATTTAATTATCCAAGTTTTGGAAAAAAACATTACTTTGGTGACTGCACCCTGTGGTAAGTACTACTTTTGTTTTTGCTTACTTCCATTATGAACTTAAATGGCCATGTGGAAAAAGGTTTATTCGCATCTGGAATCATTTTGCTACGAGATCCTTTAGGAAATTGTCGTCGTTGCAACGCGCGGGGGGGGGGGGGGGAAGAGGAGGAAATTACACTCGCAGTCTTTGTTTAGGTGTTATATGGCATTTTGCGAAACAATCGATAAGATTGGGCAATAAAAACACCGATATTGGGAAAGCATAAAAAACAAACAAAAAAAATCATTTCAGAAGATCTACCGTGCGAGCGCGTTTCCTCATATCTGACCACATATCCCGTATACATTTTTGTATAATATTATTGTAAAAAAAATTCGTATTTTGTATAATATTTGGATATACATCGCGCAAACATAAGCGGGAACCAAGTAGCGAGTTCCTCGTTGACTAACATAAATACGTCTCCAATCTGAAACTCCTTACAAGACGGCCATCGATGGCGTTAGCTTCGCAACAAACTCGATCCAAACGACCGTGTCCGTTTTCGGCGTGTATACAGTGGAGCCCTATAACGTTTCATATACCCCGTGATTCGTACTATTATTCTTTACTTCACGGGACTCGTGATATTTTCTGCTGTTACGCACTGCTAAATTTCTGCTTCACAGTTCACGAATTTCGCGGTAAGTTTTTTTTATTCGAGCGAAAACGTCGAGGTTTACCGACGTTTAGAGGTATTACGATTTTTCATTTTCTACATAATTTTTTCCGCGATATCAAAAAATGTCAATGGTATTTACGCTGTGGTACTGAATATTCTCGACCAGGAGAGCATGACATTTAATGGAACTTGCATTATTCAATATAACATACGGATGTATTATAAATGATTCTTCAATACGTGGATAATCGATGTGGAAAGAAAAAAACGTTAGTTAGTCAGTTATTTTAATAATCTCGTTCTCCTTCGCGCCTCAGAGACTCGGGATCGTTAATACTGTTGTAAATATTTTATTTACTGGAATACGGTTGTGATGTAATATTAAGGGTGGAAATAGGGTTAGACGGTTCAAAAAATCGATTTTTTTTTTTATTTCATAAATTGTTAGTGAAACTATTGAAAAATATGTTCCCAAAATTTTTTATGAAAATTCCGACTCGTTCTACTGTTATAAGCCATTAAGGGGGGAAATAGGGTTAGGACAGCGTTTTCTCAATAATTTTCATGAATTTTTTTATAGTATAAAAAATGAATATAATTTATTGAAACTTTGAGAATATTTTATACATATATTTAAGTATATACTATACAATTTTTATACATATATTTAAGTATATACTATAAAATATTAGCGACCCCATATTGCTTGTTTTTCTTGGTACTATTTTTTCAAACGCGTTTTTCTGAAAACGACTTTTTTTTAACTTGCGTACACGCTAGTTTGAAAAGTTTTCAACCAATCGTTTTGAAAATTTGCAGTTACATTCTTCATAGTATTGCGCACTATATGAAACTGAAATCGGAATATTATCATTATATAAAATAATTTTTTTTTGCAAATAAAGTTGTAAAAAATGGCAAAAAATCATGCTTTTTTGTTTTGACCCCTGTAAAAGATTCAATTTTCTATTTATTTGATAGCATTTAGGTTCATATAGAAGAGAGACATATAATAAAGGTAAATTCCGACCTCGTTTCATTTCAGATGAAAATTGCGGCTTCCAGAATGTACGCAAAACGCTGAGTCTGATTTGACCTGCAATATGGGGTCGCTAATATTTTATATTATTTAAATATATCTATCTCTATATTATATAAATATATCGCCGCCGCCGTGTACAAGAGTTGAGGAGAGCGAGCGGGATCGAGTAGGCTGGGTGAGGGGATCGAGCGGGGGCGGGGGTGGTGCGCGAAGCGCGCAGAGGGGCAGAGCCCCCCTAGTACTTAAATATATGTATACAAATTTTATAGTATACTAGGGGGGCTCTGACCCCCTGCGCGCATCGCGCACCGCCCCCTCCACCCCGCGCCGCCCCCGCCGCCGCTCGATCCCCTCACCCAGCCTACTCGATCCCGCTCGCTCTCCTCAACTCCCCCCTTAATACGCCGTTGATACGATGATTCTTTGAGGATTTTATAATAACTACTAACAATCACGGTCGCAAGACTATGTCCGCCTTGCCTCAAACTCACCCCAATGACGAGAAAGAGAACATCCAAGAAAGAGAAAGAGATCATCCACTTCACAGGTGTCACTTGTGTTGGCAACAGATTGACTACCTGATACAAGCGACGAAACGTGAATCATGAAATATATTCAAATTGGGGAGACAAACGAAAGAACACTATCGCTTAAGACGAATGACGATTCCTCTTAAGGAATCGTCATTCCTCGCGGTTGATCAGAAAGTCCATCTTCTCCCATTCAATGGAAGTTGATTCTGCAGTAGCTGATATTCTTCATCTATAATATATACACTAGGGCGATTTTTTTTGTCGACTATTTTTATTTTTTTTTTCAGTCCCCACCCGAATTTTTGTTGGATATGTCGAACAAGAAATTCCCTGATAGTTACAGCCCTTAATATTAATTCTAAGTACTTTTCCAAAGCGTGAGAAGGTTTTCCATCTAAAATACACGTAAATCGATTTTTTTTTTTTTTTTTTTTTTCAAATTTCTTAACTCAGCCGCATTTTATGCTATCATATTGTTCTTGGTTTCGATTTACTCAGAGTAAAACAATCTTAAAAAGTGCCTTCTGCGGCGAAAGTGTAAATTGTACTGGTGAGTTGGTACGGGTCACTGAAGTTGATTTTTACCTAAAATTCTCGTTTTTTTTGCTGTTATCTCCGAAACAATTTACTTTACGAAAAAAATGTAAATGAAAAATTTGTTGGAAATTTAATTTCCTACAAGAAAGGTCCTATCGACCCAATTGCTTAGATCAATATTTCTTGAGATATTGAACTTTAACTTATGAGTAGTATAAAATTTATAAAATATGAAATATTAAATAATAAAAAAAATAAAAAATAAAAAAAAGTTCAATATCTCAAGAAATATTAATCTAAGCAATTGAGTCGATGGAACCTTTTTTGTAGGAAATTAAATTTCCAACAAATTTTTCGTTTACATTTTTTTCGTAAAGTTAATTGTTTCGGTGATAACAGCAAAAAAACGAGAATTTTGGGTAAAAATCAACTTCAGTGACCCGTACCAACTCACCAGTACACTTTACACTTTCGCCGCAAAAGGCACTTTTTTAGATTGTTTTATTCTGAGTAAATCGAAACCAAGAACAATATGATAGCATAAAATGCTCTTCGCCGTAACAGACATCTTTGGGTAATTGAATAAATAGTATTGACCGCTGTAAAGGCGCTAGGAAAAAATAATCCCCTACACTCGTTTATATCATCCTCATCGGCAGACCTGTCATCGTAAAATAAACAGACAGAGCCGCTATCATCGTATGATATACGTGCATTTGTACGGCGTGTTATCTGCCAGTGCCGTTCGACTGTGCAAATTAATGGAGAAGAGTAGCAGGTGCGTCTGTATTATGCACTCGGTATCTATATATATATATATTTAGTAAAACGATAGCGATACGTGGGTTCGTGCAAATATTTTTAATTATACCCAATTAAGAAAATATTGATCTTTCTAATTGATGGCAGTATAAGTATGTCTGTTTAAACAATGACACGCGCTTTTTTTTTATCTTGTTTCTTTAATTCCAAAAGAGCATCGTTAAGTACAGAAACATCCGAAGTTTGCAGAGTTCAACTCAACTTTTTTGTTTTTACAAATAAGCATCAGTCAATTAAATTTCCAGTATAATTGAATATCGAAAGGAATGTTAAAGTGGTTTCTTAAAATCGTGCTTTGTATTCAAACTCAAATGTAGATACCCGCTATTTGAAATATGATAAAATTAAATAAATAAATTGTCTAACATTTGAATTGGAAAACCGCCGAAGTCCAAATATTTTTCCCATGCTAATGGAGTACTAATTCATCCTCTATTACGGCAAGGCAATGCAGGGAAATTTGTAGAAAACGATCCGAAATTTTAACACTGATTTAACCGAATTGTATTACATTGGTTAATTTGTAAAAAAAAAAATGATTTATGGGAGAACACCTCTGTGACCCCCTGTTTTTTTTTCACATTTTTCAAGAATTTTTTTTTGTGGGAAAAAAAAAGAGATATTCGAAAAATTTTGTTGGGTTTTGTTTCTTGTTTATCAATGTATCAAAAAACATTTTTTTCACATCTTTCACGCCGCATGGTGGCGCTGGGGAAGCTCTCGCGTTAGGTGCTGTCATTTCCGCGGCACGCAGCAGAACTCTCTTCAACGTCGATCTGAAAAAAAATACCGAGTGTTTTCGTTAATAATATGATATTTTGAAGAGAAGTACACAGGGATTTGGAAAAATATTGTTTTAAAAAAAATAGGCACGCCTTTGAAATTAACTTTAATTTCAAAGGCGTGCCTATTTTTTTAAAAACAATACTTTTCCAAATCCCTGTGTACTTCTCTTCAAAATATCATATTATTAACGAAAACACTCGGTATTTTTTTTCAGATCGACGTTGAAGAGAGTTCTGCTGCGTGCCGCGGAAATGACAGCACCTGACGCGAGAGCTTCCCCAGCGCCACCATGCGGCGTGAAAAATGTGAAAAAAATGTTTTTTGATACATTAATAAACAAGGAACAAAACCCAAAAAAATTTTCCGAATATCTCTTTTTTTTCCGACAAAAAAATATTCTTGAAAAATGTGAAAAAAAAACAGGGGGTCACAGTGGTGTTCTCCGTTAACACGCGCCAATAGTCCGAGATAATGAATATTTAAAGAGGATCCGCGTCTCTGAAACGAACGGCAGCGTGCTTTCTCAGATACGAAAGTGATATTGTAACAATGTGTTTCCGAGGGACGACTATTTCGTCAAGGATGTAGCAAGAGATGGTCTTAGCTGTGTAATACCGCGAGGTCACGATCTCTCGTCCGGAACGAAGAAAGGGAATTGAGAATGGATGAGTCTCGGGCGCAAACCGTTCGCGTAATATCTCTCCACTCCGGGCAATCGTCTAATACTATATATTATTATTTTCGACGGACAAACTTAGCGCACACCGGCGCCGTACTCGGTACATCGATAATAATAATGACGGGTGATGATCGGAGAGACTTTCACCCCGCGGGTACGGTGTATTATTAATGTACCGGGGGGGGAGATAGTGAATTCCCAGACTCGAGGTTTCACTCTGCCATTTCGAGTAACCCATGGTACATGCACGAGGTATTTCAGGTCAATACGTCGAGGGTATTGGGAATTATCATTTAACAGGGTAACCTCTCGCGAAGGAGTTTCGAAATTGAATGGAAAGTTCTTACAGCTTTTCGCGCAAACTTTACGTACGATTTTTCGTTTGATTTGAAAAAAAATTAGCATCGGGGCTTTGTTGATCTTGATGATTGGACGATATTATTGGCTCAGGGGAGACGGACAAAAATCTGGAAGAATTCCGTAAGATACTTGTACTTGGGAAAAACGACTTGTGCTATCATAAATCAAATCGGAAGTCGTAAGAATCGGATGTTGAATTTACCGGAAACACCTCATATGTACATTAGGGCGATTTTTTTTTTTCGACTATTTTTTTTTTTCAGTCCCCACCCGAAATTTTGTTGGATATGTCGAAAAAGAAATTACCTGAAAGTTACAGCCCTTGATATTAATTCTAAGTACTTTCCCAAAGCGTGAGAAGATTTTCCATCTAAAATACACGTAAATCGATTTTTTTTTTTTCTTAATTTCTATAACTCAGCCGCATTTTATGCTATCATATTGTTCTTGGTTTCGATTTACTCGGAATAAAACAATCTAAAAAAGTGCCTTTTGCGGCGAAAGTGTAAATTGTACTGGTGAGTTGGTACGGTTCACTGAAGTTGATTTTTACTCAAAATTCTCGTTTTTTTGCTGTTATCTCCGAAACAATTAACTTTACGAAAAAAATGTAAATGAAAAATTTGTTGGAAATTTAATTTCCTACAAAAAAGGTCCCATCGACCCAATTGCTTAGATTAATATTTCTTGAGATATTGAACTTTATTTTTTTTTATTTTTTTTTGTTATTTAATATTTCATATTTTATAAATTTTATACTACTCATAAGTTAAAGTTCAATATCTCAAGAAATATTAATCCAAGCAATTGGGTCGATAGGACCTTTTTTGTAGGAAATTAAGTTTCCAACAAATTTTTCGTTTACATTTTTTTCGTAAAGTTAATTGTTTCGGAGATAACAGCAAACAAACGAGAATTTTGGGTAAAAATGAACTTTAGTGACCCGTACCAACTCACCAGTACAATTTACACTTTCACCGCAAAAGGCACTTTTTTAGATTGTTTTATTCCGAGTAAATCGAAACCAAGAACAATATGATAGCATAAAATGCGGCTGAGTTATAGAAATTTGAAGAAAAAAAAAAAAAATTCGACTTACGTGTATTTTAGATGGAAAATCTTCTCACGCTAAGGGAAAATACTTAGAATTAATATTAAGGGCTGTAACTTTCAGGGAATTTCTTTTTCGACATATCCAACAAAATTTCGGGTGGGGACTGAAAAAAAATAGTCGAAAAAAAAAAAAAATCGCCCTAATGTACATACATATTCACGAGAGGGGCTTTCTCTCATTCTCTCTCTTTATTCCTCTTACACTCTGAAACTTGATCACCGGTCACATCGTTCCTCATGGACTCCAAGGTCGTCTCTTACCGTTTGATATACTAGCAACTAGCGTTTAACGGCCGCGCTGTTTCGCTGCATCCTCGCAACCATGACGGGGTCTGTCTATATATACGCCACGCAGTTTTTCTCTTTTTTTGTCTCTCGCTCAACCACGCGCACACGTATCTTTACGACCGAAAAACTAACGGATTATCGCCCGCAACGAGACGTTTTACGACCAGCGTGAAAGACAATCAAGTTATCGCCGCAATATTTTTATGTCCCATTCAATAATGTACTTTAACTATATTTGCGTATGAGAGAGAGAGGAAGGAGCTCGTTTTGTTCACCAAGTGATGAGGGGGATCCCCGAGAAAGATAATCAAGTTATCGCCGCAATATTTTTATGTCCCACTCAATAATGTACTTTAATTATATTTGCGTATGAGAGAGAGAGGAGGGAGCTCGTTTTGTTCACCGAGTGATAAGGGGGATCCCCGAGAAATATAGTTAAGGGATGTGGTATGGCCACGGTAGCTGGTATAAAATTATGTAAACATTTAACGATTTTTTTTTGTATGAAAAAGTGATTTATTTATAAAACTAATTACACATCTATTTAGTACAATTATCAAGCTAATAAAAAATAATTTTTTTTGTTTTTTTTTCTTACGCAAAATGGCCGACTACTGCCATTTGATTTTGGCACGCGCCGTGACATTTGGCATCAACAATTTTTGACATAGAACGACAAAAAAAAATTCCCGTTAATATACATCAGAGTACCTAGAGGAGTACGTACGGAATTTCTGATTATTTAAAAAATTTCCATTTTATGAGCAGTTTTATACGAAATTTTTCACTGAAATTTCATCTTTTAAGTTCAAATTCTTACAATATTCGGATGAAACAATATTTTTCAAATTCCGTACGCAATTCTCTAGGTATTCTGATGTAGATTAACGAGAATTTTTTTTTTTTGTTCTAGGTCAAAAATTGTAGATGCAAATAGCAGTAGTGGGCCATTTTTTTTTAGCTTAATATTTATACTAAATAGATGTGTAATTAGTTATATAAATAAAACACGTTTTCATATTTTTTTAAATTGTTAAATGTGCAGAAGATTTTATACCCGCGACCGTGACCATACCCCTTGTTATATCTATGATATATAGCATTTTTTTCATTTTTGTTTTTTTTTTTCATTTCACTTACATACTTAAACGGGTACTTTCGGTAAATTATTTCAGAGTTTGAAATTCAACTGTTTAGACGCACGGCCAGGATCTTGAAAGATATAGGCCATTAATTTTGCGGTTTAAAGAACTTTACAGATTTTACTTTAAAAAGAAACGAAACATAGCTAGAAAATATTCCAACGATTTCCGCGCTGTAATCGGACTGCCGATAAAGAGGTAAACAAATTGACGAATGTTCCGTAAGCCGAAGTTGCAACAGACGGAACAGCGTTGAAGAAAAAAAAAGATCATGAAAGTAAGTATAAATTGCAATCGTCACGAACTCTCACGAGGCCATTATCGGCGGGGAAAACGTGCGTGCCCCCGTCGCCATATCTTATCGCTTATCGGGGTGCTTGTTTATTGCACCTACACGCGTTATATTGCTTTCATATCATAATACCGCGTCTTTACACACCTTTGATGACTTACAACGAATAAAAGTTAAGTGTAGTAGAAGTAAATTGTATGGTCACGCAAAATTTGTCTCGCACGCGTGCTTTTCTACTTTTTTTGTTCTTCGACTTTACTCTCCCCCTTTTGCTTTTCGATCTCTCTCTTTCTCTCTTTCTGGACTGTGCAATGTGTTCAATGCTTTGAAATGTACAATTTTCAATATCTTCGGAAACATATGGAATCCATCACCGAGTAGAATATTTCGAAGAATCAAGCATTCAGAAATTTTAGATATTTTCAATATCGGCAAATTAAAAAAAAAATAAATAGAACATCCTTTAGACATTTTTATTGTCCCGGGATCTTACGTCTTTGTTATGGAGTGGTTGAAACAAAAGTAAAAATTCACAATCCTCTACTATCATTATTATCGATAACTACCTATCGCTCCCGCCCCTTTCTCGCAGCAATTTTTATCGAGCATAAAGTTTTATAATTACTAACATTATTGACGTTGTTATTATCAAAGTGTATGTTCCTTAACACGATATATACCGAAAATTTTCAGTCAAATCATGAAGTATTGTGGAATTAAGTGATGAGGAACCTAGGAGGGTGCTTTATCCCCAAATGTTAACCATATCTATAAATGGAATGGCCAAAAATATGTGAGATTATGTTTTAATTTCTGTTTGCGATAACAAGCGGAGATGGGGCAATGGCTACCACGGAATTCTATTTTTCAATTAAGGGTGGAAATAGGGTTAGACGGTTCAAAAAATCGATTTTTTTTAAATTTCATAAATTGTTAATAAAACTATTGAAAAATATGTTCCCAAAATTTGAAATGAAAATTCCAACTCGTTCTATTGTTATAAGCCATTAACGGGGGGAAATAGGGTTAGGACAGCGTTTTCTCAATGATTTTCATGAATTTTTTTATAGTATAAAAAATGAATATAATTTATTGACACTTCGAGAATATTTTATACATTTATTTAAGTATATACTATAAAATTTTTGAAGAACTTCCTTGAAAAACACCGCAGATATTAGCGACCCCATATTGCAGGTCACAATCAGACTCAGCATTTTGCTATTTTTTTAAACGCGCTTTTCCGAAAACGACTTTTTTTTTAAGTTGCGTACACGCTAGTTTGAAAAGTTTTCAACCAATCGTTTTGAAAATTGGCAGTTACTTTCTTCATAGTATTGCGCTCAATATGAACCTAAAATCAGAATATTATCGTTATTTAAAATAATTTTTTTTTTGCAAATAAAGTTGTAAAATGGCAAAAAATCATGCTTTTTTGTTTTGACCCCTGTAAAAAATTCAATTTTCTATTTTTTTGATAGCATTTAGGTTCATATAGAAGAGAGACATATAATATAAGTAAATTTCAACGTCGTTTCATTTCAGATGAAAATTGCGGCTTCCAGAATGTACGCACAGTGCTGAGTCTGATTGTGACCTGCAATATGGGGTCGCTAATATCTTCGGTGTTTTTCAAGAAAATTCTTCAAAAATTTTATAGTATATACTTAAATATATGTATAAAATATTCTCAAAGTTTCAATAATTTATATTCATTTTTTATATTATAAAAAAATTCATGAAAATCATTGAGAAAACGTTGTCCTAACCCTATTTCCCCCCGTTAATAACAAAAAAAACGAAATTTGTTCTTTTATTCGACAGCAGTGGCTGCTCTATAACATTTTAATATGTCGTTGAATTGTAATCACAAAAGAATTCAAAATTGCCCTTAGATGTTCGCCATTACGGCGTTCCTCCCTAGTAGAATTATTCGTAAAACAGTATAATGCTTTACAGTGATGGATAATACCGAGCAAGTATGTCACGTGGTTGTCCAACGTACAGTTTACTCGTAATATATTATGCATGCATGGTACTACCGTTTATACATCGCGTACTCGATCGATTATAATTGCCGAATCGAAGAACATATAGAAACGGCGTATGGCCATTTCATGGCCTGTAGCCAATTTCGCGAAACACACACGGTCGTCCTCTCCCATTTTCACTCTGGAAAGTTCAAGCAACCGTTTGAAGCCAGCCTAAAATCATTCTTGCGTCGCAGCGCACGCTGTCGGATAAAACACGAATTTTGTCTGTCGGCGCATGGAATCGTAACGGATATTGCCGAAAGAGAGAGAACTCTCGCTGGCAACTGCGTCAAGTCTCAATAACCATGCGATTTTCGTTGCATATATATACACTAGGGCGATTTTTTTTTCGGCTATTTTTCTTTTCAGTCCCCACCCGAAATTTTGTTGGATATGTCGAAAAAGAAATTTCCTGAAAGTTACAGCCCTCAATATTAATTCTAAGTACTTTCCCAAAGCGTGAGAAGAATTTCCATCTAAAATACACGTAATTCGACTTTTTTTTTTTTCAAATTTCTATAACTCGGCCGCATTTTATGCTATCATATTGTTCTTAGTTTCGATTTACTCGGAATAAAACAATCTAGAAAAGTGCCTATTGCGGCGAAAGTGTAAATTATACTGGTGAGTTGGTACGGGTCACTGAAGTTGACTTTTACCCAAAATTCTTGTTTTTTTTGCTGTTATCTCCGAAACAATTAACTTTACGAAAAAAATGTAATTCAAAAATTTGTTGGAAATTTAATTTCCTACAAAAAAGGTCCTATCGACCCAATTGCTTAGATTAATATTTCTTGAGATATTGAATTTGTTCTATTTTTTATTTTTTTTATTATTTAATATTTCATATTTTATAAATTTTAAACTACTCATAAGTTAAAGTTCAATATCGCAAGAAATATTAATCTAAGCAATTGGGTCGATAGGACCTTTTTCGTAGGAAACTACATTTCCAACAAATTTTTCGTTTACATTTTTTTCGTAAAGTTAATTGTTTCGGAGATAACAGCAAAAAAACGAGAATTTTGGGTAAAAATCAACTTCAGTGACCCGTACCAATTCACCGGTACAATTTACACTTTCGCCGCAAAAGGCACTTTTTTAGATTGTTTTATTCCGAGTAAATCGAAACCAAGAACAATATGATAGCATAAAATGCGGCTGAGTTATAGAATTTTGAAAAAAATTAAAAAATTCGATTTACGTGTATTTTAGATGGAAAATCTTCTCACGCTTTGGGGAAGTACTTAGAATTAATATTGAGGACTGTAACTTTCAGGGAATTTCTTTTTCGACATATCCAACAAAATTTCAAGTGGGGACTGAGAAAAAAAAAGTAGTCGAAAATCGCCCTAATGTACATATTATGCGTAGCAACGGCTCATCCAACAACGTTTTTCCTCGATAAACGCGTACGAACATTAAACGTTTGTGTGGAAGAAATAGAGTGAGAGCACATCCGGTACGCTGCGCCCAAACAAAAGTTTTCAGGAAATATTACACGTAATTCTTGACAGTATATTTATGTATAACGTATCAGCATATGTATTGATAGTGCAGAGTACTACGTTTAATAGAGACCAATGGCGCATGTGCGTACGCGATCTAACTAAAAACATTTTACTCTTATTCTTCCTACCAAACATTTATATCCAGGAACTACGAGGCTTTTGTTTGAATTATTCGAACAAAATCGACGTTGAACTATCATATAATTCATATATAAAATATATATATGAATTCTAATGAACTCACCATACAAATTCTCCAATGATGTATCCAAACTCCCGACAATAAAAGAAGGGCTCTCTCATTCTCTTGATTATCAATTTTTCGGCTTATTTCTCGTTCGCTCGCCCTTCACAAAAAAAAACACACACACCCCCCTTGACCCCTGTAGTATCGTGTGTTACGCATATACGTCGGTACGTTGACCTCCGAGAGTTATAGGATAGCTCGTGAACTATAAAGAGGATGTTTGCAAAATGGACAAAAAATAATAATATGTCCATATAGAATTAATGTCACGGTGATATCCTCGAGAAAGTCGTTGTAAGAACGAAAAGGATAAGTTCAAACGGCCGTAAAAGATTGTACGTGTAACATTGGGAGATTTTTTTTTTGTTCGGGAGACGAAAAAAAAACAAAAGGACCGTCACTGGGCCTCCGTCTCGAACGCCGCCACCGGCGCGACTACCGGTCCACGCCACTTATCGTCACTAGCACAGCGAAGTAACGAGGACACGTTTCGTCGTCCTCGTCCTCGTCGTCATTCCCGTCGTCGTCGTCGTCGCAACCACCACCACCACCACCACCGACGCCCTTCGAAACTCGTGGCTCTTGCATCAATTCACGAGAATCCACATATGCTCTATCGGAGAAGCGGACTTTCCACTTGTCACAAATTCATAGTAATAAATCTTTTGCGACTCTTTCTATTCTCATTCTTCGCGTTCGCTCGTTCCAACTCTGCTGTGCATACTCTTTCACGTATCACGATTAAATCATTTTCATTTTGAGGTCTTCGAATGTCCAATAATGAGAATAAAAAGAGGGCGGACACCTCCGCGAAGAGAGACGCGACGCAAATTTGTTGGAAAAACTGTGGACGGAACTCGTCCCGGCGTTATATATGTGTTAAATATTGAAAGGTTTTAATTGTTTCGTTTCGAGCATCAGATGCGAATGAAATCGTTCACCCAATCGCGCTGCATATTATCGTAATTGTAAGAGTCGGTTTGATGCGCTCACGGAAATGCGCTAATAATAAGTATAATAATGGGCCGATAGTCGAGACATTCGTTAGCCACTACGGTAGAACGAGCGCTGCACTTTGACACAGCATCCGAAACCGATCTCGCTCATTATCTTTACCCCGCTGGACACTGATGGGAAAACTGTGTTATCCGGTTACACTGGAAAATGTTGAACAGACGGAGTGGAAATGCGACGGTAGCGCTCCTGTATGGGCTTTCTTGCGTCTCGAAACTCGGTAATGAAAAATACAAGAAAAAAAAAGACGAAAAACGAGAGCACGGAATGTAGCGATCGTGGCTTGTCGTCTGCTTTTAATCGTGCACTCACGAATCTATCTTTTTACGAGATGCAACTCCGTAGGAAGCAAGAGAGGGAAAAACCACTCCCTCTTTCAGCAAGCTTCCCAGATCTCGCACTCTCCTGTTCGGACCATCGATAACAACGGTCACGAACTTATCGAATTTTTTTTCCTCGTGTACGGTCTAATCCCCCTTGAGGTCACTACTCGTTACTCAAACTTTCGAAATTGAATTTGTAATTCTACTTTCTCCATTGGGATTTCACGCCATTTCACGCAGCCCAACGCAGCCTTCCTGCACGAAGAAAAATGAGGATGTTATGCCTATCAAAACGCAATGAGCGTGGCAAAAGGAGGGTGCCGCGATTTCGTCTCTTCTCGCTTTTGCCCCCAATAAAATGAATCGTTGCGGTTATCGAATGACAAGGACACGTTGTTGAATCAATTCTTCCGTCCTTGGATGCATATTACTCGAAGCTCTAGAAAATATAACTGTGCAGGGTTCGGCGGTGCGGTGACTAGCGGCAGCACCTTGCGTCGTGTTTTCTGTTCTACATATCTATACATACACACGACTGAGGGTCACATTTTAATATGTAATAAAAGAACAGATCGAAGGAAAAAAACAATACCTTTACGTTCCGTTTTTTCGTGATTAATTGATCAAGCATGCGGTATTCGATCCTCGGGCTTGTTCGAACAAACGATACGAGTTACGCGTCGCTTAACGCGACGAGGGAAAAAGATTTTACGTGTACGGAGATACAGGAAGAGGAGGATAGAGCGAAACGCGTGGCGAAATATCTGGCTGGTGAGAGATCACCGTACGTTCTCGTTCAGCGACGTGTGCGGGATAAAAACGACAGATTTTAGACAACTTCGTTACGGCGATGTTTAAAGGCCTCGTCGGGTAAGCCGGTTTTTATATCCCTATATATCTAAATATATAAGCTTCTTTTTAGCTCTGTAATTCTCCCATATAACTGTTTTTTCTTCTTCTTTTATTTATATCGGGTAATTAACCCGTCAAAGAGAAATCTACAAAAGTTGCTCGGTTCTTGAAACTCTCTTTGATTTATTGCTATCGCTCGACCTTCGCTCTCCTTCGTAAAGTCGTTAAATCCTCGAGTCAACGTCCCCAGACTGCTCTGTTTTGTGGCGTACCTTGACGGTGAGCTGGACGGTGCTACCGTCGGTTATCGTGCAGTTTAGTTATACAAACTGTTATCTTGCGTATGTACAAAATGAGCAGGGCGAAATATGCAATGTATATACGCGAGTGCATATTCGATGCACCGTTGTACACGTGCAATCTCAAATTTCTTGGCCAACAGACGCAAGCCAGAGTCGCTCAGTAAAGTTTGTAAACTGGCGAACGAACTAGCTAGCTTGATATAATATTTTTACATATACTTTGCCCACACGGAAGAAAATAATTCATTTTGGGTTATATTCTTATCTTACAGAATGAATCGTTGCGATACTCTAACGGAGATAAGCGGAAAACTTGGAGAAGAAGAGCGATCTTTCTATTGAGATCGCGGCAAAACAAATAGTAATGCTCCTGAAACATTGGAGATAAGAGACTTTGGAGAAACGGAGCACAAAGATGAGCAGAAAGTATGTCAGTGGTGAGTCTACAGTCGCCGATGCCCAAACGCTGGCATACAATTTTTGTTATTGTTGGCTGCGAGAGATTTACAAAATGTAGTTTCTCTGTTGATTATTTAATGAATTGTATTTTTTTTTTGCTAGCGAATTGTCAAATTTTTTATACTGGCTATTTGCAACTCTTCTTCGTGTCTCTAAGCGTGAATCGGGTCTGGAAGCAAGGACCGAGAAACACACAGCTCAAAAATCATTAACCGTATCTCAAAACAAAAGCTGAGAGGCACGTTAAATGGAGAAATTTTTCATGTCATGTGTAGTTAAATGCAACGCAACGGACCTTTATCTCTTTACCAACTGATAATTACTAACCATAATATTTATTTCATGCAATAATATGCGAATCGGGCCTGTATAGATAAAAAAATATTTTTTTACGAGTATTGTATTGACCAAGTATGCATCACCTAAAATTTCGGTTACACTACATGCGTCTAGCAACATTAACGTGACGTGAAGAAATTATCCGTGTATCTTCCTCGCTCTGTCGAAAAAATTGTGTGCAGTGTGTCTATCAGCCGTCGTTTCGAGATTCGCTTCACGATCTTTGAGAGCCGTGTCTCTCGGTCCTTGCTTCGAGACACGATTCACGTCAATTTCGTCACCTCTGGGCAAATTTACTCTGCGGATATTTTATACCTTTAGCGCTGGCTATCTGCCGGTTTATTTTATTCGCAAGATATCCGTGGGCGAAAAAGCCGGCCATTAGAGACACGATTCACGCTTAGAGACATGGAAAACGGGTGCCAATAGTCTCAGCAAATTTTTAAAAGCAAATATTTGGGGCTTGTTTTTTAATCATTCTCAAATTTACCGTTTGGCAATCGGTAATAATACACTGTATGATCAATATTCAAAAATTAAGTTACTTAAATGTAATTAAACATTTTTATTTTCTCCATTTCTGTGTGCCAATTATTTCAGACTTGGCTAAAACACGTCATATACTCTTGTAATCTTCATACTACAACGAAATAGAGGCATCCTCTCTGGTATTTTTTCACCATCGCTAACATCACTGTGATACGTTCTTAGTTCTCATCAGTAATTTACCACTACCGATGATGTTATTGGTCATACGGACAACTAGCTACGAAGTCAAACGTCGACGTCGTGTTTTCACGTTGCCAAGTGGCGACGTCGTGTTGGCCCACAAAGGCAAGCAAAACGACGTCGTCTTGCCACAAAGGCAAGTGGCAACGTAGTGTCGCTACGATTTCCCAACTATACACAAGTCGTGATAATTGTGTATTCGTAATTTCGTTTATTTCGTGATCACTTGTCCGTATGCCGTCGTTTTTCGTTGTTGCCGCCCATCGACATCGGTCCATTTAATTTCTTACGGTTGTGCTTTGATCAGGTACAAGGATGTCAAAACGGCTGAGCTTCTATGGACTGGTTGGCCTGGCATCTCTCTGCATCTTTTTCCTTGCGTTTAGTCCGCGTTACAGCGGATATCGCGAGCACCGTTTCCAGTCGGTTTTGTCGGTCAGTAAAGTAAAAGTAGATGGGAAATGACACAACGAAAGAAAAGAAAAACTTCAATGACTGTGAATAAACGGCATTTAGCACTTATTTAAATTTATAACAAACACAATTGTAAACATCAAAGTTCAACTCTCACATCAAAGTTCATAATCTCGGTACAAATTTGAATTTAAATTTCAATCATTGCGTATATGTACAGTTATTATGTTGTTTGTCGCTTTATCGAAATTTCGAGATTTTTAAAAAGATTTTGAATGTTTAATAAATGGCTCTTCACGTCGTAACGCTATCTGTTCCACTGGATCGTCTTCTTTTAAAATATGTGTTTTATCGTGCGCTCAGCCAGCGCTAACACACACAGACACACAGTGTACATACCTATGTCAATAAAAACGTGTCGTGCCACGAAACAGCTCATTTAAAGAGAGTGGCACAGTTCTCTGCTAAACTCTAAAAAAAACCACAGCCCGCTAGGAAAAAGAAATATTATAGAAGTGCACAGTACTCACATTTTCATGCGACCGTTTTAATACAGGACATCGAGATAAGGCCGCAAGTCGTCAAAATTCCAGAACCAGTCACGGTAAGTTACACACCAGTAGCGACATAATAAATATACCGAACCTACTCCGCAATCATTCACTCGCGAATTGCTTCATTATTGAACTGCTCGTGGATGTTATTAAATCGGCAGTGCTTTGTGTCAATAATCCTTCGTTGGACCTTATTCGATAAGATTAAAGGCGTGATAGGGTAGCAAAACGTTTCATAATGTTCACTCATACCGCCAAAACAACACGTAATATACTCGTCGCTCTGCTTGTATTTGTTTCTTTTGCGATAATTATTCAGACCTTTTCGCAAAGCAGATATAAAACTTCAGCATCGAGATTATCAACAATTCGTTTCCCGAATCTTCGACTCGACGCGGTGCTTCTATTATCTTCGAGTGTCCCTTTTTTTTTTTGTTTGTTTGTTCGCTTTACAATTTGTCGTAATGCGAAAATTGTTACAATAAATATAAAGATGAAAAATTTGATTTATCTACGGCATTATTTCAACAGGCCTTTGCTGGTATTCAAAACGCCCCACCGCTGGATGTCATCGGTCTCGAGATCGACGAAGTTATCGACCACCAGAGAAAAGCGATCGACAAAGAGATGGACGGTTATGTGTATCCTAGAGGAAAATACGGAATTAACGTCAGGTGTGTTAATATTATTTAACGATCGATCGGTTAGTTTTATGATGAATTATAAGAAAACGATTCAATATATCTGCCTCAATAGCTGATCGAAATTGATAAAGCAATGAATAAACCCGAAGTTACTATCGGGCGATCCGCGACGATCGGTAATTTTTCATATATCTTTCTGTAGCTCTTTGGATGACCTTTTGATGGAACAAAGTGGTAGACCAGTGAGAAGCGTAATTATCACGAGTTGGCGAAGTGGCAGTACTTTCCTCGGTGATATAATTAACGCTCATCCAGCAACTTTTTATCATTACGAACCTTTGCTGGACTTTGGTATTGTACAAGTGAGAGGACCACCATTGTCAATCGAGGCGCTTGAAAATATCGATGCCTTGTTCAAGTGCGATTATCACAAACTCGGTAACTATGTTTCCTTCCATTCACGAGTATTCAATTAAGGGGGGGGGGGTAAGGTTAATTCGTACAAAAAAAGGCATGTTTTTGTGATTTTTTTGTGACGACGCAGTTAAAATCTCTTTATTAAAACTAGTGGTACAGAAAAATATGACATTCGAAGAATATCATATAAAATTTTCACGAAGAAATATTAATAAATGCGGCAATGGCAGCAATTATTCGGACGTGTCTCGGAAAAAAGTAGAGTTGCGGTGTCCCTCATAACTTGGTGCTGGATCATCTTAAATGAAAAAATGAAAGTTCATTTGTTAGATAATAGTTTTCCCCAGGTAACGCTGGGAGGATTTTTCGAAATTTCAATTTTTCAATTTTTTGGAACATTTTGAAAAATTGAAATTTCGAAAAATTTCTGGTCTTGGAGGGCGTTTTTTTTGTAGGAAAATAAAAATGAATCGTTTTGGATATTTAGGATGTTTTTGTTTACATATTAAAGATACAAAAAAAAATTTAATAGTTTATTATTATTACTATTGATCGAAGTTGGCACCTCGCAAAAAGAAGCGCGTGGGTGGCCCCGATGATTTTGGCTCCTTGATGTTATCTGAAATAAAAAATTCTTGATAATTCTTAATCTATAGAGATGTCATTCTGGTCGAAACTACTGAAGTTAAATTTCATGGATAAATAACCAAATGGCGGACTGTGGGAAAAAAAAGTCCTTCTATTTTAGCAAAGAAGGGGTTGTAAAATAAAAAGTTAGAGGTGAAACAATTTCTCGGTAGTTCTGACGAGAACTATAAGTGTGTAGAGTAGCCTGTTAAAATTTGAAAGCAATCGGTTCGGTAGAAAAAAAGTTAGGACCCGGGCTGCCAACTACTACCTTAATTACAAGAGCAATCGACCAAACCATCTTGTTCGCATTTTAGACAAATATTTGGAGTTCGGCAAAAACCGCCATCCTTGGGTATTCAATCACAATACTCATCTTTGGAAGCAGTGCAAGAATCACGAGAGAATATGCTGGGATCCTCGTTTCGTTTCCAAATTCTGTCGATTATTTCCTTTTCAATCGATGAAACTCGTGAGACTGAGGCTCGGCGTTGCTCGGGTACTCCTCGAAGAAGAGAGGTGAGATTGTTGTAAATTATTAAATATCTTCTCCGATCACGGACATAGCAATGTCGTACGTTGATAATGATTTCTTTTTCGACAGTTTGGCAATCAGAATGATACTACTGATAAGAGACCCGAGAGGTTTGCTGCAGTCCCGCAAGCATCGTGAATGGTGTCCGAGTAATCCTGACTGTTCCGATCCGGCTTTAGTGTGCAACGATATGGTGTCCGACTTCAAGGTAGCCTTAGATCTGATGGAACAATATCCACGAAAGTTTAGGTAAGGCAATTTACAAATCCGAAGTTGACGTATCCAAAATTTTTCCTTTTTCAATATTGTTTTTCCAATATCTCCTGCAGAGTTGTAAGATACGAGGATTTCTCCGTCGATCCATTCACTCACGCCAAGAGTTTGTACGAGTTTTATGGTTTGAATTTTCACGCTGACGTACAAAAATTTCTCGAAACACACACGAAGAGCGACGTCGGCGGTGTCTCGAGTACATTCAGAAATTCCAAAGCCGCGCCATTTCACTGGCGCACCGATTTGGATTTCGAAGAAGTCAACGAGATACAGAATGTTTGCGCTGATGCAATGAAATTATGGGGTTACGTGCTCGCCATTAATGCTACGCATCAAAAAGATTTTAATCCAATCACAAATTATTCCCTCCATTTGTGACCAAAGTTGTGGTGGTGCTCGACGCTGCTATCTTCGCAGATGTGAGTTTCCTTAATTGTTATATTCATTTTGAGCACGTATGAGTATGCCCAAGGGTCTTACATCACGCACGGCGAAGAATCCTCCGATCGTTTTCGATTATAAAAACACAAATTAGACTCGTACACGCGGATAGAATATGGTAATTTTTTATTTCATTATCAACGTTTGGAAAACTTGCGAAGCGAGCCGAGACTGGAGTTTATCGTCGTTATTTAGATCTAGAGCTCAAACATTTTTTCGAAAACGATTTCGGAATTCGTCGAAGCTCGTTACACGCCACCACTCGTTGCTACGCGGTACTGGTATACTATTATACAAAGTAGTCACATCGAAATTGTTGTTAAATTTCGAAATACTGAATCAGTTTCTCCGTTAAAAAAAGAAAAAAAAACACTATCCCAGTGCAGATTGCTCACCGAATAAAAGGCTATTTCAATGTAAAGCCATACTAAAAAAAAATAAGATTACGTACTTCCTACGGGTATAGGGATGCACGAAGTCTAAAAAAAAAGCGCCGCAGCTTTGTTTTTTCTTTTTTAATCATTCATCGTAACACTTTTATTTATGTCATCTTACAAACATTTGCGTATTTTTAATCGATAAAAGTTGTAAAAGCGAGGAATACATTTTCAACTTCGAGTTCCGTCTCACGTGGGCACACCTTGAAGATAAAAGAAACAACATATTCCAAGTTTGTTTTCGATATTTTTCCAAAGTTCAGTTTCGTTGAGGGATAATCAGAGAAAAATTATATATCACCGCAAATCATAGCGTATATTATTGTGATAACATCAGGTTAACCGGAACTTTTGGCAATTTTTGTGAAATTTTTTCGGCGGTAAATCAACTTACCCGCGTGAATTCTTGTCTCATGGTGAATGTTGAGGAACCACTCATCGGACAACTCGTATCTGTAAGCGAAAAAAAAATGACAAAAAATTAATTGGACGAATTTGTAAACGCGATGTTGTAAATCATTGTGTGAATTTCAGTGAGGGCAAGTACGAATCATATCGGTAGATCATAATAGCGTATATGTTTATATCATCACTTTGTGAGACATGCATCTGCAAAATAAATAACGATAAGAGTAACAGATTATTACCTGAATTCTGAAACCTCCTATGCAGTCGCGCAGGATCTCAATATTGGGAGAACTAGGCTGCAAAAATAAGACCAATATTAAATTGTAAGAAAAAACAGTATCAAATCAACTGGTTATAGTAAAACCGTCGTAACGTTATCAGTAAAAATGTTGACATCAAAAATTTTTCAGTCATATGCTTGTCAATTTGTAACATCATTTAAATTATTGAAATTTTTCGAATTTTTTCGAATACTCGCCGATAAGGCCAACAGATTACTCAAATAATCGTACCATTTCTTTCGACAATCAGCTGCAGATGTCGTGCAGGTAAACCATCAATTGAACGCCTCGGGCTGACAAAAAAAAACAAGATAATTTGTTAGCTGCTTGTTAAATTTGCTTGGACAAATTTTTCCTTTACATAAACATCAGAACGTTTTTTTCTCACCATCTATACATGTATGACAGGGATAACTATAAACTCATCATTCAAAGGATTTCTTGTAAGTAAATGAAATATTGAATTTTCACAATGCATGTGAGAAAATAATGTATAATATACTAACCAATAATTTATCAGTTCCAAAACAGCGTCCCCGTATCCATCCTTACGCAATTACACTGTCTTCACTGCACGAGATTTGTTTGTGGGTCCTGTCGCTAATGCATTCAGCCAATTTCATACAGATGAACTGCGAGCGAACGGCAGTCGGATGCATTTGACTATATGGCAGAGATATAAAAAAAAACTTTGTATAACAATTTGTCTTTTATATTTGAATATCGGGTGGAAAGAATTAAAAAAGTTCAATACTGCAATATACTTACATAGTAGTCATTGGTCCAAATTTCTCTTTTCCATACGAGTCGTTTCATGTCTGCAAACATACAATTCTCGTGTCAGTTCAACGCGAATATTCATCACGAATTTATTGAATATACAGAAATACATCAGTATTAATATAACCAATCAGTCATGGGTACTCAGACTGGGGCGGTAATTGTGTCGCATCATGATAAATAAACGTGGAATAAAAATAAAAAGATTCTTTGATTCTCAATAAAGCAAAATTGGAGTTATCGATTTACCTGTTTTGGTTCTGTAGAAAGCGATCTTTGAGAATGAATGCTCGAGGACGCTCCTGGCTCTTTGGACGCCAATAGAATAATCTGGTGAACAATTAACTGAGCTATAATTTTTATAGCAATCGACCGAACTCTAGGGATAAATTATTCATTTTATTCAGTACTTTTTTTGATGTACTTCTATAATCATGAATGTTCATACGAACGAGACTATACGGGTATCATCACGATATAGCGAGGCAGTGAGATATTTCTTTAAATACTTCAAAATAAGAAAAAAATATTTCTCTAGTCGAATAGAACAAAGTATGAGGAAGGTCTAAGAGTCACGGGATATATTGAAAAATTATCTGGTGCACGGATGGAAAAGGATTTTTACCGCGTGTGCATGCCGTGGGTACGATGAAATATTTGCGTCCACTCACCGTACTGAAGAAACACGACCAGCTCGTTCAACCTCGGAAACAGAAATGAACGAGTCACGGCTACGAGCCACGAGAACACCAACCTTCGATCTCCCATTCGCAGGTCCTACTTCGTTGGATAGAGAGAGGGAAAGCGTCGAGTAGACGGGATAAGAACGAAGTGTGAACTTAAGCACATTTACCACGAGATGGGAGCACTTCGGATCGCTAGAAAAACGCGCCAATTTCAAATGCACGATATTTACGAAGCTATTGAGTTCTTTTGATTCTTGATTTGAACTATGCAATCAATAATAATCAACAAAAAGACCAAAAACCGAAGATTCCTTTTTTCATGTAAAAATTTTTACATGTATGAATATGATTTTCCGACGAATCTTTTCGTTACGCTGATATTCACTTCGTGACGATCGCTAAGTGGAAAGTAGCCTTGATGATTATGCGCTACGAGCAGTCTGTTTGCGTATGAGAGTACAAATATATGGAAGGTGAAAGTATATAAAAACAATGTAAAAAGGGTATATTATCACTAAATTCGAGTATAACAAAACTCCCTAACCCACCGTAATAGAACAAATGTATTTGTACGCATAAACAGACAACTATTGCCGGCTTTGTCATTGCAACTTTTCGTATGATGAAAGCTGAGCTTTCAATCCCCTCTCTGTCTATTCAAGATGATCCGAAGACCAAAGATGGTCGTCGCCAGTAGTCGCGGTTCGAGGTACACTAAAGCGAATTGTTAAGTCGAACTTTCTAAATATCTTATATTTATAACATTAAAAATAACATCAGAGCATCCTCCGGTGACAAGTTTCGGGATAAACAACTCTTTAATACAGCAGCCGAAAAAAATCAGTTTGGGGCGATCGTCCTTCATGATTTTATCGCCGATAGACATCTTCAATTAGAACAATGTACGTCAGCTGACAAATGTTTACGTGTGTCTGTAGTGCGATTTTCATCGACGTTTCGATAAATTTGTTATTCGCCCGATAGTAAACAAAGTAGTCGACCGTAATTATACGTGTTATTACAATCAGCTATAGAACCTCACGATGGAAAAGTTACAGGAGCAAGGCTGGTAAGTAAGCATCGTCTCTTTCCACTCTTTTCAATGAATAAATTTCACTTTTATTTCGGTCTTAGGTACCTTTCGGAGCAGGGATATGATTTGGCAAGTGATTTTGGATCCGTAATGGATTTGCAAAAAATTATCAAACGAGCAATTGATGTAAGTCCAATGCTTTGCAAATGAATATTGTAATAGAGATGCGGTATTGATATTCGCTCTTTATTCACAGATGGATCTCAGAGAAATTGGAAATGGCCAAGGTGACATTGCAAAAGGAAATATCGTTCTACAGATCCAAAAATTACGCAACATAGCTGCACCAAAATACAATGAGGAGTCTCGAGCCGCTCCTCGTATGCTCAAATTGTCTCTGACCGATGGCAAAAACAATTATCAGGCTGTAGAGATAGATCATATCTCCGGATTAGGGTAAGTTTGCATAGAAGGAAACGCTTGGATGGGGGATAATTTTTTACATTAAGAAAACAAAATACGGAATTCCCTTATATACAATGATAAATTGTTTAGAAGTTTAGTGTCAGGCTTTCGAGTGTTAGGAATGGTATGAAAGATCTGATATATATTTACCTCAAATTGCTTGTCTAATGGAAAAGAAAAAAAGCTTATTATTATTTTTGTATTCTTCTGCACAAAGTTACTTCTACTTGAAAAATATAATTTTTACTATTCATTCAGTGTACCAATAGATTATACATTTTTAATTAATTTGTTTCAGTCTAAATACACCACCAGGCACAAAGTTACTGTTGAAATCCGTAAATATAATACTGTCTCATGGCGTTGTCCTACTGGGACCTAGCAATGTTGCTAGAATACTAGGTGGGAAGGTGGCGAATCTCGTAGAAAAGTGGGAGTTGAATAGAGTAAGCGATAACATTTTTCAACTCAAGTGAAATACAATTTTTGGCATACACAAACAAAATGTTAAAATTTATCATTGTTTTGTCAACGAAGAAACTAGCCACTCATTCGCGATTGCGCTCCGTCGAAGAAGGAGGTCCTCCTCCGTGGATTCCGTTTGGCAAAAAAATTATGAAAGGCGGAGTTGAAACGGATAAAAACTTCAAGGCACTGGGTATTGGAAAAGATTCGTTGGACAGAGAAACAACGGAATTTGAAACTCAGCGGCAGGACGCAATCGCCGAAGCCGCTAGACTCGGTGGTAAGAAAATATTCGGTGGTGGAAACAAGCAAGTGAGTTACATAAATGAAAAAAATAATAAAAAAAACACAATCACCAAATTGTAATCGTCGCCAATGGAAAAAAGTGTAATTATCCTTTACCTAATGTCTTCTGAAAAGCTACTGGATCACAGCGTTCAGCGAATAGTGGATCAAGGATTTTCCGTCGAACAAGCAGAGTACGCGTTAAAAATCAGCCGCAACAACGTCGACAGGGCTCTGAAGTCTTTACAGCGAACGAGCGATAATCGTTCTGGCACTGTAAGAGAGCCCCGCGAGTCTCGTGAATCTCGACCAAAGCGATTTGAGAAAAAGACCGAAGAGACAAAACCAAGTAGCGGTAAGGTTTCGCTATTCGATTTTCTGGAAGACAAGTTACCAGCGCAGAGCGATGTCCCGGAAACTCATGGAAATTCACAGCAACAACAGCACCATTATTCACGGGCGAACGACAATATTGGCAATCATCGGCTGGAAAACCATTTTGAGCGATTGGAGTTACGAGGCTCGGAATATTCGCAAGCTGGAAAAGGTGGAAGGTACGTACTTCGCTTCAAACTGTCGGGAGAATTTTTTTTAAGTTTTACATTCCGATTTAACTAATTGAAAAATTCTTTTCTAGAGCCCAAAAGGGCGGACGGGGCTATCAGGCACCGCCGAGACACGCCATCGATGAATCGAAATACTCGAAACGTGGGTCAAATGATAATTACAATTCTTACGCGTCAAGCAATACTTTCGGTAACACCCATCAGGCTAGACCACCGAGATTTCAGAGAAACCAAGAGACTCACGTTAATCATCAACAAGATAACACGCCCAAGAGCAACTATCCTAGATCGTCTCAGGTTAATGAGCGCAAGAATGCGGGTGTAACGTTCGGTCAATCACGCGGCGAAATTGGTGTTTTTAATTCGCTCGATCCAAGTAGTTACTCGAATAAGAATCAACGTTCTCACGAGGAAACCGCGAAGAGCCATCAACAGAGCGATAGTAGGTATCAACAGCATGTAGATAATGAACCGAAGAACAGGCGCATTTCGAGTTACGATGGTGCATCGCACGGTAGGCATAATCGTGGCCAACATGACTCCGGTCACAAAACACACGGTGCCGCGAATGCGGTTGAAAAAAATTACAAAAATCAATCGAACAAACCGCAGCAGACAGTCGCGAGTCACGAACGAGAGAGTAATAATTGCGGAAACAATCGTAATTCCGAGAACGAGTCCGCTGGCGAAACTTGGGTGTGGAAATTGGGAGATGACTGTATGGCCAAGTATTGGGAAGACAATAGAGTGAGTCTAGTGTATTTTCATCTCTTTCTTTTTGTGAATTTGCCGTTGATTATTTTCCCATGAATTTGACGCGAATAATATTTTTGTTTTTTTTTTTTTTTCGTTCTTTGCAGTATTACAACGCTCAGGTAACTGCCATATCCGCGAGAACTTGCGTGGTTCGTTTCAAAGATTTTGATAACTACGAGGAAGTGCTCCAGGCCGATTGCATACCAATAACCGATGTAAGTTCTACTTCTCAATCGATTAAGGGAGGGGTAAGGGTTTCAGCGTAAAAAAAAACACTTTTTTTGCGATTTTTTTTCTCAAATATGGATTGAGCAATTTTATTCGAACCTTTTGTACATTATTCAGCATACTTTTGACAATGGTGTGTAGTTTTTTCATGCAGAAATATTGAAGCATAAGCCCGTAACAGAGCTTCCCCCAGAACGTCTTGGAAAAAAAACAATTTGCGGTGTTATATATAATATAATAACTCGGCCGGAAATTATCTGAATATGAAAAACCATGAAAATTTAGTCAAATTATAATCAAATCTTCCCCTCAACGTTCTCTGATAAATTTTTTTTTCATTTAAAAATTTTTGGCGGCCATCTAAAGTGTGAACTGTTATTTTCTACGAAAAATTCCGCCATTTTGTAGGTGGGAAACACCCTTAATGTAAAAAAAAAAATTTAACTAAACGTTGGGGGAAGTTATTTTATTTGTAGAAAATGTGTACAAAGTTTGAAATGAATCGGTCAAGTAGTTTTTAAATGGCAGTGAACACGGACTTTGAAAAAGTAGTTTTGAGAAAAACGCGTCTAAAGTGCACTGCTAGCCCGACCACCCGCAGCTGTTAGAGGTATAGCGTTAAAGGCCAGGAGATTAATAAGACAATAACTTCAAGAATATTGCTTAGATCGGTTTAAAATTTTAAGCACATATTCTTGAAATGTTAAACAATAAGATAAGACAAAAAAAAATTCGATTTTTCGAAAGTGAAAACCCTTACCCCGCCCTTAATGGACGATCATGCCATTATCGTAATTGTAACCTCGATAATATGACTCGTGCAAACTGTTTTTTGCAGAAACCTCAGGAATTTACTCCACCGGAGCCCGAGACCAAGCGTAATGATCAGCGGGGTTATGGAAATCGTCATTCTCGTTACGAACAGAGCGAGAATCACATATCCGGTAAGAGGTTTTCGTTTAATATATAAAATTACCTTTCGAATTATCCGAGTATGTTAACACGTTCGACGATTCAATAGGAATGGAGTTTCGACGGGGTGGCGGAGGAGGAAGCGCGAATCTCGGTCCTAAGGGTTACAACCGAAAGCGAGGCCAACAAAGAAGCGCTCAACCGATCTATCAGCCACCGGCTCAACGAGGACACTCGTCGTCAACTTGGACCGCTCGGGATAATCCTCCGCTCTAGTGTTCTTCGTGAAATCATCCGCTTACGTTGGAAATTTCGATTAATCGCGGAAAATCATTCACGGTCACGTTGATTTACCCTCGTGACATCGTTCAACTATTTTAATCGCGAGATTTGAAGCTCTCATTCGGATTTCAGAACATTCCGAATTCTCGCTTTAGATATTTGGTATAGAATTGATGCTTTGTTATAAGAGCCCAGGGCCGAGTTCATGCCCGAACATCGACTTTGTATGTTAATGCCGTCTTAATAATTGTAAGCAGTGACTTTTCATATGTTCTACTACTGTATATCTTATACGAGTCTATTGTCTCAATCTATCTCTATCTCTCATAACTCATTTACCTCCATAGTGTATATGCAACTGCAGTGAACTTGATTAAATTTTGTTATAATTAGAATTCGACTACACGCTATAATACGTTATTCCGATGAAACAACGATATCAGTTGAGTATGACAATAATGTTTTGCTCCAAATCCACTAGTTAAGAACAAAATTAAAAAACAAAACCTCCCATGACTCGGTTACGACGACGAAAATTTGCCTCGATTGAAAAAATTGAGTTTTCAATATGTCGATTATGTTTCGATTAATCGTTTATACAAAATGTTTTTGAAGTTCTTTGAAAAATCCTATTTGAGATGGAACTTTAAAGAGAAATAGCATTCATTCCTTCCCAAGGAATATAAGACAAAAATCAGGAAGGAAATAGAAAGATTAGAAAATCGGAAGTTGATCGATTTAGATGGGGCATTCGATGGATGAATATGGAATGCCCCATATAGTGTATGCATTCAAATGTCATGAACTATTGGCGGGAAGTGCACCTACCGGTGGGGCAAGGAAGTTTTTCTGGCTCGCTCTCTCTGTCTCCCTCTCTCGCGTCCGCTAAAAAACCAATATGTCGGACAGAGTTGTTGGTGTTTATGAGACATATTCCGTTTAATTTCTTGGCCCTTTATCGTGCCTCGGTTGAATTACATGTTCTGAGAGAACAATAGAAGGATTTTCCGTGCAAAAGGATAATATTCCGGTTCGCCCGTGTACCAAACACCGAAAATGCCGCCGTTGTCCGGAGGATTTGGCGAACAAATTGAGGTTAGCATTTCAAACGTATACGCCGTTGGCTTAAAACTTTGACAGGTTCGATAGAACTTTTACTATTGTTTTATTACTCAGGAATACCAAGTTTTGAATCTGCTTGGAAAGGGTGGTTTCGCCAGCGTCTACAGGGCAAAATGTCTTCGTACGGGTATGGAAGTCGCCATAAAAATGGTATGCAAATCGCATCATTACATTGTAGGTTAACTCGTACGATTGTTGTTATTATCGGAAGTGCACTTGTTGCTTCAAAATTTACGTTATATCTATACCGGGTATCGAGCATTGAGTCTTCGTGCAGAGTTTTTTTTTTTCAAAGCCACAGATTATTCAAAGGATAAATTTGACCTACTGGAAAGTAAAACGCAGTCATGTTTTTCAATTCAGATATATATGTGCAAGAATGTTCAACAACTTTCATCGCTAGTATCAACATAAAACAACTATGTATATCATTATTTATTCAATAAGGGCAGAGGCTTTTTATCAATTTAGAGTATGTATAGTACAGTAAGTATAGAGTAAAAATTAACTCAGCAACGAGTAGTTTTTGGAGGGGAAAAAAGAATGTTTAAAATATTTTGTATCCTACAGTTTAAGAGTTGATTTTTGCTGACTTTATGAGGTTATTTCACTGATTATTGTATGAGAGGAGTATCCAATAAGGGCAGAGGCTTTTTATCAATTTAGAGTATGTATAGTACAGGCAGTAAGTATAGAGTAAAAATTAACTTAGCAACGAGTAGTTTTTGAAGGAAAAAAAAGAAGGTTTAAGATATTTTGTATCCTACAGTTTAAGATTTGATTGTTGCTGACTTTATGAGGTTATTCTATTGATTATTGTATGAGAGGAGTATCCTGTTCATAAATAAATGTATAATTGCAAATTAATTTTCTCTAGATCGACAAAAAGCTAACGCAAGCAGCCGGAATGGAGGGTAGAGTGTACCAAGAGGTTGCCATTCACTCTAGACTGAAGCATCCAGCGATCTTGGAATTGTATACATTTTTCGAAGATGCAAACTACGTTTATCTGGTACTAGAGCTATGTCACAACGGAGAGCTTCAAAGATTCCTTAAGACTCAAGGATCCCACGCCCTCGTTGAAGAACAAGGTTCGTTTATTGGACAGCCTCTTGTTTCTTCTAAATATCTCTATTTCAGTCTCTCACAGGAACACATTTTTTTTACAGCTGGCCGTATAATGAGGCAAGTGGTACAGGGTCTTTTGTACTTGCATTCTCATCAGATACTCCATAGAGACATGTCTCTATCAAATTTATTACTCACCAGAGACATGCAAGTGGTAAGTAAACTTGTATAATTCTCAAAATTTTTCTCGTCATACCTTTCAAAATTAATGACCCTCTGATTAATTAGAAAATCGCTGATTTTGGACTAGCGACTCAACTTACGCGACCCGATGAAAAACACTTGACAATGTGCGGAACGCCAAATTACATATCGCCGGAAGTGAGTGTTTCTTTATTCGATCAATGAATTAACATTGAGATCAACGAGTTGCCGGAATAAAATGTTTTTCTTGCGTTTCGAGGTTGCTACACGATCATCGCACGGCTTAGAGGCCGATGTCTGGAGTCTCGGATGTATGCTGTATACTCTGCTAATTGGGAAACCACCATTCGACACGGATGCCGTCAAAAGCACTCTAACTCGTGTGGTAATGGCCGATTATGCGATGCCCGCGCATCTATCCGATAACGCCAAGGATCTCATCGACAGGTTGTTGAAAAAAAATCCCCGTGAAAGGATAAAACTGCGAGATATTTCGAAGCATCCGTTTATCGCCTCGCTCGACAAAGATCGTCCGTATCAGGAGCGCGTTGGAATGGGCAAGGAAATGTCGGGTGAGGGGACTATCGATTCGGGTTTAGGTCGAACGCTCTCTTCCTGCGGACGTTTGCCAAGAATAAGATCACGCTCGGCGGAACGAATTAGTTCAACTCCGATCCTCAATACTCTGGGACCACAGTTCAGTGCTCGTAGTGAGCCCATCGCCGAATCCATATCTCGTAATCCACCAATCAATTGGCCAAAGCGTGATGACGATTGTCGGCGGATTTCGCGCGACGACAACTCCATTCTCTTCGGAATTCCTAAACCCCAACGAAGCCGCGTATTCTCCGAGACTTTGCAGCGTAGCAAGTGCGAGACGAGAGAACAATCGGAACGTCAGCGAAACGAGAGACCGAGATGCCGCGAGCGAGAAACGGAAAAGGGTATCGAGACGGCGAACGAGGCGAATGGTAAACTCGAAATTTCACCGTTAAATTCGGCGCGACTTCAGCCGACACGGCACAGAACGAAAAATGCTATACTCACGATTCTCGATAACGGCGAAGTGTGCATAGAGTTTGTGAAGAAGAGAGGCGGAGAGGTGAGATAAATCTCGCGCTAATGTCGCTCATAATTGTTTTATTTTCTCTTACACATACGTATATTTTCGAGTCGTGGTTTTTAAGGATCGCGTCAGCGAGGTATGCCGAATATCCAACGACGGTTTGCGTATAATACTGTACAAGCCCGCGGAGAGCCGTGACGTTGGGAACGAACCTCCGCCATTGCCGAGTCGCGGAGCGGACGCTATACACTCGTACGAGAGCCTACCGGCGAAGCATCATCGAAAATACTTGTACGCCGCTCGTTTCGTCAAACTCGTTCGAGCAAAAACTCCAAAGCTCACGCTCTATACTAATAGAGCGAAATGTTTATTTATGGAGAACGGACCGCATCCCGATTGCGAGGTGTACTTTTTCGATCAAATTAAGGTGCGCAAAACCTTCGATTTTCGTATTTTTATATTGGTCATTCGTATACAATGTCAAAACTTTGTGCATATGAAACATTGTCAATTGTCAGGTGACTCGTGTCGACTCAGTTGTCAAAATTATGGAGGGAAACGATGGCCGTTTTTACACGGAGGACGATATTCCTCAGGCACTCGAGGAGTACCACGAGTATTATACGGATATTTATCAGCGTTGTTTGCTTCTGGAATCGAGTTTAACCTCTCTCGAGTCCGCTACCGGTCACTCTTACTTTCCAGCAATTATCGGACGAAGGCCGATTACAGCATTGAACGACACACCCTGCACGCAGGGCAAAGAAAATATTTCTCGAACAACAAACAGTCCACCGGTGGTACGTCGATACGGGAGAAAGAAAGACTTATAAAGTTGCAAAATTTTGTCGAAAAACGAAAAACGACGATCCACATGAGCGACGTTAATATCATGTTTCAGATGCCCTCGTTCGACGGTACGTGTTCCGTTGTCTCTACTGCGACAACAAGATCACGAAGTTCGAATTCCGTCCGGGTCTCTGCTTGCAGCATGAATAAAATTGCAGTGCCTGGAATTGGAATCGCCACGCAGCTACAATCCGGTGACGTTCGTGTCAATTACAAAGACGGCTCTACGCTGACAGTACGTTTTTTTTTTGTTAGTCGTTAGTGACAAAATGATTCGTGAAAGGTTTTTATGGTAGTAAAATTTCTGTCGTTTCTCTTCCTTTTCAGGTAAGTCCACAGAGTTTCGGCGGTGGAATCATGTACGAGAGCAATACCGGTATCGTCACGAGATACAATCAAAATTATCAACAAACAACTCAAGTTCCTTTTCCAATAAGAGAAAAGCTTCGACATTTGCCGTTGGTCATAAAACATCTTGTACAACCGAAACCGAAAAATTTACGATAGTCCATGCTGACAACGGGTTATATCACGTTTGGGAAATCTCGGTAGCCTTTAGTTACAACTTTTTATATCAATACCACCGGCACGGGCAACGTAAATAAGTGGAACGATTTTTATACGTAAGATTATTACAAACAATTGTAGAATATGTATAACTAATTTTATATTGAAAAATAATTGCATATACGACAAAATGATGTAGTAACGAGCCGCATACATTGCATATTTTAGAATATAATATGTATACTTCTGTCACATACAGATAAATATATATATATATGGGGTATTTGATGCCGACTCACCTAGCTATTGTGCCGAACCAATATCAATTGTTTTTTTTAAACCAATAGAATTTGTAGTTTTGATAATTTTTCAATGTCAAAGTGCATTGCAGGACGAACAGATCGGTGTGGTCGTTTAGTTAGTACCATTTGTTAAATTGAGTCATCTTTTTTATGGAGCCTCGTGTTACATAATTATTTAATAATATGTAAAATGCGACACGAGGATATTTTTAACAACAGGTGCTTCGTTCAGTAATAACAATTTTTTTTTAATCAAATAAAAATCGACCCAGTTTGGTCTTATCTGATTCCGCATAATATGCCCCATCAGGGCGATTTTTTTTTTCGGTCCCCACCCGAAATTTTGTTGGATATGTCGAAAACGAAATTCCCCGAAAGTTACAGCCCTTAATATTAATTCTAAGTACTTTCCCAAAGCGTGAGAAGATTTTCCACCTAAAATACACGTAAATCGAATTTTTAATTTTTTTTTTAATTTTTATAACTCAGCCGCATTTTAAGCTATCATATTGTTCTTGGTTTCGATTTACTCGGTATAAAACAATCTAAAAAAGTGCCTTTTGCGGCGAAAGTGTAAATTGTACTGGTGAGTTGGTACGAGCCACTGAAGTTGATTTTTACCCGAAATTCTCGTTTTTTTGCTGTTATCTCCGAAACAATCAACTTTACGAAAAAAATTGTAAATGAAAAACTTGTCGGAAATTTAATTTCCTACAAAAAAGGTCCTATCGACCCAATTGCTTAGATTAATGTTTCTTGAGATATTGAACTTTAACTTACGAGTAGTATAAAATTTATAAAATATGAAATATTAAATAATAAAAAAAAGTTCAATATCTCAAGAAATATTAATCTAAGCAATTGGGTCGATAGGATCTTTATTATAGGAAATTAAATTTCCAACAAATTTTTCGTAAAGTCAATTGTTTCGGAGATAGCAGCAAAAAAACGAGAAGTTTGGGTAAAAATCAACTTCAGTGACGCGTACCAACTCACCAGTACTATTTTACACTTTCGCCGCAAAAGGCACTTTTTTAGATTGTTTTATTCCGAGTAAATCGAAACCAAGAACAATATGATAGCATAAAATGCGGCTGAGTTATAGAAATTTGAAAAACAAAAAAAAATTCGATTTACGCGTATTTTAGATGAAAAATCTTCTCACGCTTTGGGAAAGTACTTAGAATTAATATTAAGGACTGTAACTTTCAGGGAATTTCTTTTTCGACATATCCAACAAAATTTCGGGTGGGGACTGAAAAAAAAAAATAGTCGAAAAAAAAATCGCCCTAATGCCCCATGTATTATTTTTTTAAAGCGATAGGACAGTGAGCGTCCATCCATTCATTGTCCTCGGGGCCAGAATGGTCGTTGTTCCCTCTCTATATCCGAACCAACGCCTATGCATTTAGTATCGTATTCATGAACCTAGGCTACGTGACTTTCCCCTATCGTACATAAATTCCTTAGTATTGGTTTTACAATCTCATTCATCGCATTTACGCTCCGTTCTCAATTGCTACGTTCAGTGGCCTGAAAAATCGATATACTATATAAATACTCCGTGAATCCGATCACTGCAGTTTTTGCATTCTCACCGGTTACAAAACAACAACGTTTACGATCGCGTAAAACTTGTGGGTCTTTCGACAACGAGTCAGCCATTGTTGAATTACGGCGACGAGAAAAAACACCCACGAATCTTTTGTTTATTTTAACAAAAATCACTGACCCGTTGCATGTCAGCGGCCATCTTGGATTCAGGAAATGAGAGCAATTGAAATATGAGATAATTCATAATAAAAACGTCTTTACCGAGTTATTTTAATTGACATAACATTGCGTAGATGATCTTCATTAATTTAAGCTTGATATTGATAAAACAGCGTTTCCTACACATTAGCTATCTGCTTTCCGAGTAAAGAAAAACAAAGCGTTCATGAATTCTTCCGTGTGCATCTCCATGGCAATGGCGTAATTCACCGAATCCCTCGGAAGCAAAAATATAATAACAGAGTGCATAACGGCGAGCGTACGAAGCGTGACGTGTGTGCTCACTGGTGCCCACTGATTCGAAATAAAAAAAGGTATGCGTAGGATGCCGTTTAACGAAGAGACTCCTTCAATCTTCAATTGAGTCACGGCTAATTGGAAATTAACGAGAGAACGAAAAAAAACGGGTAAAAGAGAAAAAAGCGCGTCGTCGCTTCCGCAGAGTTGTGACCAGTTTTAACTGCATGGACGCGTCTACGCCCGTTGCGCTGTTATAACCTGGTCCCCCCGAAAACAACAACAAACTTTTGACGAGAAAGAGCAGCTGCTACGTTTCACGACAATGGGTACGTCTGATATTTAATGAAACTTATTGTTTAAAATGGCAAACAAAATATGTTGAGAGGTTCGCGACGCTCATTGTCCCAATAAGCACTCGTTCTTTCTCTTATATACCGCCCTTCTCGAGTGTACAACATAAAACAACCGATAGATAAGAAATGACTATCTCGATTACTTCGAATTCGTCTCCCTTCTCTCCCTCGTAGGAATTTTAATCTTATCACGTGATAGTTTCCTACACGCGTGCATTAGTCATTGATCATTCATCTATCGATGACACATACAAATTTAAAGGTCCACTTTGGTTGGTGAATTTTTGCTTTTTAAGGGTATATTCAATATTCAATTATGGCCAGGCACAGTAGATTTAGGAGTGCCTCGGAAGAGGTCAATGTGATTGCACCTTTGAATACAAAATTTCCTAGTAACGTCAGCGTCGATAGATTTTCTGAGCGTAGCCTCCACGGTTATTTGCCCGACGGGTCTTACAGTGAGTTTTGTAGAAATCATCGTAGAGCCTTTTATTCGTACTGACATTTGTCATCTTTTTTTTTCTGTCTCGACAGGTGGTATGTGCAACGACTGTATGGCCAGAGTGCCGTACGCCACGCTCATAGCGACGATAATGTGCTGTCTCGGTGTTGGAATATTTTGCGGCACAATGTATAGAGGTGCCACTCTGTCCGGACTTATGATGGACCAGGTGAGTTAATGGTCAAGCATTGGCGGTAAATATGGATCAAAGGGGACCCACTTCCGATGACCTTGTCCTTCGTATATGATATCAAGGGAGTCTTCCTGAACTTTTTCCTCTGACAAAATTGGGGGTCGTTATTTATTTAAAAGTTATTAACAAATAAAGTTCATAATTCATTTAGCTACTTTCCTTATATGTCAGTCCCAAGTATCTTGTCCTACGCATACGTTGTTAAGTATAACCGCCTAAGTAACATACAAAAAGTTATATCCGTCCCTCATTGTTTGTTAAAAAATTGTTAACAAAAAAAGTTTCATAAATCGAACATGAAATACTTTTACTAGCGTATCGCGAACAGTACATTTTTAACAATAATTTTTAGTAATGATTTTTTAACAAACAATGAGCGACGGATAAAACTTTTTGTATGTTACTCGTAGGGGTATTCTTAACAACACATGTGAAGGGCAAGATGATTAGGACTGACTGACATAAGGAAAATAGCTATATGAATTATTAACTTTATTTGTTAATAACTTGTTAAATTGTTAACAAAAGAAGTTTCATAAATCGAACATGAAATACTTTTACTAGCGTATCGCGAACAGTACATTTTTAACAATAATTTTTAGTAATAATTTTTTAACAATGAGCGACGGATAAAACTTTTTGTATGTTACTTGTAGGGGTATTCTTAACAACACATGTGAAAGGCAAGATGATTAGGACTGACTGGTATAAGGAAAATAGCTATATGAATTATTAACTTTATTTGTTAATAACTTTTAAATAAATGACGAGCCCAAATTTTGTCAGAGGAAAAAGTTGTTTCTCGTGCAAAAATGCGTCGAATCCTATTCCAAAGGTCATCGGATGTGGGTCCCCTTTACTCCATATTTACCGCATTGGCTATATTTCTGATTTTGCATTTTTTTTACCACAAAAATTTTTAGATAACATTCATTCTGTGCCCTTTTCTCTTTTGATTGTCACTGCCTTGTAATTTTTGCTAATCTCCATTTTCACTTGGACAAATATTTTTCTCATGTTACTAACAGATATAGCCAGTAACATTAATATTTTATTATACTTAGGTGACGCATAAAAATGTGTAGAAATGACTAAAAATGTAGTGACAATTTGACTCCATTTGAGTACAGTAGTAGACTTAAATTTTGTACTTCTCTGCCAACTCGTTATCTTTCTACGTATTCATTTTCTGTCATCTCTCCATTCAAAATAAGTCACTATTAACATTGTTAGATAATGTTAAAATGTTGAAATTTGAAGCTCAAAATTGAAAATCAATCTGAGATACAAATTTTTTTTAAATATTGTACATAATGTTCTTTTTTTTTTTCACCGAAGGTGTTCCACATACGGCTGGGCTGGCTCGAAGCTGTGCAACTCATCTTCACAACGATCGGAGCTAGTATGGCTGCTCTGGGCTTCACAATTCTCTGTTTTGGTTGTCTAGCAACGGGTGCTACCAGGCACAAAGTATATCGAGCATGGAGATCCAGAGTTGGTGGACGTATATCGTGCGCAGTGGTGAGTACCTGAGCATTGTCACCCAATTATCAGGGAAAAAAAATCGTATTGCAATGGTTAAAAGTTTCGTCGTTAATAAACAATGTTTTTGTTCGTTTGCTCACAGTTTATAACGATTACGTACATCCTGCAACTAGCTTGGCTATTAATTTTCGCGTTCCTCGTTATAACGACGCTGATATTTACAATCTTTTGGGGACTGTGCAGCAATCCTCGTGTACAGTCTCTCGACGACTGTATCAACTTTACTCAGTTTGGTAGGTTCTCATTTTTTTTTGTTCCCTCAATTTGTCATTTCACTTAACTTATTAATGAAATAATTCGTTCAATGTTCCCACAGGTTTTATGTTCCCTAACAACACGAGGATCGAGCATATGCAAGTGTGCGGAGCTCAGAACATCAAGTTATTTTGCAAAGACTACGTTGAGAAGGCGGAAGTGATGATGATTATGGCGACAGTAGCGTCGATGCTGGTCGTACTCAGTTTGATTCACTATCTGATGTGTCTCTCCGCGAATTACGCACATATCTGCGATCACAAAAAGTTTCAGGAGCTCCAGGAACTTCAGTATCTCCAAGATCCCGGTGATCCGGATTCTCCGCAACCGGACAGGGGCTATCTGGGCTCTCACGACCGCGGCAAAGATAGATTCTAGGACACAGCCCGCGAGATCTTTGCTCTGACGCCCTCGTAAACAACCCCCTCGGAAAAGCTTTTCCGCCGAGGTTGGAACTAACGCACGCGTCGTCAATCATCGATCCTCTTCCCCCGCAGGTACATCAGCGACTCGTCACTCTCTCTTTCTATCTCTATCCTTCTGGTTCGCGTCTATTTCAAACGATCGCCCAGCCCCCATCGATCGATTATTCCGTTCATGCGTTAGTTCATCAAAGATCTTGCGGGAAACATTCACTCTATGCCGTCCATTCTCGGAGACTTTTCTCTCTTTTTCTCTCTCCCTTTGATTATTATAAACTAAATATCATATCGGGATTCGCGCCCCGGTACAACTTCCAACGATCAGGCAACGTTTTATCTCGTCTTCGTGCAATAGTAATAACGGCCATACCGTTAAGAGTAACGTGCGAACTCTTGGGAAGTTGTGAATCTCCGTCACGATACGATCGTCCTGGCAACTATTATTCGATCATTAGTTGGTAAGTTTTTATCCGGGACGATGATTGCGAATCGTATTCATCGGGTCCATTGCATTAACTTCATTTCATTCGTTTTTTTTAGCATTATCTTTTATACTAAATATACAAATTTACTTTTTTCTCGTGCTACCAGATTTTACCGCCTATCGGTGATTGGTATATCTCTTATTTATAAACAACGATTGTTGTATAGCTCGTACTACCGAATTACTGGCAGCCCGTACATTCTTCTATGTTTATCGAGGGTTGAGAGTTTTTATTGCACGCGATTATGTTTTCACATTTTGATTTTTCATTTTTTTTTTGTTTGTCACTCCGGATACAGTGCGTTTGAGGCATTCGTGTTTTTTTTTCCCTTGCTCGAGTTATTTCGTTGATTCGCACGCATTCTTTGCCTAGTTTCGCTCAAATTAGCCTCGAAAGTGGCTAAAATATATCGAGTACAAATTTATCGCTCCTTCCGGTTGAAAAGAATCTGTTCAACCGCTCGGACTGTCATGAAAATCTGTACTGTGTCTTTTGTTTAACTTTTTTTGTACCCGTTTCTATAGAATACATTGCGTTTAGGTAACGCGAGATATAGATATAATAAGATCGAATATTATTATTTTTTTTTTCATTTACATATTGTGAATTCTACAGAGTGGATAAGTTGCGCACATATATCTGTTATCGCGATATTTCATACTTTAACTATACGATCATTTTAATACAAACACTATTTTCCAACGGGGACAAATGAAATTATTAACGATTCCTGCGGATATTACCGCAGAGGAGAGACCACAGAGTTTCGTAAATTATAAATTTAAAGTGTTCGATTATTACAGAGTGCCAAAAAGTCACGATATAATTAATTCAATGAACTATCTCATCAAAGCTATCGAGAGTATTCTGAAAATGACGATAAAAGTATTACCTCTCTCTCTCTCACATTATAATCGCGTTCGCTCAAACATTTTCAGTAAAGATTACATAGAAATATATAGATATATATAAATATATATATGATATAGACAATATGCACTTGACGGACAACTCGCTGTTGTACTATATATGCGACCTGTTCATCGGTCTTTCGAAACATTCCAAACAAAGTATACTTCGATGAAAATATGTTATGCCGGTTAACATTCTTGAAAATTAAAGAAAGAACATAGATTCTCATCGGGATGTCATCGACCTAGCACAAAATTGAAAGATCAAAAGTAGAAGCGAAAATTTATTTTCTCGTACATGTACTCGTCTGAGATTTATCGACATATCGACATTAGCTAGCCCCACTGTTTGGATAAATGTTTTTTTTTTTTTAAATATATGGTCCTTCTACACTATGCGGCTAATTGATGGCTATTTGATGTAGGAGCGTTTTTAGAACGTCGAAATAGCAACGTTGTCTATAATATTATTGTTATAGTTTGTCTCTGTCATGTCGATTTCGGCATATGAATAAAGATTACGTCGTGCAAACTATATGAAACGGGTATAATCGAAATATTTATCTCCGGACAATGTTCGATAAAGGAATTTTATTGGCTATATACAATTGAATTTTTTTGTAGTAAAGTTTAGTATGTACATTTTTTAGAAATACCTTCGGATTCTTTCTGTCGTGATATCATTCATCCTCAAATTGAAGATCCAACTCCAGATCCAAAGTGTTCACCTCTTGGAGGGTGTTGATGAAGGTGTATCGCGAAAAAATCATGTACAATTTTCTGAACCAAACGTATTGAGAACGATGCGCAGCCATTGCTTTCTAAAACGCGTATTTGTTCCGTCACACTTCTGTTCGGTTGTCTACTTTCATAATCTCAGAGATGAACTGTTATTTTAGTGGTTCAACTCACTTTTATTAATTTTCGTTGTTCGTAAGTGATCAAATACCAGTACGAAGATGACATGAGACTGATCGGAAGATCCAAGAGCCAGGTATATTTTCTAATTATATTCACAGACTCTAGGACATAGAGTTTGCAGTCTGAAATTAAATTCAATCTTGTACGGACCGGCAAAAAATTCTGCGCCATTCATTTTCTAAACTATAAAGGGAGATCGATCGAACTTACAGGAAGGTACTTTTCCCTCTATGCAAAGCAGTGCAATGCCATAAAACAGAGATTTATGATTTTTGTGACCGCTAATGCCGTGCCTGTCAAAAGTAACAACTGCGTTTATCTTGTATATTTCTACATGGTTTAATATGTGTTCGGCCACTATATCGCTTGACCATTGTACTTTGGGATCATCAGGTAGTTCTGAACTCCTATAAGAGAAAAAAACAAAAAAAAAAAAAAAACAACAACAACTTTGTCAGTTTGAAGTAGGAAATTGTCCACTTATGTCTGATTTATCTTTCCTGTAAATTACTCACTTTAGGATGGTAACGCCGGACTCTGGTATTCCCAAAATCTTGACGCAGGACCAAAGCTCCTCTTTCCTTCTTTTGTCACCACCTGCAAACACGCTTAGGTACATGGATCGATATGTTCTTTGAAAATTGTCAAAGCTCAACGTTGTAGCGTAATAAAAATAGGACGGAGCAAACGATATGGGAAAAAGTACCGATTGTGAAGCAGAGCAGGTATATTTTGCTATTCCGTAGTTTGGTGAGCGAATAGAGCATAGGTCCAAAAAACATTATTTCATCGTCAGGATGAGCGGTAACTAGGAGAATTCTGGACGGTGGACCTGGCAAATGCCATGCCCGATGATTAACTCTTTTGAGTAGCGCGTAGAGGAAGACGCAGACGAATAAGTAAGCTAAGAGCGCGACAATCAATTGCCACGATATTTCTCGGACGTACCACCACCACCATCGTCCAATCTCGTTTGCCTGTTGGTTTATAAAATCAGCCAGGACCTCGAGATCCGACATTCTCAAAGTGGTGCCTGTACTTTCTTTTTTTTTTTCCGCTCTTCAAAACCGTTCACAGGTTATCCGACACCGTCATCGCTGCTTGGTTCTCCGATCATTGTTCCGCTATCGTGCTTATCTTGAATTTCTGTTTTTTCTCTGCCGCTGAAACAACCACGAATGAGGTTACGTTCAGTTACGTTGTTCTGTTTCGTTTTTTTTTAATATTACGAATTTACTTAATTATTACTATACTTAACTACTAACCCGTAGTTAACTAGTTAAACTACTAACACGAATAACGGTCGGTATCATCGATTAGGCAGGATCACGCGAGGTATCTACCGTCGAGTCACATTATCAAATGCTACATTGCACAGCCTATTACGAACTTGAGAAGTTCTATTCTTTTTAATTATCGAATCACACCGTTGAAACAGTATGTATGTATCGATTTTTTTTTCATATTACTACTTACGACTGCAATTATCTTCTGAACGAACGGATTACTCCCGAAATGACGTCGAAAAATGGACAAGTGTATCCTAAGACAATTTCTAATTGATTCTTCGGCGAATTTTATCAATAGTTTACTCAGTAGTTGACGCAACTATGTAATTCTTCAACTAATTATTATAACAAAAAATGAATTAAGTTTCAATTGCATTAATCAACAATAGTTATAATGGTGTTTGTTGATTTTCGTATTTTTTAAATTTCCCGCGCTACGCAACAAAGTTTAGTTCGGATTGGAAATAGTAGATGTCTCTGCCTGTTCCGATCATGTAGTCTTTTGCTCAATTTCACCGGTGGAATAAACACTCGCCGAAGGTATTACAGTTAAACGTAACTTTATTAATATCACAGTCGTAGAAGAAAATGTTTACAAGGTTTAATATCGTTTTGAGAGGTGAGCGTGTTGTCGAGTCAGAAGGACGGGAAATTCTCTATAAAGCGCGCGTTCCTTGTCTCGTGAACAGTCAATAGACTCCGCAGCTATGGCGTTCGGAAAGTCGCTTCGACTTTCGGAACCAGTGACTGTTTTCGTGGCTGGCGCTGATTGACTATTCCCTGGTTGTTGGCGCGTTGTTTACCGACTGAGGTCGGAGGAGCGGGCGAGACCGCTACAATCAGCGCTCTGCAAATGCCGGCAAATTAAAAAATTATCGACTGTACCGTCAATTGGCAATTTAATATATTTTAGGTTATATGATCGAGACCTCCAACCAACAAACACAATACAATTTAAAAGATCGCTTATAATAATAAAACAACGAGAAGTTTGACTATGGGGGCTAAAGAACGAGAGGTGGATATTTATCGTGACACACCCGTTAGATATTTGGGTAATGACATTGTTTCGAAACACTACAAAACTTATAGTTGTAAAAGGTTCGACGAGAGAAAAATAATTTGTACAAGCATCAATTGTTTTCAGGCTACACGAACGAGGTCGGCGAAGCTTTCAGGAGCATCGTTCCCAGATCAATAGTGAGATTAAGTTACGTTGTAGCCAGTTGTTACGTCCTGGCTGACACGGCGCACAAAGGAAATCAAGTTTACAAGGTGAATTGATTAATGAAAAAGAACCATCGATTGGTCTTTTATCAAAGCTGATAATATTGAATCGTTTGCACGTAGAGAGACAATACCGAAGGACGGAATAAACGAGTATTACTCTCCACGACCGATACTCTTCTTTGGCAGAGTTTCGCATCTGTAATTGTACCCGGAATAATTATAAATAGGATATGCGCTACGGTGCGTTTTGTTCAACGAAACGCCAAAACTTTGAGCATGAAAAGTCCATGGATCTCAACGATAGTTGGACTTGTCTCGATTCCCTTTATAATTCATCCTATCGATGAGGCGGTGGAGGAAGCCATGAACGTAACTTACAGAGAATGGACCGGCTATCATCCTCACAGGGAACCACCGGAGGATAAATTAAACTAGCTACGAGTATTCGTTTAACGGTACTCGGTATGATATTACGAAAATTGTTTTAGTGCAAAAAGTTTATTGCACCATGGGTGATATATTGTGCACACATGCACAAAAGTATTGTTTGTAAATAATACGTAATAATGTTAGCAATGTTTTCACGCGAATTTAATTATTTGGTTGAATAAATCTTGTTGCTGTTATCCAATGTTTTTCGAAGATTTTTTTTTTTTTTCGTACGGCGCTCCGACACGTGTTCGTTCCGGGATAAGGAGATAGGGCGCGTACAGCCGAGTCTGACCATATGGTCGAGTCGTTCTACTTTCGCTGTACGATACGGGAAGTAGTAAAGGCGTGTACGTCAGACCGATGGGCAAAATTTATGGCAAGTGCGAGAGGCTCGTATTGTACTTTGGACCGGAAGTGATGGGTTTTATGAACCTGTTATTCAGTGACAATGAAATTATTAGTAGTATGATAATGCGGTTATTAGTAATTCATCGCACGACCACTTTTTTCAAGACACTTTCACCTTATCAGAAAAAAAGCTCATATAACAAAGTTAAAAAATTAAACTACAAACGAGCTACATTTTCTTTATACATAAATAAGTTGCGTTCGGGTATAGATGAAACGAGCTAGTATCGAGAAAAGAAACAAAAACTTTGATAATCTATAAAAAATAAAAAAATCTTTCGTAACTCTACGATTCAAACGGAATTTTAAAGCTTGAACGAATAGAATGAGCACAAATTGCGAGTCGCTACCCTACCGGGAAGAAAAAAATCATAGCGATTTAACTGTACCCAATTTTTTCTCAAAATATGTAAAAAATTATGGATTAAAATTTGTTATTACAAGATCTTATTTCAATGTATTTTCTCTCCTCTGATCACATGTAAATATTTAAAAACAGAAAAATAACTAAAAAAAAATTATACACAGAAAAAAAGGAAATCACGAGTATTGAAGAGTACTTTGATCTCTACAAAAACGGACTAAACATGACGGAAATTTGGGCACTTTTGTTTATACAGAGCAGAAGAAAATAAAATAAGCTCTCCACGGCATTTGCAACTTTGAAAAATTCTGTTATAAAAAAAATGTTTAACTTTGTGTCAATTTGTCATTATTAATAAGGAATGTATACGTACAATTTTTGAGATTTTTCAATTTTTTTTTTCATCTTTGGACGCACGTTCGGACGAAGTTATAATGTAGTGCATCTTTTTATTCAAATTCTTCTGTACCTCACAAATTACATGACGCACAAAAAGACAAATCTTGAATACATATTAAAGCTGTAATTCCAATTGAATTTTACTCTGAATAATTTTGCCGCCATTTTGTATACAAGCGGAAAGAAGAAGATATAATCGCACTGTATGTTTTCCGGAAGTATCACAAAGCGGCTGACTCGTGTATGTTTAATTTTGCCGTTCAAATCATCGATAAAACGCGACAAACATTGGACATAGAAAATTTATCACTAATTCTTGAATATATAAAAAAGATGATGCTGTCGCGAGGAGAGAATCCGCGTAAGTGCGTCTGAAATGTAGTGCATCGTTTTATTCAAATTCTTCTGTACCTCACAAATTACATGACGCACAAAAAGAAAAATCTTGAATATATATTAAAGCTGTAATTCCGATTGAACTTTACTTTTAATCATTTTGCCGCCATTTTGTATACAAGCGGAAAGAAGAAGATATAATCGTACTGTATGTTAGGGTGGTTCTTAATTTTGTCGATGTTGGAAATTCTTTGGTATTGTTCCTTGAAAGTAATCAACATATCCAGAAGAAAAATTGGGCGCAAGCGAAACTTTGTCCAATAATTCTAACCCACCCCACCGAGCTGTCGAATTTTTATATGAAAAAATGCATGCATTAAAAATTTTGTTAAGAACATTGTTTATTATTTCAAAACTATTCGTGATAAAAAAATGTTATATTGTTTTTTTATAGGAAATTTAATGCTCTACAAAAAAGGTATCTTGTAAAATTCTTGTGAATCTAATATTTATCACGTTATTAGCAAAAAACTGTCATCATTTGTTCCAAAAGTCCATCATTATGGCCAAAACAGGAGTTTGACGTCGAAAAACTGCAATGTATTCTTCATATGCAATTAGAAATATGAAGAGATACGTAGTGCACTCAATAACGGTATGTAAACGATATTTAAATTTTCAATTTTATCAATTTTATTATCATTCATGATAAATTTTTCTTCTTTGATCGATAAGGACATTGATTTCTTTATCAGTTCCAAATCGATGGCTTCTTTCGAAAGATTTGAAATCAACTCCTCATTTTTTGATATCGATGTGAGCGAGCGGATTTCTAATGAAAATTATTTACAAGGCTTAAAAATAGTTAAAGGAATTAAAGTGGTTAACGATGTTGCAGAAAGAGGAGTGAAACTTATTACAGAGTACAATGATCGTCTCACTTATGACGAAGATCAGAAACAATTCATTGTACAAATAATTGAAGAATATAAAAAAAAATATCCTGATATTAACAAAGCAACTTTGCTCCAACCGATGTAATTCATTATTGTAAGTTGATTTTTAAAATATATGACATCATTCATTATAATTCACAATAAAATTGATGAAATTGAAAATTTGAATATTGTTTACATTTCATTGTTGAGTGCGCTACGTATTTCTTCATAATCTTATATACATACGAAAAATAAATTGCAGCTATTCGACGTCAAACTCCTGTTTTGACCATAATGATCGACTTTTGGAATAAATGATGACAGTTTTTTGCTAATTACGTGATAAATATTAGATTCACGAGAATTTCACAAGAAACCTTTTTTGTAGAGCATTATATTTCCTACAAAAACGTTATATAAAATTCTTTTATCATAAATAGTTTTGAAATAATAAACAATTTTCTTAACAAAATTTTGAATGCATGCATTTTTTCATATAAAAATTCGACAGCTCGGTGGGGTGGGTTAGAATTATTGGACAATGTTCCGCTTGCGCCCAATTTTTTTTCTAGATATGTTGATTACTTTCAAGGAACAATACCAAAGAATTTTCAACATCGCCAAATTAAAAACCACCCTACTGTATGTCTTCTGGAAGTATCACAAAGCGGCTAACTCGCGTATGTTTAAATTTGTCGTTCAAATCATCGATAAAACGCGACAAGCATTGGACATAGAAAATTGATCACTAATTCTCGAATATATAAAAAAGATGATGCTGTCGCGAGCAGAGAATTCGCGTGAGTGCGTCTGCAATGTAATGCATCTTTTTATACAAATTCTTCTGTACCTCACAAATTACATGACGCACAAAAAGAAAAATCTTGAATACATATTAAAGCTGTAATTCCAATTGAACTTTACTTTGAATCATTTTGCCGCCATTTTGTAAACAAGCGGAAAGAAGAAGATATAATCGCACTGTATGTCTTCCGGAAGTATCACAAAGCGGCTAACTCGCGTATGTTAAAGATGATGCTGTCGCGAGCATAGAATCCGCGTGAGTGCGTCTGCAATGTAGTGCATCTTTTTATTCAAATTCTTTTGTACCTCACAAATTACATGACGCACAAAAAGACAAATCTTGAATATATATTAAAGCTGTAATTCCTATTGAACTTTACTTTGAATCATTTTGCCGGCATTTTTTATACAAGCGGAAAGAAGAAGATATAACCGCACTGAATGTCTTCCGGAAGTATCACAAAGCGGCTAACTCGCGTATGTTAAATTTCGTCGTTCAAATCATCGATAAAACGCGACAAACATTGGACATAGAAAATGTATCACTAATTCTTGACTATATAAGAAGGATGATGGTGTCGCGAGGAGAGAATCCGCGTGAGGAATCGGCGGTGATAACTATTGATAGCCGCAACGAAGATAGAAATGTAGTGCATTTTTTTATTTAAATTCTTCTGTACCTCACAAATTACATGACGCACAAAAAGAAAACTCTTGAATACATATTAAAGCTGTAATTCCGATTGAACTTTACTTTGAATCATTTTGCCGGCATATTGTATACAAGCGGAAAAAAGAAGATATAATCGCACTGTATGTCTTCCGGAAGTATCAAAAAGTGGCTAACTCGGGTATGGTAAATTTTGTCGTTCAAATCATTGATAAAACGCGACAAGTATTGGACATAGAAAATGTATCACTAATTCTTGACTATATAAAGAAGATGATGATGTCGCGAGGAGAGAATCCGCGTGAGGAATCGGCGGTGGTGACTTTTGGATAGGGGGCAACAAGTCTTGGGGCGATTGACCGCGACGTGTTCGCGACGAGGACTCGTATACACAATGATACATAAGAGCGGGATTATATCGGGTTAATGTCGAAAGGAGAAGGTATGAATGTTGAAGAAAGAGGGAGAACGGTTATAACGCACATAAACTGTTGGTTGGACGATGGTGAACGCGGCGGGGGATCGATACAGGGGCAAGAGAAGTCTGAGCAGAGGCTGAGAGAGAGAGAGAGAGAGAGAGATGAAGAGAGAACGGTATTCCTGACGCACGGGAACTGCGATCGACTCGCCATGTTCCAACCCACTTGGAACTTATCGCCAGCCATTCCACGGCCATTTGCCGTATTTGGTGGGGTACTCGGGACGCCCACAATCGAAACAAACCCTCCAATCGAGCAACCCTCCAACGGAAAATAACCGTCGTGTACTTGGGTTAACGGGGGCGTAGCTTCAAGTTTTGGGCGTGAGCAAAATCCCAAGTGTTGCCACCGTAACCGAAGGACTTTTTCGGTGGGGATCACGCGGTGATCGCAGGTGCGACCAGTCGGCTGGTGAACCTCGGCTCGAGAGCTTCATCACGGTCGGATAAAAGCGCCAAAAACGCGGTTGTCGCTGCTACCACCCTGTTTTATTTTAAACCAACAAATCGGCATTATTTCGGCCCGTCCGCTATTCTTCGTACGATTTGTTTCAATTATATTGTTAGAAACAACAAGAATTGGACCTGGACTCAATCCTCGGCTTCTCTTCATTATTTTAAACCAACAAATCGGCATTATTTCGGCACGTCCGTTATTCTTCGTACGGTTTGTTTCAATTGTATTGTGAGAAACAACAACAGTTGGACCTGGACTCAATCCTCGGCTTCTCTTCGTTATTTTAAACCAACAAATCGGCATTATTTCGGCCTGTCCGCTATTCTTCGCACGGTTTGTTCCAATTGTATTGTGAGAAACAACAAGAATTGGACCTGGACTCAATCCTCGGCTTCTCTTCGTTATTTTAAACCAACAAATCGGCATTATTTCGGCACGTCCGTTATTCTTCGTACGGTTTGTTTCAATTGTATTGTTAAAAACAACAAGAATTGGACCTGGACTCAATCCTCGGCTTCTCTTCGTTATTTTAAACCAACAAATCGGCATTATTTCGGCACGTCCGCTATTCTTCGTACGGTTTGTTCCAATTGTATTGTTAGAAACAACAAGAATTGGACCTGGACTCAATCCTCGGCTTCTCTTCGTTATTTTAAACCAACAAATCGGCATTATTTCGGCACGTCCGTTATTCTTCGTACGGTTTGTTTCAATTGTATTGTTAAAAACAACAAGAATTGGACCTGGACTCAATCCTCGGCTTCTCTTCGTTATTTTAAACCAACAAATCGGCATTATTTCGGCACGTCCGTTATTCTTCGTACGGTTTGTTCCAATTGTATCGTTAAAAACAACAAGAGTTGGACCTGGACTCAATCCTCGGTTTCTGTTCATTTTTTTAAACCAACAAATCGGCATTATTTCGGCCCGTCCACTGTTCTTCTCACGGTTTGTTTCAATTGTATCGTTAGAAACAACAAGAACTGGACCTGGACTCAATCCTCGGCTTCTCTTCATTATTTTAAACCAACAAATCGGCATTATTTCGGCTCGTCCGCTATTCTTAGTACGGTTTGTTCCAATTGTATTGTTAGAAACAACAACGGTTGGACCTGGACTCAATCCTCGGTTCCACTTCAATTTCGTGCTCTCACGAGAACCGATCGAGTCCGATTTATTCATTCGATACCGCCGTAACGCCCGAAAAACGAGTGTTTTCCAATCCGTAAGTGCAGTGATTCAGTGAGTGTAACCCGGTAGCGTTTGGCCGTATAACGAAAACACAAGGATTAAAATACATCATATGGGATGATTGATACGGCAGCGAGTGTTTGCCGATTGCAAAGTTTTACGGTATGATGCTGAGGAGCGAGTCTCGTTGGATTCAACGAAAAGTTGGGATCTCTCATTGCCGGCGGTCCGTCACAAATGTGACAAACTTTTGCGGTTTTCGAGCGGAGAATATCGGCTCGTTCTCTTCAACAATTCGGCAATAGAATATTGGTTTACGGGGGAAGTGAAAAAACGTCGCGAAAGATCTATCGGATCTTAACGTTATGAAAAAGTGTATACCGTAAAGGAAGAAACGAGAGGCAAAGTGTGCCGATAATATGTAAGGAAGGACTTTGCCGAAAAAGGCAACGCCGTATTTGCGAGAGAAAAAGGACGAGAAAGTACTTAAAAGTGTTTATTGTATACGTGCAACTTTCGTCATAAACAGAACCGTGAGAAAATTGAGTGAAAACACGTGCGGAAGAAAAGAGATTGTGGATATTTCGGCCGTTACTCAATCGGTAAAAGGGAAGAAAACTGAAAGAAAATATTGCGAGTTATCGTGCGTCGTGTGGCGGTGTTTTGTGACAGTGGTGGTGTCGGGGGAAGGTTTTGTAAAAGCGTGTTAGAACGTAACTGCTGCAAAAGTGGGTGCACTGGGGCCCTCGGGACCGTTCGGCCGTTACGGGCCCGTACCGGAAGGTGGAACCGCTGGTGTTCCCTTGGCCGGCGGAGAGAGAGCGAGCCTGGGGGCGGCCGCAGCCGCCGCTGGGGAGGTGGAGGGTTACGGGATCGCCGGGGCCGGGGGTGGACCCCCTGGAATCGGCGGATCTGGGAACCCCCGGATAAGGGAGGCTACCCTCGGGGCTCCATGCTGCGCCCCCTTACCTGTCACCCAGGCTCATCACATAGGTAAGCGAGGTAATTCAACGAACTAATTATCGATAATAACGAATGTATTTAATGTGTACACTTCGCGGCGTCAATGTATACAGTTTTACGTTTCTCAACATCTACGAAGACAAAGTTCTCGGGAGCATAAGTACGCGGAGAGAAATATTGTAAAATAATTGTGGCTGTTTGTTTACCCCATCTTTTACCCCGTCTTTTTTTATTCTACTCTATTTTTACATCCTTCTAAGTGAGTGCAGGTGAAAAAAGACTTAGATTCATTTATGGTAAAATAAACGTTTTGTTACTATTGTCGATGTTTGATTAATCAAATAAAATTTATTAACTGTTACAGAATGTTATTCGGTTCAGTTATTAATATCGAGGATTTTGTAATATTGAATAAACTGTTTTTTTCATTGGGCACTTGTGATTCTGTTCTGTCTTTTCTTATTGTACTCACTTTTTACACCCTTGTAAGTGAGTGCAGTTAAAAAAAGGCTTAGATTCACATATGGCAAAATAAACGTTTAGTTACTATTGTCGAAATTTTATTGATTAATCAAATAAAATTTAATAACTGTTACAGAATGTTATTCGGTTCAGTTACTAATATCTAGGATTTCGTAATATTGAATAAATTCTTTTCTCATTGGGCACTTGTGATCCTGTTGTGTTCTTTCTTATTGCACTAATTTTTTACATCCTTCTAAGTGAGTGCAGGTAAAAAAAGACTTCGATTCACTTACGGTAAAATAAACGTTTAGTTACTATTGTCGTAGTTTGATTAATCAAATAAAATTTAATAACTATTACCGAATGTTATTTGGTTCAGTTACTAATATTTAGGATTTTGTAATATTGAATAAACTGTTTTTTCATTGGGCACTTCTGATTCTGTTGTGTCTTTTCTTATTGTACTCACTTTTTACACCCTTGTAAGTGAATGCAGTTAAAAAAAGGCTTAGATTCACATATGGCAAAATAAACGTTTTGTTACTTTTGTCGAAATTTTATTGATTAACAAATAAAATTTAATAACTATTACCGAATGTTATTCGGTTCAGTTATTAATATATAGGATTTTGTAATATTGAATAAACTGTTTTTTCATTGGGCACTTGTGATCCTGTTGCGTCTTTTCTTATTCTATTAACTTTTTACATCCTTCTAAGTGAGTGGAGTTAAAAAAAGGCTTAAATTCACATATGGCAAAATAAACGTTTAGTTACTATTGTTGAAATTTTATTCATTAATAAAATAAAATTTATTAACTATTACCGAATGTTATTCGGTTCAGTTACTAATATCTAAGATTTCGTAATATTGAATAAATCCTTTTCTCATTGGGCACTTGTGATCCTGTTGTGTCTTCTCTTATTGTACTCACTTTTTACAGCCTGTAAGTGAGTGGAGTTAAAAAAAAGCCTAGATTCATATATGGCAAAATAAACGTTTAGTTACTATTGTCGAAATTTTGTTGATTAATCAAATAGAATTTAATAACTATTGCCGAATGTTATTCGGTTCAGTTACTAATATCTAGCATTTCGTAATATTGAATACATTTTTTTCTCATTGGGCACTTGTGATCCTGTGTTCTTTGTTATTGTACTCACTTTTTACACCCTTCTAAGTGAGTGTTGTTAAAAAAAGGCTTAGATGCACATGCGGCAAAATAAACCTTTAGTTACTATTGTTGAAGTTTTATTGATTAATTAAATTCAATTTATTAACTATTACCGAATGTTATTCGGTTCAGTTACTAATATCTAGGATTTCGTAATATTGAATAAATTCTTTTCTCATTGGGCACTTGTGATCCTGTGTTCTTTCTTATTGTACTCATTTTTTACATCCTTCTAAGTGAGTGCAGGTAAAAAAAGGCTTAGATTCACTTACGGTAAAATAAACGTTTAGTTGCCATTGTCGAAGTTTGATTAATCAAGGAAAATTCATTAACCATTACCGAATTTTGTGTTATTCGGTTCGGTTACTAATATCTAGGATTTTGTAATATTGAATAAATTCTTTTCTCATTGGTCACTTGTGATCCTGTTGTGTCTTTTCTTATTGTACTCATTTTTTACACCCTTCTAAGTGAGTGTTGTTAAAAAAAGGCTTAGATGCACATGCGGCAAAATAAACCTTTAGTTACTAATGTCCAAGTTTTATTGATCAATGAAATAAAATTTATTAATTATTACCGAATGTTATTCCGGTTCAGTTACTAATATCTAGGATTTTGTAATATTGAATAAAATCTTTTCTCATTGATCACTTGTGATCTTGTTGTATTGTCATACCAGTAGTGCGAGGAACAGGTACCTAGGAAGTTTCAAAACGATCCGATATCAATTTTTCCTTCGATACTTTCGATTGTTCGTCAATTGAGTTTTTCGTCAGAACGGAAAATTCATTTGTTTAATTGTTCGTTCAAGTGAGAACCTGCGAATAATTTTCATGATGGAAAATCAGTGTTCTTGACGACTTAAGATCAATTATACATTTTAGTTGTGAAATTTAAATTGAATTATAACAAAACCTTGCTTGATTTCGTCACTGTTATAAAAATATTCGTTGCGGGTCAATAAAAAAAAAACGTTTTTTTTCTCGATAAAACAATTATCAAGCTTGGAGGTCCAATTTTTTAAAACAATTTTTTAAAACATTTTTCCACGCTCGGTAGTGAAATGAGCGAGAGAGAAGGAAAAATATTAATTTGTTTTAATTCGCCGATGAAACTTCATCCATATACTTGGAGAATTTATAGGAATTATTGTCCGGTTAATATTATTAAAAGCATCGTTTATTTTTATTTTTCGTTCACCTCTTTGATGCGTTCTTTTTCTTATTTTCGACAACAGTGAAAAGACCAAGCGATAAATTCCCAAGTCCTGTATTTTTCCGGAACACGTTCGTCGGGCACTCACATATAATGGCTCTCTCGTTTCTCGGTGCAGCACGTGCATAAAAAAAAATAAAAAAACGTTTTCGTATAGTTTTACGTTTGTATAGAATTTTACGATGCCCTTGTCTCATTTAACACGAACAATAGGTGTTCCTGTAGAGGATTAAAAAAAAAAAAACCAAGACAAAAGAACGCGTGCGAACAAACGTATGTTTGCATGTTTCCGCCTTTTGGCGGAAATAAGCGTTTTTACCTTATATCAAATTAATAACAGCGATCGTACAGTTCCAATCCGTTTTGCCGTAAAAAATTGAGCATTTTTTTTTGTGCGACTAAATTATTCGTCATTTTTTGTCGTATATTTGACGATATATTTTGTTCGTTTGTTTCATTGATCGTCCGTCGGTTGTACGTGAAATCATCATCAGGAAGGTGCGGTTTGGCGATGCTTATGTCATGCGCCGGATGCAAGAAGCCGATATTGGACAAATTTTTTTTGAAAGTACTGGAACGCGTTTGGCACGCGGATTGCGTGAGATGCTGCGACTGCGGTATAGAATTGCAGGAGAAATGTTTCTCGAGGGAGTCGAAGATATACTGCAGAAACGATTTTTTCAGGTAGGTGCATTAATTATAAATAATTTAGTAATTAATTTTGTATCAATGACACAAGGATATTTCTATGTAGAATATTGACTGTTCAATACTATTTCATTTGTTTGTTTTTGTTTACAGCGTCCTTCGTCTTGTTATTTCCGTCTTATTCTAACTTATTCCTATTATTAAATTGCTGAGTAGATTTTTTTTATTTCCCATTCTCTCAATATTACATTCTTCTCTTGCCATTGTCGCTATATATTGCTTCTCGATCTTGCTATCATTCCAAAAGTTTTAGGGTATTCGGGCAATTCGACAAAAGAACCTCTCCTTTCCGCGTTTCTAGATTGATCCATTCGATTTTGGTGAAATACTACTAAAATAATGAAATTAGAAACCGAAGTTTACGTCCGGAGAACAGCAGTTAATAGGCGTTATGATTTATTTTAATTTTGTATCAATGACACAAGGATATTTCTATGTAGAATATTGATTATTCAATACTATTTCGATTATTTGTTCTTATTTACAGCGTCTTCGTCTTGTTACTTCCGTCTTATTCTAACTTATTCCTATTATTTAATTGTTTACTACATTTTTTATTCCTCCTTCTCTTAATAGTACATTCTTCTCCCGCCATTGTTACTATATATTCATTCTCGATGTTGTTATCATTCCAAAAGTTTAGGGGTATTCGGGCAATTCGACAAAAAAAACCTCTCCTTCCGCGTTTCTAGATTGATCCATTCGATTTTGTTGAAATTCAACGATAATAATAATATTATTAGAAAACAAAGTTTACGATCGGAGAAGAACAGTTAATAGACGTTATGATTTATTTATAATTAATGTACGCATTACATTAATTATAAATAATTTAGTAATTAATTTTGTATTAATGACACAAGGATATTTCTATATAGAATATTGACTATTCAATACTATTTCAATTGTTTGTCCTTATTTACAGCATCTCCGTCTTCTTACTTCCGTCTTATTCTAACTTATTCCTATTATTTAATTGCTGAGTAGATTTTTTTATTCCTCCTTCCCTCAATAGTACATTCTTCTCCTGCCATTGTCGCTATATATTCATTCTCAATGTTGCTATCATTCCGAAAGTTTTAGGGTATTCGGGCAATTCGACAAAAGAACTTCCCCTTTCCGCGTTTCTAGATTGATCCATTCGATTTTGTTGAAATACAACTAAAATAATGAAATTAGAAACCGAAATTTACGATCGGAGAAGAGTAGTTAATAGGCGTTATAATTTATTTATAATTAATGTACGCGGTACATAAATTATAAATAATTTAGTAATTAATTTTGTATCAATGACACAAGGGCATTTCTATGTAGAATATTGTTTATTCAATACTATTTCAATTGTTCGTTCTTGTTTGCAGCGTCCTTCGTCTCGTTACTTTCGTTTTGTTCTAACTTATTCCTATTATTTATTTGCTTAGTACATTTTTTATTCCTCCTTCCCTCAATAGTACATTCTTCTCCCGCCATTGTCGCTATATATTGCTTCTCGATCTTGCTATCATTCCGAAAGTTTTAGGGTATTCGGGCAATTCGACAAAAGAACCTCTCCATTCCGCGTTTCTAGATTGATCCATTCGATGTTGTTGAAATACAACGAAAATAATAAAATTAGAAAACAAAGTTTACGATCGGAGAAGAGCAGTTAATAGGCGTTATAATTTATTTATAATTAATGTACGCGGTACATTAATTATAAATAATTTAGTAATTAATTTTGTATCAATGACATAAGGACATTTCTGTGTAGAATATTAATTATTCAATACTATTTCGATTATTTGTCCTTATTTACAGCGTCTTCGTTTTGTTACTTCCGTCTTATTCTAACTTATTCCTATTATTCAATTGTTTACTACATTTTTTATTCCTCCTTCCCTTAATAGTACATTCTTCTCCCGCCATTGTCGCTATATATTGCTTCTCGATCTTGCTATCATTCCAAAAGTTATAGAGTATTCGGGCAATTCGACAAAAGAACCTCTCCTATCCGCGTTTCTAGATTGATCCATTCGATTTCGTTGAAATACAACAAAAATAATGAAATTAAACAACGAAGTTTACGATCGAAGAAGAGCAGTTAAAACGTGTTGACGTTGACGACCTCTGGCGTGGATATATATGGTGCAGATCGATATAAGAAAATATTCACACCGCTATAAAAGATACAGAAGGGGTTGAAAGTCGATAATAGAGTGGTACAGAGCGATGGACCCGTGCAATTTTATTATAACATCGGGTTAACGCGCTGGGTAAAAGGTCGTACACATCATGTTCGATAATACCGATATATGCGGCGCGATCATAAATAATTCATCGTCGAGGATCGAATCGCGATCGCGACTATATCGATATTTCACTCGGACGTTCGCGCGCAACCTTGTCTGTGCGATTATCGATCAATTTATTGCAAATACGCGATAATAACGAGACAAAATATATGACGCGTGGATATCAACGCGATGTGAGACTCCGAATTACCTGTCAAATTAGTTGCGATCATTTTTCGTCATTACCACCCACGTGAGTACGGATCTTGTTTATAAAAAAAGAAAAGAAAATTGTTAAACGATCTCCTCAGTTATATTTGACCACCCATCCAGTGATTTATAACGGAAAGAGTGGAAGGATGGTTGGCAAATTTTTTCACAGCTTTCGAATGAGAATTTAATGGTAAAAATTAAGTATTAAGGCCGTAGTTTGGTCTAGAGCGAGATTTTTGACGTCATTTCTAATATGCAATAACGTTTAAACCGTTGAAGTTGTCTTGATGAAAAATTACACGTGCATTTATTGATCCTTAGAGAATACTTGTACATAAAAAAAAAAATTATTTTAAATATTTTCATGTAGTTTTTGCCTTGTTGCAACATGGTGCGCCGAAATCGGCGCCCACTCTGGACGATGTTGTGTGCATCTGAAAAAAAAAAAATATATATATTCTCAATCTGTATGAGTATTCTGAGCACTGGTAGCAGAATTGGTACTTAAAAAATTTTTTTATTGAGTCGAAAAATAGTTTTGCCGACATTTTATAACTCGTCGAATAATGAAATATCATTAGTGAAAGTTCAACAGGCCGCCATTTTGTCAAAAATTTTTTTTAAGTACCAATTCTGCTACCAGTGCTCAGAATACTCATACAGATTGAGAATATATATATATTTTTTTTTTCAGATGCATACAACATCGTCCAGAGTGGGCGCCGATTTCGGCGCACCATGTTGCAACAAGGCAAAGAAATATATGAAAATATTTAAAATAATTTTTTTTTTAATGTACAAGTATTCTCTAAGGATCAATAAATGCACGTGTAAATTTTCATCAAGACAACTTCAACGGTTTAAACAGTTATTGCACATTAGAAATGACGTCAAAAATCTCGCTCTAGACCAGACTACGGCGTTAATCACTTTTAACGCACTCAAAACGGGCTCTTCTTTTTACGTGGTAGTAAAATCAAACGTTTTTTAGTTTCTTCTTTTAATTGAATTTTCGCGACAGTTGACGAGGGCTTTTTCGTTAGGGATTTATCAGGGAATTTTCGTTGGAGATTTATCAATGGATTAATTCATTATCAGCGAGGAAAAATTCATTGAAATATAAAATCTGTAAATACATTAATGAAAAAAGAAAAACAATGCTTCTGGATTTTTATGGCCGGAAGTAAGTTGCTTTACCGATATTTAATGAAAAAGTTAACGTTTCTTTTTGGCCGGCGATCACGATTAACGTCAGATGAGGAGGGATGTAAAGAAATTCACAAAAAAGTTTGATCCTCGCAGGAGTATCTCATCGCGCAGACACAACATGTTATGTACCGTTGTATCAGTTGACGCTATGGAGTCTTGGGCGTCGAGTAATTAAATGTTTTTTTTCTTTTACGAATTAGGTTCATATGTATAGATAAGCCGGGGCAGGCGTCTAGTCCCGGTCAGTGAACGAAACTATATATAGCTTTTGGGATATTCGTTAGATTTTATGTTTAGCGAAAAGAACCTTGACATTTTTGTGGGAGTTTGCTCGTAAAAGTCCTCATTCTTGGTGCGGTTTATATAATATATATGGTGTTCGTACGAGATCTTTTGCGGTCTGCTCACCCACAATATATATATATATATATATTATAGAGGATCGAACATCGGTAAAAGAGAACTAAATGCGATGTATATATGAGAATTATTGCAAAACCTTCGCAATTTCATCGCCGGCTCGTCCTTTGATCTTTATCGTGTTTTATTTTTTTTTAATTATGAAATAAAAAATATATACATTCCCAATTCCCATAAGGTTTATTGTTAAAAGTGGATCTACCAAGCTGCCTGATGCTGCGTAATGCGAGAGAATCAATTTTGCCGAAAAAGGCAAAATTTTACCGCACAATTATATTACTGGTCGAGATTTTAATCCTTCGTTCATGTTTTTTGAAATTTACAATGTCGAAAGTTGAAAACCAAAGCTTCTAGGTTGATTAGTCAAAAAATGACAGTGTTAAATAATTTCGGGCCAATGGAAAGTATACTCGGACGCTCGAAATTTTTACTCCGACTTAATTGTACCCTTTAAAACAAAAAAAAAACGTAATTTAAAAAAAAACTCGGATGTGAAATGAAGAGATAAAATTTTTTGTCAATTTGACTATCGTACTGGTGAATATTTGAACAGTCCATTAGTTTTTGAGTAATTTTTACAATTGGAGTAAAGGAAAATTTTACGGCACAATTATATTACGAGTTGACATTTCAACACCCGATGAAATTTTTTTGCAATTCAGAGTGTAGAAAGTTTAAAACCAAAGCTCCTAGGTTGATTAGTCAAAAAATAACAGTTTTAAATAATTTCGGGCCAACGGCAAGTATACTCGGAGGCTCGAAATTTTTACTCCGACTTAATGGTACCCTTTAAAATTAAAAAAAAAACGTAATTTAAAAAAAAACCCTGATTCGGAAAAAGATAACGTTAAATAAAGGGATAACATTTTTTCTCAATTTGATTATCGCACTGGTAAATATATGAACAGTCCATTTTTTTTTGAGTAATTTTTACAATTGGAGTAAAGGAAAATTTTACGGCACAATTATATTACGAGTCGATATTTCAACACCCCATGTAAATTTTTTGAAATCCAGGGCGTAGAAAGTCTAAAACCCTCCTAGGTTGAGTAGTCAAAAAATGACAGTGTTAAATAATTTCGGGCCAACGGAAAGTATACTCGGAGGCTCGAAATTTTTACTTGTAAAAGGATAACGTGAAATGAAGGAATAACATTTTTTGTCATTCCGGTTATCGCACTGGTGAATGTATGAACAGTCCTTTTTTTTTTTGAGTAATTTTTACAATTGGAGTAAAGGAAAATTTTACGGCACAATTATAACACGAGTCGACATTTCAACACCCCATGGAAATTTTTTGAAATTCAGAGCGTAGAAACTTTAAAACCAAAGCTCCTAGGTTGATTAGTCAAAAAATGACAGTGTTAAATAATTTCAGGCCAATGGAAAGTATACTCGGAGGCTCGAAATTTTTACTCCGACTTAACTGTGCCCTTTAAAACAAAAAAAAACGTAATTAAAAAAAAAGCTCTGATGTGAAATAAAGAGATAAAATTTGTTGTCAATCTGACTATCGCACTGGTGAATATATGAACAGTCCTTTTTTTTTGGAGTAAAACTCCAAATGGAGTAAAACTCCAATTGGAGTAAAACTTCCTATGTAAAAATAATTCGGCTGTGTTACATCGGCGCCTGTAAATTTCATTCGAATTGTGAAAATTACTGAAAAAAATAACACTGTCCATATTAATTAATCGGTATAATGGTGGTTTTCTTTTTTTTTTTGCTACCACGTCTAATTTGATTAAACATCAGAAATATTTTGATGGGAACACACGTATGCTCATAATCCCATTTCACAATCCTATATCCGTCTACTTGTCCGATCGTGATTCGATCTCGTAATCGCTCGACCATTATCGGTTCCCGGACTGCTTCATCGTTCATCAACGAGGGAATTTTTAGCCCTACGCCTGGATTTAGTTGAACTTTTCGAAGGGTTTCTCGACGCCGTCACGTGTTACGCTCGGTCTTTCTGACATATTATATACACTCGACGCACGAGAAAGAGAGCGAGAAAGTTCGAAATATTCTCAGTTCTGAAACGCGTTGGACGTATAAATGTACCGTGAAGTTTGAAGCCGCGTCGTTATACGTATATCTCGACGAGCAAATGCCACGAAAGAAACGAGTAAAAGCAAGAGAGAGAGAGAGAGAGAGATTTTGATGGGCGTGACGGGGTCGACTCCTATGTTCTGTGCGGTTCTCTTGGGCCTGTCTCGCGAGAAGAGAATTGAGAATCAGCTCGTGGAGCCGCTGAGAGATCTGTTGGCTTGTTGGTGGCTTTTGGTCCATCTTTATATATATATATATATATATATATATATATATATATATATATATATATATAATATAGTTGTACAACTGTGACGAGAGTAGACTCTGAGGACGAGGGAGAGCCGCCGCATGGTACGCGTCGGCTTTCCTTCCAAGAAGCAAAAACCGCCGATATTGCCGTGTGTGCACGATACGAGCGGGATCCCCGAAGACTGAGATATGCCTGGTATCGCCAAGAGCCTGTATATTCGCGCTGGCAATTACATTGGAAATTTCTCAACTTCCCTAAATTCGAAAATATATCTTCTTACTATAATAAAGCTGAAGAGTTTGTTTGTTTGTTCGTTTGTTTGTTTAAACGCGCTAATCTCAGGAAATACTTATCCGATTTGAAAAATTCTTTTTGCATTAGATAGTCCGTTTCTTCGGGAAGGCTTTACGCTATATTACTTTACGCTATAATCGTAGGACAAAAATTTAACGCGGGTGAAACCGCAGAGCAAAGCATACATGAATGCAAAAAATTTTGAGCGGTAAAGGCCCGAAATTACAAAACGAAGGAATGAGTGTTAATGAATATTGCGAAAAAAAATCAATGTAACATGTTTTATTGGAAATAATGTAGCCCGGTGTACGGGGTAAGGTTACGAAATTTCGTTGTAGGATTATTGTAACCAGAAAGTACCGAAAAACCATTAATTTGCTAAATTTTTTCAAGAAGAAAAAATGATTCGTAGACTAAAGTAGCCTGTGGAATTCCTTTAATTTACAGGTATAATATATAGATATGGATGCGAGACAATGAGATGGGAAACGATGAGGTTAGCATTACGAATATAATGCCGACTCGAGTGCCTCACAGTGCCGAAGATGAGAAGAGAGACGCCGGCGTCACGGGGCGCGCGTGAACAAGAAAATAGCCAAGATGAGAATATTAATGGTTCATGTATGGTCACGGTAGACCACGAGATTTGTCGTTGCCGTGATTTATCACCGTAGATAGAGACAGAGAGAGAGAGAGAGAGAGAGACTGAGAGAGAGAGAAGTCTTGACTCTTTGAGTATCAACACACTCGTTCGCATCCCCAGGACGATCCGCTTCTCGGATTGTATTTTCATATTATATTATTTTATGGTATATAAAGTTGGGGAGATTGTGTAGAGAATTTTTTTTTCTCTTCATATTTCCTCCGAGTCAATGGGAAAAGATTGACAAAAACTTTGGACTTAAACCGACTGCAGAATTTACTCCAAAACTTTGTGTGTTTTACGTTTCACCATTCGTCGTGTATAATATCACCATTTTATCTTAACTTTTCAACTTTCATCATCGCTGTACGAAATTGCGCGTTTCTCGCATTAAGGGAGGAAATAGGGTTAGGACAGCGTTTTCTCAATGATTTTCATGAATTTTTTTATAGTATAAAAAATGAATATAATTTATTGAAACTTTGAGAATATTTTATACATATATTTAAGTATATACTATAAAATTTTTGAAGAATTTCATTGAAAAACACCGGAAATATTAGCGACCCCATATTGCAAGTCACAATCAGACTAAGCATTTTGCGTACATTCTGGAAGCCGCAATTTTCATCCGAAATCAAACGAGGTTGGAATTTACTTTTATTATATGTCTCTCTTCTATATGAACCTAAATGCTATCAAAGAAATAGAAAATTGAATTTTTTACAGGGGTCAAAACAAAAAAGCATGATTTTTTGCCATTTTTTACAACTTTATTTGCGAAAAAAAAATTATTTCAAATAATGATAATATTCCGATTTCAGGTTCATATAGAGCGAAATACTATGAAGAAAGTAACTGCCAATTTTCAAAACGATTGCTTCAAAACTTTTCAAACTAGCGTGTACGCAAGTTCAAAAAAAGTCGTTTTCAGAAAAACGCGTTTGAGAAAATAGTACGCTCGGGGCCTGAAGGAAAGCGTACTCACTTTAGTGGCTTATAACAATAGAACGAGTCGGAATTTACATTAAAAATGTTGGGAACATATTTTTCAATAGTTTTACTAACAATTTATGAAATAAAAAAAAATCGATTTTTCGAACCGTCTAACCCTATTTCCGCTCTTAAGGGGAAGGCTTCGACGATTGAATGTCAGAAAAAACCGTATTTTATTTTCATTTTTATATTTTACGGAAAACAAAAAATCGTATCGAGAATTCCAACTGAGAGATTGTTCAAGAATGCTTCTCTGGTGATGTAAAAAAATATTCAGATCGGTATATAAAAAATTGAAAAAGAAGTTCTATTTTTTAGTATTTTGTTTTATTAAAAAATAAATTATATTGTAAGGTGATAAAAGACAATTAAATATTCCCGCCGTCGCTCATGACGAGTGACCTCGTTTTCGGCTCGTCATTGGCCTACAAAAATTCGTGAAATAACGTCGATTAACGCGCATGACGCGTAAATCTCCTTATCGCCGCGTTCACGTGAGGGGTATAGTCGAACAACTCGGTCTCTTTCGCTCTGGGGACGTCGCCGAAGACGGCTTTCGCATCTCGTTGTGTCCTCGCGATATCTCAAGATATTGAACTTTTTTTATTTTTTATTTTTTTTATCATTTAATATTTCATATTTTATAAATTTTATACTACTCATAAGTTGAAGTTCAATATCTCAAGAAATATTAATCTAAGCAATTGGGTCGATAGGACTTTTTTCGTAGGAAATTAAATTTCCAACAAATTTTTCATTTAAATTTTTTTCGTCAAGTAAATTGTTTCGGAGATAACAGCAAAAAAACGAGAATTTTGGGTAAAAATCAACTTCAGTGACCGGTACCAACTCACCAGTACAATTTACACTTCCGTCGCAAAAGGCACTTTTTTAGATTGTTTTATTCCGAGTAAATCGAAACCAAGAACAATATGATAGCATAAAATGCGGCTCAGTTATAGAAATTTGAAAAAAAAAAAAAAAATTCGATTTACGTGTATTTCAGATGGAAAATCTTCTCACGTTTTGGGAAAGTACGTAGAATTAATATTAAGCGCTGTAACTTTCAGGGAATTTCTTTGTCGACATATCCAACAAAATTTCGGGTGGGGACTGGAAAAAAAAACAAGTTGAAAAAAAAAATCGCCCTAATATACATATATAATATAATCCTTGCTATTAATGATTTTTTAACGACCAGCCCCTTTTTCACGGTAGGAAGAACCCAGGTCTTTCGCACGTCTCGCCCCGGCCTCGACAACTCTCGTTGGTTCTGACAATGGTAGAGAGAAAGAAAAGAGAGAGAGAAAGGGTGAGAGATGAATATACGGCGGACCTTGATGGTCCACCGTGTGGATATTTCCTTTTCTCCTTCCATCCAAGAGTTGCCGTTATACGGGACCAACTAATTGCTATAATTAATTAAATGATTCCTGTAATTATTCGATAACCGGTTAGCAATCGCACCAACGAACGGAGATACGCAAAAATATAGGGGTGTAGAAACAGAGTTACGCGGCGCCATCATCGCTTCTATGGTCGCTACCGTTTTCGGTAAGAGCTTGCGGCACTTTTTTGCTCCCCGAATCTCACCACATCCTCCGCGATACCCTATACAATTCTACAAGGTATCGGGCTATATCATTAAGAAATACGATGGGCCAAAAAAGCTCGCACATTATTTCATTGGACGTTATTAGATTGGACGTATTAGATTCTAATCGATGACGATGTTACATCGATTTCATCGACAAGCAACGTTCAACAAATTTTCCGATAAATCATTGGTGGCGATATATCGGTGAATTTTTTTTTTCGTGTTACAGGCGTTACGGAACGAAATGCAGCGGCTGTTTTCAAGGCATAAATCCACAGGATCTCGTGAGGAAAGCGAGAGACAAGGTTTTCCATTTGAACTGTTTCACCTGTCTCTCCTGCCGAAAGCAGCTGAGCACCGGCGAGGAATTGTACGTTCTCGATGACAACAAATTCATATGCAAGCAGGACTTTCTATCGGGAAAGTCGTCGCAGCCGGACAGTCATCATTCGCACAGTCATCATGGTAAACATATCACGAATTTTAAACGAAATTTCACACTTTTTTTATTATATTGTTATTAGCGTTTTCATCGTGTACACCTTTCAGGTTTTTACGTTCCTTTCACGTTTTTCCCCATTCGTTCAATTCCTCGACAAACCCGCAGTCATTCTTTCCTAGCGCACTATCGCGCGTGGGTCACAGGGAAAGTATGGAAAACCTCGCCGACACAGGCGACTCTTACCGAGTTTCATTTCTGTTACCGTCTGATACCAAGAAAAACTGCTTCGTCCCCACTGCTGTCATTGACAAAATACGAGGGAGGACCCAAAAAAAAAAACGGGAATTTCGTCATAATTTCTTTATTTTTTAATATTTTTACACCAAATTTTGGTCACCTTCAAAGTATTCTCCTTTGACCACAACGCACCTCTGCAAACGATCCTTCCAATGTTCAAAACATTTTTTTAAATTCACTTATCGGGATGTTCTTCAGGCCTTTAGGTAATTGCCAATTTTAAAAACGATTGGTTAAAAACTTTTCAAACTAGCGTGTACGCAAGTTAAAAAAAAGTCGTTTTCAGAAAAACGCGTTTGAAAAAAATAGTACCAAGAAAAACAAGCAATTTGGGGTCGCTAATATTTTATAGTATATACTTAAATCTATATACATATAAATGAATCCCTATTTCCCTTGGTCACGCCATAACTTGAGAACGACTTTACCGATTTCATTCATCTTTTTTTTTCAAGTTTTTTAATACTGTGTAGAAGGTTCTTACGGGAAGAAAAATTAAGAAAATTGCGCAGAAAATTGGAAAATTTCAGAAAACTTCACGACTATTTAACCTTCTCGCGTTTGACAGTTCCCGCGAAGCAAATGTGATTTAATAGATGCATCGGTCGGCATCTATCGATCAAAAAATTCATATATTCATTTCTTAGTGCACAGTCCATTCGATCTGAACGTTTATCCAGTTTTGAGTTTGTTGAGTGAGTTTTTTGAGAAGTGTTTGTTCATCGCAATTAGTTCACCGCAATCACGGCTTATATTAAAAGTTTAATTTAATATCGATTTTTGGTAAGTTTTGATAGACCAACACGTGGTATACATGCTTATACAGAAACACTAAGGGAGTCAATTTTTTATTTTCAGTTACAATAAACACTATGTTTTTGAAATAATTTTGTTTTAAATTATTTATTCCAGTTCGAATTGAATATTCATAGCTCAGACAGGACAACGTCTATCGGGTCAGCTAGTATATTTATAAAATATTCTCAAAGTTTCAATAAATTATATTCATTTTTTATACTATAAAAAAATTCATGAAAATCATTGAGAAAACGCTGTCCTAACCCTATTTCCTCCCTTAATGGCTTATAACCATAGGATGAGTCGGAATTTTCATTTAAAATTTTGGGAATATACGAGGGGGGATAAAAAAAACGGGAATTTCGTCATAATTTCTTTATTTTTTAATATTTTTACACCAAACTTTGATCACCTTCAAAGTATTCTCCTTTGACCACAACGCACCTCTGCAAACGATCCTTCCAATGTTCAAAACATTTTTTTAAATTCACTTATCGGGATGTTCTTTAGGCCTTCCAGCGATTTTTGTTTCACCTCCTCGACAGTGGCAAAACGCTTGATTGCTGCTTTGTTTCGGGGTCGTATCCATAGCACCACGATTCATCATCAGTAATCACCTTGGAAAAAAAGTTCAGAGACCTCTTCGAGCTGATTTTGAACTTGAAAACATGCCTGAAGTCGACGGTTCCTTTGCTCGTCTGTGAGAAGGCAAGGGACAAATTTGGCTGCAACTCTGCTCGTGTGCAAATCTTTGGATAAAATCCTCTGAATTGAACTCCATGATATCCCAGACATCTCACAGAGTTGATCAATGGTTCGGCGACGGTCTTCACGAATGAGAGCATTGATTTTGTCGACGTTTTCGTCACTTCTTGACGTTGAGGGGCGTCCTGAACGGGGGTTGGTTTTCAATTGACATTTCTCCATTTTTAAGGCCGTAGTCTGGCCTAGAGCGAGATTTTTGACGTCATTTCTAATGTGCAATAACGTTTAAACCGTTGAAGTTGTCTCGATGAAAATTTACACGTGCATTTATTGATCTTTAGAGAATACTTGTACATTTTAAAAAAAAATTATTTTAAATATTTTCGTGTAGTTTTTGCCTTGTTGCAACATGGTGCGCCGAAATCGGCGCCCACTCTGGACGATGTTGTATGCATCTGAAAAATATATATATATATATATTCTCAATCTGTATGAGTATTCTGAGCACTGGTAGCAGAATTGGTACTTAAAAAAAATTTTTGACAAAAAGGCGGCCTGTTGAACTTTCATAAATGATATTTCATTATTCGACGAGTTATAAAATGTCGGCAAAATTATTGTTCGACCGAATAAAAAATTTTCTCAAGTACCAATTCTGCTACCAGAGCTCAGAATACTCATACAGATTGAGAATATATATATTTCTTATTTTTCAGATGCACACAACATCGTCGAGAGTGGGCGCCGATTTCGGCGCAGCATGTTGCAGCAAGGCAAAAAACTACATGAAAATATTTAAAATAATTTTTTTTTTTAACGTACAAGTATTCTCTAAGGATCAATAAATGCGCGTGTAAATTTTCATCAAGCCAACTTCAACGGTTTAAACGTTATTGCACATTAGAAATGACGTCAAAAATCTCGCTCTAGACCAGACTACGGCCGTAAAACGTGAAAACCACTCGTAGATTTTGGTTTTACTTAGGGCAGCATCTCCACAAGCAGTCTCGAGCATTACAGTAGTTTCCGCAGCCGATTTCCTCAACAGGAAACGAAATTTCACAGCCGCGCATTTTCGCCGAAATGGAAAAAGTTGTTTCGCTACAAAAAATCCCACGGGCGAACCGATGCACTCACGGCGACGGAACTTCGCACGCTGACTCAGGAGACGTGTCCCCAACGGACACCTGGTCGAGCAATGGGTTCCGCCGCTCTCCCGCCCCGCCGCAGGGCAATTCCCGTTTTTTTTCGGTCCCCCCTGGTATTACCCTTTATTATGTGGAAATGCAGGAAGAAATTATCGGCCCGCGACATTCCAGTATCTAATCTAGTAGCGGAAGAAAAAGAAAAAGATCAGTACATCATAATTTTTGGCCAGAATCGAAAGGCCTCCTTTTTTACTCCCTGCTCTTTTTTTTCCGGCTTTTTCTCTGTCTGTGGGAAGAAAAAAAAAAAAAAAAAAAAAACAAGAAGTCGCGCTTCAACGCGTCGATGAACGAGCTGACACGGAAGAAATGAGAGGGATTTAACAGGGGGTTGGGCAACGGCGAGAGGGGGATTGGAGTCAGTTCACGAGGGTTTACAAATACCGCGTCTATTTCTAATATACTCCGGGTTCTCTCGGATCAGCTCTGTGGCAGCTCATCTCTCTCTCTCTATGTGTTTCAATATTCAAGTTGTTGGAGAAAGAAGAAAAGGTTTGTATATCGGGTATAGGCCCTCTGGTATAAGCTGTGAAAACAGAATTATATATACATATATATATATATATATATATAGAGTAAGTGAGAGAAAGAGAAAAAGGGGCCCGATCGTTTCTTCGCGCATTTATAGCCCGCGCCCAGTATCCCAACTACTCCGGGATCCTTTTCTCAGCGCCCCCGGTCCTCGTATTCTCTCTTCTCGGTCCGATAGAAGTGAGCGTCGAAAGGAGAAGAAATGTGACAGGAGGGGGTAGGGCCCAGCGGGAGGTGTGGGGGGGTTGACAAGCATAGAGTAGGAGGAGAAGAATTGGCCCCCGTCGACAGACTCGAAGGGGCCCACCTCGGAGCGTTTTGTAACCGTGAAACGAACACTACACTGAGGATCGTTACGCAGTCGGTTCTCTTTTGTCGCGCGCCGACACCTCTGGGAATGCTATACCATATTATACATATATGTATATATATACACATTTATATACATACATATATGGTATTATAATGCCACTTCATAAGCATCCATAAGCATTATCGCGTTATAAACGCGTCGATGTGGTCATTTATAAAGATTTTTCCGATAATTTTCCTTAATTCGATGACATCGTTAGTTTTATGTATATACAAGTTAATGAAAGTTCTATGCATAGGAGATTGGATTGGATTAATGGAGATTGTTTGGCTTTTGTCGCAGGTGCTGATTCTCTGATGGGTTCGGGTTCCGAGGACGATGACGACGAGGGCAGCGGACATCATCATCATCATCATCATCACGGCGGAGTCGGTGGCTCTCATTTGGGTTCTCACGGCATTGGACCCGGCGGTCCCGGTGATCAGGTTGTCGGTCACGTTGGTGATTTACCACTTGGAAGTGATTCCTGCAAGCAGGAAGACTCCGAGGATCAAGGTGAGTCAAATGGATTAAACGTTTTGGTTTGATGATGCTGAAGTTTGCATCGTTGGAACGCAACGAAAGTAGGCTTTTAAATTTTCATTTTCAGCATTGCTCTTGCTTCCCGTGTCCATTTAGGCTCAGGTGCCTTGATGGAAACATCAATAAAACGTTTTAACGATTTTTGGCATCGATAATCCCATCTTGAGGTAGTAACTGGGGTCTGGTAAGTTGAGCCAATTTTCATGTTTTTTTGGAGGGCGTTTTTTTGTAGGAAAATAAAAATGAATCGTTTTGGATATTTAGGATGTTTTTATTTACATATTAGAGATACAAAAAAAAAATTTTTTGAAAAAATTTAATAGTTTATTATTATTGTTATTATTGATCGAAGTTGGCACCTCGAAGTTGGCAGCCCGGGTCCTAACTTTTTTTCTACCGAACCGATTGCTTTCAAATTTTAACAGGCTACTCTACACACTTATAGTTCTCGTCGGAACCTCCGAGAAATTTTTTCACCCCTAACTTTTTATTTTACAACCCGTTCTTTGCTAAAATAAAAGGACTTTAGGAAAGAAGGGGTTGTAAAATAAAAAGTTAGGGGTGAAAAAATGTCTCGGTGGTTCCGACGAGAACTATAAGTGTGTAGAGTAGCCTGTTAAAATTTGAAAGCAATGGGTTCGGTAGAAAAAAAGTTAGGACCCGGGCTGACAACTTCGAGGTGCCAACTTCGATCAATAATAATAATAAACTATTAAATTTTATCAAACAAATTTTTGTTTGTATCTTTAATATGTAAATAAAAACATCCTCAATATCCAAAACGATTCATTTTTTTTTCCTACAAAAAAACGCCCTCGAAAAAAGACATGAAAATCGGCTTAAGTTACCAGACTACTACCTTAAGCGGACTTAAGGCCGTAGTCTGGTCTAGAGCGAGATTTTTGACGTCATTTCTAATGTGCAATAACGTTTAAACCGTTGAAGTTGCCTTGATGAAAATTTACACGTGCATTTATTGATCCTTACAGAATACTTGTACGTTAAAAAAAAAAATTATTTTAAATATTTTCATGTTGTTTTTTGCCTTGTCGCAACATGGTGCGCCGAAATCAGCGCCCACTCTTGACGATGTTGTATGCATCTGAAAAAAACAAAATATATATATTCTCAATGTGTATGAGTATTCTGAGCACTGGTAGCAGAATTGGCACTTAAAAAAATTTTTTATTGAGTCGAACAATAATTTTGCCGTCATTTTATAACTCGTCGAATATCCAAAAATGTATGAAATATTAATGAAAGTTCAACAGGCCGCCATTTTGTCAAAAAAATTTTTTAAGTACCAATTCTGCTACCAGTGCTCAGAATACTCATACAGATTGAGAATATATATATTTTTTTCTTTTCAGATGCATACAACATCGTCCAGAGTGGGCGCCGATTTCGGCGCACCATGTTGCAACAAGGCAAAAAACTACATGAAAATATTTAAAATAATTTTTTTTCTAACGTACAAGTATTCTCTAAGGATCAATAAATGCACGTGTAAATTTTCATCAAAACAACTTCGACGGTTTAAACGTTATTGCACATTAGAAATGACGTCAAAAATCTTGCTCTAGACCAGACTACGGCCCTCAGCTGATTTTCATGTCTTTTTTGGAGGGCTTTTTTTCGTAGGAAAATAAAAATGAATCGTTTTGGATATTTAGGATGTTTTTATTTACATATTAAAGATACAAAAAAAAATTTCTTTGAAAAAATTTAATAGTTTATTATTATTATTATTATTGATCGAAGTTGGCACCTCGAAAAAAAAACGCGTGGATGGCCCCGATGATTTTGGCTCTTGATGTTATCTGAAATCCAAAAACTCTTGATAATTCTCAATCTATAGACATGTCATTCTGGTCGGAACTACTGAAGTTAAACCAATTCCAATTATCCAATTTCATGGATAAATAACAAAATGGCGGACTTTGGAAGAAAAAGTCCTTTTATTTTAGCAAAGAAGGGGTTGTAAAATATAAAGAAATTTAACTTCAGTAGTTCCGACCAGAATGACACGTCTATAGATTAAGAATTATCAAGAATTTTTTATTTCAGATAACATCAAGAGCCAAAATCACCGGGGCCACCCACGCACTTTTTTTTCGAGGTGCCAACTTCGATCAATAATAATAACAATAATAAACTATTAAATTTTTTCAAAAAAATTTTTGTTTGTATCTTTGATATGTAAATAAAAACATCCTAAATATCGAAAACGATTCATTTTTTTTTCCTACAAAAAAACGCTCTCCAAAAAAGACATGAAAATCGGCTTAAGTTACCAGACTACTACCAATCGTGTAAAAACTCTATATTCGTTGCGTTCCAACGATGCAAATTTCGACGTTATTTGGAATGTGATTTTCCGGAAATATTTCATCTCGACGCGTCGATTTCTCGTTGAGATGCACGCAGGCATCACCTTGTATATTTATCCTAGAATGGACTCTGTTATTATATTATATCCCAAGTTCTTCTTGCACTTTGTGCGGCCTCTTGATGAAAAAAAAAAAAAAAAATATGCTGACAATGCTCCAAAGAGCTTTCCTTCCACTTTTTTTTTCTTCCTTCCTCCACTCTCTTCTACGTGTTTCATGCACTTACGCATACACTCTTTTTCTCTCGGGGGGGCTGAGTTACACGTACATAACTTTTCGAACAAGCAGAAGGGCTGCCGAGTGAAAATAAGAGCGAATCTCTTGGTCTCTCGTTCTATCCAAGCGGTTTCGTTACAAGGGTGTCCTCTTCGAAGGGTGCCCCGTTGTGCGGCGTGACACTGTCCAAACATTTTCTTTGTCCGGTGGTTAAGACTTCCCCGCTTGGCTGTCTGTCGCTCGCTATATACACCGGATTATCGGAGACCCTATATATAGAGATCAGCATTCGGCCAGGAGAGAGAGAGAGACAGAGAGGGAGAAAAGAGTGTGAGAGCTTCATAATAATCCTTCAGAGTGGGGTTTTTGAACGCTTCAGCACTCCCCATGCTGTTGTTGCTGAATCGACGATACCCGCCGATGGGTTACGGATATACATTACCGTTGTACTACTACGCATCTGTATTTATACATAATAATGCTCCGCGGTGAGGTAATTCAATGATCATGTCAATGATCGAGAACTTTTTTTTGAGTGTAAGAGAACGAAAAATGCTGTTGAGCACGAATATACTTTTTGGCATAGAGAATTCGGTGCCGTAGAAATAAGCAATGATGTTTATCGTTGATTACAATGCCGGGTAGTATTTTCATAAAATCTCAAAAAACAAATGACAATTTCGCTATAGTTCTCCCTCAAAATTCCAGTATGTCTTTGTACATGTCAGAATTATTGCAGAATTTTCGTTTGACACATTTTGGAATTAGGGGTAAGAGGATGTTCATAGTAAAAAAATGATAATTTTGATGACTATCGTTACGATGATATCGTTGATTAGAATGCTGGGCACTATTTTTGTAAAATCTCAAAAATAAATGACAATCTCGCTACAGTTCTCCCGTAAAATTCCAGTATGCCATCGCACGTGTTATTATTATTGCAGTTTGGAATTAAAGGTGGTATGGAGAAATTCGCAAAAGTCGATGGTCCAACTTTGAAGATCTATGAAAAATCGAAAAAAAATCGTAGCTCAATAAATGAAGCGCCATTTTGAAGGGTAAACGGTTAAGAAAAGAATGAGCACAGAGCGGGGTTCCAACTCCATCGGGAAGCAACGTTACAGTGATTTTAGTGAAGCCACTTCTTTTTGCGCCGAAATGCAAAAAAATTTTGAATTTTCAAATTTTAGAACGCTGTATCGATGTATTTTGACTCGCTGATTACTAATTCAGTAACTATTTCCTTGCGAAACTCGAAATTTCATTGAGAATCGTTTAGAAAGTGATGCTTTCGATTTCCACGTTTTTCTCATTGATATTTTGAGATTTCGACTAAAACTCGGGGTTGTTCGTAATCAGCGGAAAATTTCCGATCGAATAGGGTATCGAAACATTGAAAAAAGAGAAAAAAAATGTTTGTAATTTTTTCCCCACCTTTTCGAAAACCTAAAAATCTCGAAATTTCAAATGGCCATAACTTGGCTCCCGTTTCATCAATTTTGGGTTTTAACGAGTGTTTTCAAAACGTCTCGAGTAGACTTAGAGAATCGATTTTGGATCATCTCGATATCTCAATTATTGTAGTCGTGAGAGCAGGTTGAAAATCGAAATCGCAGGGCGAAAGAAATGAGAAGGGATATGTATGGAGAAATTCGCAAAAATCGATGGTCCGACTTTAAAAATCTGTGAAAAATCGAAAAATAATGATAGCACCATGATTCAAGCGCCATTTTAAAGGGTGTTCGATTACGAAAAGAATGAGCACAGAGTGGGATTCCAACTCCATCGGGAAGCAACGTTACAGCGATTTTAGTGAAGCCACTTCTGTTTGGCAGAAATGCAAAAAAATTTGTAATTTTTTAATTTTCTTTTAGGACGTTATATCGATGTATTTTGACTCGCTCATTACTAATTCAGTACCCGTTTCCTTGTGAAACTCGAAATTTCATTGAAAGTCGTCGAAAAAGTGATGTTTTCGATTTTCGCGTTTTTCCCATTGATATTTTGCGATTTCGACTAAAACTCCACATTATTCGTAATCAGCAGAAAATTTCGTTTGGAATTAAGGTTGGGAGGGTGTTCACAGTAAAAAAAATTATAAATTTGATGACTATTATTACGATGGATACCGCGTCATTGCCGTGAGCAATAATTCAAGTTTATCGGAGTTTTCCACAAGTTTACACATCGATTGCTCGGTTTATAACGATTGAATCCCCGGACAATATAAACAAAAAAACGCAAATGGGCAATAATATTCCGACTCTGTCTGTTTCCTCTCTCTCGGTCTCGCCGTTTGATCGATAACGAAGGTTCGCTCGACGGAGATCCGGAAACGAGGGACAGTCAAACGGAGAACAAGAGTCCGGACGGTGGAGCGGGTGGTGGTAGCGGTGACGGTGGTGCAGGCTCTAAGAGACGAGGTCCCAGAACAACGATAAAAGCTAAACAGTTGGAGATATTGAAGACGGCTTTTTCGGCAACGCCAAAACCCACTAGACACATCAGGGAACAACTTGCGAAAGAGACCGGATTGCCCATGAGAGTGATACAGGTAATTCGTTGTTTATGATCGATTATTAATTGAGAAACGACGGGAATTAATCGAGATCGAACAAAAACCTTTAATTATCATTGCCTTTGCGTCAGGTCTGGTTTCAAAACAAAAGGAGCAAAGAACGTCGATTGAAGCAACTGACGTCGATGGGCCGAAGTCCATTTTACAATGGTTCGCGCAAGATGAGAGGTTTTCCCTTAAATTTGAATCACGGACCGCTCGGTGGCGAGGACATACCACCAGCTGGATTTCCCTATTTTCCCGCTGACAAGTTTGAGTTTGGTTACGGAGGACCGGTGGCCTTTCATCATGAATTCTTCGGGGCTCATCCGCCTCCTCATCCGCACGGGCCACCGTTTCCCGGTCCCGGCAATCCCGGCGGTGAGTAATCAATTTCGTATGATTGGGAGGCCGTGGCAATTTATTCAATAACTCGTATAGTTCCACTTTGGTATCCGGAAATGCCGAGGAGGATATAGCCTCGGTTTCGATGGTTAATGACTATACTTGACGACAGTGAATAATGACTGTCTTCGAGGAAAATATATTGTTAATTACTAGAATCTTATCTGCTAGTGTTGCGTTGGAAATGGTTCCCGGATTAAATTTTGATTATTATCGGAATTTCATGATCTTTACTTCCTCGTGGAAGAAATTTTGCTCGCACCATAACTATTATTATTCATAATGTTTTTTTAACAACAAAACTCTTTAGGCTTTCGTTCGAGAATATAAAAAGCAATGCAAAATTGAGTTGACGGATAGCAACAATTTAATTGACGGATTGTTGATGGGTGACTAAAAAAAAGTAGGATGATTTAATATTTCGGCTTGTGTACGACGGATTCGGAGATGGAAAAACGGTGCGAATTTTTCTGAAATTAGTTCCCAATTTGTTCGTAACAGGTCTCGATCCCGCGAGTATAGCCGGAATGGCCGCTGCAGCGGCAGCGGTCGCCGGCGAATATCCACCACCGGGTGCCGCTGGAGGACCACCGGAATTTCTCACTGGTCCACCCGGTCAGGGATCTCAGCCACCGACGGGCGGCAGTCCCGGCGAATTTCTCGCGCCTCCCGGTAAATATTCAAGTTTTGTTTTTTAAGTAAATATAAGGAGGGGAGAAATTACATTTTAAAATTCGAATCTAATGGTAAATTCGTAAATGAATAATGGCAAAGACACAAATGGTGGAATATTTCGTGTCTCACATGTTTTTTACATCGAATTTCAACTCGGTCGGCTCGGATATTCCCCGGGTGCAAATTTTCGTTTAAATATCCAATCGTTTCTTCTAATGCGCGTCACTTTGATTTGGCCATTTGAAATTTTGAACTTCCAACATTGGATTTAAGATCAGTGATTTCCAAAACCTACAGATAGAAATTTTCAATTGTTTGAATAATTTTTTTTCTAATTGCTCGGTCATAGTAATTGCGGTATTTTGAATTTTGGAATTTTCACGTTGGATTGGAAATTAGTAAGATATATTAGTGGCCCGTTATGGCCACGCGAGGGGTTAATATCTATTAACCCCTCGCGTGTCATTTGTTAAAATCTCATTTGTTAAAATCCATACGGAGAGAATTCTTTATGGACAAAATTTATTTGCGAAAATATATTATTTACATTAAATATAAATGATATTTATTTCAGCGGTAAGAAAATTATATATATTTTCGCATATAAATTTGCGTATAAGTTTTTTTTTTTTTTAAGTAAATGTAAAGAGAGGAGAAATGCCATTCTAAATTCCGAATCTAATGGTAAATTCGTAAATGAATAATGGCAAAGACACAAATGGTGGAATATTTCGTGTCTCACATTTTTTTTACATCGAATTTCAACTCGGTCGGCTCGGAAATTCCCCGGGTGCAGATTTTCGTTTAAATATCCAATCGTTTCTTCTAATGCGCGTCACTTTGATTCGGCCATTTGAAATTTCGAACTTCCAACATTGGATTTAAGATCAATGATTTCCAAAACCTACAGATAGAAATTTTCAATTGTTTGAATAATTTTTTTTCTAATTGCTCGGTCATATTGATTGCGGTATTTTGAATTTTGGAATTTTCACGTTGGATTGGAAATTAGTAAGATACATTAGTGGCCCGTTACGGCCACGCGAGGGGTTAATATCTCATTTGTTAAAATCCATACGGAGAGAATTCTTTATGAACAAAATTTATTTGCGAAAATATATTATTTACATTAAATATAAATGATATTTATTTCAGCGGTAAGAAAATTATATATATTTTCGCATATAAATTTGCGTATAATTTTTTTTTTTAAGTAAATGTAAAGAAACGAGAAATTCCATTCTAAAATTCGAATCTAATGGTAAATTTGTAAATGAATAATGGCAAAGACACAAATGGTGGAATATTTCGTGTCTCACATGTTTTTTACATCGAATTTCCACTCGGTCGGCTCGGAAATTCCCCGGGTGCAAATTTTCGTTTAAATATCCAATCGTTTCTTCTAATGCGCGTCACTTTGATTCGGCCATTTGAAATTTCGAACTTCCAACATTGGATTTAAGATCAGTGATTTCCAAAACCTACAGATAGAAATTTTCAATTGTTTGAATAATTTTTTTTCTAATTGCTCGGTCATAGTGATTGCGGTATTTTGAATTTTGGAATTTTCACGTTGGATTGGAAATTAGTAAGATATATCAGTGGCCCGTTACGGCCACGCGAGGGGTTAATATCTCATTTGTTAAAATCCATACGGAGACAATTCTTTATGGAGAAAATTTATTTGCGAAAATATATTATTTACATTAAATACAAATGATATTTATTTCAGCGACAAAACATTACATATTGTTTACATTAAATACAATTGACATTTATTTCAGCGGCAAGAAAATTATATATATTTTCGCATATAAATTCGCGTATAAATTTTTTTTCTTTCTTTTGGCGGATTTGTGCGGAAGGCACGCTCGGTTTATGTACATAAAAATTGTATGTAGTATGTATATCTGATAACAAGTATTATGCCTAACATATGCTAATTATTCGGACGATATAAAAGACACGCTGAACGAAGAACGGAGCACAGAGGCATCGGCTCTCCAATATATGTATATATACATACATATATATAATCCGATTTACATATATACATGTATGCGAGTCTATACATACATATAGAATAATCTACTTGCTCGTCGTTAGGTTTTTGTTATTCCAACCGAGACTCTCTCGTGTAAGCGTGTGCCTATCTGTTATTGCTGTTTGCGTTCTCAGGTGGCGGACAGGGTAATCCCAGTGGGGGAGGAAACGGCGGCGGCGGTCCCGGCGGCGGAAGCGGGGGCGGCGGTGGCGGCGGTGGTTTTCCCGAGCCGCACCAGATGCAGAGCGAGGGCCTCGTCTGGTAGAACGGGTTTACGTTTAATTAATCTCTCGGCTTTCTCGTCGCAATCCATCCGGACTCGATTATGCGCGAATAAACTGAACGAAAAAAGAAAAAAAGTGTGCGGGCGCGCGTGTGGTGTATCGCCGAGAGACGGTCACGAGCGAGGGCTTTGGGCAAGGAGATGAAATCAAACGGACGAACTGTAAAATTGTGCCGACTCAAAATTTCTACTGAGATTTTTGACGTCATTTTTAATGTGCAATAACGTTTAAACCGTTGAAGTTGTCTTGATGAAAATTTACACGTGCATTTATTGATCCTTAGAGAATACTTGTACGTTAAAAAAAAAAAAAATTTTTAATATTTTCATGTAGTTTTTTGCCTTGTTGCAACATGGTGCGCCGAAATCGGGCGCCCACTCTGGACGATGTTGTGTGCATCTGAAAAAAAAAATATATATATATTCTCAATCTGTATGAGTATTCTGAGCACTGGTAGCAGAATTAGTACGTAAAAAATTTTTTTGACAAAATGACGGCCTGTTGAACTTTCATTAATGATATTTCATTATTCGACGAGTTTTAAAACGTCCGCAAAATTATTGTTCGACTCAATAAAAAATTTTTTAAGTACCAATTCTGCTACCAGTGCTCGGAATACTCATACAGATTGAGGATATATATATATTTTTTTTTTCAGATGCATACAACATGTTGCAACAAGGCAAAAAACTACATGAAAATATTGAAAATAATTTTTTTTATTAACGTACAAGTATTCTCTAAGGATCAATAAATGCACGTGTAAATTTTCATCAAGACAACTTCAACGATTTAAACGTTATTGCACATTAGAAATGACGTTAAAAATCTCGCTCTAGAGCAGACTACGGCCTTAATAAAAAAGGAGGTTGAATGAGAAAGATTTGGAAAAAAAACAAAACAAACAAAAAACACTCGTGTCGCGCGGTATCTTTTTTTTTCCCTTTGTTCTATTCCACTTTGCCAACTACTTTGTTCGCGTGAAATAGCATAAATTATCACGAATCGCGTTATATATTACTGATAATTTAAAAAAAAATTATTGTCATTATTATTGAGCATTCACTATAGCTGCTATTTTCACTTGTATTATTATTATTATTATTATTATTATTATTATTATTATTACTATTAAAAAAATATATATTTTATTGCTATATTACTGTCTGTGAATATTTGCGAATTTATGGGGTGAAGAATCCTTTAAGCATTATATTAATTTCCGTGTATATAAAATTTGAAAGATACTCGTTCCTTTTTTCTTTCCATACCGGTGGTAATTTGTTTTTCTGTCCCGCGGATCTCTTCGTACCCTTCCCATAAAAAAAAATCGTGGCTTTTACAGTCATTGTGCTGTGCTAAAATCTGAATGTTCGGATTTTTTGGCAAAGAATAAATAAAATTGGATATGGTTGGGTTGTACGAATAGAAACGTCGAGGATAGACGGAGAGGTGCGAGACATTCGGACGTATATATAAATTTATATATACTGAAAGATAATGTTGTCATCGAGAAAGAAGAAAGAAAAAGAAAAAACATATAAATATAGGATATAATTGTGGGTGGGTGGTACGGCGAAAAAGTGATAAAGAGAGTCAAATGTTAGGGCGCGACTATCAATGTAAATATTAAAAAGACAAAAATAACAAAACGAAAAAAAAATCCCGAAAAAACCGCCGAGAAACACGTGCACGCGTTTATAGTATATTATGTATGTATATATATGTGTATATGTGTTTGATGGTGAAAACGATAAAAACGTTTGACGGCAGAGAAAAAAAAAAGCTGTGGCAATAGAGAGAGAAAGAAACGACAAGTCGTACTATGTATAATATTAGACGTCCAAAGGTACACCCTGCAGAGACACTATTATTATTATTATTATTATTATTAAATGACATGCATATATTAAATACAGCTCGATGAAACATCCTGTTCCGCCACCGATGCATTACCATTATGAATATTATATAATAAACCACCTCGTATTTCCGTATAAACATCACGAGTCTCGTTCACTCATTCGCTGCGTCCCCTAATTTTTGTCTTTCTTTCCCAAAAGCTTTTCTCCAGGATAATTGGGATCGTCCCGGTGACAAAAATTTCGAAGCGAATCTCCAAATATCCGGTAAGTAGACAAATTTTGATCCACGAAGCTTTAAGGGGGGAAGTAGGGTTAGGACTGCGTTTTCTCAATGATTTTCATGAATTTTTTTATAGTATAAAACATGAATATCATTTATTGAAACTTTGAGAATATTTTATACATATATTTAAGTATATACTATAAAATTGTTATACATATATTTAAGTATATACTATAAAATTTCAGCGACCCCATATTGCAGGTCACAATCAGACTCAGCATTTTGCGTACATTCTGGAAGCCTCAATTTTCATCTGAAATCAAACGAGGTTGGAATTTACTTTTATTATACGTCTCTCTTCCATATGAACCTAAATGCTATAAAAAAAATAGAAAATTGAATTTTTTACAGGGGTCAAAACAAAAAAGCATGATTTTTTGCCATTTTTTACAACTTTATTTGCAAAAAAAAATTATTTTAAATAATGATAATATTCCGATTTTAGGTTCATATAGAGCGCAATACTATGAAGAAAGTAACTGCAAATTTTCAAAATGATTGGTTGAAAACTTTTCAAACTAGCGTGGACGCAAGTTAAAAAAAAGTCGTTTTCAGAAAAACGCGTTTGAAAAAATAGTATCAAGAAAAACAAGCAATATGGGGTCGCTAATATTTTTTTATAGTATAAAAAACGAATATAATTTATTGAAAGTTTGAGAATATTTTATACATATATTTAAGTATATACTATACAATTTTTTTTACATATATTTAAGTATACACTATAAAATATTAGCGACCCCATATTGCAGGTGACAATCAGACTCAGCATTTTGCGTACATTCTGGAAGCCGCAATTTTCATCTGAAATCAAACGAGGTCGGAATTCACTATTATTATATGTCTCTCTTCTATATGAACCTAAATGCTATCAAAAAAATAGAAAATTCAATTTTTTACAGGGGTCAAAACAAAAAAGCATGATTTTTTGCCATTTTTTACAACTTTATTTGCAAAAAAAAATTATTTTAAATAATGATAAGATTCCGATTTTAGGTTCATATAGAGCGCAATACTATGAAGAAAGTAACTGCAAATTTTCAAAATGATTGGTTGAAAACTTTTCAATCTAGCGTGGACGCAAGTTCAAAAAAAGTCGTTTTCAGAAAAACGCGTTTGAAAAAATAGTATCAAGAAAAATAAGCAATATGGGGTCGCTAATATTTTATACTATATACTTAATCCCTTAACGACTTATAACAATAGAACGAGACGGAATTTCCATTTAAAATTTTGCGAACTTATTTTTCAATAGTTTTACTAACAATTTATGAAATTTAAAAAAAATCAATTTTTTGAACCGTCTAACCCTATTTCCCCCCTTAAGGGAGGAAATAGGGTTAGGACAGCGTTTTCTCAATGATTTTCATAAATTTTTTTATAGTATAAAAAATGAATATAATTTATTGAAAGTTTGAGAATATTTTATACATATATTTAAGTATATACTATAAAAATTTTTTACATATATTTAAGTATACACTATAAAATATTAGCGACCCCATATTGCGGGTGACAATCAGACTCAGCATTTTGCGTACATTCTGGAAGCCGCAATTTTCATCTGAAATCAAACGAGGTCGGAATTTACTATTATTATATGCCTCTCTTCTATATGAACCTAAATGCTATCAAAAAAATAGAAAATAGAATTTTGTACAGGGGTCAAAACAAAAAAGCATGATTTTTGCCATTTTTTACAACTTTATTTGCAAAAAAAAATTATTTTAAATAATGATAATATTCCGATTTTAGGTTCATATAGAGCCCAATACTATGGAGAAAGTAACTGCCAATTTTCAAAACGATTGGTTGAAAACTTTTCAAACTAGCGTGTACGCAAGTTCGAAAAAAGTCGTTTTCAGAAAAACGGGTTTGAAAAAATAGTACCAAGAAAAACAAGCCATATGGGGTCGCTAATATTTTATAGTATATACTTAAATATATGTCCAAAAATTTTACAGTATATACTTAAATATATGTATAAAATATTCTCAAAGTTTCAATAAATTATATTCATTTTTTATACTATAAAAAAATTCATGAAAATCATTGAGACAACGCTGTCCTAACCCTATTTCCTCCCTTAATGGCTTATAACAATAGAACGAGTCGGAATTTTCATTTAAAATTTTGAGAACATATTTTTCAATAGTTTTACTAACAATTTATGTAATTTAAAAAAAATCGATTTTTTTAACCGTCTAACCCTATTTACTCCCTTAATGGCGCTCACCACGATCAACAGTCAGAGAAGCGTATTTTATTTTGCGAAAAAAAAGTCATAAAACAAATATTCGGATCGGTATTTACCGCACTAAGGGAGGTACTTTTTTTCTTATCAAATATTTGTTTTATTTTGGAAGAAGCGGCACATTCGGAAATTCAATTTTCTTCGCCATTGTGTTAGAACTTGCTTCGTGAATTGAAATTAAAGAATTTTCGTTCACTACTTTCCCTCGATACGAAGTTCCAAATCTTCGGTTCAACGGAGGGCAGAACCTGGTTTTTAGTACTCTTTAAACTCTTAAGATGAACCCGACGAAGGGTGAAAATTTGTACTCAACGTATAGCGCGGATATTTGTCGAAGTAAGGGCGCATTTAAAAAAAAATTAAATCAAAGACTGATTATCGCCGATCGATCGTAATAATTCTATATATCGACGAGCCTGTTCGTTGCTTTTCATTGGCATCACTGCACCCTACGAATCGTCGACTGCACTCGATCGCTACACCAGCAATATTTATAGAGAGAGAAAGAGAGGGGTAGGTACAAGGAATATGGGTGTATAAGAAATCGTTTCGCTGGTACAGCACCCCCGCGAGCATCCCCTTAACATCGTTACAGACTCCGATTCCCCTGCCGTTCGGCTGTTGTGTACAGTAAAACCGAAAGACTGTCTCGGACATCTGGTGAATTCGATTTTGATGTGTTTCGAGGCTACGGGGGGTCGCGCGCCGTACCCCCGGACTTTTGTACAACCGCCTTCTTCTTCTCATCTCTCTCTCTCTCTCTCGTCATATAATCGAGTAGTGTATCAAGTGTGTGTATACCCGGGGAATCGAGAGAACGAGCGGGGGTGCGAGCGCTCTTCGCGAAGGAGCTTCTGTTATATCCGCGCTCACGAAGCGAATTCCCCGCGGGGGATAAACGCCCGGCGTACTACCGATTTGTCCCTATATACGAGGTTTGTTCAAAAAGTATCGCGAATTTTGAATTTCCGCGGGCTACGTATATTCGAATTTCGATTTTTTTGTGGCGTTATATTGGTACTCGTGTTCCTCACTTATGTTGAAAAAATCGGCCATTTTGAATGTTTAGTTAATTGTTGACTGCTGTTTTGGTTAGACGTGTTTTGGCTTGTCTTTGATTTTTGCCTATTCCAAAAAATGGATCAAAAAATCTGTATCAAATTTTGTTTTTCACACAAAATTTCATCCAGATTCTTTGATCGATTTTTTGGAATAGGCAAAAATCGAAGACAAGCCAAAACACGTCTAACCAAAACAGCTGTCAACAATTAACTAAACATTCAAAATGGCCGATTTTTTCAGCATAAGTGAGGGACACGAGTATCAATCTAACGCCATAAAAAAATCGAATCTCGAATATCCACGTAGAAAAATTCTAGTGGCCGAGCGTTGGGCCAATACTGGTTGCCGTAGTGCTGGTACTGGCTGCCAGTATTGGGCCAGTACAGATTCGGTACAGGAGTGTAATAGCAGGCCGTTATACTGGCACCAACGGTCGTGCCAGTACCGGTTATTTAATTGCCCCGAACTTTGGTCCGGACTTTGGCCCGGAATTTGGCTCTGACTTTGGACCAGACATTGGCCCAGACTTTGGCCCGGACTTTCGCCCAGATCTGACAAACTTCTGGCTTACTACTGGCACCAACGGTCGTACCAATACTGGTTATTTCATTGGGCCGGATCTTGGCAGACGATTTTGCCGACGGTGCAAATTACATCTCAGCGAGAAATGGCAAATTAAATAGATATCGAATCGACGTCTTTTAGACACTTTTGGCGTCTAGTGGACGCCGATCCAATGTCTATTTAAATTCTATTTCTCTTTGGGAGTAATTTATATTTCCTTTTACCACGTTACCAGATGTTTCCCGAGCAGCACACGTACGTCCAAAGGATGTACTTTGGCCGTAAGGACGTTCTTCGGATGTTTTTTAGGACGTCCTTTGGATGTCTGTGTTGTTTGGGTTGTTTATGCATAAATGTTTGATAATTAAATGCACTTGATATATACTAAATACTCGGAGTAGTTTTCATTAATAAGAGACGAAGTACATATACAGTAGGGTGGTTCTTAATTTGGTGATGTTGGAAATTCTTTGGTATTGTTCCTCAAAAGTAATCAACATATCTAGAAAAAAAATTGGGCGCAAGCGGAACTTTGTCCAATAATTCTAACCTACCCCACCGAGCTGTCGAATTTTTATATGAAAAAATGCATGCATTCAAAATTTTGTTAAGAAAATTGTTTATTATTTCAAAACTATTTATGATAAAAGAATTTTATATAACATTTTTGTAGGAAATATAATGCTCTACAAAAAAGGTATCTTGTGAAATTCTCGTGAATCTAATGTTTATCACGTAATTAGCAAAAAACTGTCATCATTTATTCCAAAAGTCGATCATTATGGTCAAAACAGGAGTTTGACGTCGAATAGCTGCAATTTATTTTTCGTATGTATAGCAGATTATGAAGAAATACGTAGCGCACTCAACAATCAAATGTAAACAATATTCAAATTATCAATTTTATTGTGAATTATAATGAATGATGTCATATATTTAAAAAATCAACTTACAATAATGAATTACATCGGTTGGATCAAAGTTGCTTTGTTAATATCAGGATATTTTTTTTTATATTCTTCTATTATTTGTACAATGAATTGTTTCTGATCTTCGTCATAAGTGAGACGATCATTGTACTCTGTAATAAGTTTCACTCCTCTTTCTGCAACATCGTTAACCACTTTAATTCCTTTAACTATTTTTAAGCCTTGTAAATAATTTTCATTAGAAATCCACTCGCTCACATCGATATCAAAAAATGAGGAGTTGATTTTAAATCTTTCGAAAAAGCCATCGATTTGGAACCGATAAAGAAATCAATGTCCTTATCGATCAAAGAAGAAAAATTTATCATGAATGATAATAAAATTGATAAAATTGAAAATTTAAATATCGTTCACATACCGTTATTGAGTGCACTACGTATCTCTTTATATTTCTAATTGCATATGAAGAATACATTGCAGTTTTTCGACGTCAAACTCCTGTTTTGGTCATAACGATGGACTTTTGGAACAAATGATGACAGTTTTTTGCTAATAACGTGATAAATATTAGATTCACAAGAATTGTACGAGATACCTTTTTCGTAGAGCATTAAATTTCCTATAAAAACACAATATAAAATTTATTTATCATGAATAGTTTTGAAATAATAAACAATTTTCTTAACAAAATTTTGAATGCATGCATTTTTTCATATAAAAATTCGACAGCTCGGTGGGTTGGATTAGAACTATTGGACAAAGTTCCGCTTGCGCCCAATTTTTTTTCTGGATATGTTGATTACTTTCAAGGAACAATACCAAAGAATTTCCAACATCACCAAATTAAGAACCACCCTAATATACGTAGCCCGCGAAAATTAAAAATTCGCGATACTTTTTGAACAGACCTCGTATGTATACGTGTGTGTTTTACACATGTGTCGTTACACCAGCTTCGGAAACTCGCTCTTGGACTGAACTCGACTGCGCGCACCCTTCCGCTCGCGATATTCATCCAGCATCAGTAAATATATATATTTATATAAACAGAGTTTACAGGATTTTCTGTAGTTTCATGTTGAATTTTTCTCAATGACCGGGAAACCTCTTTGATATAGATTGTGTCGTTTCCTCTTTATACGCTATTTGCGAACTAGCTTTTGAAAAAAAATTTCATACGGTATTAGAGGATGAGAAAGAATGTTCTAGTTCGAGAGCAATGGCGACAGATGCCAAGTGTATACTCCTTCAGAAAACTCGGCGAATTGATCTTGAAACAGAGGGGACTTGGACGCGACGAAGCCCCGATGAGGGACGAGCCAAAACGCCGCCGAGATACAACACAGGGCAACGGGGTCGACGCTACCAGTCCCACGGGATGAATTCTGCAGGAACCGTCCCGAGAGACTCCGCGATATCTCCATCCCTCTTACGATCGAGATTTTGGCCCCTCGTCAGTCTTGTCATACATTAAATATGTGCGCAAACGCGTTTTATATAATAACGACACCGAGAGACGAAAGGTGCGGATAACGTTACTTGCGAAATGCTAAAAAAAAAAAATGTATACGATTAATGTGTGTATCGATGTTTCTAACGTAATTGACGATGTTTTTTTTTTCGACGTATCGAACGTAAGAGCACAAAAATTGTGGTGGCAATGAGGACAAAAAAGCATTTATTCACCCTGTGAGAACTAGGGGAATGAGGCTAAGGGAGTGAGGATAATATAGGAACGAAGAGAATGTGGGGTGAGCGAAAATGTCATGGTCCGACGCGTTTCAGACTCACGTGGCGGTACACGCGTTGGGTAACGTTGCGCGTGGCACCGTTCCATTTTTTCTTCTCTCTATCCCTCTCTTTCTCTCCCTTTCTCTCTCTCTCTCGGTTTCGGCGAAGAATCGAAAGGAACTCCCGGTTTATAGGGGGCTATAACGTTGCTGCAACTCGTGATGACGTGCGGGCAACCCCTTGCTCGTTGTTTAAAGATGGAGGAGAGGAGCCAGTGCGATAAGAGAAAGGGAAAATTGGTCGCTCGTGCGTTTGTCCGAAGCCTCACGAATCACACGTTCACGATACCCTAGCAAAACTTTTCGATATGCGGGACACGCGGCCACGATCATCTCTCTCGTCTCTCTTTTTACGTATATATATATATATATATTTATTTATAAGCATGTATTGAAGTATAGTATCGGTCCCTGACACTCGTTTCAACCGCTCGAATTACGTTACAAAAGCGTCCATCAATTACAGGGTGCATTGCCACATACGCGCGGGTTATAGGATCATCGTGATACGAATTGTTGCGCAAATGTCGATGGCATTTCTTCGCTCATCCCGATTTGCAAGTACGATTAAAATAATTATATCCGTGCACATGAAAAAATCGATTTTATCGATTTTTTCATCCAAATTTTAAGGGATTTGATTCGATCCCAAGTGTCTCACTGATGAGGACGTTGATGTACTTCTACCGAAATCTCAAGAGATTTTTAATCGCACAGCCTGTTGAAGTATCCTTAAAGGGGGAAATAGGGTTAGGACAGCGTTTTCTCAATGATTTTCATGAATTTTTTTATAGTATAAAAAATGAATATAATTTATTGAAACTTTGAAATTATTTCATACATATATTTAAGTATATACTATAAAATTTTTGAAGAATTTCCTTGAAAAACACCGCAGATATTAGCGAGTCCATATTGCAGGTCGCAATCAGACTCAGCATTTTGCGTACATTCTGGAAGCCGCAATTTTCATCTGAAATCCAAACGAGGTTGGAATTTACTTTCATCATATGTCTCTCTTCTATATGAACCTAAATGCTATCAAAAAAGTAGAAAATTGAATTTTTTACAGGGGTCAAAACAAAAAAGCATAGTTCTGCCATTTTTTACAACTTTAATTGCAAAAAAAAATTATTTTAAATAATGATAATATTCCGATTTTAGGTTCATATAAAGCGCAATGATATGAAGAAAGTAACTGCCAATTTTCAAAACGATTGGTTGAAAACTTTTCAAACTAGCGTGTGCGCAAGTTCAAAAAAAGTCGTTTTCAGAAAAACGCGTTTGAAAAAATAGCAAAATGCTGAGTCTGATTGTGACCTGCAATATGGGGTCGCTAATATCTGCGGTGTTTTTCAAGGAAATTCTTCAAAAATTTTATAGTATATACTTAAATATATGTATAAAATATTCTCAAAGTTTCAATAAATTATATTCATTTTTTATACTATAAAAAAATTCATGAAAATCATTGAGAAAACGCTGTCCTAGCCCTATTTCCTCCCTTAATGGCTTATATCAATAGAACGAGTAGGAATTTTCATTTAAAATTTTGGGAACATATTTTTCAATAGTTTTGCTAACAATTTATGAAATTAAAAAAAAATCGATTTTTTGAACCGTCTAACCCTATTTCCTCCCTTGAAGTAGTAATATATTTTTTTAACTTTAACGAAGTGTTAAGGGTTCAAACGATTGGAAATCTCTCTCTGACGATAAATTTAATATTCTTTTCGCTAAATCTCAAAATATTTCCGATCGAATATGATCTTGATGTAGCTCTAATATCGATAAAATGAATTTTCCATGCACTCCATGAATACTCGATATGTGAGTGCATGTTGAGGAACTCGATCGTTTTTATTTTTCATTCCTTTGGCTTGTAGAACAATGAAACACGTTTAAAGTTACGACGAGCCACTAAAAACCGGACGCTGGTGAGCTACCACTGACTATGTATAGACAGAAGCGAGAACTGACTCAAATGTTAATCCAAAATCCGGATTACTAACCGGAAATGAGGTCCAGCTGCCACGGCGTTTTCCACGACGCTTATATATCGATATTCTAGAAATAATATAGTTGCCAAATGGCTTTACGTTTTTGTAATGTCAATCGGGAATTACAACGAGATCTAACGTGTGCTCGCCGAGTCGAAATTTACCTCTCCGATCGTAACCAACAATGGATGCTTGCGGTTGGTACGCGGCTCTGGCGATCACCCAAGTTAAGCAGCTTTGTCCGAGGTCACTACTTGGATGGGGGATCGCTCAGCCATTCACTGACAGTTTTATTGAGTTTCTGACATAGTAAATACAAGTGAAACTCAGTGAAAACAAAGACGTCTGTATCGACATAGGTTTTCCGTAGTTTCATGGGTACAGGGATGTACAGGGGTGTGGGTAGGGAGTGATAGGAGGGAGAAATGGAAAATAATGGAATTAGAAAGGATCGTAAAATCCCGAAAGAGTATACGTTGGAACGAAGAAAATTAAAAAGAAAAAACTCTCTGATCTCTTAAAACTTATACAAATTTAGGTTCGCAGTTTTTGGGCTTTTCGTTAAATCTTCAAAATCAATAATTGTTCACCTATTTAAATGGATCGGAGGGTAGTTGGCGAGTGTAAACTGTAATTGAGGTTGTTGCGATCTTTTAAAGATGCTGAAAATGCTAAAAACGCTGTTTACGTTGGAACAAGGAAAATAAAAGAGAAAAAACTCTCTGATCGCTTCAAATTTGGATTCTCAGGTTCTGGGCTTTTTGTTAAATCTTCAAAATCAATAGTTTTTCACCTATTTAAATCGAACGGAGGGTAGTTAGCGAGTGCAAACTGTAATTGGGGTTGTTCCGATCTTTTAAAGACGCTGAGAATTCTAAAGACGCTGTTTACGTTGAAACAAGGAAAATTAAAAAGAAAAAACTCTCTGATCGCTTCAAATTTCGATTCTCAGGTTCTGGGCTTTTTGTTAAATCTTCAAAATCAATAGTTTTTCACCTATTTAAATCAAACGGAGGGTAGTTTGCGAGTGTAAAATGTAGTTGGGGTTGTTGTGATTTTTTAAAGACACTGAAAATGCTAAGTGATAGAAGTCACGATGAGTAATGATTCTCGATACAAAAATTTCCATACCGAGATGCTTGTTGTATGTATATTATAATATATATATAGCTGCTGGCTGCAACACATATTATATATACATACGATAAAATGTAAGGTACTGTAAAGATTCGTCTCGTTATTTCTTATCTCCCTGTCCGCTCGTCCCTCAAACGGACCAGTGAGATAAGTAATTGTTATTCAAAATGTACAAGTATAAAGTGTATAGGTTCCATCCTAAATGGTCCACAAGTTTACCCCCGGCCCGTTACTCCGCTCCGAAATCGCGCGCAACCCAAGATAAACTGGTGCTCGTATATAGAGGGGTTGATTATTATAAAGAGCGCGACCGAGTTTGCCGGTGACCTGTCTTTATTTCTCTCTTTGACTGTATATACTTGGAGGGGTTGTTGTACTTCTCTTGCTGCAACTTGCCATCAATTTTTACCTGTACAAATCAAATTTTGCCATTATAAAAATGTCCAGATATTGACTTTATGGTTCGATCGAAGTACTGCTTAACTCGGCCAAGCTCGAAAACGTTTTTATACAATTAATTGTGATCTCGTCCGGCGCTTAAGGGGGAAAGTAGGGTTAGACGGTTCAAAATATCTATTTTTTTTTAATTTCATAAATTGTTAGTAAAACTATTGAAAAATATGTTCCCAAAATTTTAAATGAAAATTCCGACTTGTTCTATTGTAATAAGCCATTGAGGGGGGAAATAGGGTTAGGACAGCGTTTTCTCAATGATTTTCATGAATTTTTTTATAGTATAAAAAATGAATACAATTTATTGACACTTTGAGAATATTTTATATATATATTTAAGTATATACTATAAAATTTTTGAAAAACTTCCTCGAAAAACATCGCAGATATTAGCGACCCCATATTGCAGGTCACAATCAGACTCAGCATTTTGCTATTTTTTCAAACGCGTTTTTCTGAAAACGACTTTTTTCGAACTTGCGTACACGCTAGTTTGAAAAGTTATCAACCAATCATTTTGAAAATTGGCAGTTACTTTCTTCATAGTATCGCGCTCCATATGAACCTAAAATCGGAATATTATCATTATTTAAAATAATTTTTTTTTTGCAAATAAAGTTGTAAAAAATGACAAAAAATCATGCTTTATTGTTTTGACCCCTGTGAAAAATTCAATTTTCTATTTTTTCGATAGCATTTAGGTTCATATAGAAGAGAGACATATAATAAAAGTAAATTCCAACCTCGTTTGATTTCAGATGAAAATTGCGGCTTCCAGAATGTACGCAAAATGCTGAGTCTGATTGCGACCTGCAATATGGGGTCGCTAATATTTTATAGTATATACTTAAATATATGTATAAAAATTTTATAGTATATACTTAAATATATGTATAAAATATTCTGAAAGTTTTAATAAATTATATTCATTTTTTATACTATAAAAAAATTCATGAAAATCATAGAGAAAACGCTGTCCTAACCCTTTATCCGTCCTTAATCCAAATGAGCGTAACTTGACGCGAAATTGGGGAATTACTTCGACAAAAACAATAAATTTTATCGATTTAAACCAGACGAGATTTAAATACGCGAGGAGTTATTCCTCAACGTCATTTGCCCCTCTCTCTCTCTCTCTCTCTCTCTCTCGCTTTTCTACTCCACTCTGTATAACTAATAATTATGTACCATCATCACTATATAGTACAATTAGCACTAATAAAGAACGAGTGTCTGCTTTTACCGACGTCAGTCGCGAGAGACTTTTAATTCGGTGTCGCGTACACCCGGGTGAGCGAGTTCCGTTCATAGAGCATCCCCTTGTACCGGTATAAGTGTATACGGGGGTGTAGCGCGCGCGGTCCAGAGCACGAGCTGGTTTATGGGGGGTGTATACCCGAGCATTGTTGTATAAATAGGTTTCGGCGAGTTAGGGGTTGCCGAACTACCCCGAGGGAGCTGCACATGTCCAAATCGATTATACACACGCCACCCCATAGTACCAGCGTGTACGTAGGCGCAACTCTTGTCTTTCCCTCTCTGTCTCTCTCTCTCTCTCTTTCTCTTCTCCCTTTCAACATATACCAGCTAATAACCGTGTGTCGAGTCTCAATCGTATTCATATATTACAACAAGTGTGCGTATTACTATTTTCCGTTTGTACGCGATTTCCTTCAGCTGATCGGCTGCCGCGGCTTCTGTCTCACTTTTTCAAGCCGAAAGCCGGGTCTTGGTATTTTAGCTCCGGTAGCTCCAACGCACCGTGACGTACTTTAACTCCCTTGGTTTTTGTGGGCCCCCCTTCCCGTTCTGGAGTATTGCCCCGCGGGGCATAACACAACTCGCTTATTTTCAAGCCATTTGCTTCGTAAACGCGCGGGCACACCCGCGCGTTCGCCTCCGCCCGTCTCTGCCTCTGTTCGCCCGACCGCCCACGGCCAATCTCGGATCGACGCTTATAGTTTGCGGAGTATATCCATGCATCACGCATAACGCGCCCGAGACCAGCAGTCCTCTCGATCGAGAGTCAGGAGGACCCCTCTCGATCTCTCTCGCCCAGGGGATGAGGGACACCTAAGCGCTACCGAGACTGAAAAAAACGCGGTTCATCGTAATCGACGGCTATCGTTGAGTCGATTAAGCGGGGATGTTGTAAGCTTTTTGAGAATAATTTCGATTTTTCACCGTCAGCCAAAAGTAAAATGTCGAAATTGAGAGCTTTCTTTGCCATTGTGAGCAAAAAAAAATGAGCTAATCCATTACCATCGCTGTAATTTTTCTTTCCTCACACTTACCCACGTAGAAATTGCCAGTATAATTCTACTGGCCAAGCTTTGGGCCAATATTGGCGGTCAAACTTTGGCCGCCAGTACTGGCCCCGTACTGGCTGACTATCTGACCATACTATGGGCCATACTGCGGGCCATACTACGGGCCGTACTACGGGCCATACTACGGGCCAGTATAAAATACAGTCTTATGCCAGTACCGGTTGAATTCTACTGGCTAAGCTTTGGACCAGTATTGGCGGCCAAACTTTGGCAGCCAGTATTGCTTCAGTACTGGCTGACAATCTGGCCAAGCTTTGGGTCAGTATAAAATATCGTCTTGTGCCAGTACTGGTTGTTAATCTGGCCGCACTGCGGGCCGGTATAATAACCAGATCTGGGCCAAAATAGGCTATGAAATACGGCCAAGCTCTGGCTTCGATACAGGCTTAGTGCTGGGCTATAGAAAATGCCAATACTGAGAGTATTTCACTTTAACAGTTGCGTTCTGTAATGTAATTGTAGATTAGGTTATCCCGATCAAAGGTCCATTATTTTGCAAACAACCAAATTGTTGAATTATAATTTGCCCCGAATTTAAAATTGCATGATTAATACAATATTTTTTAGTGTAATATTTGCTTAATATAGCCTATATTTTATAAACACTTTTCTATAAACATTTAAGTACGAATTTTATACCTGTACATGTACTTGGTCTCTTATTAATAAAAACTACTCCGAGTATTTAGTATATATCAAGTGCATTTAATTATCAAACATTTATGCATAAACAACCCAGACAACACAGACATCCAAAGGACGTCCTAAAAACATCCGAAGAACGTCCTTACGTCCAAAGTTCATCCTTTGGACGTACGTGTGCTGCTTGGGAAACATCTGGTAACGTGGTAAAAAGAAATATAAATTACTCCCAGAGAGAAATAAAATATAAATAGACATTGGATCGGCGTCCACTAGACGCCAAAAGTGTCTAAAAGAAGTCGATTCGATATCTATTTAATTTGCCATTTCTCGCTGAGATGTAATTTGCACCGTCGGCAAAATCGTCTGCCAAGATCCGGCCCAATGGAATAACCAGTATTGGTACGACCGTTAGTGCCAGTAGTAAGCCAGAAGTTTGCCAGATCTGGGCCAAGGTCCGGGCCAAAGTCCGGGCCAAAGTCTGGGCCAAAGTCTGGCCCAAAGTCAGAGTCAAAGTCCGGGCCAAAGTTGGGGCCAATTAAATAACCGGTACTGGCCCGACCGTTGGTGCCAGTATAACGGCCGGCTATTACACTCCTGTACCGAATCTGTACTGGCCCAATACTGGTAGCCAGTACCGGCACTACGGCAACCAGTATTGGCCCAACGCTCGGCCGTTACAATTTTTCTACGTGGGTAGGGGTGGAAATAGGGTTAGACGGTTCAAAAAATCGATTTTTTTTTATTTCATAAATTGTTAGTAAAACTATTGGAAAATATGTTCCCAAAATTAAAAATGAAAATTCCGACTCGTTCTATTGTTATAAGCCATTAAGGGGCGAAATACGGTTAGGACAGCGTTTTTTCAATGATTTTCATGAATTTTTTTATAGTATAAAAAATGAATATAATTTATTGAAACTTCAAGAATATTTGATACATATATTTAAGTAAATACTATAAAATTTTTGAAGAATTTCCTTGAAAAACACCGCAGATATTAGCGACCCCATATTGCAGGTCACAATCAGACTCAGCATTTTGCTATTTTTTCAAACGCGTTTTTCTGAAACGACTTTTTTTGAACTTGCGTACACGCTAGTTTGAAAAGTTTTCAACCGATCGTTTTGAAAATTGGCAGTTACTTTCTTCGTAGTATTGCGCTCTATATGAACCTAAAATCGGAATATTATCGTTATTTAAAATAATTTTTTTTTTCCAAATAAAGTTGTAAAAAATGGCAAAAAATCATGCTCTTTTGTTTTGACCCCTGCAAAAAATTCAATTTTCTTTTTTTTTATAGCATTCAGGTTCATATAGAAGAGAGACAAATGATAAAAGTAAATTCCAACCTCGTTTGATTTCGGATGAAAATTGCGGCTTCCAGAATGTACGCAAAATGCTGAGTCTGATTGTGACCTGCAATATGGAGTCGCTAATATTCCCGGTGTTTTTCAAGAAAATTCTTCAAAAATTTTATAGTATATACTTAAATATATGTATAAAATATTCTCAATGTTTCAATAAATTATATTCATTTTTTATACAATAAAAAAATTCATGAAAATCATTAAGAAAACGCTGTCCTAACCCTATTTTCCCTCTTAAAGAAAGAAAAATGAGGCGGATAAATAAGAATCACGAAGAGATGCAAGAAGAGATCAGAGTGAGGTGAGTGAGTATTTCGATGAAAGATATCGTGAGACCCAAAAGTATGATTGGGGAGGATGACGGAAACTTGACTCGTTCTCATGGACAAGTGAGAACGAGTCAAGCGCCAGTATCTTTCGTTTATTGACGAAACGGTGCCGGACGCACTTGCAGTTTGTTTTTACAGCATTCGGGAAAACTCCGCAACGACACAGACCACTAAATTCACCCTTATGTCGTTGCGTATAACTCCGTCGGCTCGACAAGGACCCTACTAGCATTAAAATTCGCTTTACTACACTCCCCCATCCCTTCAACCCCACGCTATCGTTGTGCTACATGTTTTTTCATCCCCCTCTCGTTCTACCCTCCTCTTGGCTATTACGGAACCACCAGATGAGACTCTGTGCCCGCTTCGACTTTATCGAACTTGCCTAGCGTCCTATTTATACGTAGGAAAGCTGGTAACAAGTATTTTATGTGTGTCATGTGCATCGCAACTTTGAGAAGACTCGAATACAACGATATTATGTTAATCATCCAATGTTACATTGGAAAAAGTACTTTTACACTGACCCCGATAATTCTCAAAAAGAATACCCGTCTGGCTATTTATAGCGGTTACAAATGTAACAGAGAAAAGATGTTCACCAGCGAATAAGTGGATGGATGGCGAGCCGGGCGTCGTTTGCGAGATGAGGCCAATAACCAAGGGGTGCGTACGTCGCTTCGATGCCTAATACATTTTGGTGGCTCGGAGAAAGGAGGACCATTGAACGGTTAAAAAGATGTACGCCCACCATCTGTTGTTCCCCGATGAATCTCCGAGTTCACCCACCAATGACTTCACGCCGTTACAAACAATACTTTTCCATTGTTTCATTCGTTTCTCGAGGAACATTTGTCGACAAATTTTTCGTTTGAAATTTGGGCGGTGAAAAGTGTTTGGTTTTTTACGAGAAAGAACAAATTGAGACGTCAAAATTTCAGGACAACCGGAAATATAAAGGCAACTGGACTTGTGCTGCTCTTTAGGCTCGTTGAGTTTGAAAATTTTTATCAAAAACAGCTAACGCTTTCGCGACAGATTACCCATTGTATGAACACTTTTTTGACTCGCTCACCGAGCTCAGCGATAGAGAAAATACAAAAGTATCCCCGGAGTAATACAACGAGTGCGAAAAGAAACAGGTGTCCCTGTAGAATGTGGGAGTGTCAGGGGCGCTCGCGCGACACCAAAGCGAAACGCAGCACGCACACCATTACACGCTCAACCCCCGTTGTTTCGTGCATCTTTTGCCGCTCTTCGAATTGTCCCACTCGTGCGTGTAACAATCCGAGGGGTGAATATCGTATCGCCAACACTTGATGGCGATGGTTCGTTATGTGGTAAGGCTGCATCTCGGTGCATGAGGGGGTTCCACGACCGGTGCCATCTCGCCCGTTCGTGTACCGAGGGCGTTCGATATTCGTAAGGAGATAATAAAGCTGCTTTGAAAATTGTGCAAGGGATGTTTGTGCGGTCCGTGCTCGTTCGACGAAGGCTTCTCTCGTCGCTGAGCTGTCGTGGAAAATCGTCGATTAGTCGCGATCAATATATATCTTCGATTAAGTTGCCAAACTGGACTTTTTTTTTTTTTCTCTTAAAGACAGAAACATCAGTTGGGCCCGAGAGCTTGATCTTTTGTAGCTTAACGGACAGCTCGAAAATTGCGGAAAAAACAATGACGAGATGTAATAAATCATGAAAATCGGTAGGCCGACTTGGAAAATCGGTAGAAAGTGAAATGAACCGAGTGGCTCAATAAATCGAGAGGGATTTCGAAGCCTAAGGTAGTAGTCCGGTAATTTAAGCCGATTTTCGTCTTTTTTGGAGGACGTTTTTTTGTAGGAAAATAAAAGTGAATCGTTTTGGATATTTAGGATGTTTTTATTTACATATTAAAGATACAAAAAAAAATTTTTTTGAAAAAATTTAATAGTTTATTATTGTTATTGTTATTGATCGAAGTTGGCACCTCGAAAAAAAAAACGCGTGGGTGGCCCCGGTGATTTTGGCTCTTGATGTTATGTGAAATCAAAAATTCTTGATAATTCTTAATCTATAGACATGTCATTCTGGTCGGAACTATTGAAGTTAAATTTCATGGATAAATAACAAAATGGCGGACAAAATAAAAGGACTTTTTTTTCCAAAGTCCGCCATTTTGTTATTTATCCATGAAATTTAACTTCAGTAGTTCCGACCAGAATGACATGTGTATAGATTAAGAATTATCAAGAATTTTTGATTTTGATGTCTCTCTTTCCTTTCGATTTTGGCTCTTGATGTTATCTGAAATAAAAAATTCTTGATAATTCTTAATCTATAGACATGTCATTCTGGTCGGAACTATTGAAGTTGAATTTTATGGATAAATAACAAAATGGCGGGCAAAATAAAAGGACTTCTTTTTCCAAAGTCCGCCATTTTGTTATTTATTCATGAAATTTAACTTCAGTAGTTCCGACCAGAATGACATGTCTATAGATTAAGAATTATCAAGAATTTTTTATTTCAGATAACATCAAGAGCCAAAATCACCGGTGCCACCCACGCGCTTTTTTTTCGAGGTGCCAACTTCGATCAATAATAATAATAATAATAAACCATTAAATTTTTTCAAACAAATTTTTTTTTGTATCTTTAATATAAACGTAAATAAAAACATCCTAAATATCCAAAACGATTAATTTTTATTTCCCTAAAAAAAAACGCCCTCCAAAAAAGACATGAAAATCGGCTTAAGTTACCAGACTACTACCTTAAGCGATTATGAAGAATAATATGGGCAACGAATAAAGCAGCTCCAACGGAAAGTAACATCGAAGCGTTTTTAGGTGACCAACAAGTTTTGTCGTTTTCCAGGAAAAATGGGGAAAATTCGGATAGCCATAAATTAATTTCCGGATTGATTGATTTATGACGATCGGTGGTGTTTTGAAAATTGCTCGAGTAAAACTTTTATATACAGAACACGAGGTCTGTTAAAAAAGTATCGCGAATTTTGAATTTCCGCGGGCTACGTCTATTCGATTTTCGATTTTTTTGTGGCGTTAGGTTGGTACTCGTATCCCTCACTTATGCTGAAAATATCGACCATTTTGAATGTTTAGTTAATTGTTGACAGCTGTTTTGGTTAGACGTGTGTTGGCTTGTCTTCGATTTTTGCCTATTCCAAAAAATGGATCAAAGAATCTGTATGAAATTTTGTGTGAAAAAAAAAATTAAGTGCACGGACACATTTCGAATGTTGACTGTGGCATATGGTGAAGCTGCCTTGGACCAGAGCAACGTTTATCGGTGGTACAAAATGTTCTCAGAGGGCCGAGAAGATGCGAACAACGAAATGCGTTCCGGACGCCCGAGCACATCAACGACAGACGAAAACTTTGATGAAGCGAAGAAAATAATATTGGCCAATCGTCGAATCACCGTTAGAGAAGTTGCTGGGGAACTAAACATATCGATTGGCTCGTGCTATTCGATTTTTATCAATGATTTGGGCGTGAGACGGGTCGCCGCGAAATTCGTGCCAAAATTGCTCAATTTCAAACAAAAACAGTGTCGCGTTAACATTGCTAAGGAGCCGTTGGACTCGGTCCGCGACAACCCAAATTTGCTCCAGAGGGTCATAACTCGTGACGAATCATGGGTTTATGGTTATGACGTGGAAACCAAAGCTCAATCATCGCAATGGAAGCTGCTTTTTTGGCACAAGCAAAAATCGAACACAAGCCAAAACACGTCCAACCAAAACAGGCGTCAACAATTAATTAAACATTCAAAATGGCCGATTTTTTCAGCATAAGTGAGGGACACGAGTACCAATCTAACGCCACAAAAAAATCGAAAATCGAATAGACGTAGCCCGCGGAAATTCAAAAAGCCCGATACTTTTTGAACAGACCTCGTATGTGCGATTGATGAGAGATCATGTTGGATGTTAGCGTTTAAAAATTGTTAATCGCCCGGAGTGCGTCTAATTTCCATTATTTATAAAGTTGGCCACATGGTTGTTTGTTGCATTTCGGATGTTCGATGGTATTTATGTACGATCGGATATACCATCTCTCGTTCGGGGCGCGGGTGCGAATGGCAAAACTATATGAGAGAGAAGCGAAAGCTGAAATGTGGAAGAGGGGTCTTCTCTGACCTCCGGTGGCCCGCACGTCTTGGACCGCGATGGAGCAACGTCGCGGATGCTGGATTCGTTTGAATCCGTTGCTGATCGACGCTGCCAGCCTCGGGAAGTGTATAATAGTACTTATATATATATATATATATATATATATATATATATATATATATATACAGGAGACTGCATTTTGCGACGTCAATATAAGCAACTTGAGAAGCAGTAGCTCTCTCTCTCTCTCTTTCTCTCATCGAGAGGTCCAGCAGGTATATATCGACAGGACGACGGCGAAAGGGGCGTAAGGGTCGTATAAAAAAAATATCAAGCCTCTACTACCAGAGGAAGCGCTATAAAAAAAAATATTCGGGTTTATTTGAAAATCCAAGTAGCAGATCGCTCGCGTCCTTCTGACGGTATAATCCACTTTTTTTCCTTTTTATGATTTTTTTTATACTAGTTTCATCGATATATTTATATAGATATTTTGTATATAGGTGATGGCCCGCAGCTATATCGCCGATATAGAGGTCCTGCGAGAATATTACCGGCGTCGTTTTTGGCCAGAAGGTAGGCCTGAACTTGTAGCTGGGAGGGAATCCTCGAGGCGAGGCGGTTCACCTCTCCTCTGCTTTTCAACCCTATACTTATCCTGCCCTTCGCACCAATACTACTCGATACAATGAATACCGCAAGATCTCTCTCATCATTTATACCACCGGTATATCTATATAAAAAATGAGGCCCTCTTGTTCAAAGCTTGCAACAAAATTTCACGAATGGGACGTTTATATCCTAGCGACAAAAGTGCCTGCTTATCTTTTCGTACATTTGCTAACCGAACGCAGAGAGAGACCCACGAGATATTGTCTGCTTTACTTATATCGGTACCAATGTATGTACCAATATAGAAAGGTAAATACAAAAGCAAGTCGACCTGATTATTTTATGGAGAATGAATGCGCGGGTGTGTTCTGATTTTTTTGCGGACATTGCGCGTCAGCCACGTCCATCAGAGAAAGAGAGGATCGGTTTGCAGGATGGAGAACACACGGTGCTTCCATCGTCTCGCTGCTCCCTGCTGCCGTTACTGCTCCTGCTCGCACTGTGTTATTATTATCCGACATTATCTATAATTCCGAAGCCGGGCAGGAAGCCCACTTAGGGACCGTGATAGCTACCCCGATTAAAGCCCCGGTTTCGTCCCAGCTTTCGTACACCTACGTGTATATTATATACACGAGAAAAAGAGGCATTGGACGGTGGAGGGAATGAGAATAAGAGGAGAGAGAGAGATCTCTACAGGGCTTTTCAACGGTGGAACGATATCACGAAAATATATTTATCGTGGATTATCAAGTGTGTCGGTAGCCATTACGAAGGATAATCGATTGATGTTCATTTTTACTAATTTCTATGAGGTTTACATCTCCACCGCATTAGAATAGTAGACGTAAACACCGAGAAAAGAGGGTTTATTTATATAGAAATAACTGACCCGACAGACGTTGTCCTGTCTGAGCTAATATTCAATTCTAACTGGGAGAAATAATTTTTTTAAAAATCATTTCAAAAACATAGTGTTTATTGTAAGTGAAAATAAAAAATTGACTCCCTTAGTGTTTCTGTATAACCGTGTATACCACGTGTTAGTCTATCAAAACTTACCAAAAACCGATATTAAATTAAACTTTTAATATAAGGCGAGATTGCCGTGAACTGACTACGATGATAAAAACATTACTCAAAAAGCTCACTCAACAAACTCAAAACTGGATAAACGTTAAAATCGAATGGACTGTGCACTAAGAAATGAATGAATGAATTTTTTTTATCGATAGACGCCGACCGATGCATCTATTAAATCACATTTGCTTCGCGCGAAAGTTAAATAGCCGTTAAGTTTTCTGAGATTTTTCAATTTTCTGCGCAATTTTCTTAATTGTTCTTTCCGTAAGAACCTTCCACAGAGTATTAGAAAACTTAAAAAAAAAAGATGAATGAAATCGGTAAAGTCGTTCTCAAGTTATGGCGTGACGAAGGGAAATAGGGATTCATTTTTATACATACACACACTGTTTTTGACAGTGGGTCAAAAAAGTATTCATACACCTTGTTTTTTTGCGATAACTTTATAGACATAAGCGATATGCAAAGAAAGCCAATTTTATTTAATAGTACATCAGGTCCAGAGATAAACTGCAAATGGAGAATTTTTTCCCAGGAATAATAGAATAATTATGCGAAAAAAACGAAAATTTCCGGGCAAAAAAAGTATTGATACACTTACGACTATAGTGAAAACCTACATCATCATAGTTGTTAATTATAACTAATATTTGGTGTGCATCCCTATTGCTTCAATTATCGCGTCGAGTCTCTTAGGCATGGATTCTACTAGCTTTTGCGTTGTTTCTTTTGCTATTTTCGTTCATTCTTCTAAAAGCACTCTTTGGAGATCGGATTTGTTTGTTATTTTTCTTTTTCTAATTTCTACGTCCACCAAGTGCCATAAATTTTCAATAGGATCGAGGTCCGGAGATTGTGGTGGTTTAATCAATTGTTTGCGGACATTATAGAGTAACCATTCCCTCGTTTTCATGGCAGTATGTTTCGGGTCGTTATCTTGTTGAAAGTAGAAATTTCCATCCTAACCCATTTTATCTACACTTGCTTTGAAATTGCTACGCAACACGTCGATATACTTCTGGGCATTCATTGCAGCATCTATAAAAGCCAGATTAGCAACGCCATAATATCCCACACAGCCCCAAACCATGACGCTTCCTCCGCCGTGCTTTACAGTCGGTATTAAATATTTCTGTTGGAGCTCGGTATTTGGTTTCCGCCAGACGAATTTTTTTCCATCGGACCCGAAGATGTTAAACTTCGATTCATCCGAGAATACGACACGTTTCCAAAATTCTATCGATTTTTTTACGTAGGTTTTTGCGAAACCTAAACGTTTTTCTCGATTTATATTATTAATTAATGGTTTTATGCGGGCAGTTCCACCGTATATTTGGACAGAATGCAAAACTTTTCGAATAGTCCGGGGACACTTGCGAGCACTTGTGAACGGTTTTTTTGTAGCCTCTGTAACGATACTTCGACGCTCTCGTACCGTTAGTATTCTCGGTCGGACGGTTCGTGGCTTATTTTCTGTGCTGTTTGTTCTTTCGTATTTTTTTTATTATATATTGCACTGTTGCGAAACTTAGATTTAGTACTTTACTAATTTTTCGATAACTTTCACCGCGTTTCCGAAGAAAAATCACTTTATCTCGCATGGATATTGATATTTCACTTTTCTTTGCCATCGTGTCTGTTCGAAGGTTGAAGATCTACTACCGCATGGAATAGGTCAAAACCATTGTGTAAACGAAGACTTGTTTACATTGTACCCAGAGGTCAGACCGACCGTGAGTGAATATCGAGGTTTAGCAGCTCAATCGTAAGTGTACGAATACTTTTTTGGCCCGAAAATTTTCGTTTTTTTTGCACAATTCTTCTATTATTCCTGGGAAAAAATTCTCCATTTGCAGTTTACCTCTGCACCTAATGTACTATTAAATAAAATTGGCTTTCTTTGCGTATCGTTTATGTCTATTAAGTTATCGCAAAAAAAACAAGGTGTATGAATACTTTTTTGACCCACTGTATATAGACTAGCTGACCCGACAGACGCTGTCCTGTCTGAGCTATGAATATTCGACCGATGCATCTATTCACGTTCTATTTAAATCACGTTTGCTTCGCGCGAACTGTCAAACGCGCGAAGGTTAAATAGTCGTTAAGTTTTCTGAAATTTTCCAATTTTCCGCGCAACTTTCTTAATTTTTCTTTCCGTAAGAGCTTTCTACTAAGTATTAGAAAACTTAAAAAAAAGATGAATGAAATCGGTAAAGTCGTTCTCAAGTTATGGCGTGACCAAGGTAAATGGGGATTCATTTATATATATATATAGATGGAATGACAGAATAATAAATGTGCCAATTGGCCGATAATGAAAACAATTGAATTTATCTAAATTCAGTTAAATCGAGTAAATAAATTGTCTCGGTGCGTCAAAACATTTGCGACGATAGGATGATACATTCTTTCTAAATGTTTTGTATAAAATGGATGAGCCTGTAGGGAGAATTCGAGGATGCGGATCACGGCGAGTCACGAGGCCATCTCCGTGCACCCTGCTTGCTATATATATCTATATCCATGTATATATATACATCGATATAATATTGGATCGCAAGGACGATACGAAGAGAGAAAAAAAGAAAAGAGGAAGAGGAAGAGTGCCGAAGGTATACAACAGTAGGAGAACGGAGACGGTCCGTGCTCTCACTGGCAGTAAGACGATCCTTGGGATATAATGGTAGGACGATTATGACTGAAAAAGCCGGAAACCACTTATTACAATAAGAAGAAGGGAGGCAACAGTGAGAGAGAGCGAGAGAAAGAAAGAACGAGAAAGAAAAGAGAGAATCGTCGATCTCGTCGATGAGTCTCGAAACCGTGCTCGTGTCCGGCACCAAGTTATCGGGGGCACCACACCCACGAGTGATGGTACAACAAAAATGATCCGGGAGAATTCAAGAGGCTCCAAGAGTGACGGAACGAGAAGAGAAACAAATATGCCCACGAGCAACAAAGGGCAGATCTATTCCAGAGTGTTATGGACCAGATAGCACGTGGTATACACATTTATATATATACAAGTAGCCTTAAGGTGATGCATGGAAGTGTCTGTATGTAGCAGATCGAAGAATACACCTTGTTAAGAAGAATTTTTGATATTAATCTGTATCGTTTCGAGCGATGGTCGATGTCCCATGGCGAAAAAGGATAATAATACGATTGGTATGTGTGCCAAGCATGCGGTGAGCGTCACAAAATACCCGGGTGTCCATAGCGATGAGCTATTATATCGTATAACGATGCACTACCGTAAAGATATGCGACAGAGGTGTGGCAAGGATTTCACTTCCGGACATATGATTACAGATCATCGCTCTTTTATACAGAGATTTCCGGATAGGTCCTACAGGTACAAGTGTGCTCTCCTTCTCTCTATCTCTTCTCCCTCAAGTATAAATAAATAAATATATATATATATATATTGAAAGTGAAAGGAACGAGAGAATGTCTCGACGATCTCCCGCGGTGTGCGCCGAGAGACTCTGTCTCCGAGTTCGGTACCGTGTGACGAAAGAAGGCGTGACCAATCTCGTGATACAATCTATAGTATATGCATCTCGAGATATGCGGGATGCGATGTTTTCGCGGTTTCAAACTTTACGGAACGCCTCTCTTTTTATTTATATTTATACACGCACGCATAAACATAATATAGTTGTACATATATATATATATATAAAGACAATGTGAAAGTATAACGTGTCTCGATCTTTTTGGCGGATAAGGGCGAGTTTGTTGGTGTATAAGGGCGCAGTGCGGTCTGCCGTTGATGTTGGATACGCGCGGGATGAAAATCATTGGCGTGTGCGGGCCCAATGTCGAAAACACGCGAGCCTCGCGGGTATCCACGTGGAAACGTCATCGGCAGCTGGGATCTCGCGGGGTTTGCGGGCAGCACGAAGAGGGGTGCACACGCACTGACTCGCAGGGGTTTGGCAACGAGCTTCGGGGTGACGGAGTGACGGCCGAGGCTACGTGCGTATACGGGTAGAGAACGTCGTGTGCCCGTGAGGATATAGCGGTGATCGGCTGGTTTAAGGCGGGAAATAGGGGTAGCACAGCGTTTTCTCAATGATTTTCATGCATTTTTTTATAGTATAAAAAATGAATATGATTTATTGAAACTTTGAGAATAATTTATACATATATTTAAGTATATACTATAAAATTTTTGAAGAATTTTCTTGAAAAACACCGGGGATATTAGCGACCCCATATTGCAGGTCACAATCAGACTCAGCATTTTGTGTACATTCTGGAAGCCGCAATTTTCATCTGAAATCAAACGAGGTTGGAATTTACTTTTATTATATGTCTCTCTTCTATATGAACCTAAATGCTATCAAAAAAAATAGAAAATTGAATTTTTTACAGGGGTCAAAACAAAAAAGCATGATTTATTGCGATTTTTTACAACTTTATTTGCAAAAAAAAATTATTTTAAATAATGATAATATTCCGATTTTAGGTTCATATAGAGCGCAATACTATGAAGAAAGTAACTGCCAATTTTCAAAACGATTGGTTGAAAACTTTTCAAACTAGCGTGTACGCAAGTTCAAAAAAAGTCGTTTTCAGAAAAACGCGTTTGAAAGAATAGTACCAAGAAAAACAAGCAATGTGGGGTCGCTAATATTTTATAGTATATACTTGAATATATGTATACAATTTTTATAGTATATACTTAAATGTATATATAAAATGTTCTCAAAGTTTCAATAAATTATATTCATTTTTTATACTATAAAAAAATTCATGAAAATCATTGAGAAAACGCTGTCCTAACCCTATTTCCCCGCTTAATGGCTTATAACAATAGAACGAGTCGGAATTTTCATTTAAAATTTTTGGAACATATATTTAAGTATATACTATAAAATATTAGCGACCCCATATTGCAGGTCACAATGAAACTCAGCATTTTGCGTACATTCTGGAAGCCGCAATTTTCATCTGAAATCAAACGAGGTTGGAATTTACTTTTATTATATGTCTCTCTTCTATGTGAACCTAAATGCTATCGAAAAAATAGAAAATTGAATTTTTTACAGAGGTCAAAACAAAAAAAGCATGATTTTTTGCCATTCTTTACAACTTTATTTGCTAAAAAAAAATTATTTTAAATAATGATAATATTCCGATTTTAGGTTCATATACAGCGCAATACTATGAAGAAAGTAACTGCCAATTTTCAAAACGATTGGTTGAAAACTGCTCAAACTAGCGTGTACGCAAGTTCAGAACAAGTCGTTTTTAGAAAAACGCGTTTGAAAAAATAGTACCAAGAAAAACAAGCAATATGGGGTCGCTAATATTTTATAGTATATACTTAAATATATGTATCAAAATTTTATAGTATATACTTAAATGTATGTATAAAATATTCTCAAAGTTTCAATAAATTATATTCATTTTTTATACTATAAAAAAATTCATGAAAATCATTGGGAAAACGCTGTCCTAACCCTATTTCCCCGCTTAATGGCTTATAACAATAGAACGAGTCGGAATTTTCATATAAAATTTTGGAAACATATTTTTCAATAGTTTTACTAACAATTTATGAAATTAAAAAAAAATCGATTTTTTGAACCGTCTAACTCTATTTCCCCCCTTAAGGGATGCGAAGGAGAGAGAGAGAGAGAAGAGACCACGAGCGAGGGGTGATTTTGGGGTTTGCTTTCGGAGGGGGTGGGAGCGTCTACGACATATATATATGGATATAAACGAAGAAGAAACGGAGAGTCGCCGCCGCCGGGCCAGAACTTGGTTGGTTATGCCTTTGGTTGCTTTCCTTCTCCCTCCGCCCCGTGTGTACGTATATATCTATACAAACGTGTATAAGCCGCCCCAAGCTCAACCACCAAAACCCCTGCAGTCTGCAGAGCTTATTTCACGAATGACCGACCACCCACCCAGAGCAGTACCCTCATCCCCCGTAGCTCTCACTCTTCTCTCTTTCTCTCTCTCTCTCGATACGACTAACGGTGCGGGGGGATTTTGGGGGCTGATGGCGCGCACACGCGAGGCTTCCGACTGAATGTTTATGTATACGCTACAAGGGCATCTATACCATGTTTTGTATACACACATACACCTCTTTCTCTCTCTCTCTCTCTCCCTCTTGAGAGTCGAAGGCACGACAGTAAGATGAATATACTGTGAGTAAACAGCGAGTGTACCTGCTGATTCTGTGTGTGGCACTCAGTCACAGTTCAAATTTACTTCCTCCAAGTAACCTTAGCGTTGACTTTGAACGGGTAAAAACTACTGTAGGGGTTTCAACGGAAAGTTCTGAATCTCCTTGCGATCCGTTTAAATCTGCTCCGAGATAGGGTTCGTCACGCCTTTTGTTATATAACAAAAGCGTAACGAAGAAAAATAACTAACGTTACTTTCTCTCTACTACCCGTTATTATTTTTTAATGATTTTTTTCTTTTTCATACAACGCACCAAAAAGTAATTATCTACATTGTGAGACGAGAAATGTAACATATGCAATTATACAAATATTCATCACTTTCATAAAATAATTGCAGAAGGAATAGCTGGAGGCTTATTATTTTCGAAACAACGAGGAGGTATCCGTGACGCGGAGTGGGGCCCCTTTCGGGAGGGACAACGTAAGGAATCGGATTTTCGAATTTTCACACTCGAAATTTTCGATTAGAAGCGAACGGACAGTTAAGGGGGGAAATAGGGTTAGACGGTTCAAAAAATCGATTTTTTCTTATTTCATAAATTGTTAGTAAAACTATCGAAAAATATGTTCCCAAAATTTTTAAGGCCGTAGTCTGGTCTAGTCTGGTTTAAACCGTTGAAGTTGTCTTGATGAAAATTTACACGTGCATTTATTGATCCTTAGAGAATACTTGTACATTAAAAAAAAAATTATTTTAAATATTTTCATGTAGTTTTTTGCCTTGTTGCAACATGGTGCGCCGAAATCGGCGCCCACACTGGACAATGTTGTATGCATCTGAAAAAAAAAAAATATATGTATTCTCAATCTGTATGAGTATTCTGAGCACTGGTAGCAGAATTGGTACTTAAAAAAAAATGTTATTGAGTCGAACAATAATTTTGCCGACATTTTATAACTCGTCGAATAATGAAATATCATTAATGAAAGTTCAACAGGCCGCCATTTTGTCAACAATTTTTTTTAAGTACCAATTCTGCTACCAGTGCTCAGAATACTCATACAGATTGAGAATATATATATATATATATTTTTCAGATGCATACAACATCGTCCAGAGTGGGCGCCGATTGGGGCGCACCATGTTGCAACAAGGCAAAAAACTACATGAAAATATTTAAAATAATTTTTTTTTAATGTACAAGTATTCTCTAAGGATCAATAAATGCACGTGTAAATTTTCATCAAGACAATTTCAACGGTTTAAACGTTATTCCACATTAGAAATGACGTCAAAAATCTTGCTCTAGACCAGACTACGGCCTTAATGAAAATTCCGACTCGTTCTATTGTTATAAGCCATTGAAGTGAGGAGCTCTCTTTCAGGCCCCGAGCGCGCCACGTGTTTAAAACGCGTTTTTCTGAAAACGACTTTTTTTGAACTTGCGTACACGCTAGTTTGAAAAGTTTTCAACCAATCGTTTTGAAAATTGGCAGTTACTTTCTTCATAGTATTGTGCTCTATATGAACCTAAAATCGGAATATTATCATTATTTAAAATAATTTTTTTTCTGCAAATAAAGTTGTAAAAAATGGCAAGAAATCATGCTTTTTTGTTTTGACCCCTGTAAAAAATTCAATTTTCTATTTTTTTTTATAGCATTTAGGTTCATATAGAAGAGAGACATATAATAAAAGTAAATTCCAACCTCGTTTGATTTCGGATGAAAATTACGGTTTCCAGAATGTACGTAAAATGCTGAGTCTGATTGTGACCTGCAATATGGGGTCGCTAATATCCCCGGTGTTTTTCAAGAAAATTCTTCAAAAATTTTATAGTATATACTTAAATATATGTATAAAATATTCTCAAAGTTTCAATAAATTATATTCATTTTTTATACTATAAAAAAATTCATGAAAATCATTGAGAAAACGCTGTCCTAACCCTATTTCCTCAATTAATGAAAATTCCGACTCGTTCTATTGTTATAAGCCATTAAAGTGAGTAGCTCTCCTTCAGGCCCCGAGCGCGCCACGTGTTTCAAACGCGTTTTTCTGAAAACGACTTTTTTTTAACTTGCGTACACGCTAGTTTTAAAAGTTTTCGACCAATCGTTTTGAAAATTGGCAGTTACTTTCTTCATAGTATCGCGCTTTATATGAACCTAAAATCGGAATATTATCATTATTAAAAATAATTTTTTTTTGCAAATAAAGTTGTAAAAAATGGCAAAAAATCATGCTTTTTTGTTTTGATCCCTGTAAAAAATTCAATTTTCTATTTTTTTTATAGCATTTAGGTTCATATAGAAGAGAGACATATAATAAAAGTAAATTCCAACCTCGTTTGATTTCAGATGAAAATTGCGGCCTCCAGAATGTACGCAAAATGCTGAGTCTGATTGTGACCTGCAATATGGGGTCGCCAATATCCGCGGTGTTTTTCACGGAAATTCTTCAAAAATTTTATAGTATATACTTAAACATATGTATAAAATATTCTCAAAGTTTCAATAAATTATATTAATTTTTAATACTATAAAAAAATTGATGAAAATCATTTCGAAAACGCTGTCCTAACCCTATGTCCTCCCTTGGGTTGTCAATTCGGGAGACGCGAGCTAAGGCAAATGAAAAAAAATCTCCGAAGGCAGTGAGACGACGAGAAAGTGAAAGAAGGAAAGATGACGATGGGACGGCGATGATGCCGATCGGAAAGTGCGGAGCGGAGAAAGACGAGGAGATGGTTGATCGAAGGGGAAGCCGTTATCTTCGGGGTGGCAGGCAGTCGGGCGCGGGGGCTCTCGCCCTTCGGGACTATAACGCGAAAGAGATAAGGGAGAGCAACCCCCGTTGGTCCGCGAGGGCTTGATCCCCCTTTCGGTATATAAATACGAACCCGAGATCTTGATACGAGCGACGCCTATGTATATAGGAGTGTACCCCGCTTGGAAAATGTCCCGAGAGCGATGGCGAGCGTTCAGCGAGTTTTGCCGCGATATATGTATAGACGCGGCCCAAGAGACGCGTGAGATCGACGCGACCCCCTCGCTCGATTCCTCTCTGTTCGTTATATATACGTTTCATTGAGCGATATCTGTACACTGCTGTGTATATATCCCTTGGCCTTATATATAACGGTGGCCTATCCCACGGGAGCCACCCTTGTAACTTGCCAGTCGGATTTATCTCTTGCACACTCGCCGCGCGCGTAGATAAGAGCGGAGCGCAAAGAGACGAAGAGGAAAACGCGAGCGTTTGTACGAGCGAGACTCCAACGAGCGTTCCCGCTCGTAAAATAACGAGGGGTTACCATTTTCTTTTCGTTATCATTGTATATACGATACATTATTTTAATACAGAGAAAATCGGCGTGTACTCAAAAGGTTGGATTGTTTTTAACAAAAGTAAAACTAGCAGTTGGTATGAGAGATAAAAGTGCAGGTCAGTTCGCGAAGACAGTCGTTCTTTGATCGTGGCTAATGATATATCGTGCGAATTCTTTGAGAATCATTTGGAACGTCAGCTGGAGTAAAACAAAGAGAAACGCGCGCTTATAACCACACGCACATAGATATATGTAGACCGTAGGAGATTGTGATGATCTGGGAATTGTGGGTGTGCATTTTGTCGAGAACGAAGAGGGAATGATCGAACAGCACGAGGGCTGGGAGTTGAAGAGCCGTAACAGGATGACCGGTCATGTTTTCAGCGAGAGGAAAAAGGGCGCGCGTCGGATTCGACCGCGCGGTGAACGCGGCAAAACTTCAAGGACGTCTGTTCCAGGGCCAGAAACACTCGTGGGTCCCTAATTATCACCGCGGGGGTTCCCCTTTTTCTCGAGGCGCGCGCGCGCGCTACTCCCCCACTCTCCTTTTCCTTTTTCCCGCGCTATATACAAAACTGCCCGCCGGGGGTCCGTTATACGAAGCCCCTCCGGGCCTATATACATACCGCGGCCAATATATCGGCATCTTTCTCAATACCTATCTCTCTCGCTCTCTCTTTGAATCCTCTTTCATTTTATTTCGATTCTCTTTTTCTTTCATTCAGAATTTCGCACTGCTAGATACCAGCTCTGTAGACATCGGCTCGGAGGATCAAAGAAAGTTCGATTAGTGATTAATAAATAAGCACGAATATTGGCAACGCAAACTTCAATATATTATAATCAATAGATTTCCGTGAAAGAAATAAACGTGAATAGCGTTTAATCGGCGGAAGATTTCCGGTCGGACAGACATAAATCGTTGCGAAAATTGAAAAAAAAAGGAAAATTGCTGTGACCATTTTTTCAGAAATAAACAATAATGGAATTTTGAACGTGTTAAATTTTCTCGTTTTCGAAGAGCCACGATCACGAAAAAAATGAGTTGAGGGGGGAAATAGGGTTAGGACAGCGTTTTCTCAATGGTTTTCATGAATTTTTTTATAGTATAAAAAATGAATAGAATTTATTGAAACTTTGAGGATATTTTATACATATATTTAAGTATATACTATAAAATTTTTGAAGAATTTCCTTGAAAAACACCGAAGATATTAGCGACCCCATATTGCAGGTCACAATCAGACTCAGCATTTTGCGTACATTCTGGAAGCCGCAATTTTCAACTGAAATCAAACGAGGTTGGAATTTACGTTTATTATATGTCTCTCTTCTATATGAACCTAAATGCTATCAAAAAAATAGAAAATTGAATTTTTTACAGGGGTCAAAACAAAAAAGCATGACTTTTTGCCATTTTTTACAATTTTATTTGCAAAAAAAAAATTATTTTAAATAATGATAATATTCCGATTTCAGGTTCATATAAAGCGCAATACTATGAAGAAAGTAACTGCCAATTTTCAAAACGATTGGTTGAAAACTTTTCAAACTAGCGTGTAAGCAAACTCATAAAAAAATAGCAAAATGCTGAGTCTGATTGTGACCTGCAATATGGGGTCGCTAATATCTGCGGTGTTTTTCAAGGAAATTCTTTAAAAATTTTATAGTATATACTTAAATATATGTATATTTTTTTATAGTATAAAAAATGAATATAATTTATTGAAACTTTGAGAATATTTTATACATATATTTAAGTATAAACTATAAAATTTTTATACATATATTTAAGTATATACTGCAAAATATTAGCGAGCCCATATTGCAGGTGACAATCAGACTCAGCATTTTGCGTACATTCTGGAAGCCGCAATTTTCATCTGAAACCAAACGAGGTTGGAATTTACTTTTATTATGTCTCTCTTCTATATGAACCTAAATGCTATCAAAAAAATAGAAAATTGAATTTTTTACAGGGGTCAAAACAAAAAAGCATGATTTTTTGCCATTTTTTACAACTTTATTTGAAAAATAAAATAAAATTATTTTAAATAATGATAATATTCTGATTTTAGGTTCATATAGAGCGTAATACTATGAAGAAAGTAACTGCCAATTTTCAAAACGATTGGTTGAAAACTTTTCAAACTAGTGTGTACGCAAGTTAAAAAAAAGTCGTTTTCAGAAAAACGCGTTTGAAAAAATAGCAAAATGCTGAGTCTGATTGTGACCTGCAATATGGGGTCGTTAATATCTGCGGTGTTTTTCAAGGGAATTCTTCAAAAATCTTATAGTATATACTTAAATATATGTATATTTTTTTATAGTATAAAAAATGAATATAACTTATTGAAACTTTGAGAATATTTTATACATATATTTTAGTATATACTATAAAATTTTTATACATATATTTAAGTATATACTATAAAATATTAGCGAGCCCATATTGCAGGTGACAATCAGACTCAGCATTTTGCGTACATTCTAGAAGCCGCAATTTTCATCTGAAATCAAACGAGGTTGGAATTTACTTTTATTATATGTCTCTCTTCTATATGAACCTAAATGCTATCAAAATAAATAGAAAATTGAATTTTTTACAGGGGTCAAAATAAAAAAGCATGATTTTTTGCCATTTTTTACAACTTTATTTGCAAAAAAAAATTATGTTAAATAATGATAATATTCCGATTTTAGGTTCATATAGAGCGCAATACTATGAAGAAAGTAAATGCCAATTTTCAAAACGATTGGTTGAAAACTTTTCAAACTAGCGTGTAGGCAAGTTACAAAAAGTCGTTTTCAGAAAAACGCGTTTGAAAAAATAGCAAAATGCTGAGTCTGATTGTGACCTGCAATATGGGGTCGCTAATATCTGCAGTGTTTTTCAAGGAAATTCTTCAAAAATTTTATAGTATATACTTAAATATATGTATAAAATATACTCAAAGTTTCAATAAATTATATTCATTTTTCATACTATAAAAAAATTCTTGAAAATCATTGAGAAAACGCTGTCCTAACCCAATTTCCTCCCTTACTGGCTTATAACAATAGAACGAGTCGGAATTTTCATTTAAAATTTTGGGAACATATTTTCCAATAGTTTTACTAACAATTTATGAAATAAAAAAAAATCGATTTTTTGAACCGTCTAACCCTATTTCCACCTTTAGGTGTGAGGAACGAAAAATTACAGCGATGTTAATGGATTAGCTCATTTTTTGTTGCTCACAATGCAAAGAAGATTCCGAATTTCGACATTTTACTTTTGGCTGACGCTGAAAAATCGAAATTATTCTCAAAAAGCTTACGAAAAGTCTGTCGAAATGTAAGCTACATGAAAACTCGTTAAGACCGCGAAAGTGTTTGTGAAGTGTGTACCGGAGCAGGAAACACTGGTAGACACGGCACATATTCCGTCGCGGGAATTTCTCGCAACACAAACGCTCTCAACATTCTATCGACAATTGGTATTAGTCTCGAGAGTTTTGTCGAAATACAATTCAATAAGAGTAATCGTCGTTGTACCCAATTCGATTCGTACACACAAAGAGTCGAGTAGTTAAAGAGGGGAAGAACCCGAGCAGCCCCATGTCATACGGTGTCGAGGGAGGGCGGCACGATAATAGTAAATAGAAATTGTATTTGCAAATACTAGCGACGGTAAAGACGTCGAGCAAATATTTATGGTACAGAGAGGATACACACGATCATTGCGTGGCGAGTGTATAGCAGCCGCACCATTTATTATAGATGGCGTGCGTGATGGACGAGTGAGAATAGTGATATAAGCTCGATGAGCCTGATATTATGCTGTCAGATGTACTCGATGCTCGGACAGTCCGATCGAGTACGTGTGCGTTGTACTTTGTTGAAGATGCGTAGTATGGGAGCAACGTAAATTCGGTGAGCATCGGGGGGAGTATCGAGGGGGTAAATTAGCTCGTGCAAGAATATATCAAGAAATATGATTGTACATTACGTATATTGAGATGGAGATTCGGTGGTTGAATTTTTTGTCAATAATCAATTTAGTGGGTATCCGTATGTAGCCATAGTATGTACGAAACAATTGTGAGGATATAGGGGCTGGTGTAGTAACACACTTGACTTTCCCACGTGCAGTTCTTACCCAGAAATGACGTGTTATATATATATATATATATCTATAACGCTTAAAGTGCGCGTCGATCCCTCTTCCGCCTGCGGAAAAACGAGGGAGAGAGTGCAGCGCGCATCGAGCAGATCGCGCACACCGTGACCGTATCAATACAGGATTATTGGACTCTAACGCGCTACCGTTGCGGATATAACAGTGCAGCCTTAAGATCGCTACTCGCGATGCACTATCCGCATGCTCTACGATCTAAATAAAATCAATTTTATTATGGGATAGCTTTACTCGTAAAAAAAACGTCGCCTCCATTACCCATTATTTTACTAATGAATATTAACAAATTATCCGGTAGTTTAATAATGGATAATGGAATTCGATGAATTTTTCATTATTTTGATAACGAGTAATGGTACTCGATTCATTTTTCATTTCTTCGGTATTGAGTAATGGTATTCAATCTATTTTCCATTATTTCGATAACGAGTGATGGTATTCAATCCATTTTCCATTTCTTCGGTAATGGATTATGGTGTTTTATCAATTTTCCATTATTCTACTAGTGGATAATGGAATTCGATCAATTTTTCATTATTTTGATAACGAGTGATGGTATTCAATCCATTTTCCATTTCTTCGGTAACAGATTATGGTGTTTTATCAATTTTCCATTATTCTACTAGTGGATAATGGAATTCGATCAATTTTTCATTATTTTGATAACGAGTGATGGTATTCAATCCATTTTCCATTTCTTCGGTAACAGATTATGGTGTTTTATCAATTTTCCATTATTCTACTAGGGGATAATGGAATTTGATCGATTTTTCATTATTTTGATAACGAGTGATGGTATTCGATCCATTTTCCATTTCTTTGGTAATCAGTAATGAAATTCAATCTATTTTTCATTATTTCGACAATGGATTATGGTGTTTTATCAATTTTCCATTATTCTACTAATAGGTAATGGAATTCGATCAATATTTCATTATTTCGATAACGAGTGGTGGTGTTCAATCCATTTTCCATTTCTTCGGTAATGGATTATGGTGTTCTATCAATTTTTCATTATTCTACTAATGGATAATGGAATTCGAACAATTTTTCATTATTTTGATAACGAGTGATGGTGTTCAATTCATTTTCCATTTCTATGGTAATCAGTAATGAAATTCAATATATTTTCCATTATTTCGGTAATGGATTATGGTGTTTTATCAATTTTCCATTATTCAACTGATAGATAATGGAATTCGATCAATTTTCCATTATTCTACTAATGGATAATGGAATTCGATCATTTTTCCATTATTTCGATAACGAGCGATGGCATTCAATTTATTTTCCATTTCTTTGGTAATCAGTAATGAAATTCAATCTATTTTCCATAATTTCGGCAATGCATTATGTTGTTTTATCGATTTTCCATTATTCTACTAATGGATAATGGAATTCGATCAATTTTCAATTATTTCGGCAATGCATAATGTTGTTTTATAAATTTTCCATTATTCTACTAATGGACAATGGAATTCGTTCCGTTATTCATTATTGTGGTAATTGATAATGAAACCTCGATAATATATTTAATTTGTTTTTGGGACAAATAACGCGTTATTTGTGCATTGAAATTGTCGCCACCCTCCGTTTTACACCCAGAATTTGGTTACCGAAGCATCAATGCGGAAAAGGCGTCAAAAAAAAAAAAAAAAAAAAAACAAAATTGCACTAAACCCATCGGCTATGCGGTTCCGGTTCGTTCTCTCTTTAAGGGGCGTTCGGGCTCGAGCGTGGATCGTCTATTTCGTGAATTCGTGACGGATGATTGCTAGGCCCGTCCGCGTGACGCTAACTACCGGGGTTGCTCGCCGCCGGGCACATATCCCGGCCGTAGGGCGTCCCTGTTTCGCGATCAACGAGCACGCGAACGAACAGACAGCGAACTAAACGCGGACACGCGGATCAGAGAGCGGTGTTTCGTCGGGCACAGGGGTGGTCACGCGGCACAGAAACGAGCTACCGGTGACGTCGTGATGGTTCGCGCGAATCTCGACGCGAACAATCGGCATTTGCAGACGCGCGTCGAATCTGATTCAAAAGCCAGGAGAAAGTGCCGCGCTATAGCGATAAAAGTGACACGAAAACCGACGAGCCGATGAGTCTTCTGGACATCTCGCGTGATCGTGAGCCGGGCAACTAATTTCTGAATTCGCGACTCGTCGCCCCCGACGAGCGTTCTGCCAAAAATCCGCACGCGGATTCCCCGAATGCGCGGAAATTTTGCTCTCCGTGATTCCTCGATTAATTCGTGCGATGGCGTGTGCAAAATCCATAAGAGCACCACACGTTTTCCTTAAGGCTGTAGTCTGGTCTAGAGCGAGATTTTTGACGTCATTTCTAATGTGCAATAAACGTTTAAACCGTTGAAGTTGTCTTGATGAAAATTTACACGTGCAATTATTGATCCTTCGAGAATACTTGTACATTAAAAAAAAAATTATTGTAAATATTTTCATGTAGTTTTTTGCCTTGTTGCAACATGGTGCGCCGAAATCGGCGCCCACACTGGACGATGTTGTGTGCATCTGAAAAAAAATATATATATATATTCTCAATCGGTATGAGTATTCTGAGCACTGGTAGCAGAATTGGTACTTGAAAAAATTTGTTATTGAGTCGAACAATAATTTTGCCGACATTTTATAACTCGTCGAATACCCGAAAATGTATGAAATATCATTAATGAAAGTTCAACGGGCCGCCATTTTGTCAAAATTTTTTTTTAAGTACCAATTCTGCTACCAGTGCTCAGAATACTCATACAGATTGAGAATATATTTATTTTTATTTTTTCAGATGCATACAACATCGTCTAGAGTGGGCGCCGATTTCGGCGCACCATGTTGCAACACGGCAAAAAACTACATGAAAATAGTTAAAGTAATTTTTCTTTTAACGTACAAGTATTCTCTAAAGATCAAAAAATGCACGTGTAAATTTTCATCAAGACAACTTCAACGGTTTAAACGTTATTGCACATTAGAAATGACGTCAAAAATCTCGCTCTAATATACATGAGGGTGGTTCTTAATTTGGTGATGTTGGAAATTCTTTGGTATTGTTCCTCAAAAGTAATCAACATATCTAAAAAAAAAATTGGGCGCAAGCGGAACTTTGTCCAATAATTCTAACCCACCCCACCGAGCTGTCGAATTTTTATATGAAAAAATGCATGCATTCAAAATTTTGTTAAGAAAATTGTTTATTATTTCAAAACTATTCATGATAAAAGAATTTTATATAACGTTTTTGTAGGAAATATAATGCTCTACAAAAAAGGTATCTTGTGAAATTCTCGTGAATCTAATATTTATCACGTAATTAGCAAAAAACTGTCATCATTTATTCCAAAAGTCGATCATTATGGTCAAAACAGGAGTTTGACGTCGAATAGCTGCAATTTATTTTTCGTATGTATATAAGATTATGAAGAAATACGTAGCGCACTCAACAATGAAATGTAAACAATATTAAAATTTTCAATTTTATCAATTTTATTGTGAATAATAATGAATAATGTCATATATTTAAAAAAATCAACTTACAATAATGAATTACATCGGTTGGAGCAAAGTTGCTTTGTTAATATCAGGATATTTTTTTAAATATTCTTCGATTATTTGTACAATGAATTGTTTCTGATCTTCGTCATAAGTGAGACGATCATTGTAATCTGTAATAAGTTTCACTCCTCTTTCTGCAACATCGTTAACAACTTTAATTCCTTTAACTATTTTTGAGCCTTGTAAAACTCGCGCGATACATTCCGACGTGCACTTTCGAGACAAATGGGGCTGAAACTCTCATTGGCCTCTCTCTCCGCGGAAAATACGTTCCGGGTAATTTTCCAAATTTTCTCCCGCCACACAGTCGTCGTCGAGTGTGACGTTAAAACGTTCGTCGAACTGAAAGTAAAAGTTGTCGGTCAGAGCGAACGAGAAGCACGTGCGAGCGCGTGTGTAACAAAACGCGACGCCTCCTCGATTATACATATAGAATTTATCCACGGTATTATAATTCAGGGGGGGGTAGAGTAAGAGGGATGAAAGAGGGGGAGATAACAGACGCGTGAAACGTGCGAGAGCGACGTACAAACGTTTTTCTTCTCTCGACTCCAGATTTCGTTTTCGTCATTTTCACAATGTTACTCCGCGGTGGATCGCCGTATCCGCGTCTAAACGCGGGTGGCGGAATTTTATCCGGTACGATGAGCGTCTCGAGATATACGCGCACGCGTCAATTGTCCAGGATCGTGGCGCGCGGGGGTGGACGATGCGAATTTAAGCGAGGATAGAGGCTGAAAATGCATAGAACACGCGAGGGAAGAGTGGGCGGTGGCGGACCGAGAGAAACCGCCCGATCGAGAGAGAAAAGAGAGAGAGAGAAAGAGCCACGCACACGGGGGCCTTAATGAACCAATTTAAATGCATGCGATCATCAGTTGCGGCCTCCGTCGTGCGCGAGCCCGCGCGAGAGCTCAACTCCTCTCGTACTACGTTCGCCGCTTCCATCTGTTTCTCTCTCTCTCTCCCTTTTTTCTTTCTCTTCTTTTATATACATATATCGTTTCTCTTTGCCTCCTCTCCTTCGGCACTCCACCCTTCTCACATCTTTCGCCCTCTTTTCGGATCCTCTTATTTTTTTGTTCAACCAACTGATGCTTTCTCGCGCGTCAACTTCGCGTTCTTCATTCTCGGCAATCGAGTTTCAAACGAAACCATTGACGCGCGCGAACCCATGTGGCTTTCTTCCACTCTGATAGACGCGCTTGACACAGTAGTTTATCGCGAGAAATAGATACGTACGAGAATATTTACATATGCCGAGTTACTCGCATAGTTACGCGACATACGACGCTCGTAAACAATAGATGAAAACTCGTCGTCGTACGAAATCGAAAGCTCCGTGAGAATTCCACGATTCTCCCTTTTACTTTTCATTTCGTATCGAACGTTAATTCGGTACTTAAACTTTCGTTCTCCACGTCACAATGTCATGAAGCCGTAAAACCCACCGTTAACGGTTACGACGTTGCGTTAACGATGTTATTTAATTTATGTCCGCTCTCGTACGCAAAGTCGTATAGAAATTTGAAAATATTTATATATTCGAAATGAAAATCAATTGCATCGAAAACTTGATTGTTTAGTCAAAAGTTCATTCGTACTTTTGAAATATTCAACATTAATTTACTGCGTGCGTACAGGAAATTAATGTTAATTGGTATTGAAAATTCGAATAGAATAAAAGCAACGCGAATGGTTGCGTTGCCAATCGAGATTCGAACTTCCAACTCCGTTACAAAAGTTGGTGCCATCCATTGAATGTTGAACATCTTTTACAAAATTCAAAAATTTTGATATTTTTCATTTCCGATGAGGCAGACAATTTTTCGAGATTTTTGTTTTGTTTCTTTTCTTTAACACAATGCCTAATATACTGTATAATATACAAAAGTTGTATCTGCCTTTTATAATCAGTCCTCGGCGGTCTTCTGACTTTGGACGAGGGCGGCGCGTGACTCGGCGAAACGACGCCGACGATTGTTAATGATGAAAACGCATTATTTTCTCGTAGCTTCCGCTCTATGGGGTATGCGTAACGAAAGGTGTGGTGGACGATCTCCCGTGACTCCCGTCGCGAAAACTCACCGATCCCTACCGATTCTCCCTAATTTCATGGTCGCATCCCTCTTCCACAACCATATAGACATGATCAGCGAATGAATACAATAATGAAACTCGCGAAATACGGTGGGTTGTTAGAATTAAGGGGGGAAATAGGGTTGGACGGTTCAAAAAATCTATTTTTTTCTTTTATTTCATAAATTGTTAGTAAAACTATTGGAAAATATGTTCCCAAAATTTTAAATGAAAATTCCGACACGTTCTATTGTTATAAGCCATTAAGGGGGAAAATAGGGTTAGACAGCGTTTTTTCAATGATTTTCATGAATTATTTTATAGTATAAAAAATGAGTATAATTTATTGAAACTTTGAGAATATTTTATACATATATTTAAGTATATACTATAAAATTTTTATACATATATTTAAGTATATACTATAAAATATTAGCGACCCTATATTGCTTGTTTTTCTTGGTACTATTTTTTCAAACGGTTCAAAACATCGATTTTTTTTTAATTTCATAAATTGTTAGTAAAACTATTGAAAAATATGTTCCCAAAATTTTAAATGAAAATTCCGACACGTTCTATTGTTATAAGCCATTAAGGGGGGAAATAGGGTTAGGACAGCGTTTTCTCAATGATTTTCATGAATTTTTTTATAGTATAAAAAATGAGTATAATTTATTGAAACTTTGAGAATATTTTATACATATATTTAAGTATATACTATAACATTTTTATACATATATTTAAGTATATACTATAAAATATTAGCGACCCCATGTTGCTTGTTTTTCTTGGTACTATTTTTTTCAAACGGTTTTTTCTGAAAACGACTTTTTTTTAACTTGCGTACACGCTAGTTTGAAAAGTTTTAAACCAATCGATTTGAAAATTGGCAGTTACTTTCTTCATAGTATTGCGCTCTATATGAACCTAAAATCGGAATATTATCATTATTTAGAATAATTTTTTTTTTGCAAATAAAGTTGTAAAAAATGGAAAAAAATCATGCTTTTTTGTATTGACCCCTGTAAAAAATTCAATTTTCTATTTTTTTTATTGTATTTAGGTTCATATAGAAGAGAGACATATAATAAAAGTAAATTCCAACCTCGTTTGAGTTCAGATGAAAATTGCGGCTTCCAGAATGTACGCAAAATGCTGAGTCTGATTGTCACCTGCAATATGGGCTCACTAATATTGTATAGCATATACTTAAATATATGTATACACATTTTATAGTATATACTTAAATATATGTATAAAATATTTTCAAAGTTTCAATAAATTATATTCATTTTTTATACTATAAAAAAATTCATGAAAATCATTGAGAAAACGCTGTCCTAACCCTATTTCCCCCCTTAAGCGAGCTTTGATGAGGAGTCCAACGTGTAATGAAAAAAATATCTATAAACCGAAAAAAGTGATCTTTTAAGGTAGTAGTATGGTAACTTAAGCCGATTTTCATGTCTTTTTTGGAGGGCGTTTTTTTGTAGGAAAATAAAAATGAATCGATTTGGATATTTAGGATGTTTTTATTTACATATTAAAGATACAAAAAAAAATTTTTTCGAACAAATTTAATAGTTTATTATTATTATTATTATTGATCGAAGTTGGCACCTCAAAAAAAAGCGCGTGGGTGGCCCCGGTGATTTTGGCTCTTGATGTTATCGGAAATCAAAAATTCTTGATAATTCTTAATCTATAGATATGTCATTCTGGTCGGAAATACTGAAGTTAAATTTCATGGATAAATAACAAAATGGCGGACTTTGGAAAAAAGTCCTTTCATTTTAGCAGAGAAGGGGTTGTAAAAGAAAAAGTTAGGGGTGAAAAAATTTCTCGGTAGTTCCGACGAGAACTATAAGTGTGTAGAGTAGCCTGTTAAAATTTGAAAGCAATCGGTTCGGTAGAAAAAAAAGTTAGGACCCGGGCTGCCAACTTCGAGGTGCCAACTTCAATCAATAACAATAATAATAATAAACTATTAAATTTTTTCAAACAAATTTTTTTTGTATCTTTAATATGTAAATAAAAACTTCCTAAATATCTAAAACGATTCATTTTTATTTTCCCACAAAAAAACGCCCTCCAAAAAAGACATGAAAATCGGCTCAAGTTACCAGACTACTACCTTACGATATTTTCATTTTTTCCCATACAGTCAGAGCGAGATTAAAAGAGAACGATAAATTTGCGTAATTATAGAAGAAAATTTTGGAGTGAAAAAAAATTCTATTCCACGACTTTCTCCGTTCACTCAATACGAGTATGCATGTAGCGGTGCCTATAGCGGAGGATTCTAAATTTCATTCTAGCTTCTCTACACTCCAAATTTGAATAAATCTAAAGGGCAAAGAAGGCTAAAAATTCTCGATTCCCAATAAATCGTTTCCTGATTAATTTATCATGAAAAATTAGCTCTTTTTGGGAGGACGGGAGGGCGGTGGGAACAAAATACGTTCTCACTGAGAGAAATGATTAATTTTATTAAAGAGAAATTTCTTCGAAATGAATAAATCTTTTGTCTCGGTGCGGAGATGATCGTAAGATTTTTCGAATCGTAACGCGGCAGCCACTCCGAAATATCGATGTATATCGGCCGATTTTCGAAATATCGATATATATCGACCGCTAAGATCAAAGATCAGTGCGAGTTTATCAATGATACGAACGAGCCGCGTTCTCAAACACAAATAAAACACGCGGGTAACGGTGGATCTTCACTCGCGATGGGGGGAGATCTTGACCGCGTGCGTTCGATGCGGTCAGCCGCGCCCAACAAATTTACTCGCCGACCACTAAATTTCTCAGGTATACTAAACAATATATTTTCGGGTGGAGAGGGGATGGGAGTTTGGTATCTTACACCGGTTTCCCACATATACTACACTTGGGCCTCCTCCTCCTCCTTCTTTCAGCTTCCTTCTGCTCTTATTCTTATCCTGCTTCTAACAGGTAACAATCACTTATATATATATATATATATATATATATATATATTTAGAGAGAACGAACGCTCATACACGCGGGTTCAAATTTAAAGAAAGAAAAAAAACAAAAAAAAAAGATGCGAGAGCGTAGCGAGTATGGGCGTTACCGTTCGAGTTATTAATGACTTTGACTTTTCGTTGCTATATGGATATCCATAAGTCTCTATATATGCGCGAGTATAGAGCGCATCCTATTCCTCATCGCCGAGGATGAAAGCGTAAACGCGCGTTACCAATTTATATATACGGAGAACGAGAACTGATGAGAATTTACCGTGTGTGTGTGTGTTTTTGTTTCATTCTGTTTTCTCGTTCGTTTTTTTTCCCCCCTCCGAGTGTGGCACAATCATCGGAAAAGGATTGTCTTATGAAAATGTGGAGAATTGATGATACCGTGATCTTTGGATCACCGGGTAAATGATATCGATGCCAAGAATCGAAGATAGAAGAAGAAGATGCTTCGATGTGTCACGAGTATACGAATTTCCGGTATAACGCGATGATTACGACAAAAATCGATCAATGGAATCGACTTCAAACGACTACGAACGTGGATTATAAGGAAACGAAGAGAATAGATGCGAGAGAAGAATGAATAGAGATACGATGGAGAATGAGAGTGAAGAAGATGATGATGAAGAAGAAGAAGAAGAAGGTGCTGGTGGGAAGCAGGAAAAAGAAGGAAAAAATTGAGCATCGGCCACAGCGGGATGCGAGGCACGGCGGGGGTCCATATCTTTCTGGCCGAAAAACTTGTCAGTTCTTTGGAGCTGCCCTCCTCTCTACCTCACTGCGGTGATTCTCTTGCTGTGCTTATACACATACATATATATATTTATATATATTCTCTCCTTGAATCTCTGCCTTTTGCTCATCTCTCGCTATGCTCGCCTTCGTTTTCTTCACCTTCGACTCTCTCTCTCTCTCTCTGGCTTTCTTCGAAAGATTCCATATAGCTATAACACGCAAACGATGCTTCATCTCCGAAGCGAGACAAATGAGTGGCATCCGTCTGCGTCACACCCGTCACTCACTCAGTCACAGCGGTGAACCGTTCGTACTGAGAGACGAACGTATCTATACGTATCAGTTTCGAGATTTTATACATTATCGCGCGACTTACACCGTCGCGTATATCCTACTCCGTTGCATATTACTCGTAGAGATCGCTGCCGGACAACGTGTATACCTTAAAAGCTGTGTCCAGCGTTAAATTTCCGTCCTCCGATTCAACGCGCCGCCGACACTCCTTAGGATCGTAGCATAAAGTTGTATAGCGTAAAACCTTCCCGAATAAAAGGGCTAGCTAATGGAAAAAGAATTTTTCAAATCCGATTAGTATTTCCTGAGATTAGCGCGTTCGAACAAACAGACGAACAAACAAACAAACTCTCCAGCTTTATTATTGTAGTAAGATGACCGTGGAAAAGTTCCCCTAGAATTTTTTTTCATTCGATTAAGGGAGAAAATAGGGCACAGCGTTTTCTCAATGATTTTCATGAATTTTTTTATAGTATAAAAAATTAATATAATTTATCGAAACTTTGAGAATATTTTGTACATATATTTAAGTATATACTATAAAATATTAGCGACCCCATATTGCAGGTCACAATCAGACTCGGCATTTTGCGTACATTCTGGGAGCCGCAATTTTCATCTGAAATCAAACGAGGTTGGAATTTACCTTTATTATATGTCTCTCTTCTATATGAACCTAAATGCTATCGAAAAAATAGAAAATTAAATTTTTTACAGGGATCAAAACAAAGAAGCATGATTTTTTGCCATTTTTTACAACTTTATTTGCTAAAAAAAAATTATTTTAAACAATGATAAAATTCCGATTTTAGGTTCATATAGAGCGCAATACTATGAAGAAAGTAACTGCCAATTTTCAAAACGATTGGTTGAAAACTTTTCGAACTAGCGTGTACGCAAGTTCAAAAAAAGTCGTTTTCAGAAAAACGCGTTTGAAAAAATAGTACCAAGAAAAACAAGCAATATGGGGTCGCTAATATTTTATAGTATATACTTAAATATATGTATAAAATATTCTCAAAGTTTCAATAAATTATATTCATTTTTTATACTATAAAAAAATTCATGAAAATTATTGAGAAAACGCTGTCCTAACCCTATTTCCCCCCTTAATGGCTTATAACAATAGAACGAGTCGGAATTTTCATAAAAAATTTTGGGAACATATTTTTCAATAATTTTACTAACAATTTTTGAAATTAAAAAAACATCAATTTTTTTAAACGTCTAACCCTATTTCCCTTCTTAAGTAATTTTTGTATTTTTTTTTAAGTGAAACTTCCTTTGGGGGAGTATCGAACATTTTCAAGCGCCACGGAAAGTGAAAGCTTTTGATGGGAGAGCATTATTTAAGTGGTTGGAGAGAGTTTATTTGCTATTTTTTATTATTATTATTGTCGAACTGGAAATATTGATTTTGCTGATGGAAATTTACGTTTTCGATGTAAACAGAATGTCGAGAACTTATGTGCTAGGGGGAGGTTTTCACCGATTGGAAATCAAACGTGTTAAAGGCCGTTCTTTCGACGGCAGACGAAGTCAGCAAAAGTTCCTGATAATTCGGAACTGGGGAGCTTTTTTTACTTTATTTTGGGGGGAAATTTGTTGAATGAATGTTTAGAACAAATTATATACGACATTCGATCGTACATGACGTTTACGCGGTCGTAGCGGTTGATACATTTTTTATTCTATGCTTATTCAATTCCGCCAATGTTCAAAATACACTTTGAGGTGTAAAGAACAATTGAAACAGTGACTCAAACGCCCATTCCTTGAAGAGGTTATACGCAATCAAGATTTTCAAGGAATTTTTTTTATTCCATTTTCGTAATGTACACATTTTTAAGTATACGAGGTCTGTTCAAAAAGTATCGCGAATTTTAAATTTCTGCGGGCTACGTATATTCGATTTTCGATTTTTTTTTGTGGCGTTAGGTTGGCACTCGTGTCCCTCACTTATGCTGAAAAAATCGGCCATTTTGAATGTTTAGTTAATTGTTGACAGCTATTTTGGTTAGACGTGTTTTGGCTTGTCTTCGATTTTTGCCTATTCCAAAAAAGCAGCTTCCATTGCGATGATTGAGCTTTGGTTTCCACGTCATAACCTTAAACCCATGATTCGTCACCAGTTATGACCCTCTGGAGCAAATTTGGGTCGTCGCAGACCGAGTCCAACAGCTCCTCGGCAATGTTAACGCGACACTGTTTTTGTTCGAAATTGAGCAACTTTGGCACGAATTTCGCGGCGACCCGTCTCACGCCCAAATCATTGGTAAAAATCGAATAGCACGAGCCAATCGATATGTTTAGTTCCTCGGCAACTTCTCTAACGATGATTCGACGATTGGCCAATATTATTTTCTTCACTTCATCAATGCTTTCGTCTGTTGTTGATGTGCTCGGGCGTCCGGAACGCATTTCGTTGTTCGCATCTTCTCGGCCCTCTGAGAACATTTTGTACCACCGATAAACGTTGCTTTGGTCCAAGGTAGCTTCACCATATGCCACAGTCAACATTCGGAATGCGTCCGCGTACTTAATTTTGTTTTTCACACAAAATTTGATACAGATTCTTTGATCCATTTTTTGGAATAGGCAAAAATCGAAGACAAGCCAAAACACGTCTAACCAAAACAGCGGTCAACAATTAACTAAACATTCAAAATGGCCGATTTTTTCAGCATAAGTGAGGGACACGAGTACCAATCTAACGCCACAAAAAAATCGAAAATCGAATATACATAGCCTGCGGAAATTCAAAATTCACGATACTTTTTGAACAGACCTCGTAACACAAAAATCTTCGTGTCAATCCGACAAATATTCTCGAAGTTACACGCACATTTGTAAAAACGTCTCGGCGCGTCTGAGCATGATTTTTAAAGTTTGAATGAGTTTTTCTCAAAACTGTGTTTTTAAAGTCGATGAGCAAGATTCCTCGAAAACGGCTGAACGGATCAGTCTCAAATTTGTACACAAACTTTATAAATATATTTTTTAGTGATCAATCGAAGGTTTTTTCTCGGCGATAAATATTTTCTTTTTTCTTTTTTGTTCTTTCTTTTTTGTGAAGCCGCCATTTTATTAAAAATTAATATTTTCCTTATCCTTCGATTAAATACAAGATAATACCTTGTATTAACGAAATCTTTTTTGTTTTTTTCATTTTGTACGATCCAATCGAGAGATATCGTGCTCACCGCAAGACGTCATTTTTTTTAGAGTAGCTCCGGCTGAGATCGGCTATAGCATCTTTAAAAATCATTATTTTTACAAATAAAAAATACGAAAATAATGTTAAAAGTTACCACAATATGCATATAAATTTTTACGTTAATAAATTAGAATGTCTTTACAGAAAAAATTCTTGAAAACTCATTTTTTTTCGGTCGCCTGACTGCGTAGAACTTCTCCAATTTATTCGAGGCGTTTTCAAAACCTGCCAACAAAAGTCTAAATTATGGTCAAGCCTACGGGCAGAGTTGTCGGCAAGTTGAAATGTCAATTTATTTAGATATTTCGACAAGTGAGCAAAAACGGAAAAAATAAATCGTATCTTTTTATTCAACGTTTTAAAAGCCTCTACATCATCGGAAATTTTCCTCTGATTCCTACGATCACACTAAGTTTTTGGTCGAAAGTATACAAATTTAATGCAAAAATACCAAAAAAAAAAAAAAAAACTAAAGCCATTATTACACGATAAACTTTTTACGACTGACATCCGGTTCTCGCGGTGAAGCAAAGATCGCCTGGGTGGATCTTCGTGTCGTCGCAGGCGAGATAAAACAATACTCAATTGTTTAACAAAAATCACTAGCAATCTCGTCGTTACACGATCGAAATATCTGCTCCGTTCTTCCGACGGAACGATTAATCGCGCGTGTGTGTGTAAAAAAACCCCTGCAACAACGATAAAAGCGGGAATAAAAAGAAAATCACTCCTAAGGGTGTTTTCACGCCCTCAGAAAAAAAACTGTATAACCTTAAAGGCATCTAACTTTTCGCCGTAGAATAAATCTCGAAAGTGCGTTATTTATATTTTGAATAAATAATAAATACTTTATAAATAATGTTGGGCCCCATATATTTTCCATACATATATTTGAGAAGTGAAAAAAAAAAAACATACATATATTTCCGCCTATAAATTTAGTTCCTTTGCCCGCAAGGCAGCGCGGTTGACTTATGCACGAGAGACCATGCCACCAAACCCTATCAAATTTCTACCCGAGATATTTGCAAAGTGATAAATTGTTGAAACCACCGCTCGGACTAGGAGCATCGATTAGTTATTAATATTAAAAAACATTTTCCGAAACGTACGTATCCCTAAATGCGTCCAACGGATTGGGATGATGTTATCTAATGATGGTGAAGTTTGCATCGTTGGAATGCAACGAAAATGGGTTTTTTAAATCTTAATTTTCGGTATTGCTCTCGCTTCTCTTGACCATTTGAGCCCAGATACTTAAAGGAGACCCCAAAAGAACGTTTCAATGATTTTTTCTCTTAGAAAATTCAACCTTAAGGTGGATGAATGGTATAAACAAATTTGTTTTCGTTGCATTTCAACGATGCAAACTTCAACATCATGTTATCTACTACCCGTTAGCGTATAAATTGGGTACATGTTTTACACGGATGCTGCGAGAATTTGTCAAAGAATCTTCCCTGTATATAGGGGATTCTTTTCGTTTTTTTTTTTCGCCTTTTTCGTATTTATTTTTTTCTTCTTCGGTGCTTACCTCTTGACGAAGAGTGGTCCATCCGCCTCTCGGCGATCTGTGTACCTCATCTCGTATACGGTTCTCGCTTTTCTTGACCATTTAGGCCGAGATCCTTAAAGGAGACCCCAAAAGAACGTTTCAATGATTTTTTCTCTTAGAAAATTCAACCTTAAGGGGTATGAATGGTACAAACAAATTTATTTTCGTTGCATTCCAACGATGCAAACTTCAACATCATGTTATCTACTACCCGTTAGCGTATAAATTGGGTACATGTTTTACACGGATGCTGCGAGAATTTGTCAAAGAATCTTCCCCTGTATATAGGGGATTCTTTTCGTTTTTTTTTTCGCCTTTTTCGCATTTATTTTTTTTTTCTTCGGTGCTTACCTCTTGACGAAGAGTGGTCCATCCACCTCTCGGCGATCTGTGTACCTCATCTCGTATACGGTTCTCGCTTTTCTTGACCATTTAGGCCGAGATCCTTAAAGGAGACCCCAAAAGAACGTTTCAATGATTTTTTCTCTTAGAAAATTCAACCTTAAGGGGTATGAATGGTACAAACAAATTTATTTTCGTTGCATTCCAACGATGCAAACTTCAACATCATGTTATCTACTACCCGTTAGCGTATAAATTGGGTACATGTTTTACAGGGATGCTGCGAGAATTTGTCAAAGAATCTTCCCCTGTATATAGGGGATTCTTTTCGTTTTTTTTTTCGCCTTTTTCGCATTTATTTTTTTTTTCTTCGGTGCTTACCTCTTGACGAAGAGTGGTCCATCCGCCTCTCGGCGATCTGTGTACCTCATCTCGTATACGGTATATAGTAGTAGTAACCAAATACATATATATATATGTAGATGGTATATAAGCGAGCGGCGAGTCGAAGAACGAAACGACGCGAAACGAAAAGTCTCTCTCGCGCTTCTCTTATTCGCACTTTGCTCCACCTCCTCCAACTTTTTTTCTTTTTCCTTCTCTTTCGTTTCTTCTCTCGAAGCTCCTCTTTCTGTCTTTCTCTCTCTCTCTCTCTCTCTTTCTTTCTCTACTACCTACGACTAATACAACCATGACCACTTGCTGCTGCTGCTGCTACCAGCAAAGTACCAACTACACTATACCCGCTACTGCTACGCCTTTTGCCACTCACTCTTTCTCATCTCTCTTTCTTTCACTCTTTCTCTATCGTTCTCTCTCTATCTCTCTTTCTCTCTCTCGTTGTATACGAGGTGCATGTATATCGGCAAAGACTCTGTTCGTGTGTAACGCCCGCCATATTCTCCATCTTTCTCTAATTCTATCTCGCGGTCTCCCGTTCTCCCTCGCTCGAACAACCTATCAACTCGGTTGGTAGACGCGAGCTCCGGACGGCCACGATTCTCTCATCCCATCTCCGACCAACACCGTTGCTCTTACACCGATACGCGCTCGTTCGCCCCGTACACCAACCCCCGCCTTACCGATCGTTGCCAGTGCCTCGTGGCCGCAATACAGAGTACACCCGATATACAACGGGTGTTTCACTCGAATCGTATAAACCCCATTATCTCTTTAAATCTCTCGCGTGTAGAACGGCGAATAGCGAGGAGAGGATGAGGAGGAGCAAGATGAAAGAAACAAAAGGGATGATTTTCTTTTATTTTCGTTCATTCGATTCGTGTATTCGCTATTTTTGATTGTCGATAAATTTTGGCGAAGAAAAATTAAACGAATGAACGAATAGGTGATTGTTATTGTTGTGTGTTTGCAGGACACGATTTCATACGTTGCGTTTGAATTTCAATCTTTTGAAACTTTTAACGAGAACTCGGCACGAGAGGGTGGAATGGCGTTTTCGAGCGAAAATTAAAAACGTGATAAAAGACCAAACAAAATGTATATGTTTTCGTGTTTTTGAAATTGAAAATATTGAAATTTCAAATGGTCACAACTTTTGCTATCGTTCACAACGATTTGGGTTTTCGGGAGGGTTTTGTTAAGCACCGGGAATTAGAGTTTACGAAGTGCCGTTCAATTCGTTGCGAAAATCTCAATTATTATGAGCGTAAGAGTGAACTTTGATGATGATCGTAAAATAATGCAAAGGGGTAGATGGGCGAAAATAATAGAGAAAAATCATTGACCAACTTTTAAAATCTGTTACGGATTGACAAAAAAAATTGTAATTCAATGAATCAAGGGGCGTTTAGAGGGTTGAACGGTTAGGAAGGGAATGAGCACAGAGTTCGTGTTCCAATGTCATTGCAAAAGAAAATTTTAACGATTTTAGTGCGCCAACTGATTTTTGACCAAAATACAAAAAATTATTATTATTTTTTTTAGGTCTCTATATCGAGGTACCCCCCCCCCCCGTGTCTAATCCATTAAGGGGGGAAATAGGATTAGGACAGCGTTTTCTCAATGATTTTCATGAATTTTTTTATAGTATAAAAAATGAATATAACTTATTGAAACTTTGAGAATATTTTATACATATACATAAGTATATACTATAAAATATTAGCGACCCCATATTGCAGGTCACAATCAGACTCAGCATTTTTCGTACATTCTGGAAGCCGCAATTTTCATCCGAAATCAAACGAGGTTGGAATTTACTTTTTTTATATGTCTCTCTTCTATATGAACCTAAATGCTATCAAAAAAATATAAAATTGAATTTTTTACAGGGGTCAAAACAAAAAAGCATCATTTTTTGCCATTTTTTACCACTTTATTTGCAAAAAAAAATTAATTTCAATAATGATAATATTCTAATTTTAGGTTCATATAGAGCGCAATACTATGAAGAAAGTAACTGCCAATTTTCAAAACTATTGGTTGAAAACTTTTCAAACTAGCGTGTACGCAAGTTCAAAAAAAGTCGTTTTCAGAAAAACGCGTTTGAAAAAAAAGCAAAATGCTAAGTCTGATTGTGACCTGCAATATGGGGTCGCTAATATCTTCGGTGTTTTTCGAGGAAATTCTTCAAAAATTTTATAGTATATACTTAAATATATGTATAAGATATTCTCAAAGTTTCAATAAATTATATTAATATTTTACACCATAAAAAAATTCATGAAAATCATTGAGAAAACGCTGTCCTAACCCTATTTCCTCCCTTAATGGCTTATAACAATCGAACGAGTCGGAATTTTCATTAAAAATTTTGGGAACATATTTTTCAATAGTTTTACTAACAATTTATGAAATTAAAAAAAATCGATTTTTCGAACCGTCTAACCCTATTTCCTCCCTTAAAACTCGATCTTGATAAAAAAAAATCAAAATTCCATTAAAAATCGTGAAAAAACTGTTTCTTCTTGTCGGGGTACAAAAAAATACTTTGTTGAATTTGAATAAACCCTTATTTCGCTAAAGTCAATTATTTAAATGAAGTACGCACATGGATGCTATTGAATTGAATAAAAATAATTTTTCTCGATACGCCGATACAGGAAAATGGTGCAAAATCAACGTTCTCCATTTTTTAATCTGCAAAAGATTGAAAATAAAATAAAATAAAATCCCAATAGTCACTGAATCAAGGATCATATTAACTTGTGACAAATTGGATATACCGAATCAAGCCACAATCACATACATTTCCGATGAATGAGAAATATTCTTATTTTTTTAAATGAATTTTATTATAGTTTCTCCATCGTATACCTTTTCAGGTTTTCCCTTTGGGGTAATCATCCCGAAAATTTATATTTCGTCCCTCGACACCCCCACCTTCGTCCAGAGCGTTATCCGCAGTAGCTTTTTCCTAATGGACTACTGTCATTTGCACGGGGGCCACGGGGAAACTATGAAAAACCTAGCCAATATCGAAAGACTTCATTTTACCGTAGATTCAATCGTATTAACATCAGGAAACTCGGAAAAAAAAGCCCTGTTCAGTAATTGGGGTTGATTAGTAATCATTGATTGATTAGTAATTGCAGTTTCCCTGTGCCCTCACAGGGAAACTGCAAAAAACCTGGCCAATATCGAACGACTTCATTTTACCGTAGATTCAATCGTATTAACATCAGGAAACTCGGAAAAAAAGCCCTGTTCAGTAATCGGTGTTGATTAGTAATCAAGCGAGGTCAAGTTGTTCGCAGTTTTCCTGTGCCCTCACAGGGAAACTGCAAAAAACCTGGCCAATATCGAACGACTTCATTTTACCGTAGATTCAATCGTGTTAACATCAGGAAAGTCCGAAAAAAGCCCTGTTCAGTAATCGGTGTTGATTAGTAATCAAGCGAGGTCAAGTTGTTCGCAGTTTTCCTGTGCCCTCACAGGGAAACTGCGAAAAACCTAGCCAATATCGGACGACTTCATTTTACCGTAGATTAAATCGTATTAACATCAGGGAACTCGGAAAAAAATCCCTGTTTAGTAATCGGTGCTGTTTAGTAATCAAGTGAAGTCAGATTTTACGCAGTTTCCCTGTGCCCCGACAGGGAAACTGCGAAAAACCTAGCCAATATCGGACGACTTCATTTTACCGTAGATTCAATGATATTAACATCACGAAACTCGGAAAAAAAAAGACCCGTTCAGTAATCGATGCTGCTTAAGTAATCAAGCGAGTGCACAGTTACGGGGTCACCGATCGCAGTATATTGATCTGGAAAAATACCGCTTGACTCGTTGAGATTAGCCGAAATCATGCACCGAACGATCATCGCTGTCGATCCCACGTACCGAATACCACATCTGTAAATTATGAATAAGGCACAGAGGCGAATGATCAGCCGCGAATCTCAATTATCCCGAATTGAACGAGAACGCGAGCCTTGTGGCGAGAAAAAAAGAAAATGTAGCGAGAAAGGGAAGCCTTGCAGATTGTACAGAAGGGCTGCTACCTTATATATTCGCTCGTAGGACACGTGCATTCGGCAAATACAACCTCCGGTGAAATAATATACAAAAGGCTTTTATTGTATTGGAAAATATAACGCGTTCTCGCGGTTCATAGTGTAAGAGAGAAAGGAATAGAGAGAAAGAGAGAGATATACGGTTTGCGCGTTATTATTTCGGGACACCGCGTATATATACCAGCCCGCGGTAGACGCGCGGAGCTTTGGGTCGCCGCTAGCTCCGGTCGTCCGGGACTCGCGTCTACCCTCTCATTTACCATTTGGTACCTATAGACACGACTATATATATATATGCATATATATATATATATATATAAATGTATACGCGCGAACACGTACGGACCCCCGAGCGCCCGATATACGCGGCGCGAGCTCGAAGAGACCGCGGCAAAATCGCGCGACTCTTTGCAACGGTGTGGGCTACGCTATTCCACTATACACACTATCTCTCTATTTTATCCTATAAATATAGGTGGTATTACGTACGTATATATATTTATACCTTTGGGTTACCTGTGAGCCGTGTATTTTTACGTTGTACACGCACACACGAGCGCGTCGTAAACCGCAGAGATTGTGAAGAAGTGCGAAGGAAGATGAGCATCAAACCTACGAGCACGCCTCGCGGATGCATAAACCGCGTGCACCGTGTACACGCACATTCGTACTACTTGCATTATTTTCGTCACCGTTCTTTTTATCCTAATACATTTTTTTTTTTGTTCAAACTTCTTCTATTAATTCTGATCGTTGTCAACGATTAGCAATTGTTTCTCAAGAAAAATAACGCGAGAAGAACGTTTCTCGTCGTACACACGTGCGTTAGCCCTTTTGAGTCACGCGTTTCAGGAGAATATGGTAGCCATTAAGGCGGGAAAGAAGAGCTCCGTACCCGGCTTATCGTCAAATACGAGGTCTGTTCAAAAAGTATCGCGAATTTTGAATTTCCACGGGCTACGTATATTCGATTTTCGATTTTTTTGTGGCCTTAGGTTGCTACTCGTGTCCCTCACTTATGCTGAAAAAATTGGGCATTTTGAATGTTTAGTTAATTGTTGACAGCTGTTTTGGTTAGACGTGTTTTGGCTTGTCTTCGATTTTTGCCTATTCCAAAAAATGGATCAAAGAATCTGTATCAAATTTTGTGTGAAAAACAAAATTAAGTGCGCGGACGCATTCCGAATGTTGACTGTGGCATATGGTGAAGCTACCTTGGACCAAAGCAACGTTTATCGGTGGTACAAAATGTTCTCAGAGGGCCGAGAAGATGCGAACAACGAAATGCGTTCCGGACGCCCGAGCACATCGACAACAGACGAAAACATTGATGAAACGAAGAAAATAATATTGGCCAATCGTCGAATCAACGTTAGAGAAGTTGCCGAGGAACTAGACTTATCGATTGGCTCGTGCTATTCGATTTTTACCAATGATTTGGGCGTGAGACGGGTCGCCGCGAAATTCGTGCCAAAATTACTCAATTTCGAAGAAAAACAGTGTCGCGTTGAGGCGGTAGTCTGGTCTAGAAATTTGAAAAAATCGATTTTTTTTTTTCATTCTCTTATTCCTTAGACCTTTCTTCATACGCTCCTGAAAAGCGTTCATTGATATTTCAAAAATTAGCCGAGAAATAAAAATTCTAAGCGAGCCGCGCGCTCAGGTAGCGCGGCGCGCGCGCGACGGTGTCAAAACTTTGAACGCGTTTATCTCAGAACTATGTTTTCCAAATCGGCGCCCACGATATCTCGATAACTAATGGACCGATCGAGCTCAAATTTTGCACGCATCTTGGGTAGCCTGTTTCTGAGGACTGCTGTTTCTGGTAGCAGAATTGAGTCGAACAATAATTTTGCCGACATTTTATAACTCGTCGAATACACGAAAATGTATGAAATATCATTAATGAAAGTTCAACAGGCCGCCATTATGTCAACAAATTTTTTTAAGTACCAATTCTGCTACCAGTGCTCAGAATACTCATGCAGATTGAGAATATATATATGTTTTTTTTTTCAGATGCATACAACGTCGTCCAGAGTGGGCGCCGATTGAGGCGGCTTTCGGCGCACCATGTTGCAACAAGGCAAAAAACTACATGAAAATATTTGAAATAATTTTTTTTTAAAGTACAAGTATTCTCTAAGGATCAATAAATGCACGTGTAAATTTTCATCAAGACAACTTCAACGGTTTAAACGTTATTGCACATTAGAAATGACGTCAAAAGTCTCGCTCTAGAACAGACTACCGCGTTAAGGGCGGGGTAAGGGTTTTCACTTTCGAAAAATCGAAATTTTTTTTTTGTCTTATCTTATTGTTTAACATTTCAAGAATATGTCCTTAAAATTTTAAACCGATCTAAGCAATATTCTTGAAGTTATTGTCTTATTAATCTCCTGGCCTTTAACGCTATACCTCTAACAGCTGTGGGCGGTCAGGCTAGCAGTGCACTTTAGACGCGTTCTTCTCAAAACTACTTTTTTAAAGTCCGTGTTCACTGCCATTTAAAAACTACTTGACCGATTCATTTCAAACTTTGTACGCATTTTCTACATATAAAATACCTCCCCCCAACGTTTAGTTAAATATTTTTTTTTTTACATTAAGGGTGTTTCCCACCCACAAAATGGCGGAATTTTTCGTGGAAAATAACAGTTCACACTTTAGATGGCCGCCAAAAATTTTTAAATGAAAAAAAAAATTATCAGAGAACGTTGGGGGGAAGATTTGATTATAATTTAACTGAATTTTTATAGTTTTTCATTTTCAGATAATTTCCGGCCGAGTTATAGTGAACACCGCAAATTGTTTTTTTTCCAAGACGTTCTGGGGGAAGCTCTTTTACGGGCTTATGCTTCAATATTTCTGCATGAAAAAATTACACAACATTGTCAAAAGTATGCTCAATAATGTACAAAAGGTTCGAATAAAATTGCTTAATCCATATTTGAGAAAAAAAATCGCAAAAAAAGTATTTTTTTTTACGCTGAAACCCTTACCCCTCCCTTAAGGCCGTAGTCGGGTCTAGAGCGAGATTTTTGACGTCATTTCTAATGTGCAATAACGTTTAAACCGTTGAAGTTGTCTTGATGAAAATTTACACGTGCATTTATTGATCCTCAGAGAATACTTGTACATTTAAAAAAAAATTATTTTAAATATTTTCATGTAGTTTTTTGCCTTGTTGCAACATGGTGCGCCGAAATCGGCGCCCACTCTGGACGATGTTGTATGCATCTGGAAAAAAAAATATATATATATTCTCAATCTGTATGAGTATTCTGAGCACTGGTAGCAGAATTGGTACTTGAAAAAAATTTTTGACAAAATGGCGGCCTGTTGAACTTTCATTAATGTTATTTCATACATTTTCGGGTATTCGACGAGTTATAAAATGTCGGCAAAATTATTGTTCGACTCAATAAAAAAAAATTTTAAGTACCAATTCTGCTACCAGTGCTCAGAATACTCATACAGATTGAGAATATATATATATTTTTTTTTTTCAGATGTATACAACATCGTCCAGAGTGGGCGCCGATTTCGGCGCACCATGTTGCAACAAGGCAAAAACTACATGAAAATATTTAAAATAATTTTTTTTTTTTAGATTACAAGTATTCTCTAAGGATCAATAAATGCATGTGTAAATTTTCATCAAGACAACTTCAACGGTTTAAACGTTATTGCACATTAGAAATGACGTCAAAAATCTCGTTCTAGACCAGACTACCGCGTTAACATTGCTAAGGAGCTGTTGGACTCGGTCCGCGACGACCCAAATTTCCTCCGGAGGGTCATAACTGGTGACGAATCATGGGTTTATGGTTATGACGTGGAAACAAAAGCTCAATCATCGCAATGGAAGCTGCTTTTTTGGAATAGGCAAAAATCAAAGACAAGCCAAAACACGTCTAACCAAAACAGCTGTCAACAATTAACTAAACATTCAAAATGGCCGATTTTTTCAGCATATGTGAGGGACACGAGTACCAAGCTAACGCCACAAAAAAATCGAAAATCGAATATACGTAGCCCGCGGAAATTCAAAATTCGTGATACTTTTTGAACAGACCTCGTACATTAAACCGCACGTTATGCCCCTTGTACATTCCGGCTTATACGACATTTTTATGATATTATTGTGACAACAGGAGACAATTTTGATTTTTTCTTCATTTTTAACTATTTTTGTTTTTGTCAGAGATAAGCACGAAGTGAAATTTATTGCGCGAATCGCAAAATAATGGTGCACGAATTATTTTACTCGTTCGCCTCACCGGTTGAGAGAGAGAAATTCTGTTTTATTATCGCACCGCCGCGGTTATACAATATGGCGGAGATAATAAAAGTTCAGCTTTGAACCAGAGCTACAGGTATATGCGATACGTAATGTATGTTGCGAAAAGTTTTTTCGACCCGTCGGGTTTTTGAGGAGAGAATCGAGAATTTGTTTCGTTATACGACATTTTTATGATATTATTGTGACAACAGGAGACAATTTTGATTTTTCAGCATTTTTAACTATTTTTGTTTTTGTCAGAGATAAGCACGGAAGTGAAATTTATTGCGCGAATCGCAAAATAATGGTGCACGAATTATTTTACTCGTTCGCCACCACCTAGTTGAAAGAGAGAAATTCAGTTTTATTATCGCACCGCCGCGGTTATCCAATATGGCGGAGATAATGAAAGTTCAACTTTGAACTAGAGCTATACAGTTATATGCGATACGTAATGTATGTTGCGAAAAGTTTTTTCGGCCCTTCGGGTTTTTGAGAGAGAATCGAGAATTTATTTGTTTCGTTATCGTTTTGGTAACCGCGAAAAATTCATCTTCACGTCCACGCACCATTGTATCTCCGTTGTATCTATTTAACGTTTAATTCTTATTTTTATTATTATTATTATATCAATAATACTCTTTATAATTATATTATTTATTTAATCGATGTACTTTGCGCATTTTAATAGTTCAATGTACCGAAATAAACGTTTATTGAATTTGTTGTTTTTTTAACGAGAAAGGACACAAGTTTTTCAATGGAATTTTCATTTTTTTGATTTGTTTTTTTTTGGCGGAGATAATAAAAGTTCGTTGCGAACAAAACTACAGATATATGCGATACGTAATGTATGTTGCGAAAAGTTTTTCCGACCCTTCGGGTTTTTGGAGAGAATCGAGAATTTATTTGTTTCGTTATTGTTGCGGCAACCGCGAAAAGTTTATCTTCACATCCGCGCACCATCGTATCTCCGTTGTATCTATTTAACGTTTAATTGTTATTATTATTATTATTATTATCAACAATACTCTCTATAACTATATTATTTATTTAATCGATGTACTTTCTGCATTTTAATAGTTCAATGTACCGAAATAAACGTTTATTGAATTTGTTGTTTTTTTTAACGAGAAAGGACACAAGTTTTTCAATGGAATTTTCATTTTTTTGATTGTTTTTTTCGCGGAGATAATAAAAGTTCACTGCGAACAAATTTACAGGTATATGTAATACGTAATATACGTTGCGAAAAGTTTTTTCGGCCCTTCGGGTTTTTGGAGAGAGAATCGTGAATTTATTTGTTTCGTTATTGTTGCGGCAACCGCGAAAAGTTTATCTTCACATCCGCGCACCATTGTATCTCCGTTGTATCTATTTAACGTTTAATTGTTGTTATTATTATCATTAACATTACTCTTCATAATTATATTATTTATTTAATACAGTACTTTACTCATTTTTATAATTCTATGTACCAAAATAAACGTTCATTGAAATTGTTATTTTTTTTCTACGAGAAAGAAAACAAGTTTTTCAACGAAATTTTCATTTTGCCATTACGTCTCGTGGGTAGCTAAAAACAAAAAAGAAGTTCGATGCCTAAAAAGGCAAAAAAATTAATAATGCATCGCGTTTTTTGTGTCGCGAAAATTCGTGAGCGCGGAACGCCCTAGGTACAATAACCTGGATAATTATTCCGTGTACGACAAAGCAAATTGCTTTTCATTTAAGGGGGGGGGGGGTAGGGTTAATTCGTACAAAAAAAGGCATGTATCTGTGATTTTTTTGTGACGACGCAGTTAAAATCTCTTTATTAAAACTAATGGTAGAGTAAAATATGACATTCGAAGAATATTATATAAAATTTTCACGAAGAAATATTAAATAATACAGTAATGGCAACAATTATTCGGACGTGTCTCGGAAAAAAGTAGAATTGCGGTGTCCCTCATAACTTGGTGCTGGATCATCTGAAATGAAAAAATGAAAATTTATTTGTTAGATAATAGTTTTCCCCAGGTAAGGCTGGGAGGGTTTTTCGAAATTTCAATTTTTCAATTTTTTTGAACATTTTTAAGGGAAAAACGCGTTTTTTTTTTTGTAAAAATCGCGTTTTTCCCTTAAAAATGTTCAAAAAAATTGGAAATTGAAATTTCGAAAAACCCTCCCAGCCTTACCTGGGGAAAACTATTATCTAACAAATAAATTTTCATTTTTTCATTTCAGATGATCCAGCACCAAGTTATGAGGGATACCGCAATTCTAATTTTTTCCGAGACACGTCCGAATAATTGCTGCCACTGCCGTATTTTTTAATATTTCTTCGTGAAAATTTTATATAATATTCTTCGAATGTCATATTATATTGTACCATTATTTTTAATAAAGAGATTTTAACTGCGTCGTCACAAGAAAATCACAAAAACATGCCTTTTTTTGTACGAATTAACCTTACCCCCCCCCCCCCCAAACGTTTTCGAAGAAAAAAAGTAATAAAAAAACTGGTGAAAGGCCACCGGCGAGGGGTTACGATACGGCGAATTTTTATGCATGTTTCTCGGTTAATCATGAAAGTTCATTTGTTAGATAATAGTTTTCGCCAGGTAACGCTGGGAAGGTTTTTCGAAATTTCAATTTTTCAATTTTTTTGAACATTTTTAAGGGAAAAACGCGATTTTTACGAAAAAAAAAATCGCGTTTTTCCCTTCAAAATGTTCCAAAAAATTGAAAAATTGAAATTTCGAAAAACCTTCCCAGCGTTACCTGGGGAAAACTATTATCTAACGAATGAACTTTCATTTTTTCATTTCAGATGATCGAGCACCAAGTTATGAGGGACACCGCAATTCTACTTTTTTCCGAGACACGTCCGAATAATCGCTGCCACTGCCGTATTTTTTAATATTTCTTCGTGAAAATTTTATATAATATTCTTCGAATGTCATATTTTACTGTACCATTATTTTTAATAAAGAGATTTTAACTGCGTCGTCACAAAAAAAATCACAAAAACATGCCTTTTTTTGTACGAATTAACCTTACCCCCCTCCTTAAACGTTTTCGAAGAAAAAAAGTAATAAAAAAACTGGTGACAGGCCACCGGCGAGGGGTTACGATACGGCGAATTTTTATGCATGTTTCTCGGTTAATTTACGACAGTCGACGATACGTCGTCGACTGAAATCATTACAATGGAATGATTCGTTTGAAAGAAAAAAAAATGTCGAATGGGGAGGCATCGCTGGCGCGTGATTCCCGTAGAGGAAGTAAATCGTCAACGGTGACGACAATGATGAATATCTTAAAACAGGCGCGGATATATACACGGGTAATAGGGACCAATTAGCGCCCGAGGAAACGGATGACCCGAGAAATCGAACAACTTGGCGACGGAAAAAAGGTTCTGTTTTTTTTTTCTTCTTTTAATTCTTTTTCGCTCACCCCCAAGAATCGCTCTTCGTTCCGACATGTGCGCGATATGCCTAACGTTAATTGCTTCTCTCTCGTCGCAGTCTCGTCACACACCAGTCGGCATTTCCGTGAAATCTCCATCGAGCCCCGACAGATGCCCCGTCGTAAGACCACTCGACTTTTCGTCTATTTCTCCACTGACATATTTTCACCGCGGATATTTATCATCGAACATTTTTCATACCCCCGTGATCTTGTACTCGCGTGATACATCGAGAAAAAGAAAAATGTTTTTCATTTGTCCCCCTTTAAACTCCACCCAAACACACCCCAAATTCTTTTCATTATCGTGGCTAGTTTAAAGGAATTGTTCGAAAAACCCGAAAAATCTTGAAATCAAAGTTTTAGTGGACAATCCGGGGGATAAAACAGTACGTAGGCCATTGCGATTAGGGATTGGCATCGATCGAATGAAAAAGTACTTTTAATACTTTTTTTTTACTTGAGAAGGATCGCGGATTAATTGCTTAAGGCCATACATACGTCGAGAATTTTCAAAAAATCGATTTTTTTTTGTTTACAGATTATTATTCCTTATAGTCTTAGGCGTATTTCTGTGTAAGCTGATTGTAAAAATTCCCCATAGTTCAAAAGTTATTGTAGATAATGTGACTGCCTGATAATGTGAAACACGCTCGAATCAACGCTACCAAAGCAACAAAAGAGGCCAGAACAATTCGTCGATTAGAAAAAAATAAACAACAACAATTTTTTACTGACAAGGAAGGCGTACAATATGAAGCTGGAATGGGAGATTAGACGTAAGTTAACGTAAATAAATTTAAAAAATTCATAAAGTTCTTGCTCCAGCCGCGCGCGACTTCGAGCGAAACGCGCTTGAAACTTTAAACGCGTTTTTCTCAAAACTACTTTTTCTGACACGGTCGGCATGATAACTCGTACGGTTTTTAATATTTTTTGATGATTTTTTTTTCTAAATATTCGGAATTGTTTTTTCTATAGTTCTGTCGAGCCGGATTTTTAAAATTATAATTGGAAAATTTTATAAAAACAATTAAAGTGTGACTTTTTTGACACAAACTTAACATTTTTTTTTAAATTACCGTAAATTGTTTAATTTTTCGAATTTCAAAAATCCGGCTCGACAGACTATAACTACTACCTTATTTCACAAGAATTTCTTTACATTTTGCAGATCCGTCAACATTTGAGGAAGAAATACTGCCGACCGCGGAGCAACTTTTTTTTTACAGTGCTTCAAAAAATGTGATTTTTCATGTTGTAATTTTTGAAAAAAAAAATTGAAATACATTTTTTTACAAACTTAACACAGTAATAAACAATGTGTAAGAATTTTTTTATCAATTTCTATTTCTATCCCTCCTAAAAACAGTTTTTCTTTTGGTACGTTTTCGGTACCGCTGGACGTATGTAAGGCCTTAATCGAGACGTGATTATATATTGAGCGAGCTGTGCCCCGCGGTTTCAGCCACGGTAAATTTCCGTCCGTCGATTGAAAGCGCCGCCGCTGCTCCGTAGGGTCATAGCATAAAGCTAAATGGTGTAAAGCCTTCCTGATTAAACGGGCTATCTAATGCAAAAAGAATTTTTCAAATCGGCTTAGTATTTTCCGAGATTAGCTCGTTCAAACAAACAAACTCTCCAGCTTTGTTATAAAGGGTGAGGCACTAACTGTTGCCACGTAGAATAACTCCGAAAGTACGATAGTAGTAGAAAATTTCTTGAACACACAAGTTTCATGGGACAACGGGGGCTATCATATGGCGTTAGTTTTTTGTTGCTAAGTGGAGTCGCATCGGAGATTTCAAGGTCAACTTTGTTTTTTTTAGATAGAATGGTATGTATGGTGGTACTTGCGGTAAATTTCCTTTCTCGATTGAAAGCGCCGCCGCTGCTCCGTAGGGTTATAGCATAAAGTTATATGGTGTAAAGCCTTCCTGATTAAACGGGCTATCTAATGCAAAAAGAATTTTTCAAATCGGCTTAGTATTTTCCGAGATTAGCGCGTTCAAACAAACAAACTCTCCAGCTTTGTTATAGTATAGTATAGATGTAGTATTATAGTAGTAAGATAGTAATATTAGAGTCATATCACGAAGTTCGCTATTCAATTTTTACCAATGATTTGGGCGTGAGACGGGTCGCCGCGAAATTCGTACAAAAATTGCTCAATTTCGAACAAAAACAGTGTCGCGTTAACGTTGCTAAGGAGCTGTTGGACTCGGTCCGCAACGACCCAAATTTGCTCCAGAGGGTCATAACTGTTGACGAATCATCGGTTTATGGTTATGACGCGGAAACCAAAGCTCAATCGTCGCAATGGAAGCTGCTTTTTTCGAATAGGCAAAAATCGAAGACAAGCCAAAACACGTCTAACGAAAACAGCTGTCAACAATTAACTAAACATTCAAAATGGCCGATTTTTTCAGCATAAGTGAGGGACACGAGTACCAACCTAACGCCACGAAAAAATCGAAAATCGAATATACGTAGCCCGCGGAAATTCAAAATTCGCGATACTTTTTGAACAGACCTCGTAGATGTATTATAGTAGTAAGATAGTAAGATTAGGGTCATTGCATAAAGTTTTATGGCCTTCCTAAATTAACGGACTATCTAATGCAAAAAGAATTTTTCAAATCGGCTTAGTATTTTCCGAGATTAGCGCGTTCAAACAAACAAACTCTCCAGCTTTGTTATAGTATAGTATGGATGTAGTATTATAGTAATAAGATAGTGATATTAGAGTCATATCATGAAGTTATATTGCCTAGAGCCTTCCTGAATAAACGGACTATCTAGTGTAAAAAGAATTTTTCAAATCGGATAAGTATTTCCTGAGATTAGCGCGTTCAAACAAACAGACGAACAAACAAACAAACTCTCCAGCTTAATTCTAATAGTGAGATTTTTTACGCGTTAATTTTTCTCCGTATACGCTTCCCGTCGGCGCGATCATCGCAATTTTGTTTTTCAATATGTTTCTACAAATCTGGCGAATTAAACAATAAAAGAATATCGTTGGATACCGTTGAATCTTCGAATTATTGAAAAATTATTATTTCACGTTTATGTGTAAATAAAAAAAAACGGTGTATAAGTAGATAAAAAAAAACGGGAAAAAAAAAAGATTAAACACGTGTGCATACACGGGTATGAACTATGCGGATGAACGTACGACACCGACCGGACGTTAATTTAATGAAAGTAACGAAGAACACGAATGTCGGAGGAAAGATATACGAAGAAATGGGTTTAGAGAGAGAAAGCTCTCTGGGAATTTAGATATCGGACGTTTCATGCGAACTAACGCATAAGTCGAATCCCATCAATGTTAATTTCCCTATTTTTTTCTTTTTTCAACTTTGTCGTCATCACTGACAAAAGGGATCTTCACTTATTTTTTAGATTTTTGTCATTGTCGTCGAACTTAAAAGAAAAATCTCACTCTAATTTGAAAAAAAAAAATTATATCGAGCATAGCAGCCACATTTTTTTGTCCTGTTGCAACGCAGTTTAACATCAAAAAGCTACAAAGATTAAATTGATAATTTTAATGTAGTTGACGACATATTTCCTCAGAATAATTTCTCCATTATCGCTCGCGTCTAATAATTTCAAATTGTTGAAGCAGAATTAAATTTTTTCAACGAGTGATTACGTTTAGTTAAAACGTTTGTTTTTTTTTTGTTTTAAATTTTAAACCAGATTAGAATGTCAATTATGATCCATATAGTTTTTCTACTTTTTAAATGTGCTCGTTATAGTTGATATTTTTTTTTTTTTCGAATTGAATCTCAATTTTTAATTCCAATTTCAAATTACCTAAATTTTTCATAATCTATCAAAATCAGAACGTCTCGTGCTGGAAGCGTGGAAAAAAAAAAATTACGCTTGCTTTAGTCAGTGATAAAAATCATAGAGAAAAAAATTAGCGAAATTAGAAGTGATGCTGCTCCTTCGAATGCCATTTTGAATTGAATGACCCGTATATATATATATGCACAGATAGTGAAATAATAGTATGGATGTGAAGTACGTGTCAACATATGCGCGACATGTCGCTCTTCGGTACGAGAGACGAACAGCAGGGTGAATTATACCGGTAGAGTAACCTACACATATGTATATAATGTGGAAATGGTCGGGTGCGCAATGACCCGTGAAACTTGACTGCACGGGGAGATGCCTAACTCCCGCGAACAGATGAGGGATGCTCAACCATCGCAGCTATGTTAATTAAATGCGTGTTTCGAGGGATCCGCACTGTCGCCCGAATACAAAAAAAAGTTGAGAAGCAGAGAAAGAAAGAGAAAAGAGAGAGAAAGAGAAAGATAAAACGAACATGCTAGCTCGGTAGTCGATGGTTAACAAGTACATAATAATACACGTCTCAGGCTCTTTCTCCTAATACACTATGATTACAATCAACTATATATATATATACATCTCGTACTCACTTCGGTCCTGTTGATTGTTTTTTTTTTCTCCTTTCCCAACAGAGAAAACGATTTTTCAAGTCGGCCGAAAGCATTCAGGTATTTTGTCGACTGATGAGCTCTCCGCGTCACAACTTTGTCTCTGCCAACGTTTCTCCGTGAATCCTGTAGGAAAAAGATTAACCATACAATAAGTATTCTGTATATCGAGAGATTTTTGTTCGCTATTCTGAACTTACGTGTCGACGCGTATATATCTTTGCGAAAAAATGCAAATGGCGTCAGTTCAAAAGAGGTATAATGTTCGCGTATAGAATAATCTGATCAATAATCACTATCGAATATTACGATTATCAGTGTTTATGCGTCTGTTTGTTATTAATGATGTAACAATAAAACACAAAGATTTTCGTAGGAGCGTACTCGATAACTGAGAAAAAATTCGCGGGTGCGCGTCCACGGCGCGTCGCACGGAAGAATGCCGCCATCTTTCGTGTTTTTTATCAACTAAAATAGATCAGCTCGGCTTTACCGACTACGGGTAACGTATCAGTAACTAATAACTACGAAAATGTGCTTTTAAGCATCTGTTAATGGAATTTTTAACGCGATATAGGAAAAATGGCTGTCAAATTTTGTTTTGAAACGTAACATATTGTACGATTATGTTCTTCAAACCTCCCGTTTATCTAATATACATTGATGATCTACCGAAATGTTTGAAGATCGCAAATAAAGGTAAATATGGAGCAAAGGGGACCCACTTCCGATTGACTTGCCTTTAATATATGTTGTGTAGGGACCCTTCCTGAACAACTTTTTCCTCTGACACAATTGGGGGTCGTTATTTATTAAAAAGTTATTAACAAATAAAGTTAATAATTCATATAGCTATTTTCCTTATACCAGCCAGTCCTAATCATCTTGTCCTTTTTGTTCGTTTGGGCGTTTTGGGTTTGTTTGTTTATTGGGTTTGTTTGTATGGTTGGGTTGCATAGTTGGCTTGTTTGTTGTGTTTGTTTGTTGGGATGGGTTGTTTGGGTTTTTTGTTTTTGAATTGTTTGTTTATTGGGTTTGGGTTTATTTTGGATTTGTTCGTTTGGGTTTTGGGTTTGTTTGTTTGTTTGTTTGTTCGTTTGGGTTTTTGGTTTGTCTGTTTGTTTCTTTAGGTTACTGGGGTTGTTTTGGGTTTTTTTTGGTTTGTCTATGGGCTGGTATGCGGTGGGGGCAGGAGGGCCGCAGCCCCTCCGGTCATACGTGTACTGGCCGCCATGTATTTTAATTCTATTTATGAATTTTCTTTTGTTAATAGCCTTTTAACAAACAATGAGGCCGGATAAAACTTTTGGTATGTTCCTCAAGGGGGTATTCTTAAGGCCTTACATACGTCGAGAATTTTGAAAAAATCGATTTTTTTTTGTTTACAGATTATTATTCCTTATAGTCTTAGGCGTATTTCTGTGTAAGCTGATTGTAAAAATTCCCCATAGTTCAAAAGTTATTGTGGATAATGTGACTGCCCGACGAAAGGACAAAGGTCTGACGCGCGCCTACCTGAGTTGAGTTGTTTGAGGCAGCTGGCCTTTACCTCGTCGATTAGAAAAAAATAAACAACAACAATTTTTTACTGACAAGGAAGGCGTACAATATGAAGCTGGAATGGGAGAGTAGACGTAAGTTAACTAAATAAATTTAAAAAATTCATAAAGTTCTTGCTCCAGCCGCGCGCGACTTTGAGCGAAACGCGCTTGAAACTTTAAACGCGTTTTTCTCAAAACTACTTTTTCTGACACGGTCGGCATGATAACTCGTACGGTTTTTAATATTTTCTGATGATTTTTTTTTTTTTTATATTCGGAATTGTTTTCTCTATAGTCTGTCGAGCCGGATTTTTTAAATTATAATTAGAAAATTTTATAAAAACAATTAAAGTGTGACTTTTTTGACACAAACTTAACATTTTTTTTTAAATTACCGTAAATTGTTTAATTTTTCGAATTTCAAAAATCCGGCTCGACAGACTATAACTACTACCTTATTTTACAAGAATTTCTTAACATTTTGCAGATCCGTCAATATTTGAGGAAGAAATACTGCCGACCGTGGAGCAACTTTTTTTTTACAGTGCTTAAAAAAATGTGATTTTTCATGTTGTAATTTTTGAAAAAAAAAATTGAAATAAATTTTTTTACAAACTTAACACAGTAATAAACAATGTGTAAGAATTTTTATCAATTTCTATTTCTATCCCTCCTAAAAACAGTTTTTCTTTTGGTACGTTTTCGGTACCGCTGGACGTATGTAAGGCCTTAACAATACATGTGAAGGACAAGATGATTGGGACTGGCTACTATAAGGAAAATAGCTATATGAATTATTAACTTTATTTGTTAATAACTTTTTAATAAATAACGACCCCCAATTGTGTCAGAGGAAAAAGTTGTTCAGAAAGTGTCCCTAGACAACATATATTAAAGGCAAGTCAATCGGTAGTGGGTGTGTTTTGCTCCATATTTACCCAAATATTTTGTTTATATCGAAATAACCATACATCTGTTCTCTATGAAGTGCTTTCATGTTTTTTTTTTCTTTACGAGACAGTTTCGTTTCATGAACGAGAAGTTTGAAATTTTGTGACAAAACATCGTGTAACAATAATTATTCAATTACCATAATTTCAAATATATCAAGAACGAAAAAAAAAAAATTGTACTTCGCGAAAATAACAGTTGATATCACCCTATAAGTAGAATTTGTCGGCACTGCAAAATATTTAAAACTTTTTTAGATATATTGTAACATCGTAACGCGCTGTGAGCGTCACCCACTGGGCGAAGGATTTAAAAAATGTGAACAATTGGGTTTTTTTGTTTCATTTTTATTGATTCATCATTTTTACTGGTGTTACGCATATTGATGACGGCTTCTAAATCGTCATAACACCAAGATATTCCAAAAGCTTTTGCGCTACTGATAGCGATATTATAATTGTACGACATTACGATAGTTCGGTACTTAACGTTAACAATAGTAATGAATAATAAGCATGAAAGAGCTCGTTGTCTTTCAACGTGAAAACGTCATGGATATCGAAAAATTTGACAAGGCACAGCAATCGAACAAGCGAACGATCGACGAAGGACGCGACAGTGACAACGAAAATGGCTACATGCGTCTAATAATAATAATAATATTAACAATAATAAAATAATAGGAATATAATAGTTATCTCGGCCAGTCCGTGTGTAATATTATCTGTTAAAATTTGGACCAAGCTCTCTCTCTCTTTCTTTTTTTCTCCGTAACACTAGAATGAATGATATTCAAAATTGAAAAAAGTGAGTTTGCACATGATATGACATATCGACTCCCGTTTGCATCTTTTTTTTTTGGTCTCTGAATTATCCATTGGATTCGTGTAAACGTTGCAACAGAAGCAGCAAATATTCATCCGGGTCTTATTTATTTTTTCTCAAAACTTAATTCAACGTTAAACAGTACGAAAAAGAAAGGTAATATCAATGTTAAGTCTTGTTACGTTTGATAATAGCGAGGCATTTCGTATCTCATAAATCTACAGAGAGACACTTTCCGACAAACCGTAAATTGTGCATTTTGGCGTCATAGAGTCACTATGAGAGCAAGAGAATTAACGACTGGCCGACCTAAATGTGCACGAATTGTCGTGATCGTTCTGGAGTGCAGCGCTGGCTATGTCCTTGTCCTTGAACGAATTCGAGATTCTCTGCTTGTCCTCGATCGCGAGCGAACGCCAATTTTCCTCCAGTTGCTTCATCAACTCCTCGCGCTGGAGACGAGCATCCTCCAGTATGGATTTATGATCCTCGATAACCCACTGATCCCACATCACTTTAGCCTCCTCGCTAAAACAACGATCAATATGAGAATGAGGATCAGGTATAATTTCTTTTTTGACGACCTCTTGCATGATATACACAGGGGAGAACGGGATAATGGCGAACACTTAAAGGGGGAAATAGGGTTAGACGGTTCAAAAAATCGATTTTTTTTTATTTCATAAATTGTTAGTAAAACTATTGAAAAATATGTTCCCAAAATTTAAAATGAAAATTCCGACTCGTTCTATTGTTATAAGCCATTAAAGTGAGTAGCTCTCCTTCAGGCCCCGAGCGCGCCACGTGTATAACCGAGCGTTTTTCTGAAAACGACTTTTTTTTAACTCGCGTACACGCTAGTTTGAAAAGTTTTCAACCAATCGTTTTGAAAATTGGCAGTTACTTTCTTCATAGTATTGCGCTCTATATGAACCTAAAATCGGAATATTATCATTATTTAAAATAATTTTTTTTTTTGCAAATAAAGTTGTAAAAATTGGCAAAAATCATACTTCTTTGTTTTGACCCCTGTAAAAAATTTAATTTTCTATTTTTTTGATAGCATTTAGGTTCATATAGAAGAGAGACATACAATAAAAGTAAATTCCAACCTCGTTTGATTTCAGATGAAAATTGCGGCTCCCAGAATATACGCAAAATGCTGAGTCTGATTGTGACCGGCAATATGGTGTCGCTAATATCTTCGGTGTTTTTCAAGGAAATTCTTCAAAAAATTTATAGTATATACTTAAATATATGTATAAAATATTCTCAAAGTTTCAATAAATTCCATTCATTTTTTATACTATAAAAAAATTCATGAAAATCATTGAGAAAACGCTATCCTAACTCTATTTCCCCCCTTAAAGGCGGGGTAAGGGTTTTCGCTTTCGAAAAATCGAATTTTTTTTTGTCTTATCTTATTGTTTAACATTTCGAGAATATGTCCTTAAAATTTGAAACCGATCTAAGCAATATTCTTGAAGTTATTGTCTTATTAATCTCCTGGCCTTTAACGCTATACCTCTAACAGCTGCGGGCGGTCGGGCTAGCAGTGCAGCTGTCGAACTGGTATACAGTTTATTCATTGCTATTGTGTATATAGTATATAATGTATACTATATACTATATATAGTATATACTATATATAGTATACTATATGTAGTATATATACTATATACTATATACTATATAGTGTGCACTACAATATTTTAAAAGAAGAAACGAGCGTCAGTTTGTCGTTAGACGTTGATTCTGTGTGAGTTGGAAAAAAAAAATGTTTTCTTCACTTTTTTACTTCATAAACTTTAGACGCGTTTTTCTCAAAACTACTTTTTCAAAGTCCGTGTTCACTGCCATTTAAAAACTACTTGACCGATTCATTTCAAACTTCGTACACATTTTCTACATATAAAATACCTCCCCCCAAGGTTTAGTAAAATTTTTTTTTTTTACATTAAGGGTGTTTCCCACCCAAAAAATGGCGGAATTTATCGTGAAAAATAACAGTTCACACTTTAGATGGCCGCCAAAAATTTTTTAATGAAAAAAAAATTATCAGAGAACGTTGGGCGGAAGATTTTATTATAATTTGACTAAATTTTCATGGTTTTTCATTTTCAGATAATTTCCGGCCGAGTTATAGTGAACACCGCAAATTGTTTTTTTTCCAAGACGTTCTAGGGGAAGCTCTGTTACGGGCTTATGCTTCAATATTTCTGCATGAAAAAATTACACAACATTGTCAAAAGTATGCTCAATAATGTACAAAAGGTTCGAATAAAATTGCTGAATCCATATTTGAGAAAAAAAATCGCAAAAAAGTGTTTTTTTTTAACGCTGAAACCCCTACCCCTCCCTTAAGAACAATGGTGAATTATTCCGTTACGATTCAAGTTTCCGTATGTCGTCAAGCAGAAAATGACGATTTGAAGTTTTCTTAGTATAATGTTCAGTTCGAAATAAACGGATCACTACTTTTTGTTTATAATTAATCGAAAAAATAGTTATGAATTGTCTAAAGTATGGGATAAGTTGTTTATTGACGTTGACTATATACTTCTTCAATATGGCTGATCGGGATTGTTCGCCGTTCATCGTTACACCATTAACCCATAAACGCGAATCGAGGGTAGAATTACGAGCTTCTTCTTTTTTTTATCTTTACGTTCTCTCGATAAAGTAACGAGGTCAAGTGTTTCGCGAGACGGGCAAACCCCGAGGTGACGAAACGATTTTTTTTTTTTTTCTTTGGCACGTCGTTTACTCAGCTACGAATTGTTCATCCTATGCTCTTAGTCTCTCGAGACTTCTCGACTCGCGAGTGAATCGTGCCCGTGAATCATCAAACAGCAACGTTGCGAAATAGCACGGCGAATCCTTGGCATTGCTCTCACTACGATCGAATTTACTCTACTCCGATTAGAAGAGTGACGTCAAGATTTCATCGAGAGGGGGGGGACGGGCGGGGGAAAAATTCTTACCTGTACATGGACGAATTTGTGCAAAGTTCCTCTCGATCCTTTAGCAATTTCTGCCTTGCCTCGATACCAGCCATTCCAAGCTTCTTGATTTCCGGATCCAGCAGAAGATCATCCCTTCTGTACAAATTTCTCTCACGAGCAAGATCCAAACGATTTCTCATGTCTCTGAGTCGGAGAGCTTCGTCCCACTGATGCTTCGTCGACGCTTGATTCTCACGTTTCTCAAGATCCTGAATCTGTCCTTTGAGCTCGTTGTGCGTGAGGTAAAGAAACATTTGCTCGGAGAGATTTTTGTCGCCTGGTATCATGCGCATCCACGGTAGGCTCTTCTCGGTCTCAAAATGACGATGATCCGAACGTCCGGCCGAAGCTTTAGCACCAATTTCACGATCAATGTCGCGCTGCTCGTTACTATCATTCATCTGTAATTGTTGTTGCCGCTGCTGCTGTTGCTCCTCGTTCTGATGCGAACACGACGAAGCGTTGTCCTTCAGCGACGTGGAACATCCCGTATCCTCCTTTTCCGGATCTTCTCGTTCTTCAATTTCCTCTTGATCTTTAACGCAAGCACGATCCGTTTCGTCCTGTTGTTCATCGCCATTTTCCTCAGTCTCGTTTATCTGTGGATTATCAATTTCGCGAACGACCTCGTTCGTTGCTTCAGCAGCCGCGGATTCATTCGGCAAATTTTCTTCGATCGAGTGTCCCGCTGTCTCGCCAACATTCGTCGACTCGAGACTTCTGTTCGCGTATCGATCGGTAAACTTTTGATTCGGTGGCAAATGTTCGCCGCCACCTTCGCTCTCTTGCAAATAAGTCTGATTACCAAGAAGAAAATGAGAATCATGAAGACGCCTCGTTCGTGGACGATGCTCGCACGTTTCGAGACCAGCGGCCGGCTTGTACTCGTACTTAGCGCTGTGAATCGTTCTTCCGTTCTCCGACGAATCAACCACGTTCCCATAAAGATTCGAGGCCCTTGCGCTTCTCGAGTTTTCCTTGTACTCGTCCATTCTCTTGTTGTAACCGTCCAACTTGTGATCCCTGTTATCGTAGATCGTCGAATGTCGATCGTCGTTCATATTGCCGGGCTCCGAAAAATTGTCGACCTCTTCACGGAGATTTGTCTTGTCCATACTCATCCCCGATGACTTTCGTCCGGTGTCCCGTTTGTTAAAATCCTTCAATATCGAACGAGAATTTTCCTCACTCTTTCCGAGCGTTCCGCAGTAGTACGATTGAATTCTACGACAACTTAGTGGCCTGTAGAGACTGTCCTCGGCACGTTTCTCGCGTATCAATGACGGATTATAATTCAGAGCCCTCGGGACTTTTGATGATTTAACGGCTTGACACTCGCGCCTGTAAGCTTCCTCCTCCTTCTCGAACAATTCTCTGAGCCTGTTACGTCTGGCTATCAGCGACTCGGTTCTCCGACAAATCGCCAAATGTTTGGACTCGTTGGTTTTTTGTACGACGCTCCAAGCGTTAAATTGCTTGGCTATGTTGGACTCGCGCTCAAAGTATCTCGCTGTCTCGAGATTATTGACGAATTTTAGATCAAAGTTGTTGCGTCTTTCGGCAGTCAGTTGATATCGTCTCTCACGAAGCCTTCCTATCCTGGAACATCCGTTAAATCAGCCTGACGTATCGTAAGACAATATCAAAAGTAATTTTTTTTCACATAACATCCCTCATGGGCGAGGTAAGGGTTTTCACTTTCGAAAAATCGAATTTTTAATTTTTTTTGTCTTATCTTATTGTTTAACATTTCAAGAATACGTCCTTAAAATCTTAAACCGATCTAAGCAATATTCTCGAAGTTATTGTCTTATTAATCTCCTGGCCTTTAACGCTATACCTCTAACAGCTGCGGGCGGTCGGGCTAGCAGTGCACTTTAGACGCGTTTTTCTCAAAACTACTTTTTCAAAGTCCGTGCTCACTGCCATTTAAAAACTACTTGACCGATTCATTTCAAACTTTGTACACATTTTCTACATATAAAATACCTCCCCCCAACGTTTAGTTAAATTTTTTTTTTTACATTAAGAGTGTTTCCCACCCACAAAATGGCGGAATTTTTCGTGGAAAATAACAGTTCACACTTTAGACGGCCGCCAAAAATTTTTGAATGAAAAAAAAAATTATCAGAGAACGTTGGGGGGGAGATTTGATTATAATTTGACTGAATTTTCATGGTTTTTCATTTTCAGATAATTTCCGGCCGAGTTATAGTGAACACCGCAAATTGTTTTTTTTCCAAGACGTTCTGGGGGAAGCTCTGTTACGGGCTTATGCTTCAATATTTCTACATGAAAAAATTACACAACATTGTCAAAAGTATGCTCAATAATGTACGAAAGGTTCGAATAAAATTGCTCAATCCATATTTGAGAAAAAAATCGCAAAAAAAGTGTTTTTTTTTACGCTGAAACCCTGACCCCTCCCTTATATACGAGGTCTGTTCAAAAAGTATCGCGAATTTTGCATTTCCGCGGGCTACGTATATTCGATCGTCGATTTTTTTGTGGCGGTAGGTTGGTACTCATGTCTCTCATTTATGCTGAAAAAATCGGCCATTTTGAATGTTTAGTTAATTGTTGACAGCTGTTTTGGTCAGCCGTGTTTTGGCTTGTCTTCGATTTTTGCCTATTCCAAAAAAGCAACTTCCATTGCGATGATTGAGCTTTGGTTTCCACGTCATAACCATAAACCCATGATTCGTCACCAGTTATGACCCTCCGGAGCAAATTTGGGTCGTCGCGGACCGAGTCCAACAGCTCCTTAGCAATGTTAAGGGGGGGTAGGGTTTTTAAATTATTTTTCTTGCATTTTTTTTAAATTTTTTTTCTGAATGAACAATATGTCGAGAATACTGTGTGTAAATTTTAAGTAAATCGGAGTAAAACTAACGGAGTTACAGCGTTTCAAACGACCGGCCGTGATACCTGATTTTTATAACTGCTCGGCAGCCGCTCGGTACGTATAAAAAACTTTAAATCGATTTTCCCGAAAACGTCATTTTTGAAGTTTGTGAACATTAGAACTCAAAATCTACTGAACCGATCCTTTTGAAAATTTAAGCATTACTTCTTCACATAAATCAACAGGTAATCAGGAGTTTTTTTTTTTCAATTTTTTCAATTTTTTAATAACCAATTAAGCGCGATTTTTTGAGCTGAAATTGCGTTTTTCACTTCCAAGTGCTGCAAAAAATAGAAAAAAAAAAAAAAAAAAAAAAACTCTTCCTGATTACCTCGAGAAATACATCACCTTTAAAATGCATATCAATTTTTTTGTTTCAGATGATCCGGTAACGAGTTATAATGTTCACCGCAAAACCACTTTTTTTCAAGGCGCCTCTGGAGATTCAACGTCACCGGCTTATTTATCAATATTTTTCATTGAAAATTTTTTCTGAGATACTCCAATAGTTGTACAATAATATGTAATTCTATTTAATAAAATTATATTACTCATGTCGCCGCAAAAAAATCATAAAAATATGCTTTTTTTTCGCCTTTAAAACCCTACCCCCCCGTTAACGCGACACAGTTTTTGTTCGAAATTGAGCAATTTTGGCACGAATTTCGCGGCGACCCGTCTCACGCCCAAATCATTGGTAAAAATCGAATAGCACGAGCCAATCGATATGATTAGTTCCTCGGCAACTTCTCTAACGGTAATTCGACGATTGGCCAATATTATTTTCTTCGCTTCATCAATGTTTTCGTCTGTTGTTGATGCGCTCGGGCGTCCGGAACGCATTTCGTTGTTCGCATCTTCTCGGCCCTCTGAGAACATTTTGTACCACCGATAAACGTTGCTTTGGTCCAAGGTAGCTTCACCATATGCCACAGTCAACATTCGGAATGCGTCCGCGCACTTAATTTTGTTTTTCACACAAAATTTCATACAGATTCTTTGATCCATTTTTTGGAATAGGCAAAAATCGAAGACAAGCCAAAACACGTCTGACCAAAACAGCCGTCTACAATTAACTAAACATTCACAATGGCCGATTTTTTTAGCATAAGTGAGGGACACGAGTACCAACCTAACGCCACAAAAAAAAATCGAAAATCGAATATACGTAGCCCGCGGAAATTCAAAATTCGCGATACTTTTTGAACAGACCTCGTATATATAGCATTCAATGACGCATGAAAAATTCTCAGGGTTGAGGAGAAAGATCTACGAGTTATTGAGAAGAGGCTCGTTCGTAACGACGCCTCGTCGTTTGCGACGAGGACAACGAGAACGAAACGACAGATATTCAAGCTCAAGATGGAAGGAAGCAATAGCGTGCAGGAGTATGAAATATAGAAGAGAGAAAAGGGCGATCATCGCAGGAATGCGTTGTCGGATATTATGCTCAAGAGTTTCGTCGGGCAGTCACCGTGGCGTTGGGTGTCCTAGAAGACTTCTATTTTAATCCTCGCGCTCGCGCGGCACTCTTGACGTCGTTGGCCAAAAATATCAAGTTTTTAGGCTGGCAAGAGTGAGCGAGAGATACATATAATATGTACGTGATGAGAGTTTTGGTAGAGCGAGAGGGAGTAATACTCGCTGAATCTCAATCTTTTCTCGATTCGTCGGTGGGGAAAACGACGATTTCCGGAAAGACTGAGAAACATCTCGGTAGCCAGTTGAGCCAAGACTCTCGTTGTACGAAGACAATAATCACGAAAACGGTGCTCGTAATATTGTTCGTGACGAGAATAATAACGGATAGTGCCGGAGTCTCGATTGATTCTCCGAGATTCTCGTTCGAGGCTTATATTCCAAGTAGTACGAGAGAAAGAGTAAGATTCGATCGAAGTAGCGGACAGACAGGAGGAGAATCCGCGAGTTCCTCATCGAAAGATTCGAGATTGACGTTTCACGGTGGGAGATAAGAAGAAAAATCGTTAAAAATGCCGGGTGCTGGCGGTCAGCAACCGCAGAGAACGACTTTTAGACCACCCTGGGTCAAGGATGGTCCGAATCCATTGCCTATGCCAGCAGCACCGTGGACCTTAAATTCCAGGCGAGACTCGAAAACAACGACCGACGATGCACCGGCTTTCACCAAGGTCACACTCAAGGTGAATATTTTTCTTTCCTTTCGAGGCATTAAGATTCGTTCTTATGTGCAAATCAAGATTAATCAAGACAAATCAATCAAGCTCCGGATCGATTTCTTAACGATTTTACATCACGCGTACCTCCCGAACGTAGCGGCGGCCTTCATTTTCTCATTTTTTTTTTCCTCCAATTCAACATCATCAGTCTCCTTGTTTATGAATAACTGCCCGATCGCGCCATCTCATTGTTTACAACTGGACGAGAAAAATAAAAATAAAAAAACGGCGGCACTCATTGCCACACGCAAAACAAGCTAGTATCGCGAGTGGCACGGTGCCACGCATTAATAATAGATCTACTTTATTGTTTTATTTAATCGTCACTCGCTCATTTTCATCTCAGGCAGAATTTTCCAACGCCCTTCTCTCTCTCTCGCTGTCTCTGCAACAAAATATAAATATTTATTACATCGTAAAGAAAGAACATAAAAAGCACGCATTTCTTCATGAATGGAAGAAAAAGCGAGTACGAAAGTTTTAGCTATACGCCGAAATTGATGAATCGCGTTATTATAATTTCGTTATTACTGGAACGTACGGATAACTTCCGAGGACGGAAAACCGATGTGAGCTAGACAGAGCGAAGATATACAGGCGTCAGAGAAAAGTGGCTCGCGTATAACTCGGCTTTGGGTCACGATTATTTCAAGACACCGGTCTATTTCAAATGTGTCCCGTGTACGCAGCTGCGTCTTTCGTCTCTTATCTCTCCCCCCCCCCCTTCTCCTACCGGTTGAAAAGCTGTGCCGAGCATAACGCTCCTTCGAAATAATGTACTTTTGCAAAAATATTAAGATACAAAATTTTAAGTGAATAATCATAGCGCTACGCGGAAATAGTTATAAATTTCCGTTTGTACGCTCTAGATAGACCGAGCGCAACGTTACGAGCGTATAAAATCATACGATCGTATAAAATATTCATTTACAACGGGGGTAACGCGTTTATGCATTTTTAACGGGTCGACCGTCGTACGTCAGCGGCAGGACGGTCAACGTATCCCCCGGGCCAAGAATAGAATCTACCAAATGCAAATGTATAAGAACCGAAGAGTGCGCTGATGCGCGGAGGAGATTCTCAAAACATCGATATGACTTATTCAACTTTTTGGTCTTAGGGGAGAGACGCTGAGGTGGAAGGTGTTTTGGAGAAAATTCAACGATCATAATGACAAATATTCAGATGCGAATTTTAAAAATTTCACAAGATGCATTGTTTTTTTTTTTCTTTCCAAATATAATATTAAAAAATTAACGCGCATCCCACAATTTTTTAAATGCCAATCTTGATATTTTGCTAAATGTTCCGACAAGCCATACGAGTAACCTGTCATTTGGGATTTCCCTTGGAATTTTGTTCTCAAAATTAACAACAATAAAAGACATTTTTTCCAACTCTTGCCAATCCCCTAATGACCGTTCGTTAAGGTAGTAGTCTGGTAACTTAAGCCGATTTTCATGTCCTTTTTGGAGGGCGTTTTTTTGTAGGAAAATAAAAATGAATCGTTTTGGATATTTAGGATGTTTTTATTTACATATTAAAGATAGAAAAAAAAAATTTTTTGAAAAAATTTAATAGTTTATTATTATTATTATTATTGATCGAAGTTGGCACCTCGAAAAAAAAGTGCGTGGGTGGCCCCGGTGATTTTGGCTCTTGATGTCATCTGAAATCAAAAATTCTTGATAATTCTTAATCTATAGACATGTCATTCTGGTCGGAATTACTGGAGTTAAATTTCATGGATAAATAACAAAATGGCGGACTTTGGAAAAAAAAGTTTTTTTTTTAAAAGTTCGCCATTTTGTTATTTATCCATGAAGTTAAATTTCATGGATAAACAACAAAATGGCGGACTTTGGAAAACAAAGTTTTTTTTTCCAAAGTTCGCCATTTTGTTATTTATATTACACTATTAATTTCATGGATAAATAACAAAATGGCGGACTTTGGAAAAAAAAACTTTTTTTTCCAAAGTCCGCCATTTTGTTATATATCCATGAAATTTAACAGGAAAAAAAAGTTTTTTTTTCCAAAGTTCGCCATTTTGTTATTTATCCATGAAATTTAACTTCAGTAGTTCCGACCAGAATGACACGTCTGTAGATTAAGAATTATCAAGAATTTTTGATTTCAGATAACATCAAGAGCCAAAATCGCCGGGGCCACCCACGCGCTTTTTTTTTTGAAGTGCCAACTTCGATCAATAATAATAATAATAATAATAATAATAATAATAATAATAATAAACTATTAAATTTTATCAAAAAAATTTTTTTTTGTATCTTTAATATGTAAATAAAAACATCCTAAATATCCAAAACGATTCATATTTATTTTCCTACAAAAAAACGCCCTCCAAAAAAGACATGAAAATCGGCTTAAGTTACCAGACTACTACCTCAAGTTTGCGCAATAATGAATTAAAAAAAGATGCTCGATTAAATAATTGTCGAGTGAGGGTGCTTCGGAATGATTCGTTCTCTTTCTCACTTTCTATCTCTACCTCTCTCAACGATTATTTAAAGACGATTCGCGGTGTACAACGACTAAGCGCCAAGACTCGCCAAAAGTATATTCCTTCCGTCACCTCGTCAGCGTCACTCGTCGCGGTGATAGAAGCTTAAGCATTTGCTTCTATTTTTTTTTTCTTTCTTTCTTTCCTTCCAATTAGTCTTTGCGCTGAGCCAAGCGGCGCGGCCACGTAGATCTCGTTATTCTTTTGATCCTATGCGCTAATCGTTCGGACGACAGAGACATTATGAGAAGAGTTCTGCGAATAAATAAATAATCGATTAATTGATTTTAACGGTGGCGGATCAACATAATGGATTCGTAATAATTCGAGATTAGCATTCTGAACGTGTAATATTGGAATAATTCGATGTAACGAAAATGTAAAGTATTGAGAAAAAAATAAATAAATTGTTACACACAGAGCGTGCCAAAGCCCGTGGAGGCGATGTCACCGCAGCCAGCTACGGAATCGCAGCCTCAAACCCGAAAGCAGAGCAAAATAACGATAATACCGGCGCAACCGAAGAGCGAGAAAACCGTGAAAACCGTAGCGAGCGGGAAAACAGGAGAAAACGGACGAATCGAGTCGACCTCGTCAACGAGACCCCAACAGCTTGAGCGTCAAATGCGAGTGGATAGGTCACGGTCGCGGACTGACAATATGCCTCTATCAAAGAGCGAGAGTACAACCGGTAAGAGAAATTTCGACATTGCGACATAGAAAACAAAACAAAAAACCATGTAACCATTGACTCGAGAAAAAAAATTCCTCAATGACTATTTGATCTCGATGAAAAAGACGCGACGCGATAGTTTATTTTAAACGTCCTCTTTGTCGAAACGACAAAAGAACGTGATAACAGCGTGGCTCAATCGACGATTGTCGAGAATCGAGCCAACGACCCCATTGAAGTGACGTACACAACCTTCGAGACGATCGCCTATAATTCCCCTTCCGCAAATCGTTCGCAGGTGCACCGACCCTCTCAAAGAGCTCATCGAGAGCTGCAATACCGCCACCGCCACCACCGAGGCCACCACCACCGCCACCCGGCAGAACTTTACTCAAGGATTTACCTCAGCTTACGACGAGCCAACAGAAAACACTGGAAATGCTGAAATCAAGACCGAGAAAACGTCCCGATTGGGCATGCATGATGAAGGAAGTCGAGAGCGGACGTAGGCTCAAACACGTGCAGTGTAACGACAGAAGTGCTCCGTTAATCGAGACCGTCAACAGAGTAACCGCCGATCCGGCAGGTAACGAATCATCGTTTATCCCTTTTGTTCCACTAACTTTGAAAATTCGTAAGTCCTACAAAAATTTTATAATCGAAGCGGACTTGAGGTCATTTTCTAAATAGAGGCTTGCTCTAAGTGCGAAAAAAAATTCCATAATCTGACGTCAAACAGGTAACTCGTGACAGTGTTTCGAATAAAACTCAAAATCGAGTAAAAAGAACAACAAAAATCATAGTTTCCAGCTGCACTTTAGTGAAATTTTATTTTGCATCTGATTACCTCGTTACTGAAGAAAGTTTGTGGAAAAATTGGTAATACGGAAACCATCCCTCAAGATGCCTAATTATGGAGATAGTCTTATCGAGTCGTCAGCCTGAGCGAAAATTACCTCCTGAAATAAGTAAAAACTACCTCTTCACACTTTAGGCCGAGAGGGTAGTTCACTGAGTCACTCTTCTTGTCTTCTTTTCTCGAAATTCTATTTGTGTAAGCCGCAGAGTAATGTTTAATCATTTTATTCTCCCCCAAAAGGTAGTTTTCGAGAAGGAAAAAATCTGAGATGTTTTTTTTTCCCAAAACTACTGGACAAAACTCAGGCACTAAAGAGCGATATCAATTTCCGCCTTATCCACTCATTATCCTCGTTCGCAGTTATTCTAAAGGTTTTTTTTTAAGTACCATTGAGTTTTTGGGAAAAATTGAAATCTTACAAATCCAAAAAGTCTTGATGAACCTTTGAAAAAAAATTGTACTACGTTTCTCGTTACTGAATTCTCTCACTTCTCTGCTTACCGGATATACGAGTAATCGCTAAGTCCCCAAATCGTCAACAATGTTGTTGTTCGTGTTGTCGTTGTTGGTTGGTTCAATGAAACGTTATCCCTTTTGTTCCACTAACTTTGAAAATTCATAAGTCCTACAAAAATTTAATAATCGAAGCGGACTTAAGGTCATTGTCGAGAGAGGCATGCTCTAACTGCGAAAAAAAATTCCATAATCTGACGTCAAACAGGTAACTCGTGACAGTGTTTCGAATAAAACTCAAAATCGAGTAAAAAGAACAACAAAAATCATAAATTCCAGCTGCACTTTAGTGAAATTTTATTTTGCATCTGATTACCTCGTTACTGAAGAAAGTTTGTGGAAAAATTGGTAATACGGAAACCATCCCTCAAGAAGTAAAAAAATTAATCCCAATTAATTATGGAGATAGTCTTATCGAGTCGTCAGCCTGAGCGAAAATTACCTCCTGACATAAGAAAAACTACCCCTTCACACTTTAGGCCGGGAGGGTAGTTCACTGAGTCACTTTTCTGGTCTTCTTTTCTCGAAATTCTATTTGTGTAAGCCGCAGAGTAATATTTAATCATTTTATTCTCCCCTAAAAGGTAGTTTTCGAGAAGGAAAAAATCTGAGATGTTTTTTTTTCCCAAAACTACTGGACAAAACTCAGGCACTAAAGAGCGATATCAATTTCCGCCTTATCCACTCATTATCCTCGTTCACAATCATTCTAAAGGTTTTTTTTAAGTACCATTGAGTTTTAGGGAAAAATTGAAATCTTACAAATCCAAAAAGTCTTGATGAACCTTTGAAAAAAAATTGTACTACGTTTTTCGTTACTGAATTCTCTCACTTCTCTGCTTACCGGATATACGAGTAATCGCTAAGCCCCCAAATCGTCAACAATGTTGTTGTTCGTGTTGTCGTTGTTGGTTGGTTCAATGGAATCGGCAATGTTATCACATCAAACAATTCCCCCGCGACAGGCAAGGCGCACTTTGTGTTCGAGTCGGAAAAGTCCAATATGCACAATCAGCTGCTGAAACAAATTCAGTCGGGTGTCAAGTTGAAGACGGTAAAAACTAACGATCGTTCGAGGCCAATACTCGAGGGTTTGAGAAAATTTCGAAGACAATTGACGATAGAGGAACAGATGCAAAAAGCGGAAAAGGCACCGGTCGACGAGGCCGTACCCGACGAGTTGGACGATATTGACGCCGTTCGCGATGATCTACAGAGCACCAAACAGATGTTAGCACTTGAACTGAGGAACAAGGAGGCTCTCGAAAGAGACAACAAGAGATTACAGGTAAATCGTGGTTTTTCGTTATGTTCGATTTTTCATTCGTCATTTATGCGTTGTAACATTTTATTTGCCGACTTTCTCTCCGCGCCAGGCGAGAATCCTCAATCTCGAGGTTGAGGTCGAGAGAGCAAAGTCACAGAAGGACGTGCAAGAGCACAAGCAACAGGATGAAAAATTGACCGAGTCATTGAGAAAAGAGGCCGAACAATCGAGAAAAGATGCCGAGAGATTGGAGAAAGAATTTGCTCGTGTTGCCGACGAGAGGGACGAGACGAGAAACGAGTTGGAAGAAATGAAGCGGATGTATGCCGCTCTCGAGAGGCGCATGAAGGCCGGTTAGTATCGGACTATAAGCTAATTTTCAAATCTATTTATTATATACTGACCATTCCGTGTCAATTAGCTCATCCTCTTGGATTTGGGCGTATCATTTTTTTATCGTACTGACTCCGAAACGCACTTGCGAATTATTTCAATATTTTTTCAATTGATTTTCGAAATAAAACAAAAATGATATTCGTTGGGGGGGGGGGGGGGGGGGGGGGGGGTGTTAGCTTAATTCGTACAAAAAAAAGCATGTTTTTGTGATTTTTTTGTGACGACGCAGTTAAAATCTCTTTATTAAAACTAATGGTACAGTAAAATATGACATTCGAAGAATATTATATAAAATTTTCACGAAGAAATATTGAAAAATACGGCAATGGCAGCAATTATTCGGATGTGTCTCGGAAAAAAGTAGAATCGCGGTGTCCCTCATAACTTGGTGCTGGATCATCTGAAATGAAAAAATGAAAGTTCATTTGTTAGATAATAGTTTTCCCCGGGTAACGCTGGGAGGATTTTTCGAAATTTCAATTTTTCAATTTTTTGGAACATTTTGAAGGGAAAAACGCGATCTTGACGAAAAAGAAAAATCGCGTTTTTCCCTTCAAAATGTTCCAAAAAATTGAAAAATTGAAATTTCGAAAAACCCTCCCAGCGTTACCTGGGGAAAACTATTATCTAACAAATGAACTTCCATTTTTTCATTTCAGATGATCCAGCACCAAGTTATGAGGGACACCGCGATTCTACTTTTTTCCGAGACACGTCCGAATAATTGCTGCCATTGCCGTATTTTTTAATCTTTCTTCGTGAAAATTTTATATAATATTCTTCGAATGTCATATTTTACTGTACCATTAGTTGTAATAAAGAGATTTTAACTGCGTCGTCACAAAAAAATCACAAAAACATGCCTTTTTTGTACGAATTAACCTTACCCCCCCCCCCCCCCCCCCCCCCCCCGCCCCTTTATCACCGAAAACCGTATTATTGTATTTTTTAACTACTCGTCACATTGCTCTCTTCCCGTAAAATGTTACTTTTAACCTTTTTAAATATCAAGAAATAAAATGAAGAGAAAAAAAAAAATTTATCAATTAGAAATTAGCTATTGTCTAATTTTTATAATTTTTTTTCGCGAGCGTGATTAATTTAAAAAATATAGTTCAGGATAAAAATGTAAAAGAAGATTGCGAGTGCTTTTTAGATTTAGTGGAACGATACAAAAAAAAAAAATTAATTATACAAATCCAAGAGAGTGGTCGACCTTTGGAATTGACTTTTTCCCTAATTATGACCTTCTACACTCCTATCGTACTATCGCCCTAATTCGCGCGACACAGCCGACTAACACGCACCGCTCTTTTAACGATTAATCGGCGCTTCGACTCACGCTTTGCTTTTTCGTTTCTCTTCTCTCTCTCTCTTTCTCGATTAACGCTTGGCAGAATATTGGGAGAGCATAGAATCCGGCGAGCCGATAATATTGTTTCCGGACGAGAACGTCGACGCATCGTGGTACGATGTTTCAGGAATGGCGCTTGCCGGTTGTCCGAGCGCAAAGGACGTAGCGAGAATCGCTTCGCAAAAGAGCCTGGACAAGGCTGAGAAAAATCAGGGTGATCAGGTGGGTCAGGAGGACGAGGACGAGGACGAGGAGGAGGAGAGCAGCGATGACGAGGAGGAAGAAGAGGATTCGGAAGCGGCTGCTGAGAAACGTCTCGTTCGAGAATTCAAATTGCTCAAGACAAAGATTAAAAACTTTAAGTGAGTTATCCGATACATGAAAAACAATGAGAGAAACGAAAATTCCGTTGACCAATTGATTTTTGCGAATTCTCAGGGACAAAGCAGCTAACGCGAAGAAAGAGAGGCACGCTCTGAGGGAGCAAATAAAACAGCAGAACAAACTGCTCAAGGAAGAGAAGAAAAAGTTTAAGCATCTACAAAAAGAGGTCGACAAAATGGCAAAACTTATGGGCGACACCGACGACGATGAACAGGACGACGAGCAAGAAGAGGCGGAGGAGGAAGAAGAGGAGGAGGAGGAAACAGAGTCCGAGGAAGAGTCGGAAACCGACGATTCCGATCTTGATGATGTTTGGGACTCCGACGACGAGGACGATCCACCGGAGAAACGTCGTGGCAAACTGCAGGTTCGCTGAAGTCCCTTTTCTCAAATGACTCGTTCTTTCTCTTTTTCAGTTCGACCCTCACTCACGCGAGTTTTTTTATCTGCAGGGAACCGTGAAGAAGCACGAGGGACGTTTGGCTGCCTTGAAAAAAGGAAATTATCTGTTAAAAGCTCAGGTAGATCGGCTGAAAGACGACTTGATTAAGCAAAGAGAGGAAAGTCTTTCGCTCCAGGAAGATTTGGATTCTGTACTGGCGGAGCTTGGCTAAAGAGATCTGAAACATTCGATGTTATTAAAAATACAAATTCTGCAATACTATTCTCATACACATACACATCAACATTATGATACATAAATTGTACATGTATATATTGGGGCGGTTCATATTGAAGTTCTGTTTGTTTTGCTACTCGCAAAAACAATACTCAAATTGATAGAAAAAATCGTTAAAAAATATTCTTGAGATCTGAAATCATTTAGTAGTTACTACCAGAGATTAAAATCTGTTTTGATTTTTTATATTAGTTAAACTTAAACTTAACGCGATTTTTTATATTAGTTAAACTTAATATTTGAAAAGGCGATAAGTTTCATTTTTTTAGAGTGTCCTCAGTACGTGATCTAAACTTCAAATATAATTTTTGAAATTTGTAAGCAAACATTTTTTTGGGTTCGACCGTTAAATTTTTTAATCTGCTTTTTTTGTAACCAGTATTTTTTTCCTGAAATTTAATTTAACTCTAGACAAAAAAAATTTTCATCAACACTTACGGATACCACATTCAACAAAATAGGAAGTAGCTCATTCAGCTGAACAGGAAAAATCGTTAAAAGTTCATACCTTCAAAATCCATGACTTTCTTTAGGTAGAATTAGATGAGATATTGAAGAGTCCTTATTAAAAAAAAAAAATAGTAAAAAAATATGAGAGCTGATCTTGAAACGTGTAACGCTTACAATTTTCAATATTTCTTGTTGAAATTTAGATCGGATTCTCGTTTATCTTTCAAAAATGATAGTATTGATTTTTTGGTATCATTAACCCCGAGTAATGAAAAAAATCACAAAAGGTTTGATTTATTTGTTGCGATCTCCGGTTCATTTCCAATCACAGGAACGTTATAGTAGGATTTTTTTGTTCAATCGGTTCGGTATCGTTTTTGCTAGGGCGTGAGATGAGAATACAAAACTTGGATATGAACTCCGATATATACGGTACACATGCTACACACAAAAGGAAGCCCAACGATGGTGAAAAGAAAACAGTCTTGGATAATGAGACCAATTGGTAAGATCGACTTGAACTTGTTCGGCTCTTGATACGTTCTCAGCCTCGTGTTCTCCAATATAATATAATAGCCAAGTTTGAGAGACTCGAGTACATTAGCCGAACATTGAATTCTACAATCTACCTAAAATAAATCTCTGCCTCAGAACGGGAGAATCGTCGTTAAAGGTTAGGCAAGTCGGCGAACACGCGAAGCGAGCGTCTTTATCGCAACTAATGTGTAAGATATTTTTTAATAAACAATAATATATACGATAGAATATTGACAGTTTTACTTGCGATATAATCGGGCGTTACGGATTTGTAGGTTAAGCCGATTTTTCCTTCTCGCGATGTAATACTTCGCCGGGAGAAACTTATCCGCGGAGTCAATAAAATATATATTTCATTGTTATACTCACATCTTATGCAATCTCGCAGTGCGCAGGTACTCTTCCAATTTTGGAAATCGATGAAGCTCTCAAGAGTTGAAATCGTTCACATCCCCTTCTCACTTCTTTGAACGAAATTCACGAAATTATCCGGCGTACGAACTTTTGTTTTTCGGGTTGCGTAGTTTTCGTTAACCTGACTCCGTTGCTGTTGATGCTGATGGATGCTTTAACTGCGTAGCGTTAGTAGCGTCGCCGCGGCGGCGTCTATCTCTGTGGCGGTTGATCCCCTTCGATTTATTTTCAAATAAGCCAACTACGCGAGTCACAATTCTCCCATTTTTAATTATACTCGAATGAATTTGTAAACAGTGCCGATGTAATTATAATGTAACAATTTTGTAAATTTCCATTCTCGTATTTATTATCTAATTATTGTTTATAATGAGATTAATAAATGTTTTGTAATCCGAATTGGGTGGCCCTGTTTTGATCATTTTTAACGGTTTTTTTTTTCTTCGATGAAAACGCTTAAGCAACGGGAAAAAAAAATTAAAGATGTGATATATTAACGGGTATAGAGGGAAAATAGGGTATAACTGAACGAACGTAATGTTCTTCTTAAAATTAAAAATTATATTTCATAATGAGAATTGCTATTATTTTTATGCGATTGAATTACATATCGTAAGACTATAATTGTACAGTTAACGCTGCATCGAAGTCCTTATAGCGAGCAAGCTCGAAACAATTGAAATGAAGAAAGGACACATACAGCTTCTTTTTTTCTTCCATTATGCATGACTCGCGTATTGAGTTTCGCAGAAAGCACAATGTTTGTCCCCATAATCACAGTTGCATTTCAATTATTATTACACGGAACTGAGAGGAAAGAAACGCGCATCGTTGTGCCACGTGCATAACAAGGCTCACAGACGCGCTCGCGCCTTGAAACCTTTTTTTTTTTTTTTCCTGTAAAATCATTTGGAAAAGATGTACAAACATCGTTGTTGTTACGACGGCAACATCTGAGATCTTTCGTGATTCAAATTATTTTCATACTTTAATAATTATTTTCGAATCGGACGGTTCTCTTAAGATAATACTCGCGAGTGAGTAAACTTAAAAAAAAAAAAATAATGATAAAACTGATATTGTAATGGAATACAATTTCATACGATCGGTCGCGTCTCGCGGTGAAATATATCGTAATTATTACAACCAAACGAATTTTCTTTTAAATACGAAGAATCTCCGAAACCATGGTGATTCGGCCGGCGCGAGACAATTCTCGCTCTTTAACTGACAATAAATAACGCGATAAACGAAATTTGAACAAAGAGGCTCACGACGCTGACGATCTACAATAATAATAATAATAATAATAATAGTAATATTACGAATAATCCATAGTCCCATCAGCAGGTACACAAGACGGAGAACGTCAATTCTCAATGGTCACCCTCTCACGTGACTCTTGCCTCGTTCTTCGGCCTTTTTTCCTGAACGAGCTTGACATCGGTTACATGAAGATTGTGCATACTACGAGCTGCAAATTTAATGACACTTTGTGTCGATACTTGAGTGGTATGTCTGAGATCCAGACGTTTCAGTGCTTTGCACCTCGCGAGATGATCCAAACTGGTTTCCGTGAGTAATCGGCAACTCGCGAGATTCAACGAAACGAGATTGGCGATAGCGTGAGCCGGCGAAGACATCGTCAGTTGAGCTACTCCAGCGTCGGTTAATCGACCGCACGACGAAAGATCAAGTGTCTCGATGTGAGGCAAATGTTGGGCGACGTATCTGAGAGCTACGTCGGTAACGTCACAACCAGCGAGCGAGAGGCTCCTCAGATACTTGAGCCTCGAAGTTTTATCGATCAGACCAGGTCGCGAATCGGTCGGTGGACTAAGCATCTCGCGAACACTAAAATCATTGAGTCCCGAAACATGACTGAGATCGAGATTAATGAGAGGCGGACATATGCACGATCTGAGGGCCGAAACGTTTGACCAAGCGCAACCCTGAAGCGAGAGATTGCGCAATTGTGACAATCTACTGAGTAGCCACGCTAATTGACGCTTCGTCACGTCCGACCAGTCGAGACAGAGAATCTCGGGTTGTCGACGCGCTATTCCCGTAAGATGCAACGCGGTAAGATGAATATGAGACATGTCGAGTTTACGCCAGAGACTCGGCTCTATGCTATATTTCGCCCAGGCACGACAAACGAGAGCGCAACGAGCGAGATCTTGCCTGTTCAGATATCCGAATATACCGAGAATCGTGCTCTTGTCATGAACGAGCGATTGCGAGATATTGTCGGATCTCTGTGCCGGAAGTTGTGCAGGTCGTACTACGACGTGCGGACGCTTCAAGGCTTTGTTGCTAGAACCGATCAATTGAACGGCTAGTTGACTTCGGAGAGCGGTTCTGTGCTCACCCTCGGCTGGTTCTCGCTCGTTCCACGTCTGTAATTTAAACTTTTGGTCAATTAACAATTGTGACGAAGCGAAGAAGCATTTAAAAACAAAACAAAATCACGATTTTAGAGATGGGTCCAAACCTCGTTTGGATCGGGTCTTGGCCTCTTGCTTGGTGTCGTAGCCCTTTCAGAGTCGGTTGTCGGAGCGGACGAAGCGGCGCTCGATACCGAAACTTTTCTAGCTCGAGCCTTTCCCAAACGAGACCGAGAATCAAGATTTCGTCCGGTCTCGCAACATTCCGGACACTCCCAGCTATTGGGAACATCCTCGCTTACGGCGAGACTTTGGGAATCTACACCGACGCACTCGGGATGCGCGATGTCGAAGCAGACTGAACACTCCATCAGACTCGAGGGTGTACAGGGCGTTGGTTTTCCTACGAATCAGAATTGTTAAAATTGTAATGTATAATAGCTTTTTTTTTATTGATAATGAAACGAATTTTTATTATCCATCACGAAAATAATGGATAATGGAGCAGTCACCATTATCAATTGTCAAAACAGTGCATAAAGCGATCTATCGCCATTTCCCATTTCCAAAATAACACCAATAATTAATTATGTTTACCCATGAGAGAAGCCGGTTGCTGTCCCCAGCCGTCGAGGCGGCAAACTTTACAAGCAGCAGTTACCGGTAACATCGGTCTTAAACACTGTCGCATCAGGCAAGTCTGTTTCGCCCTGCCGCTGCCACCGAATTTTACCATATCCTGACAATAAGCGCACTCGCTACAATCCGTCCTTGTGCACGCTTCGCATTTCTTGCAACGCGTTCGTCTTCTCCGTGGATTGCCGGATTTTCCTCCTTCAGTTCTGTCAATTGTGTTGCTAATCGGTTGAACCTTGGTGTAATTCTTCTTGGTGGTAATTCTGAGACGCTCCTGCAAATCAGACCGATAATATCTCGTCTAACGAATCGAGTGGACTCTCGATTAGATGACCCAGACCCGCGGTCACTCTCAAATATAGAAACGAGAGACAGCGAGTGGAAGAGACAGAGAAAGAAAAAGAGAGAGACTTAAGGGCGGGAAAAGGGTTTTCACTTTCGAAAAATCGCATTTTTTTTTTGTCTTATCTTATTGTTTAACATTTCAGGAATATGTCCTTAAAATTTTAAACCGATCTAAGCAATATTCTTGAAGCTATTGTCTTATTAATCTCCTGGCCTTTAACGCTATACCTCTAACAGCTGCGGGCGGTCGGGCTAGCAGTGCCCTTTAGACGCGTTTTTCTCAAAACTACTTTTTCAAAGTCCGTGTTCACTGCCATTTAGAAACTACTTGACCGATTCATTTCAAACTTTGTACACATTTTCTACATATAAAATACCTTCCCCCAACGTTTAGTAAATTTTTTTTTTTTTTTACATTAAGGGTGTTTCCCACCCACAAAATGGCGGAATTTTTCGTGGAAAATAACAGTTCACACTTTGGATGGCCGCCAAAAATTTTTAAATGAAAAAAAAAATTATCAGAGAACGTTGGGGGGAAGATTTGATTATAATTTGACTAAATTTTCATGGTTTTTCATTTTCAGATAATTTCCGGCCGAGTTATAGTGAACACCGCAAATTGTTTTTTTTTCCAAGACGTTCCGGGGGAAAGCTCTGTTACGGGCTTATGCTTCAATATTTCTGCATAAAAAAATTACGCAACATTGTCAAAAGTACGCTCAATAATGTACAAAAGGTTCGAATAAAATTGGTCAATCCATATTTGAGAAAAAAAATCGCAAAAAAAGTGTTTTTTTTTAACGCTGAAACCCTTACCCCTCCCTTAAAAAATTCAAACTTACGCGTTCGGCAATCGTCAATGGCGGTGGTGGAGGTAAAATAGGCGTTCCGGTAACAGCTGCCTCGGGACTGTCGTGTCTATGCTGCTCGACCAAACAACGAACGTCGTGAATCAAAGCGACCGGGTCTCTTATCAGCTCGGGAACATTTTTTTTCGTCGACGGCAACGAATGGAGATACATGACTATAGATTTTAAGCCGTGTAGCTCAAAGGGCGTGAGATGAAGATGCAAATGGCTCTTTTCATCCGTCGTTGTCGTGTGTTGTCGCTGATTTTCCGGTATATCCAAATGACTACGACCCAGCAGCACGTGAACGTATCTCTCGAGAACATACCTAATTTGTTGGAACAGTGAAATGAAAATGCAATCGAACGTTCGTGACGATAGAATTGCGAAAAGTTCGCGACGCACCAGAGCATCTCCGTGAAGAAGGGATAGCGAAATTTTTGCGGTACTTTGGTGTGTTCCTCGACCTGGGCGACTTTCAATTGCTTCTCGATTCCAAAACTGTGAAGAAAATTGCCACCAAAAACGAGAGAATCCTGCGGCGTGTATACCGCGTGAATCCAACCGGTTGGAATGAACAGCGTCATACCAGCTGTGAGATTTATTCTTCCGCAACGATCGACCATATCGCCGAAAAATACATCCGACTGTTTGCCACTTAGTACCCATTCCTGATAGAGAGCGAGATTTTTCTCCGTCGGTGGTATCAGCCAGAATATCTTACCACCTCGCAATATGTGATACCACACGCTCGTTCCACCGAAATCAACGTGAAAATCTGTATAACAGCCTTTCACCGACATCAGACAATATTTCTGTACTTTTGGATACATCATATCCTCGAGGAGATTCGTTGCTTCAACCTGCGCGTCTTTGAGGTGTTTTGGCCACACAACATCGACCCAATCGACCTGCCTCACTACTGCCGGCGATTGAACGTAATTCTCCAATTTCGTGTGACTAAATTCCAATGATATCACATTGAGAAGACGATCCTTGTTGAAATCCTCGTAATATCTTTGCCACTCTTTCATACTCATGTCCTCATTTTTCTGGGTATTCACATCCATCACATCCAAAACTCTCTTAGAACCTGCAAATATCGTTAACGATTGGTCATTTTTATTTTTTTCGTGTTTCAATCATTTCTGAGCCACTTCAAAAAGGGGATCTGTGATTAAAGAGGAAATATAACTCGTGGGGGCTAAGGTTTGTGCAAGCACAGACGGAGAGATAAAAGAAATAATCACCGACGCAAGTCCTCACGTCATTGACGCTAAAATTAGAGCTAGGAACTCGTAGACCAAGACCAGCCTTGTCTCTGAACAAAAGAGGAATAGCGAGGCCGTGCTTTTGTAGATAAGAGAGACTGAGCTCCGCTCCGGTCATTTCACGAAAGAGGCCGGCAAAGTTGTCCAAATTGTATCTCTCGCACTCGATTTTTTCGTCAAGCTGAAAGCTCCTTCTTCCTTCGATATCCTCGTCACCGAGGGTCCAGTCATCGGTGTACAATTTGCGCGTTCGTTCGCGCTAGCCAATAAAAATGTTATCGTTAATTCAAAAAAAACGAATGTACGATTATTATAAAAGAAGTTAAAAAAAAGATCCATCAGAAGCAACAATGATGCAAAAATGAGTTGCACACAATTGCAGGTTATACATGTTTTTTTTTTTCAGTCTACTTTGTTTACCAATTGACGCCTTCTGGGCACCGTGGGGGAATCATCGGCCATTGCGTACACACTGTCAGAACCGTATACCACAGTCCAAATTTATTGGAAATTCGTATAAGTTTCCGTTAAAACGTGGATATCCCGTCATAAAGTTCGAGAAGAAAAACTTCAGCGAACGAGCGCGTGACTTTTTAAATCATATCGAGAATCTCGACATTGTCCAGCGAGCCGAGAGTTATTGAATTTTCTTTATAGCCGAGTACTATTTGATAACATATTCGCGCAGCAGCCACCACGGTATAGACCTGTAGTCGCCATTTTTTCTTCACCAGCAGTTTCGAGAACACTGCAGTAACAAATGTTTCTAGAATACTTTTTTCCTTTCTCTCTTTTTTGGAAAACTGTTGGGAAGACTGGTTTGATCATGCGATCATAGCGGTTAAAGTTGTAACTAAAATGGTCGCAACGCATGCCTAATGATCGATATATACAGTTATATACCTGTGTAAATTCACACGTGGTCCCTGACTCCGAGCGACCATTTCGGACGCCAATTTTCGCAACCACACAGGGCGGTAAGTTTGATCGATTAATACCAGAAATCTCTCGTATTTTGCCGCCGCTGCATGGTTGTTGGTCTGACGCTTTCGAGAATATGAAACCGGCGAAGAAGAAAACTCAAAATCTCGTTCATCGTCCTGTTATCACGAATGATCCGCGAAAAGCTGTGTTGGAGTATTTTCAATCGAAGCTCCAGGATCGTTGCGTAAAGTACACATACTTCTTTCTTTTATGCAACTAGTACTATAACTTATATCCCGTTACCGCAATTCGCACCGTGGACTTGTTTGTCCCCGTTGTTTTTTTTTTTTTTTTCGTTCCTCAACAGAAGTTATCCACGATGGGACGTTGCACGAGTGAGTCCAGCAGCAGATCTAGTCGAGTCTCGTCGAGAATTGAGCCTCGCGGAAATCGAGCTCGAAGCAAAGAGGCTCGAACGTGAAAGGAAGAAAAGCGGTATGATTCAACAATGGGCTGAGCTACGACACAAGGAGGAACTTTTGCGACAGTCCCTGATAAAATTCAACAAATTCGTCAAGGAAAATAACGAAAAGCGCGAGAGGGCTCAGCACAAAATTGCAGAGGAGAAAGAACGTCGTATAAAGTGTCATGAGCAAGTATGGATCTTACGGATATTTGATTTTACTCTCTTATTACAGTTTGTTATTACTATTAATTACATAATTTACATCAGCAATAATAATAACTATCACAATAACATATCTTATATCTATTGTCCTTTGTTTCCTCGGGTATTTCTCTAATGCACTAGTTTTCATCCATCATTTCTTCATCTCTGACCACAGATAGAGGAACTAGCCAAAGAACTTGAGTACATAGAGACTGTACGAGAGAACATGAAAACACGGGTTGCGGAGTACAAGTTGTATCAGAACTATTTGGATTCTGTGGTGAACGAGATGAGCGGAGAGTTTCAGAGTATCGGTGATATTTTTAACAGATACGAGAGTCTCGTAGAGTCTAGAAACGTTTTGGCGCAGCATCAGGATCAGAATCTTGAAGCTCTGGAGGTCACCGGTTCGGAAATGGTACAATTTTTCTGATAATCTTGCGAGAAACGGAGGAACCGTTGTTCTTTGAAAAAAAGCATATCCGTTGCTGATTTATAATTTCTGTATAACATTAATAATCGAATTTCTTATATTATACAAGAAACAGTAATGATAACAAATTTATCCGTATCTTCTATCCCCTGTAGCAACATATGACAGAGACAAAAGGTCAAATGCTCGTCAATCTCAACAACAAGTTGGCCATTCTACAGGGTAGATACGACCGTGCAAAGGCAGAGGCTCTAAAATGGCAAACTATAGTCTCAAGAATAAAATCAACCGCTGCGGCAAAGAATCTTGAGCTGACACGAGTGAAATTTTGCTGCTGGAACATGTATCAGCAGCTCTGCAAGAGAAAAGGATTTCCCATTGAGGTCGATCGCGACGATGTTGAGAGTCAGTTGGCTCATATAAAACGTACGATCGTCGAACTCAAGAGGATTGCGAAAACGGCACGAAAGAGAGCGGCGTTGGTCGACGCACCTATCTCGTAAGTACAACAGAACTTCCGAAGATATGTTTATATGCAATAAGCATGTTTATTGTATCTTCCTACAAAATTCTCTCAGATTATGGGGTAACAAATATATAAAGCAACATTTCTGTCTGAGCGAGAGGCTTGATGTATTCTTGTGTATCCTACCATACAATGGGTCGTCGTGCGCTATTGGTAACGTTTCTGCATTATTTTTCGTGCAGCCGGCAAATGACAACCGGAAACATTGTGAATAAGCTCGGAGCAATCTTCCGTCAGTCTTATTTCCAATTTTTGAGTTGCCTCTTCCCGCGTGAGTGGTGCTTCGAGGCCCTCGGATACGTATTGCATCTCTTCTTTTTCGACGCACCTTTGTATTTTCATAATTGAGCGATTTGGTAACGAGGGGCAATTGAAATAGACATGGGACGATGGAATGGAAAAAAAATCATCAGACATTCAACGATACTTCGAGCGCCTACTAATAAATTTCATAATCTGCTTCTGTTTACGAAAATGATGATGTTTTATTTGGTTAATTTTTGAAAGACTATATATCTCGACAGCTCCGAATTCGATTTTTATTTCTAAAAAATAAAAAACCTAGGTTTCTATAAATTTCATCGTGAAATAACATTTTAAAAAATTAATATTAATTTTTGAACGAATCAAAATCCGATTTGGGATTGTCGAAATATCGTCACTAAGGACATAAAAAAAAATTAGCATTCTCGTAAACGGAAAGTTTTATTTGCTTAATTTTTGAAAGACTATATATCTCGACAGCTCCGTATTCGATTTTTATTTCTAAAAAATAAAAAACCTAGGTTTCTATAAATTTCATCGTGAAATAACATTTAAAAAAATTAATATTAATTTTTGAACGAATCAAAATCCGATTTGGGATTGTCGAAATATCGTCATTAAGGACATAAAAAAAAATTAGCATTCTCGTAAACGGAAGGTTTTATTTGCTTAATTTTTGAAAGACTATATATCTCGACAGCTCCGAATTCGATTTTAATTTGTAAAAAACAAAAATTCTAGGTTTCTATAAATTTCATCGTGAAGTAACATTTAAGAAAATTAATATTATTTTTTTAACGAATCAAAATCCGATTTGGGACTGTCGAGATATCGTCATTAAGGACATAAAAAAAAATTTGCATTCTCGTAAACGGAAGGCACTTCATAGCATTTTTTCGTAACGTCATGAATTTTGATACGATCGTTACAAAATTTTGGTACTCTCTCGGAAAAAAATCGCGATAGCTGAAGTATCTTGTTAATGTCTTATGGTTATAGGAGAATGAGGTAGGAAAGAAACTCACAGGGAACAAGGCTGGGTAGGAACGATCTGCGGAACAGGGGTGATCTTCAAACGGGGCTTTTTATCCTCGTCAAAACGCATCACTTCGCTCTTTGTCGTTCTGTCGATCCAGTGAACCTTGTTGAACATATCGGAAATCCGCTTCTCAATTATTCCAAGATAAAGCATGACGTTGTTCAACGTGACGTTTGAATTGTCACCAAGTAGATCGAGAATCGGCGAATTGTCGCAACGCACGGCTCTGAACAGCGTGTCGATACCTCTGAGGAGCTTTTCGACAATGTCGTTGCACTGAAATAGCAAAAAAAAGAAAATACCCGTCAAGACATACCATTCCCCTAAAAACACACACATTTTGGCTCGTCAAAATTGGAGGAGAAATATTTGTCGAAAAAATATCTCGTACTAGCTGCTCGCCAAATTTTAAATCATTTAGAAATCAGAGTCCTGTGCGGGAAGCACACAAGGACGAAAGAATAAAAGAATTTCGTCATGAGGGTTGCTTTGTTCCGTACGGAGCCCTAAAAATGGAATATATGTATAAATTACGTATATGCAACTAATCGGAGAGAAATTGGTGCGTAATCTACCTGGGCAAGACCAATCTCGGCATCGCTCGCGAGTGAAGTTTGTTCCTCGAGTTGCTTAGATATTCTTTCGAGTGTTTCGGTCTGTTGATTGCCTCTGTGAACGTTGAGAGCTCGTGCCTCGTCGATTGCCGATCTCAATTGTGCAACTCGGGACTGTAAACCCTCCAGTTCGTCATTTAGCTCGTTGACGTAGCTAAAGAGAGCAAAATTTTCCTCCTCCTGTTTGACAAAGTGTGAAGTCAATTTGTCGATCTCTTCCTCACCTGTCAAAGATTACACGTGAGTCGCAGACGAGTAGAGTACAATGAACATATTGGAAAAATAAATCATGATTTTTTGTCCTACCGGTAAACTGCTTCACGAGATTCAATATATTCGTGTAAATAGCAATTTTATTACGCATCTCCTCTCTCTTTGCCTGACGTTCGGCTTCCTTCTTGGCGTTTAGATCAGCCATTTCACGATACTGACCCTTCACACCGAGAAATTCTTGAAGCTTCAACTCGTTGTCCAGAGTACGCTGTAGTTCACACATTTCTGAGGTGTGACCCTTGAGATCTCTCGCTCCCCTTAACATGTTAAGCAATTGATTAAGGTAGTAGTCTGGTAACTTGAGCCGATTTTCATGTCTTTTTTGGAGGGCGTTTTTTTGTAGGAAAATAAAAATGAATCGTTTTGGATATTTAGGATGTTTTTATTTACATATTAAGGATACAAAAACAAATTTGTTTGAAAAAATTTAATAGTTTATTATTATTATTATTATTGATCGAAATTGGCACCTCGAAAAAAAGCGCGTGGGTGGCCCCGGTGATTTTGGCTCTTAATCTTATCTAAAATAAAAAATTCTTGATAATTCTTAATCTATAGACATGTCATTCTGGTCGGAACTACTGAAGTTAAATTTCATGGATAAATAACAAAATGGCGGACTTTGGAATCAAAAAGTCCTTTTATTTTAGCAAAGAAGGGGTTGTAAAATAAAAAGTTAGGGGTGAAAAAATGTCTCGGTAGTTCCGACGAGAACTATAAGTGTGTAGTGTAGCCTGTTAAAATTTGAAAGCAATCGGTTCGGTAGAAAAAAAGTTAGGACCCGGGCTGCCAACTTCGAGGTGCCAACTTCGATCAATAATAATAATAATAATAAATTATTAAATTTTTTCAAACAAATTTTTTTTGTATCTTTAATATGTAAATAAAAACATCCTAAATATCCAAAACGATTCATTTTTATTTTCCTACAAACAAACGCTCTCCAAAAAAGACATGAAAATCGGCTTAAGTTACCAGACTACTACCTTAAATGCAACGCAGAGTGGAAAACGATAAACTATGATAAATAGGGTATTCCAAGTCAAATGGCACGGTTTTTAGTCGGAAAACAGAGAGTTTGATGCTCGCGTGAATGTAATGTCTCCTCAACACGTGCGCCTCTTATAAGTCCAAACTAAAAAACATCTCTTTCCAGTTTTGTTTCATTTCAGGCCTGTGAGAATTTGTTTAAGAAATCCGATTCGTATTTATGTAAATGGAGCATTTTTTTGTCGTTAAAATGCACTGGTTAAAAAAACGTATCCTCGTGAATCAATTCCGAAGATAAACGGCTTGAGAAATACGGTAAATAATAAGTTTCATAAAAATCCCATTAACGATATTTCCTGTACCAATTATAGGTCCTAATTACAATTATTACCCGTATGAGGCTCTGTGCATTCTAAAAAAATTATTGAATTTCAGACGAGTTCGAGAATCGTTAACCTCGGGTCAAAAACTATTTCACTTTATACGTGAAACAGTTTTTTTTTTCTTCCATAATGACAACATAAAAAACACCTTTCGCGAAGAGCGTGTATCTTGTTGAGTTCCTCATCTCTCTGATTGAACGTAATCGTAGCTTGCTCGATCAGATCGTTTATTATCATTTTGCCGGTGTTCAACTGACCGATCATTTTCGCCCATAGAACATTAAATTGAGCACGTTCTTTCAGAAGACTGTCGATTTTTTCCCTCAATTTCGCGTTCTCAGCAACAACAAGATTGAATCTCTTTGTCGCTACTTCGAGACGATTCTCGAGAATGGAAACGAAACGATTTTGCTTGATCATTATATCCTTTGATTGCGAATCCGTTCGGACCTTGGATCTGAGAGCCGTGACCTCTTTGGAGACCTGTGTGTGTGTGCGAGTGTGTTTGTGGGAGGAAAAAAAAATTCCAACAAACTTCTGTATGCCCGATGAGGAGAATTTTGTCAAACCGTCTATACCTTTACGATCTGTTCCTGCAATTCGTTTATTTGTTGTCTCTCGTTATCAATCATTTCTATGTATTTCGTACGTTTGGAAAGAAGACACTCGAGTCTCTTGTCCATTGTTTCGTCCTTTCTCGTGTTAGCACCAGATTTTGCTGTTCCTATTGCCAAAACTAGATCAGCCTTTTCCGACTCGAGACGAACGATCATGCTGCGTTGATTGCGAAGCTCCAGCCTCGAATCCTCGGCGTAAGCAACTCTGTCGTTTTCCATTATTCTGTATTGCCTCTTGAGCCTCGACAATTCGGCCTCTGCCATTGTCTCGAGCTCGAGCTCGTCCTGAACTGGCTGCACTTGTCGGTACGCCATTATCTACACGATATGCGGATTTATTAAAATTGTATTCGTAAACCATATTACTTGTCACTTAAAATCAAATGATAAAGTAAGAGTCAGAAGTCACAATTCCGGTTCCACAGGCGTTTGTGTCGTAAAACTTTGCAAATTCCTATTGCGAGAATAAATAAATACTGCCTCGTCAATAAAAATTTCAGTGAAAATTTGGATAATATTGATGAGGCATTATTAAATTTCTTCTCACAGTTGACGGGTTGCCCAGTAAGTTTTCTTTTTCACTGAAAACACCGTAGATACCCATTGAGCAAATATTTTAATAAGTATTTAGTTTTATTTATTAGTGAGGGCAGGGTTGCCCTGACTTGCAAAAAAAAAAAGAAAAAAGAAACGTGAATACTGCCCTTACCGATTATGAATCAACTGGGGAGTGACGTTTTCCGATTTTCACTCTTATCACGAATTATACGAAACAATGTCCCTTCCTCCGTGCGCGAAACATTAATTCGTTAAAATTCCAGCGGTTTACGATGAGCAGTCGAATATTTGGGAGTGAGGATTTTGTGTATCGCTCGTTGCCCCTGACAACGAACCTCGTGCACTCTTACCCTGACAATTTCGGGTACATCTAAATTTTTGAATAAAAACCACGACACTCATTGGGGAAACATGGATCAAAAGGATTGACGAAAAAAAAAAAAAAAAAAAAAGGATGATAAAATATATTGCGACAGTTCAGTGAGGTTAGTCATGTGCATAATTGTCTCTCAGTTTTGTGTCTCCATGCGCAACGGGAAAAAGGGATGAAAAACAAAGAACGTTTAACTACTGGCGGGGGTGGGGAGGTTCGAGCGTGCGAGAGAGGTAAAAGTTAGTACCGCGAATGAACCGAACGGTTTATATTGGACGTAAACGTTTATATCTGGCAGCCAACACTCGAGCATACCATGCTCTCTCTGTTAGCGAAACAGCCCGTTGGTATATTTTTAATAGTGAAAAGTTTGAAACAAAGAAATGGGCAAAAAAATTATACGTTAGAGAGTCGAAGAAACCGCCCGTATCGTTAGTTTTATGGTTATTTTTATTATATTAATACAAAGTTAATTGGCAGTAACGAGAAAGGCATCGGAAATTAGGCTAGCCAAATTGAAGATTGAAATATCAATTTTGTATATGTATCTGTCCATTGCCAGATGGTATTTGTAAGAAGGAACATGTTGAAACTTGACAACGATTCACCGTTCAGTTTTTGGGATGGGACAAATATTTAAAAAAAATTTGAGCATCCCAACGACTTGGATCTCTCACTTCCAAATTGTTAGATCGGTAAACCGCGTCTTATACCATCAATCCCCACCCACCCTGACGAGCTAGAAGCATCCTTGAGTAAATATTGTCAAAGATCCTTGTTTGAAAAGATTCAATATTTTACACGACGTTAAAGGGGGAAATAGGGTTAGATGGTTCACAAAATCGATTTTTTTTAAATTTCATAAATTGTTAGTAAAACTATTGAAAAATATGTTCCCAAAATTTTAAATGAAAATTCCGACTCGTTCTATTGTTATAAGCCATTAAGGAGGAAAATAGGGTTAGGACAGCGTTTTCTCAATGATTTTGATGAATTTTTTTATTGTATAAAAAATGAATATAATTTATTGAAACTTTGAGAATATTTTATACATATATTTAAGTATATTCTATAAAATTTTTGAAGAATTTCCTTGAAAAACACCGAAGATATTAGCGACCCCATATTGCAGGTCACAATCAGACTCAGCATTTTGTTATTATTTCAAACGCGTTTTTCTGAAAACGACTTTTTTTTAACTTGCGTACTCGCTAGTTTGAAAAGTTTTCAACCAATCGTTTTAAAAATTGGCAGTTACTTTCTTCATAGTATTGCGCTTTACATGAACCTAAAATCGGAATATTATCATTATTTTTAATAATTTTTTTTTCTTTTCAAATAGAGTTGTAAAAAATGGCGAAAAATCATGCTTTTTTGTTTTGACCCCTGTAAAAAATTCAATTTTCTATTTTTTTGATAGCATTTAGGTTCATATAGAAGAGAGACATATAATAAAAGTAAATTCCAATCTCGTTTGATTTTAGATGAAAATTGCGGCAATAAAATTTTTGAAGAATTTCCTTGAAAAACACCGAAGATATTAGCGACCCCATATTGCAGGTCACAATCAGACTCAGCATTTTGTTATTATTTCAAACGCGTTTTTCTGAAAACGACTTTTTTTTAACTTGCGTACACGCTAGTTTGAAAAGTTTTCAACCAATCGTTTTAAAAATTGGCAGTTACTTTCTTCGTAGTATTGCGCTCTATATGAACCTAAAATCGGAATACTATCATTATTTTAAATAATTTTTATTTTATTTTTCAAATAAAGTTGTAAAAAATGGCAAAAAATCATGCTTTTTTGTTTTGACCCCTGTAAAAAATTCAATTTTCTATTTTTTTGATAGCATTTAGGTTCATATAGAAGAGAGACGTATAATAAAAGTAAATTCCGATCTCGTTTGATTTTAGATGAAAATTGCGGCTTCCAGAATGTACGCAAAATGCTGAGTCTGTGACCTGCAATATGGGGTCGCTAATATCTTCGGTGTTTTTCAAGGAAATTCTTCAAAAATTTTATAGTATATACTTAAATATATGTATAAAATATTCTCAAAGTTTCAATAAATTATATTCATTTTTTATACTATAAAAAAATTCATGAAAATCATTGAGAAAACGCTGTCCTAACCCTATTTCCCCCCTTAATCGAGAAGGGTACATAAAAAAAAAGATTTTTTTAAATTTAATCTACTACAATTTTTTTATCGTGAATTATCTTAAAAAAAGTAATCCGCATTTTTTTTTAATTACGTTTGAAAACTGTACTCCATAATGTAAATGATTATATTTCAGGATACATCGCGTGAAAAAAAATATCATAAAGATTTAATTTTCTAACGATTATCAATGTTCGTTGTTACATTTGTTAAAAATTTTTTTTTTTCTTCATGAAATTCAAAAGAAGAATAAAAATCTACATCAATGGAGCAAAGAGTAAAACACGTGCGGTTACAAAAACGGAGTTAATTTATATAATGATTAATGTTTGTGTATAAATGGTCACTTGGACAAAATGTTTTTTTTTTTTTAAAGTAAACCAGAGGTTTCCATCGCTGTTCTTCCCGCTCACCGTACTTCTTCTATCCCCGTTAAACCTCGACTCCCCACTTTTCTACCTATCCCCCTTAAATTAGGTGTACAGTATGCACCTGGTTGTCGTCATACCTACCAACAGGCAACACACGCTATACAGGTGTGTTGTGCACGTATAGCAAGAGACGGAAAGTGATGGCGTTCGTGGGTTTTGCCGCGTTGCTCGAAGAACACGGGTGGGGATTAGTCCGCCGTTCCGGGAGCAGGGCACGCCGAGCTATTCCGTAATATTTATTTTTCCACCACTCGTTGGTCTCAAACCGAGTCGTGAGTCATTACCTGGCGGAGCACGGTGCTCGTCGAGGTTGCGCGTCTCTCCGCATTTTTTTTTTTTCCCTCTTTTCCCCACTTAAATTCAAACATTTGTTTATCAGAAAAATCCATTAATTAGCAGTTTTGCCGATCTTCGTTAGCGTCATGTGTTTATTAATTGAATCTTTCGGTGAGGCAGGTAACGAGGAAACGTCCGAGACTCGTCGATAATGGAATCTTTGTGCTTCGACGATCGAGATAACAACGGTGAAATCAAGGGGATAAAGAACAATCGTCGTCGTCGTCGACGACGACGACGATCGCATTAGCGTGAATTGAAAGGATTTAAAAGGACAAAGGCTAGAAACAACAACAAAAAAAGTGCTCTTACAAGTGATAAACGCAAGGGAATAGAAGGGCCGTTGAAGAGTTTGTTACAATAGAGGAGAAGAAAAAAACACATATCCGGTAATTAATTAATCGATCGCAACACACCCTGGCAACGACAATCGTCAAAATTCTAACGTTTCCGGTTTCAAAAGTATAGTGCCTGCGTGTGTGTGTGTGTGTGTGTGTTTTTTACCGATCGATGCTATCGACTATATATGTCTATCGATCGTAACACGGCACATAATCAGACTACCAGCTAATAAATAATACAATTGTACGCTACAAGACGTGCACACAAAGGAAAATATGTATACACGTGTATAATCGAGCGAGCCAGAGGCTTCTAACGAAGAGCGTTGAAAGGAACGCGAGAATTCCCAAGTCCGCGTCCGTCGGTGCTTTACCCGAGTTCGCAAACTACCCGTGACTTCCGCTCTCGTTATTTTTCTTTCTCCTCTCTTTTTTTTTTTTTTTAACGTTTCATTATCCTCCTTTCTTCCTTCTAGCTTCAATTCCAAACGAGCAGAGCGAGACCGTGACCGGTAACCACTCGTGGATATTGAGAGGAAGATGGTGGTGGGTTTGTCTCACTCTTAAAACACACATTTTTATCAGCAAACGAAGAATAGCCACGGGCATACACAGCGCTCGTTCCAATCGTTGTGTTTCACCTGGGGGCATAGAATGGTTGATCGATTATCACGTCGAGGACGTAGACGACGAAGACCGTCGCCGTCACTTCAAGCCGACTCTTTCACGGCTCGCACGAGGCCACGGGGAAACAGAGAAAGAGAGAGAGTGAGAAAAATTGTCAGCTGTGCACGGAATAATGTGTCTTGCGAGATTCGCACGTGGCAGATCGAAGCCACTGTCAATGTAGTTTTAGTAAAAATTCAATAATTTTACGAGAGAGGGCGCCTCGGCCTACGAAACAAAAAAAAAACGAATCTAATTGAAAAGAAAATGCTAATCTGATTGAAGCGAAAAAAAAACCTAATTGATCGCTATATAAGCTTTTTTTTTCGTTCGTCAAGACGCTGACATATTCAACGAATTTACGCACAAAAAATGACGATCGAATAGTCCTAATCTGATTTTGCAATAAAAAATGTTTATCGCCGTGAGTGCGAGACGTTGGTTCGTTAGTTTGAAACAAAAGACGCGAAAATTGTGCTCCAGATAACCACGGTGCGGTTGGGCATCGTGAAGAATCGAATGCTTTATTTCTTTATGACGTACACTCGTCGACGATTCCGATAACGTTGCCCGGACGATAGCCACCTGTTTGGCATGACGCACGGCAGCGACAAACATACACGATGCTCATCGTTGTGAAATAATAATAAAAATAATAACAATAACGTTGATAATTATAGGCGCGATGTTGAGGAAAGTGGGAAAATTTTCGTGAAAATTGAGAAAAGACGAGGATGCTACCGAGAAAGGAAAACAACGTCGAGCCCTACGCTCTGGAAGACATGATATCCGATCTCCAAGCAAGAAGAAATTCCCTCGATCACGAGGAGAACGCCGGTGATCCGTTGGAACAGCTTAAACAACGCGAGAGGGATCTCGTACTGGCCGCCGAACTCGGCAAGGCTCTCCTCGAGAGGAATCAGGAACTTACGAGACAGAGCGAGATTCTTACCGAGGAATATGCTACAAAACTCGAGGTGAGATTAAAAAAAAAAAAAGAACAGTTTACCTCACGGTTCTCTGGTTCTCAATTTTTTTTTAATCTATTTTTTTAATTATTTTTACCCAGTATTTCAATATTCGCAAATGTCTGTTCCACGTCTAGCGTCCAGTTATTATTATCGAGATTTCGAAATACCGGTTATATGAACAAACTCGTTAATTACTCGCTGTTGTTTTCTATCGCCGACTTGTCGTTTCAAAACGGCTTTCGAAACGTTCGGGATTCAATTTTCGACAAACAGCAATTACCAGTTTGTTACATTATATCATCGAAAGAGAGAAAGAGGGAGACAGTTTTTAAAAAAATCATAGTTGTCGTTGGCATTTATGTGAAATATGTATACGAGGAAGGACGATTTTTTGACCGAGTCAATTTTGGAATTCTTTTAAGGTAGTAGTCTGGTAACTTAAGCCGATTTTCATGTCTTTTTTTGGAGGGCGTTTTTTTGTAGTAAAATAAAAATGAATCGTTTTGGATATTTAGGATGTTTTTATTTACATATTAAAGATACAAAAAAAAAATTTTTTGAAAAAATTTAATAGTTTATTATTATTATTATTATTTTTGATCGAAGTTGGCACCTCGAAAAAAAAGCGCGTGGGTGGCCCCGGTGATTTTGGCTGTTGATGTTATCCGAAATGAAAAATTCTTGATAATTCTTAATCTATAGACATGTCATTCTGGTCGGAACTACTGAAGTTAAATTTCATGGATAAATAACAAAATGGCGGACTTTGAAAAAAAAAGTCCTTTTATTTTAGCAAAGAAGGGGTTGTCAAATAAAAAGTTAGGGGTGAAAAAATTTCTCGGTAGTTCCGACGAGGACTATAAGTGTGTAGAGTAGCCTGTTAAAATTTGAAAGCAATCGGTTCTGTAGAAAAAAAGTTAGGACCCGGGCTGCCAACTTCGATCAATAATAATAATAAACTATTAAATTTTTTCAAAAATTTTTTTTTTTGTATCTTTAATATGTAAATACAAACATTCTAAATATCCAAAACGATTCATTTTTATTTTCCTACAAAAAAAAACGCCCTCCAAAAAAGCCATGAAAATCGTCTTAAGTTACCAGACTACTACCTTGAGAATTGATTTGATGTCCTCAATGTCCTTATTTTTTCTCGATTTTTATCGAACAACGAAATACTCAACATTCTTATCGAATCCCCTCCTTTTGACTGGGAATATATACGCGAAGGCTCTGTAATTCGCAAACGGTGGCTGGAAAAAGATAATTAAGGAAAATTGCATTTTTAGAACCCAGTTTCGAGCTTTTTTTTCTTCTCAAGTCTCTGTCTTCAGTCACCATTGGCGAATTAAACATATCCCACAAATTCATCAGGCATGAAATCGTCTAGAGTATATATGTATATAAAAAAACAAATAGTAAAACGTATTACGTTTAAAATATTAATATATATGTAGTCGAAAAGTTAGCGTATCTCTTTGCAAGAATATCGCACGTTCCACATACTATAATAGCAATTATATGGGATTAATTGAAGAAAGAAAGAAAAACGGCGTATACACGCAGATTGAAGATACGCGAGTGGTGGATGATCTGGATGTGATGATATACGTACGAGTATACATCAACGTCCCGTAAATGTAACGTACATAAGTATAATGAGATTATTCCGAATAGACGCGATGTTACTCTAATACCACAATGAGGTACACACTCTAGTTGATGTGGGCATGTACCCATAGTTCATAGAATCCTCGTGTATGTCTGTTATAGCCGCAAAAACTATACATAAGAGAGGATCGGAAGCGGAGGGAGTGGGCCGGGGAACACCGTTCCACGGAAAGCCACGAAAGCGTGGAAACAAGCCACTTGGGCAACGCACGGTATGGTCGGAGCTCGAGAGACAATGCCCGGCATCACGCTCTGCCTACCTTTCCGTGCTTTTACCTGTCACCTCTCATATATTTGACCCCGGCCTACACAATGCCAATAACGCTATTCTATTCTAGATATATTGGCGCGCCGTTGTTATCAAAGAGACATAATAATATTTGGATTCGGACTCGGCCAATATAACAGGGAGGAAAGGAACTGACACAAATAATCTGGCGCTATGCTATAAATTATTGTGGTAAAATGTCGGGTATACTCGGCGAATTTATGCTAGAATACACTATAACATTTTTCAAACGATTGTAATCCTAAACACTATAGATATAAATTTTACCATGACACAAGGTAGTTTGTAGCAGCACCGAGCTTAAGCGCAAATTTAGTAGTGTATGGAGTGTTAGGGCGATTTTTTTTTTCGACTATTTTTTTTTTCAGTCCCCATCCGAAATTTTGTTGGATATGTCGAAAAAGAAATTCCCTGAAAGTTACAGCCCTTAATATTAATTCTAAGCACTTTCCCAAAGCGTGAGAAGATTTTCCATCTAAAATACACGTAAATCGATTTTTTTTTTTTTTTCAATTTCTATAACTCAGCCGCATTTTATGGTATCATATTGTTCTTGGTTTCGATTTACTCGGAATAAAACAATCTAAAAAAGTGCCTTTTGCGGCGAAAGTGTAAATTGTACTGGTGAGTTGGTACAGGTCGCTGAAGTTGATTTTTACCCAAAATTCTCGTTTTTTTGCTGTTATCTCCGGAAAAATTAACTTTACGAAAAAAATGTAAACGAAAAATTTGTTGGAAATTTAATTTCCTATAAAAAAGGTCCTATCGACCCAATTGCTTAGATTAATATTTCTTGAGATATTGAATTTTTTTTATTTTATATTTTTTTTATTATTTAATATTTCATATTTTATAAATTTTATCCTACTCATAAGTTAAAGTTCAATATCTCAAGAAATATTAATCTAAGCAATTGGGTCGATAGGACCTTTTTTGTAGGAAATGAAATTTCCAACAAATTTTTCATTTACATTTTTTTCGTAAAGTTAATTGTTTCGGAGATAACAGCAAAGAAACGAGAATTTTGGGTGAAAATCAACTTCAGTGACCCGCACCAACTCATCAGTACAATTTACACTTTCGCCGCAAAAGGCACTTTTTTAGATTGTTTTATTCCGAGTAAATCGAAACCAAGAACAATATGATAGCATAAAATGCGGCCGAGTTATAGAAATTAGAAAAAAAAAAAAAAATCGATTTACGTGTATTTTAGATGGAAAATCTTCTCACGCTTTGGGAAAGTACTTAGAATTAATATTAAGAGAGGGGTAAGGGTTTCAGCGTAAAAAAAAACACTTTTTTTGCGATTTTTTTTCTCAAATATGGATTGAGCTATTTTATTCGAACCTTTTGTACATTATTGAGCATACTTTTGACAATGTTGTGTAATTTTTTCATGCAGAAATATTGAAGCATAAGCCCGTAACAGAGTTTCCCCCAGAACGTCTTGGAAAAAAAACAATTTGCGGTGTTCATTATAACTCGGCCGGAAACTATCTGAAAATGAAAAACCACGAAACTTTAGTCAAATTATAATCAAATCTTCTCCCCAACGTTCTCTGAAAATTTTTTTTTTTCATTTAAAAATTTTTTCCGGCCATCTAAAGTGTGAACTGTTATTTTCCATGAAAAATTCCGCCATTTTGTGAGTGGGAAACACCCTTAATGTAAAAAAAAAAAAATTTACTAAACGTTGGGGGGAGGTATTTTATATGTAGAAAATGTGTACAGAGTTTGAAATGAATCGGTCGAGTAGTTTTTAAATGGCAGTGAACACGGACTTTGAAAAAGTAGTTTTGAGAAAAACGCGTCTAAAGTGCACTGCTAGCCCGACCGCCCGCAGCTGTTAGAGGTATAGCGTTAAAGGCCAGGCGATTAATAAGACAATAACTTCAAGAATATTGCTTAGATCGGTTAAAAATTTTAAGGACATATTCTTGAAATGTTAAACAATAAGATAAGACGAAAAAAAAAATTCGATTTTTCGAAAGTGAAAACCCTTACCCCGCCCTTAAGGGCTGTAACTTTCAGGGAATTTCTTTTTCGACATATCCAACAAAATTTCGGGTGGGGACTGAAAAAGAAAATCGTCGAAAAAAAAACCGCCCTAATGGAGTATACAGGGATTAGGATCCCTTTTTTTTTCCTTTATCCCCGTCCGGATGGCAGAAAAATTTACTAGCAGCTACTTATTGCAGATTTAAGAAATGGTCACTCATGGTTTTTTCCATTTACTCCTAAAGGATAAGTGGAGAAAAATATGCCTTAAACTTAAAAAATGAAAGATTTTCTGGGATTCTTTTGATGTCCCTTCATCCGCTAGAAGTGGCAGATTTTCTGCGATTCCTTGGCGGAGGAGGAGGGTATAATTTTCGCCATTTATCCTTTTGGAGTGAATACAGAAAATCATGGATTGACCATTTATTGAACCTCCGAGTGGACACTGTAGCGTCAGGATCTCGAATTTTCCATTAAATTTGCGCAAGTAGCGTACTTGAGCCATTGTAACTCAAACCTAGCATACATTTGAACGTTATTAATTTGAATCCAGAATTCTCGTCGTGAACAATTGCTCGTCGTTCCGAAAGATCTAGCTTAGATATATTATAAATGCTAAGAAATTGGACCATTCCACCGGTACTAAAGATACAGTACCGGTGATATCGCGTACACGAGCGTTACGTACTCATCGCGGACAATGCAAACACGACAGGGGGTTGTATACAATTGTCTTGAGACAAGCCCACAATGACTCTCTCATTCCACTCTCCCGCTGTCACGCGCGTTTCCGGATACACTTGATTGAAGAAAACGGCTTATTATTTGTTTCCTTCTCTTTTTCCTTGTCTCCGGCATGTGCAATGAAAAATACATCATTGACGTGTACGATATAAGATAAAAGAGTGTCGTTTCAGTGTGTCAGATCTTTCAAGACTGATCGAAGAGAAATTTTGACAAAAACCGAGATCCACACATCATTATTTACATAATGTGCATTAGTACTTGTGCATACATGTATGCAACACGAGGAAAAACGACGAAGAAGCTGCACGATCGCGTGTCACCTGCGGTCTCCGCGTTTCCATACAATTCTCGAGGGCGGAAGTCTCGGCTCGAGAATTGCGGACATCCGGGAGGCGTTAAATTTCTTCCATTATTATTGTTATCATTATTATTGTCCCATTTTATCACCACTCGAATTTTCGTTTCGAATAACTTAAAATATAATAGGCGGTTTATTTCAATTTTTCGATAATCCCTGATATTTCGATCAAAGGAAAGTTTACAGATTTATAGAGAGCAATTTTCTATTATAAAAATTAATTTCTTCCATTATTATTGTTATCATTATTATTGTCCTATTTTATGACCACTCGAATTTTCGTTTCGAATAACTTAAAATATAATAGGCGGTTTATTTCAATTTTTCGATAATTCCTGATATTTGGATCAAAAGAAAGTTTACAGATTTATAGAGAGCAATTTTCTATTATAAAAATTAATTTCGTCCATTATTATTGTTATCATTATTATTGTCCTATTTTATGACCACTCGAATTTTCGTTTCGAATAACTTAAAATATAACAGGCGGTTTATTTCAATTTTTCGATAATTCCTGATATTTGGATCAAAAGAAAGTTTACAGATTTATAGAGAGCAATTTTCTGTTATAAAAATTAATTTCTTCCATTATTATTGTTATCATTAGTATTGTCCTATTTTATGACCACTCGAATTTTCGTTTCGAATAACTTAAAATATAACAGGCGGTTTATTTCAATTTTTCGACAATTCCTGATATTTGGATCAGAGGAAAGTTTACAGATTTATAGAGAGCAATTTTCTATTATAAAAATTAATTTCTTCCATTATTATTGTTATCATTATTATTGTCCTATTTTATGACCACTCGAATTTTCGTTTCGAATAACTTAAAATATAATAGGCGGTTTATTTCAATTTTTCGATAATTCCTGATATTTGGATCAAAAGAAAGTTTACAGATGTATAGAGAGCAATTTTCTGTTATAAAAATTAATTTCTTACTGTTTGTAAAAGTGTTCCGAGCGCCCGTGACCTGCCAGTTTCTAATAATAATACAAAGGCGGCCTTGCACATCATTATTTTTTTATCTCGCATATAATTTACATAATGCACAAATCCGGATTTGTATAATAGTTTCTCCATGAGCAGGCTGCACTTGAATTTCTTGCCAGAGCTCTCGTATCAGGTTCATCGACGATGGCTTTTATATTGGGACCTTGTTCGTCCGCGGACACTAATATATAATGTATATATCAATACGCCCTGCGATACGGTGAATACGTACAACGGATATCGAATGACGTTTTTTTCCTCTTCTTTCAATTCTTTTTATACGCATATCGATCTGCAACGAGAGACGGAAGCGGCCGAGCGCGAACAACCAATTGGATTGTAAAAATAAGCAACCCGGTATCACGGAGCGCGTCGAGGGGGGAGCGAATTCAAGTATTTCGACCTTTTGTCAATAATCCCGATTGTGTACATTCACGTCTTGTCGTCAATATACTATCGTTATTATTTAGCAAATTCTGTAACACGCAATTGATGCTCAACTTTCTGGTTTTCTGGTTTATTAATGATAATGAAAGTCTAGGCGAAAAGAAAAAACAAAAAATCCCGAATTTAACCTTGACGTTTCAAGATTAGAGCACTGCTGCGAAATAAAATTTAAGATCTTGTACCCTGTCGACATCATAATCGCTCTGTGAAGAGCGTTAATTTAATTGCCTCGCATTTGAAAAAAAGATAAGATACAGATCTTATCACTTCATGCCGACTGTACCGACGTTATTATATATTAGATATTTAGCACGGAGAATGATTTTCTCAGATTTACCTCGAAATGTCGATGATCCCGAAGATAATGAAAATACAGGATCGTCTATCGACCGAACTTATGTCATTGTGCCATAAGAAACTCCAAAGATCGTTTCGATTATCCATTCTTCGTTCCAAACGTTCGTAAAACAAAAAAAAATATGGCTGTTGCGATTACGGGCAATTGCTTCGCCGACTCGTGCCTCGAGGATTATCCGCCTCTTTCTTTATTGCTTGAGATCATTTAACGAAGCTTCTCTTATACAGCGTATTACTCGCGATGGAAAGGGAACCTTGTATAGTTTAGTCGTCACAGAGGACTTATTTCCATTTCGATGTCTCTTGATAACTTTGTGCCATTACATACGCCATCTTTCTCAACACAAACATATACTCCAATACTTGGAAAAAAAAAAACTTTCATAAATTTCACTACGACAATGACGAATATATGAACAGTTTTTTATTTCAGTAATTTTTCCAACAATCGGAATAAAACTTAGAGGTGTGAGTATAAAAATGAAAAACGTGTTATTTTTACAACCGGGACTGTGAATTTTATACTTCACTTGTAAAATTTACTGCGGAAAGAGCACTGTCCTTATATTCAATCGTGTTACAATGAATTTTTTTTTTTGTGCTATCGTATGTATAATGTATGATTGAATAATATACATATTTTTTCCTTATAGATAGTGAAGACAAATATACAGAAGCACAAAGAGACCGATGCATACGTATATACAATATACATATATAGAGGAACGTAATAGCGCGAGCTCCGACCGCCTTTTACTTTCTATCCTGATTGTTGGTCATCGTCGGTAGAGAGTCTTATATACGTTAAAAAAAAAACACAGTGTACGGAGTATATAGTTCCACTTGGATGCCCAAGAATCAAGCGCGGAGCGAGTGAGAGCACAATTCGTATATGATTCATATCTGTTGCTCTCCCAAAGCTCATATATCTTTCGAATATACGCGATATGAAACTGCACCATCTGGGCAAATATGAGCTAATACCCGCGGCTACTGACGAAAAAAGTCAGAACATTGTATTTGGGTCTTGTCGCCGGGACGGGAGTTTGAAACAGAAGCTTGGCCAGACTTTCGAAACGAGCCAGCCGAATCGCGTACCGAATGTGGCGGAACAAATGCATATTACCATAAGATTACCGCAAGTATATATATCTATTATTATAACTTTTTGTTTCTCGAAATATGGGTTTTTCGGTTATTTATTAAGAGGGACAATAGGGTTAGGACAGCGTTTTCTCAATGATTTTCATGAATTTTTTTATAGTATAAAAAATGAAGATAATTTATTGAAACTTTGAGAATATTTTATACATATATTTCAGTATGTACTATAAAATTTTTGAAAAATTTCCTTGAAAAACACCGAAGATATTAGCGACCCCATATTGCATTCTGGAAGCCGCAATTTTCATCTGAAATCAAACGAGGTTGGAATTTACTTTTATTATATGTCTCTCTTCTATATGAACCTAAATGCTATCAAAAAAATAGAAAATTGAATTTTTTACAGGGGTCAAAACAAAAAAAGCATGATTTTTTGCCATTTTTTACAACTTTATTTGCAAAAAAAATTATTTTAAATAATGATAATATTCCGATTTTAGGTTCATATAGAGCGCAATACTATGAAGAAAGTAACTGCCAATTTTCAAAACGATTGGTTGAAAACTTTTCAAACGAGCGTGTATGCAAGTTCAAAAAAAGTCGTTTTCAGAAAAACGCGTTTGAAAAAATAGTACCAAGAAAAACAAATACTTAAATATATGTATAAAAATGTTATAGTATATACTTAAATATATGTATAAAATATTCTCAAAGTTTCAATAAATTATATTCATTTTTTATACTATAAAAAAATTCGGAATTTTCATTTGAAATTTTGGGAACATATTTTTCAATAGTTTTACTAACAATTTATGAAATTTGAAAAAAAATCGATTTTTTGAACCGTCTAACCCTATTTCCTCCCTTAAGATGCGATCAGAGAAAGAAAATACGATATAGAACGGTAGAAGGAAATTTTGATAATTTTACTTTTTTACGCATTTTACTACTAATTACGAGTTCATCGTCGAAAGCCCAAAAATTCAATGTCAAAAGGGAAAATGTTTGATTTTCGATTATCGATTTTCGATTACGAGTTAGTCGATATTGGTTATACCGTTCGGCAAAGCAAAGGCAAAATATCTGTTCAGCGTGGTGCAGGTAATTGTTAACATCGTATATTTCGTCTCCCCTCCTCAAGTCTCTCTCTCTCTCTCTTTTTTTCATTGTCACTCCGTCATACGCGCGATGACGTTTCCCGAGGCTCTTTGCTGATGATGCGAACTCGCGAGTGACGCGAATCTGGGTCACTGTCACCGTGACGCGAGTTCCCTGCTCTTTGCTATAGATACAGGTAATATTCTGTATGCTATATACATATGTTAGGATGTCCAGTTTAACTGGACGATTATGTAATGAAGAGCAAACCGCGCTGGCTTCATCCCATTCCAAGTATATCCTATTATACATAATGCAAAGTGACGCGCGTCTGCCGAGTGAAATATACTATATCTCATAAGGTAAACGTACCAATTGCTAATATCGAACCTATATATTCTAGAGGTATAGTGTAATATTGTGTCCAGCTACTCCTTCAAATCCCTTGCTTTCAAAAAGCAATGTGCACCAGTAGGGTGATTTTTTTTTTTCGACTATTTCTTTTTTCAGTCCCCACCCGAAATTTTGTTGGATATGTCGAAAAAGAAATTCCCTGAAAGTTACAGCCCTTAATATTAATTCTAAGTACTTTCCCAAAGCGTGAGAAGATTTTCCATTTGAAATACACGTAAATCGATTTGTTTTTTTTTTTTTTCTTCTTTCAAATTCCTATAACTCAGCCGCATTTTATACTATCATATTGTTCTTGGTTTCGATTTACTCAGAATAAAACAATCTCAAAAATTGCCTTTTGCGGCGAAAGTTTAAATTGTACTGGTGAGTTGGTACGGGTCACTGAAGTTCATTTTTACCCAAAATTCTCGTTTTATTGCTGTTATTTCCGAAACAATTAACTTTACGAAAAAAATGTAAATAAAAAATTTGTTGGAAATTTAATTTCCTATAAAAAAGGTCATATCGACCCAATTGCTTAGACTTATATTTCTTGAGATATTGAACTTTAACTTATGAGTAGTATAAAATTTATGAAATATTAAATAATAATAAAAAAACAAAAAAAGTTCAATATCTCAAGAAATATTAATCTAAGCAATTGGGTCGATAGGATCGTTTTTGTAGGAAATTAAATTCCCAACAAATTTTTCGTTTACATTTTTTTCGTAAAGTTAATTGTTTCGGAGATAACAGTAAAAAAACGAGAATTTCGGGTGAAAATCAACTTCAGTGACCCGTACCAACTCACCAGTACAATTTACACTTTCGCCGCAAAAGGCACTTTTTTAGATTGTTTTATTCCAAGTAAATCGAAACCAAGAACAATATGATAGCATAAAATGCGGCTGAGTTATAGGAATTTGAAAAAAAAAAAAACAAATCGATTTACGTGTATTTTAGATGGAAAATCTTCTCACGCTTTGGGAAAGTACTTAGAATTAATATTAAGGGCTGTAACTTTCAGGGAATTTCCTTTTCGACATATCCAACAAAATTTCGGGTGGGGACTAAAAAAACAAATAGTCGAAAAAAAAAATCGCCGTAGTGCAGCACATTGTTTTTTAAAAGCAAGCCACCTTAAATTTATCTCACGAACGCAACGATACATATTTACGAATATTTTCGTATTGTCCGTGAATTAAATAAAACGTAACTTTTGAAGAGAAAAATCCAGTAATGGCGGAACAGTCCTTGAGATAACAATCGCGATTCCGTTGAGTCAAATCAGTGCTAAATTTTTACAATCATTTTTTACAAATTATCGTGCCTCAATTGACTGTAATAAAAGATGGATTGTACTTGTTGTATACGTTTGTAACACATAGAAAAATACTAATAGCTATGGATACGTAAAAAAATCGTGTAGTTTGTAGCAATTTTCGACGAGGTGTATTTCAGTTTTTTTAAATTTTAAGAAAAATCTATAATATTGATTATAAAAAAACAAACTGAATAAAAATACACGTCGTCAGAAATGGAGAAACTACCTTATTTTTTTTTACGTATCCATTGTCAAAAATATTTTTCCATATTACTGACACATATGGTAGTAACATCCATATTTTAATATTCTCAATTAAAGTGTGACAATTTGTAAAAATTCTTCTAAGATCTTTTAGTCCTAATTTGACTGAACCGGATTGCGCCAGTTAATAAAGTGAATGACCCTATTACTGATCATATAAGGAAAACCTCCCACTCAAATCGTGAAAATTCATAGGAGTATACAAAAATTATACGTGGAACGAGTATGAGACTTTTACTGATCGAGCACGTTTAAAAATTCGGTTTCGCGATTGGCTGTTTATCGAGTAGTGAGGACAGCTGACAATGGCTGGTTGGTTAACGTACATTGGGGATTGGAACACGATCAGTGTAATAGTAGGTACATTTACTCGTACGTCTCGATTCTCGCGAAATTTCTTCATACTCGCGAGTTTCGAATTGGATGAGTCACGATGATCGCACATGTGTTTGCTGATGATTATGATAATGGGAAAATAAAAATAAAAATGATACAATCAGCGTTGAATGAAATAGGTAGGAGACTTATAATATTACAGGCAAAGGTACCACGCTGATATAACAAGAAAAATGCGGTCAACTTCAAATTACAGTTGACTATACGCAATTCTGGATTTTTTTTTCGACCATTTCAATCGATTGGCATTGTTCCCATTTTTTTTTTTTCGTACAAACTGTAAAAGCGACGGGTCACACCGAACGTTGCGGCGCTATGTACTTTCACGGTCCCGCGTTTGAGTTTTTATTCGGGCGATCGCACGACCGGAGTCTACGCGAGAAATGACGCAATTGATCGATGAGTAACCACGGGAGACCGACCAAGGCCAGAGAGTCATAAGTATACCTGTAGCTGCGACTCTATCAAACTCGAAAGTTTCGCACGCACTCACCGCGTATAACTATTACCTATAATCATGTGTATTCCACGACTATCTGCTGTAACGCGTGCGTGAATATTATTTCATTTCAATAATAGCTGTCCTATATCCGAAAAGACTCATCGGCTTGGAATATATGTACGGACTCAACTAGAGAAAAGATTTACCCCAATTATATTAGGGTACTTCATTCAATTAAATTTTCTACATTTATTTGTTAGTGAAAAGGTAACATTTTGGCCTAAAGTTACGAAAAACTGTTGTGGCATTTATTAGATCAGGAATTACATTTTTTGCTAGGAATGCATGCATGTAACATTCTTAATTACAACAAATTTTATTCAATGCAAAATAATCTTTGTTTTCTTTTCTCTCGGTGTGTTATACCAATGACGAATAACAATTATGTTTGCGAAGAGTATTTGTTGTTTTTTTTTTTAATCGTCATTTTATATATCTCCTCACAATTGTATCTGGTGGGCTCACGATCCAGAGAATTATTAGTTGTTTCCGTGTCCTACCATCGAACGATTCACGAAAAATACGTGAAAGTTTAATACACACGAACGCTGTTTCCGTCAGCGTTTTATTATCGGGGACCATTTTTTTTTTTTTTATTTTTTTATTATTTTTAGTCGCATTCAGCATCTAGGCTATTAGCGACTATATATATGAAAAAATACAAAATAAAATGGAAAAAGACAGGATATTTACGTATGTTTCGATTTGGGGGTATTTACATTCTTTTGTTTCACAATTTGTCATACAATCGAGGACCATTGTGAAATAAAAATTGCCTCGATTATATTTTCTAAACATCATGTGAATATTTTTTTTTATCGTCGTCATAACATTTGCTGTAAGCATATTATAACGGAGTGTCTTATACCGGTTCGTTTTTTTTTTTTAATTTTCTTATTAAAAGCTTTCGTGGGATTATTCCCATTACTTTACAATTGAACGTACACATACCGTCTGAAGATTCGGTAAATTTTTGTAAAAACAACATAATGCATGTTTTTCAACGAAAGATCACCATTTTTTATTTTTTTAATTTTTTTTATTATTATTTTTAGTCGCATTCAGCATCTAAGCTATTAGCGACTATATATATGAAAAAATACAAAATAAAATGGAAAAAAACAGGATATTTACGTATGTTTCGATTTGGGGGTATTTACATTCTTTTGTTTCACAATTTGTCATACAATCGAGGACCATTGTGAAATAAAAATTGCCTCGATTATATTTTCTAAACATCGTGTGAATATTTCTTTTTATCGTCGTCATAACATTTGCTGTAAGCATATTATAACGGAGTGTCTTATACCGGTTCGTTTTTTTTTTTAATTTTCTTATTAAAAGCTTTCGTGGGATTATTCCCATTACTTTACAATTAAACGTGCACATACCGTCTGAAGATTCGGTAAATTTTTGTAAAAACAACATAATGCATGTTTTTCAACGAAAGATCACCATTTTTTATTTTTTTTATTTTTTTTATTATTATTTTTAGTCGCATTCAGCATCTAAGCTATTAGCGACTATATATATGAAAAAATACAAAATAAAATGGAAAAAGACAGAATATTTACATATGTTTCGATTTGGGGGTATTTACATTCTTTTGTTTCACAATTTGTCATACAATCGAGGACCATTGTGAAATAAAAATTGCCTCGATTATATTTTCTAAACATCGTGTGAATATTTCTTTTTATCGTCGTCATAACATTTGCTGTAAGCATATTATAACGGAGTGTCTTATACCGGTTCGTTTATTTTTTTTTCTTTTCTTATTAAAAGCTTTCGTGGGATTATTCCCATTACTTTACAATTGAACGTACACATACCGTCTGAAGATTCGGTAAATTTTTGTAAAAACAACATAATGCATGTTTTTCGACGAAAGATAAAACGACGTTTTTCAAATTCTATCATTTTTTTTTCTACGACCTGTATGTTCGAAGATACGGGTTCTAAATTGAAAAAAAAAATTAAATAACCCACGGGAAATCGTTTTAATCGGCGCCACATAAGCTGGCAAAGTTTTAAAAAATTCTGCGGTGTCGATGAAAAGAAAAAAGTGGCTGGATTGTTGGCGATTGCTTCATATATTCGGTATAAATAAAAGAGGCTCGGCTGCGTACATACCACGCGAGTTTGCGCTCATCGTATAATTTTTTTCCTCAAAATGATATACCCGTTTGTGTATACGCATCGTTTATCTTATATCTGCTACTTACAGCCAGACTATATTGCGAGAGTGTTAATAATAATAAGAATGATAATAATAAAAGAAGGTACACATGTAAGCGAGGAGGAAAGGAAAAGTCCCGTGCCCGGGAACGTGTCAGAGCGCGGAGAATAATAACGGTTGATGCAATTAGAATCTAAAGGGAGAGAAAGAGAGAAGGACTCGTAATGCGCCGGCGAATTACCGCCACAAGCTCTTTTGTAACAAAGTTTGCATCGCTCGTTCGGTCGCGTTGTGTTGCGAAATGTCTAACGAACCGTAGGTGAAAATTATATCCTTCGAGGAGCTTCGATGCGATACTCGAAGTCGTTGCTTTTGTCGAAACTTTGTGTATCCTTCTTAACTACATAGATTTAAGGTAGTAGTCTGGTAACTTAAGCCGATTTTCATGTCTTTTTTGGAGGGCGTTTTTTTGTAGGAAAATAAAAATGAATCGTTTTGGATATTTAGGATGTTTTTATTTACATATTGAAGATACAAAAAAAAAAATTTTTGAAAAAATTTAATAGTTTATTATTATTATTATTATTATTGATCAAAGTTGGCACCTCGAAAAAAAAAGCGCGTGGGTGGCCCCGGTGATTTTGGCACTTGATGTTGTCTGAAATCAAAAATTCTTGATAATTCTTAATCTATAGACATGTCATTCTGGTCGGAACTACTGAAGTTAAATTTCATGGATGAATAACAAAATGGCGGACTTTGGAAAAAAAGTCCTTTTATTTTAGCAAAGAAGGGGTTGTAAAATAAAAAGTTAGGGGTGAAAAAATTTCTCGGTAGTTCCGACGAGAACTATAAGTGCGTAGAGTAGCCTGTTAAAATTTGAAAGCAATCGGTTCGGTAGAAAACATGTTAGGACCCGGGCTGACCAGAAAAACACTTGTTTTGAGAAAAACTTCGAGGCACTCTCGAAAACTCATTGTAACTCCGGAAGTATTTCGAATTTCGGTCTGAAATTTTCACAGTATATATTTTCAGGACATTGTACTTTCGAATTGAGTAAAAAAAAAAATTTTCGATTTTTTGAACCCAAGTTACCAGACTACTGCCTTAAATGAAGAAATCAACTTATTCATTTCTATTATACATCACACACGGAAAACATATGTAAATCATCTCCAAAAGATTTTGAAACGTCGTCAGACGTATAGTTTCTTTGGAAAGTTTTAGACTAACACTTCTTAACGAGACTTTTCTCATCTGACAGTTTTTTCACTTCATTTGAACCTCATTCAGAGATGCTTATTTTTTTTTTCATCAGGCTAGCCATTTTTATAAATTTGTACACTCATGCAAACACCTTTTTATTATAGCGCACGAGTTTCCGGGACACGATGAGAGTGTGTGATGATCGCATCGGTAATCGATCGATGAATCAACGTTTAAGCTTCGTACGAGTTCTTTCCGCAATTTCTATAAATTTATGATATAAAAGTTTTGTGCTGAAATTTTTCCTCGTAACATCAGACAAATTTGAATCGATAAAAATTACCACAAGTTGTTTGGGATTGACGATAATGAAGTAATATCCGTTTATTTATTGGAGTCGACAAAGACACCAATGCGATTCTAAGCCTATGTGGAAATTAATCATCAAATTTAAGGCGAGGAATCACTGGCTCGATTGACCTCGATGACGGCAATTTTTTCGGATAATGTATGCATTTTAATAATTCATAAGTAAATTTTATACGGTTCTTGCTTGAACAGCCGTTCATTAACTTTATCTATCGTGAAATTATCGTTCAGTGGGTGAACACTAAAAAATAATAGGTATACATAGCACCCACGTGTATTCTTGTATTAAAATAAACACTGAATTTCCATCTTGAGAATTCAAAAATGTGTGGTTCTGATATGAACCATTTTGCCGAGGAAAATCTTGTTTAAATTATGACCGAAGTACTGATTTTGGATCTGTTATCCTTAAGGGGGGGGTAAGGTTAATTCGTACAAAAAAAGGCATGTTTTTGTGATTTTTTTCTGACGACGCAGTTAAAATCTCTTTATTAAAACTAATGGTACAGTAAAATATGACATTTGAAGAATATTATATAAAATTTTCACGAAGAAATATTAAAAAATACGGCAATGGCAGTATATATTCGGAGGTGTCTCGGAAAAAAGTAGAATTGCGGTGTCCCTCATAACTTGGTGCTGGATCATCTGAAATGAAAAAATGAAAATTTATTTGTTAGATAATAGTTTTCCCCAGGTAACGCTGGGAGGGTTTTTCGACATTTCAATTTTTCAATTTTTTGGAACATTTTTAAGGGAAAAACGCGATTTTTTTTTTCGTAAATAACGCGTTTTTCCCTTCAAAATGTTCCAAAAAATTGAAAAATTGAAATTTTGAAAAACCCTCCCAGCGTTACCCGGGAAAAACTATTATCTGACAAATGAACTTTCATTTTTTCTTTGACACACAAATGAACTTTAATTTTCTTCGAATGTCATATTTTACTGTACCATTAGTTTTAATAAAGAGATTTTAACTGCGTCGTCACAAAAAAATCACAAAAACATGCCTTCTTTTGTACGAATTAACCTTACCCCCCCCCCCCCCCCCATTTAATTTTCTACGATTAACTGTGGAATCGCCTAAATCGGGGATCGAGCAACCCCAGGAACAAATGACATTATCAGCATCGACATTCGAACGACAGGACTGCTATGACGGATTTATAAAATCGATGATTTCCAATTCATCGTCTAAATGTAAAAATTCAAAAAAACCACAATCATTATCACCAAGAAATAGCAAAAAATTATCCGAATGAACAGAAAATTGCTACCTAGTAGTTTTAGAAATCGAAATTATAAATGCCCGAATCAACATGATTGCGTTAAAAATAAAAATAAATTATTTAATTTAAACGATAAATCGGTATTCAATTTTGGCGTTACAGAATCTCGAGCAAGAGAGGCACTTGTTGAGACGTCGATTGGAGGAGGCAAGAGGCGAGAGCGAGGCAAGAGCATTGGAGTTACAAAGTGACGTCGAGACCCTGAGATCTCAGCTGGAAGAGCAGAACGAACGTGCGAGAAGAGCCGAACGTGAACAGGCGACTCTAGTTGCCGAATTGACCGCTCAAAACACCCGTTTGGCCGATCAACTTCGGGAATCAGCCAAACAGGAGGAACAATTGTTGCTGGAGCTTAGAGTACTGAGGGACAAGTGCGCCCTTAGAAGTACAACGCTTCAGGATCACGTTAGCAGTCTTGAAATTCTCAGGGATGAGGTAAACATTTATTCTACCTCTTGATTATATGTTACACACGTTTTAGCTATTTTAGATAATGCCACATTTTTTTTCGGAACTCTCTCTCGATATCAGGTTCAACTTGTCTCCGCTCAAAGAACCGAGCTCGAAAGAAGATCCCTGGAATTACGGGAAGAGCGAGCAAGGGCAGTCGCTGCCCTCGAGGAGGCCGAAGAAAGAGCCGCCGTACTTGAGAGACTGAGTCACGAGGCCGATCACCGAGCTAGAGCTGCCGAACAAGAGAGGTACGCGTCACTATTCTTTTCTCTCTTACGGGAGGGGTAAGGGTTTCAACGTAAAAGAAAAAACACTTTTTTGCGATTTTTTTTCTCAAATATGGATTGAGCAATTTTATTCGAACCTGTTGTACATTATTGAGCGTACTTTTGACAATGTTGTGTAATTTTTTCATGCAGAAATATTGAAGCATAAGCCCATAACAGAGCTTCCCCCAGAACGTCTTGGAAAAAAAAACAATTTGCGGTGTTCACTATAACTCGGCCGGAAATTATCTGAAAATGAAAAACCATGAGAATTTAGTCAAATTATAATCAAATCAACCCCCCAAATTTTTGGCGGCCATCTAAAGTGTGAACTGTTATTTTTCACGAAAAATTCCGCCATTTTGTGGGTGGGAAACACCCTTAATGTAAAAAAAAAAAAATTTTTACTAAACGTTGGGGGGAGGTCTTTTATATGTAGAAAATGTGTACAAAGTTTGAAATTAATCGGTCAAGTAGTTTTTAAATGGCAGTGAACACGGACTTTGAAAAAGTAGTTTTGAGAAAAACGCGTCTAAAGTTAGCACTGCTAGCCCGACCGCCCACAGCTGTTAGAGGTATAGCGTTAAAGGCCAGGAGATTAATAAGACAATAACTTCAAGAATATTGCTTAGATCGGTTTAAAATTTTAAGGACATATTCTTGAAATGTTAAACAATAAGATAAGACAAAAAAAAATTCCATTTTTCGAAAGTGAAAACCCTTACCCCGCCCTTACGTTGATCACTATCAGATACGAGGGAGACCCAAAAAAAACGGGAATTTCGTCATAATTTCTTTATTTTTTAATATTTTTACACCAAACTTTGATCACCTTCAAAGTATTCTCCTTTGACCACAACGCACCTCTGCAAACGATCCTTCCAATGTTCAAACCATTTTTTAAATTCACTTATCGGGATGTTCTTTAGGCCTTCCAGCGATTTTTGTTTTACCTCCTCCACAGTGGCAAAACGCTCGATTGCTGGTTTGTTTCGGGGTCGTATCCATAGCACCACGATTCATCACCGGTAATCACCTTGGAAAAAAGTTCAGAGTCCTCTTCGAGCTGATTTTGAAGTTCAAAACATGTCTAAAGTCGACGCTCCCTTTGCTCGTCAGTGAGAAGGCGAGGGACAAATTTGGCTGCAACTCTGCTCGTGTGCAAATCTTTGGATAAAATCCTCTGAATTGAACTCCATGATATCTCAGACATCTCACAGAGTTGATCAGTGGTTCGGCGACGGTCTTCACGAATGAGAGCATTGATTTTGTCGACGTTTTCGTCACTTCTTGACGTTGAGGGGCGTCCTGAACGGGGTTGGTCTTCAATTGACGTTTCTCCATTTTTAAAACGTGAAAACCAGCCGTAGACTCTGGTTTTACTTAGGGCAGCATCTCCATAAGCAGTCTCAAGCATTACAGTAGTTTCCGCGGCCGATTTCCCCAACAGGAAACAAAATTTCTCAGCCGCGCGTTGCTCTCGACAATCGGCCGTCACGTTTTCGCCGAAATGGAAAAAGTTGTTTCACTAGAAAAATTTCCACGGGCGAACCGATGCACTCACGGCGACAGAACTTCGCACACTAACTCAGGAGACGTGTCCCCAACGGACACCTGGTCGACCAATGGGTTCCCCCACTCTCCCTCCCCGCCACAGCGCAATTCCCGTTTTTTTTGGGTCCCCCCTCGTACACACCGTGGCTGAAAAAACTACCCCATGACTACTGGTCACAATATAAAAAATATGAAAGAACTCATAATATATACGTTTTATTCAATATTTTAATTTTTTCATTTCACAATTATTATAAATAATAATAATATAAGTAATAGATAATACATACTTGATGATACTTTATTGCCAACAGAGATGAACTCTCGGCGGCATTAGCTGCGATCGAGGCGGAGAGAAGAGGAAGATCGGGCTCGATACAAAAGCCACCGAGATCATTGCAGGCGGAAATGGAGTGCGAAATTAGCGGAAGCTCGCTCGGAGATACCGAGCAGGACTCGAGAGCGGAAGTAGCGAAAGCGTGCAAGCGTCTTCGCGAGCTTTCCTCTCATCTGCGACGCGGCGAGGATGATTCGGGTCTACAGAGTGACTGCGACGAGTCGATGCTCCTAATAGTTAACGCCGGAGAGAGCGTCGATCAGGTTGGTCCGAACATTTTTTTCTTATCATTTCTTTAAGATAGTAGTCTGGTAACTTGAGCCGATTTTCATGTCTTTTTTGGAGGGCGTTTTTTTGTAGGAAAATAAAAATAAATCGTTTCGAATGTTTAGGGTGTTTTTATTTACATATTAAAGATACAAAAAAAAAAATTTTGAAAAAATTTAATAGTATATTATTATTATTATTGATCGAATTTGGCACCTCGAAAAAAAAGCTCGTGGGTGGTTCCGGTGATGTCGGCTCTTGATGTTATCTGAAATCAAAAATTCTTGATAATTCTTAATTAGATTAAGAATTATCAAGAATTTTTTATTTCAGATAATAATAATAAACTATTAAATTAAATTAATAAACTATTAAATTTTTTGAAAAATTTTTTTTTTTGTATCCAATATGTAAATAAAAACATTCTAAATATCCAAAACGATTCATTTTTATTTTCCTACAAAAAAACGCCCTCCAAAAAAGAGATGAAAATCGGCTTAAGTTACCAGACTACTACCTTAAACCCGCAACCACATCACCGTTTTTTATACCTCAATCTACATCCCTAGATGCGAGTCCCTTTTTTTTGCGTCAATGTTTCTCCTCGCACCCCGTCTCAATTATGACAATCCGCCCTTTTTTTTTCTATCAGGGCAATTGTCCTCCTGGAGCTCTGTCGGAGCTCGTCGAAGAGGTTTTCAGTCTGGCACTTTCCGGACGTGGAGCCCCCAGCGAATTGGGTCTCGCTGTTGAGCTTCATCGTGTTACCGAGGAGCTGGATAGTTCGAATCAACAATTGAAACAAGTGCAGGAGGAGTTGAAACGACGCGGCGAAGCTCTTCTCGACACAACGAGCAAATTGAGCGTTTGCGAGGCCGAACTACGAGGAGTTAGAGAGGAACGCGATCGAGCGAGAGGGGATATCGAGGACTCGGAACTGACGAAAGACGAAGTTCTCACGCAAGCTTACGCGGTTAGGGATCAGGCGGTTGCACGAAAGAATCGAGCGGAGGTTGAGTTGGCGAGAACGAGAATAGACGTTCTTCAGGCTAACAGTCAATTGATGGAGGCGATACAGCAAAAAGTTGAGCTTAGCCAACAGCTCGAACAGTGGCAAATGGACATGCAAGCTGTGCTCGATGAACGGGTGAGAAGTAAATTGACACCAGCCGCGAATCTCACCGTTGGTAATGCCGAGAATGGTGAGGTGACGGCACCGGCAAGAAAGAAAAGAAGTACCGGCTCGTCGAAAAAAAGGTTTGGCCTCTTTTGACGAATTTTTACGTGATAACGTAAAAGCCGTTGTGAAAAATTCGAACGAGAGCTAGTAGGACTCTGATTTATCGTTCGGTGTGTTTGCTTGACACGGGTGTATAGTGTATAGACATTGTATAGAGACATAAAATTCTTTTCAATTTTTTCTATTTTAAATTCCCGAACTATCCATCGATCTCTCGCCGATTCCCGATAACTACGAAGTGGGCAACGGACGAAAGAAAACGTTTATTCAAAAAGCGCGGATTATGTACATAATTTATACGATAATTTGTTACGTATGTACTTATTTGACGGTAAGAAAATGAGATAGAGAAAAAGTATTTTACAAGGAAACCGCGGAAAATTAATGATGTTAATCAACGTTGTAAGAATGTTTGTTGAGAGGATATATAAATAAGGCGTGTTGGTTTAGACAATTTGTCTGCGAAATATTTACAATCGCAACGATTTTACACTTTTCAAAAACACCTCGAGAGTCCGTCCGTTTGTCCGTCCGACTCTAGATTTCTCTTTCTCGGAGTCGCGAGAGTGGCAGTCAGTGTAAATTTAATTTTAGTATATACTCTTTGTATATATAGCGGAACACACAATCGTGCAAAGGTTATTCGGTCGTCGTGTTTTTACGTACAGAATGATTGTGAAATAAAAATCAATGTATGCGTGTCCGTGTGTAATATTTGCCGGCCTTACGATTATCTCCGTCGAATTATTCGATTTGATCTGGAAAAAAAAAAGAACCAAAATAACGGAGTCTCGCCGAATATCAGTGGATTGTTATCGCAGAAGGTTATTTTAACATAGTTGAATAATGTGTAATAATGTGACGCGAGCCAAACGACCATTTATTATCTGCGTATGATACAATGGCTCGTTAAAGCACGTCACGATCTCGACTCAGCACTGTGACACATATATTTATTTAATTAAAAAAAAACGAAGCTTTGCAGACTTACATGACTCCATGGATCTTTCCTTACAGTTATTAAACCCGTCACGGTTCGTGCTTCCGCGTAACAAGACGAATTTCCTTGGGGAGAAATGATTGTTCTCAAATTTTGGGAATTTGAAGATTTTAAAGGTATGCCAGGATGTAAGGTGGAGCATGAAGGATTAGGGCGGCGACGAAAGGTACAGCGATATTTGATTTAAATATATTTGCATTTTTTTTTCTGACTGAATATCATTCTTTTCTTTTTCTGTTTTACAATAAACGAATCGTATAGAGTCGGAACGTTGATTCACAATGTTGGTGATGTACTACATCGTACTGCACTTTGGAAGAAGTACGCTTTGTTTATTTTTATCAATTATTTTATAAAAGTTACCTACCGTATTTTTGGCTGTGTGTATTCACTCTCTGACTCCATAATTTAAGTGATTGTTACTTATTTTGCGTTCTAGGAATTTTCTGTTTTTCAAGTAACGAAAAAAAAATAACGATAGTTAACTTTCTTCGTTACTTGTTATCCAATTATTTTGTCTAATTTTTATCTGAAAAATAAACCGCCTAAATTATGGAGTTACAAATACCGCAAGTCAATTATATCAAGTGTAATTGATGATATACAAATAATGGAAAAAATAAACGAAGAGTGCTTTTTTCCATTAGAGTCCATCTTGAGTTGTAATGAATTGTAAAACCTTGTCAGCATTTGCACGCCTCGACTGAAATTCATTATTATTAACGGCTTATCACCGTTATCACTAGTATCGGTAAAAAACCTTTTGGCTCTACTTTTTTTTTTTGAATTAGTGATGAAATATGAAGTCTTTCAGTGCGATTTTCTTCGAGTTCGCGTAGTTTTCAGAATTGACGTCGAGCGGCGCTAGTTGACTGTTTACACCGGTGTTTTGAAGCACCATCAGAATAGCAATGCAGTTCAATGCAGTTTGTCAACAAGAGTCATTACGCGTGAGCGTAACGTGAGAAAAGTGTTAATAAATTAATATCTCGTCGTCGAATCGTGTATGTGTAAAAATCAAACGTGAACGCGATATTTTATCTCGCAAGTACACGTCCACAGAGCGGAGGAACGTGCGAACTTGAAGCACTCCGTTTGAGTCCATTTTGCATCAGGTGTTTTGAGGAAAACGCCGAATTCATATTTTTACCATCTGTTCGACATTTTGTTTTCACTTGATCATGACGTTGCGCGATAATGAGTGTTGTGTGTGACAGTGGCAGTAGGATATGAATGTTGAGGAGCTTTCGCTTTACGATAAAAATCTGAAAGAAAGTGAACGATGTAAAGATATTGAGAGGTATTTACTTTTTAATGATAACAATGCCAAAAAGTTACCAACAGAGGGTATAATCGAGAAGAAAAGTCGTTCAACGGATCGCAGTAAAACTTTTTTTATTTCCAAAGAAATTATCTAAAAGAATAAAATAGTTTGCCGACGATTTGAAAACAATGTTTTCTTTTTAAACTATTTAATTAATAACTTTATAGCATTATTATTAAATAAAATCAATCTTAGCATATCTTTGGTATGCTTAATTTCTTTCAGATCTTCAGAACGTATCGCGAAGTAATAAAATTCTGTTCGAATAAAAAGTTATGCTACGTGAAGCATCGTTAGTCGCCATTTTAGAGCCTCGAGATCGCGTCATTGTATCCACAAAAGCGAAAATCAACTTTATGGTGAGTTGTGTGTACACGATCAACTTTTTTTTAACGCTATAATATACCTTTGCATATACATATATATATATAGATCGTGTGTGATGACGGTGGTATACGAGGTCTGTTCAAAAAGTATCGAGAATTTTGAATTTTCGCGGGCTACGTATATTCGATTTTCGATTTTTTTGTGGCGTTAGGTTGGTACTCATGTCCCCCTCACTTATGCTGAAAAAATCGGCCATTTTGAATGTTTAGTTAATTGTTGACAGCTGTTTTGGTTAGACGTGTTTTGGCTTGTCTTCGATTTTTGCCTATTCCAAAAAATGGATCAAAGAATCTGTATGAAATTTTGTGTGAAAAAGAAAATTAAGTGCGCGGACGCATTCCGAATGTTGACTGTGGCATATGGTGAAGCTACCTTGGACCAAAGCAACGTTTATCGGTGGTACAAAAGTGTTCTCAGAGGGCCGAGAAGATGCGAGCAACGAAATGCGTTCCGGACGCCCGAGCGCATCAACAACGGACGAAAACATTGATGAAGCGAAGAAAATAATATTGGCCAATCGTCGAATCACCGTTAGAGAAGTTGCTGAGGAACTAAACATATCGATTAGCTCGTGCTATTCGATTTTTATCAATGATTTGGGCGTGAGACGGGTAGCCGCGAAATTCGTGCCAAAATTGCTTTAATTTCGAACAAAAACAGTGTCGCGTTAACATTGCTAAGGAGCTGTTGGACTCGGTCAGCGACGACCCAAATTTGCTCCAGAGGATCATAACTGGTGACGAATCATAAGTTTATGGTTATGACGTGGAAACCGAAGCTCAATCATCGCAATGGAAGCTGCTTTTTTGGAATAGGCAAAAATCAAAGACAAGCCAAAAAACGTCTAACCAAAACAGCTGTCAACGATTAACTAAACATTCAAAATGGCCGATTTTTTCAGCATAAGTGAGGGACATGAGTACCAACCTAACGCCACAAAAAAAACCGAAAAATCGAATATACGTGGCCCGCGGAAATTCAAAATTCACGATGCTTTTTGAACAGACCTCGTACACTCGGCAATAATCGTAATAACTATAGGAATAAAGGCGAGTTTGACGAGGCGGATAAATTCTTGATCGCCATTTTTCGCGTCATTGTATATTTTATTTTTATTTCATTTCTTCAATATTCTCTCCCAATTAATCGCGCGTCATGTCCAATGTACAGAGTAGCGTTTTTGTGTGTTTGTGTCTGTGTGTGTGTGTGTGCTATGAATGTGCCCGTATCATATCACAGAGAGGCGTAACAAAAATATAAAACAATTTAAACATTAGAGTATTTTTCTCTCGCTCTTAAAATTTTTTTGTTTGTTTCTTTTTTTTTTTTTCGTTCATTAAATCATGCACTCGTGCGACGGCTACGCGTGTTTACGCGACCCGTTCCACAATTACAATATTAATATGAAAATAAGCCGCTGATCGCTGATTGTCATCCGAAATTGGAAAAGAAATTTTTTTTAAACACGCGCTGAATATTGTAAATAAATAAAAAAATAGTTGATGCGAGGTACGTGGGAATTGTGGATAAAGGAGAATTGAATTAGAGGTAGAGGGAAATTGTAATTCCAAGAATTATAAGATGGAAGTATATATATATAAAGTAGGATGTTTTTTGTATTGTGGAACGGGTTGCTACGCTCTATTATTGTCATCACTCTTTTCTGTCTCTCTCTCTCTCTCTTGCTTTCTTTCTTGCTTGCTCTCTTTTTGTTTTTCTGTATCATTTTAATCGATCCCTCGTCCTTGACTACTCCAGTAGCCATGTTGATATGGCCAACGGCGAAAAGAAATACTGTACGGGATGTTTGAGAGATTTTTTTTTAACGCGTGACTATTGTTGTCATTTTCTTTTTCTTTTCCCATTCTCACCGCCGGATCGCGTTTTAATATTTTTTTTTTTCCTTATATTTATTCTCACGGACTGTTGTTCTTCTTCTTTGAAAAAAAAAGGTATATGTTATGCGTTGCGGTCAACTCAATGCCATATTAATACCGAACGTATACACGCTGTTTATATTTTCTGTTTTCTTTTGCGTTTCATTGGAATTAAAGTAGCTACTGGCGCACGACACTGGTTAAAACAGTCTTACATTTAAAAAAAAATCTTTTGTACAAATTATCGTGAATTAATTGACGCTATTAAAGGATAAATTGTAACGCCGCGTGGTGTCATTAACGTATCGAAAACTTTTTCTAGTCATCGATCCGTAAAATAATCAACTGGTTAAAGTCAATTTACGACAAGATGTGTTATTTCCTTTGGTTTTCTCATCAATTCCCAATTTTAGGTAGACCACGACCAGTGATGGTTCTGGCTTTTATGCTTCAAACGATTTTCCATTGTTTTCCTAAAGAAGGTTTTTTTTTATAGTCTTTGTTGATTAGAGCTTCCTTCTATTTAACTTACCGACAACAAAAAATCATTGGCAACACTAAATCCAAAGAATTTTAGAAGGATATGCATATTTTTTCAAAATAAATAGAATATTTAAAAAAATACAATTTCTCTCACAATTTTTTGTATACCGATCTGAATACGATTGTTTTTTTTTTTCGCAAAATTAAGCCTTTGCTCTGTCGATAGTCTTTCAATAAATAAAATGACGTTTGGTTCTCTCAATCACCAATTCCCAATTTGAGGTAGACCACGACCGGTGATGGCTCTGGCTTTTATGCTTCAAACGATTTTCCATTGTTTTCCTAAAGAAGGTTTTTTTTTTAAAGTCTTTGTTGATTAGAGCTTCCTTCTTTTTAACTTATCGACAACAAAAAATCGTTGGCAACGCTAAATCCAAAGAATTGTAGGAGGCTATGCATATTTTTTCAAAATAAATAGAATATTTAAAAAAATACAATTTCTCTCACAATTTTTTATATACCGATCTGAATATGATTTTTTTTCGCAAAATTAACAAAACATATTTTGCTACCTTTGAGGGTGGAGCCTTTGCTCTGTCGATAGTCTTTCAATAAATAAAATGACGTTCGGTTTTCTCAATCACCAATTCCCAATTTGAGGTAGGCCACGACCGGTGATGGTTCTGGCTTTTATGCTTCAAACGATTTTCCATTGTTTTTCTAAAGAAGGTTTTTTTTATAGTCTTTGTTGATTAGAGCTTCCTTATTTTTAATTTACCGACAACAAAAAAATCGTTGGCAACGCTAAATCCAAAGAATTTTAGAAGGATATGCATATTTTTTCAAAATAAATAGAATATTTTGAAAAATACAATTTCTCTCACAATTTTTTGTATACCGATCTGAATACGATTTTTTTTTTTTTCGCAAAATTAACAAAACATCTTTTGCTACCTTTGAGGGTGAATCACCAATCACCAATTCCCAATTTGAGGTAGACCACGACCGGTGATGGTTCTGGCTTTTATGCTTCAAACGATTTTCCATTGTTTTCCTAAAGAAGGTTTTTTTTATAGTCTTTGTTGATTAGAGCTTCCTTCTTTTTAATTTACCGACAACAAAAAAATCGTTGGCAACGCTAAATCCAAAGAATTTTAGAAGGATATGCATATTTTTTCAAAATAAATAGAATATTTTGAAAAATACAATTTCTCTCACAATTTTTTGTATACCGATCTGAATACGATTTTTTTTTTTTTCGCAAAATTAACAAAACATCTTTTGCTACCTTTGAGGGTGAATCACCAATCACCAATTCCCAATTTGAGGTAGACCACGACCGGTGATGGTTCTGGCTTTTATGCTTCAAACGATTTTCCATTGTTTTCCTAAAGAAGGTTTTTTTTTTAAAGTCTTTGTTGATTAGAGCTTTCTTCTTTTTAACTTACCGACAACAAAAAATCGTTGGCAACGCAAAATCCAAAGAATTTTAGAAGGATATGCATATTTTTTCAAAATAAATAGAACATTTAAAAAAATACAATTTCTCTCACAATTTTTTATATACCGATCTGAATATGATTTTTTTTCGCAAAATTAACAAAACATATTTTGCTACCTTTGAGGGTGGAGCCTTTGCTCTGTCGATAGTCTTTCAATAAATAAAATGACGTTCGGTTTTCTCAATCACCAATTCCCAATTTGAGGTAGGCCACGACCGGTGATGGTTCTGGCTTTTATGCTTCAAACGATTTTCCATTGTTTTTCTAAAGAAGGTTTTTTTTATAGTCTTTGTTGATTAGAGCTTCCTTCTTTTTAATTTACCGACAACAAAAAAATCGTTGGCAACGCTAAATCCAAAGAATTTTAGAAGGATATGCATATTTTTTCAAAATAAATAGAATATTTTGAAAAATACAATTTCTCTCACAATTTTTTGTATACCGATCTGAATACGATTTTTTTTTTTTTCGCAAAATTAACAAAACATCTTTTGCTACCTTTGAGGGTGAATCACCAATCACCAATTCCCAATTTGAGGTAGACCACGACCGGTGATGGTTCTGGCTTTTATGCTTCAAACGATTTTCCATTGTTTTCCTAAAGAAGGTTTTTTTTATAGTCTTTGTTGATTAGAGCTTCCTTCTTTTTAATTTACCGACAACAAAAAAATCGTTGGCAACGCTAAATCCAAAGAATTTTAGAAGGATATGCATATTTTTTCAAAATAAATAGAATATTTTGAAAAATACAATTTCTCTCACAATTTTTTGTATACCGATCTGAATACGATTTTTTTTTTTTTCGCAAAATTAACAAAACATCTTTTGCTACCTTTGAGGGTGAATCACCAATCACCAATTCATCAAACGATTTTCCATTGTTTTCCTAAAGAAGGTTTTTTTTTTAAAGTCTTTGTTGATTAGAGCTTTTTTCTTTTTAACTTACCGACAACAAAAAATCGTTGGCAACGCAAAATCCAAAGAATTTTAGAAGGATATGCATATTTTTTCAAAATAAATAGAACATTTAAAAAAATACAATTTCTCTCACAATTTTTTATATACCGATCTGAATATGATTTTTTTTCGCAAAATTAACAAAACATCTTTTGCTACCTTTGAGGGTGAAGCCTTTGCTCTGTTGATAGTCTTTCAATAAATAAAATGACGTTTGGTTTTCTCAATCACCAATTCCCAATTTGAGGTAGACCACGACCGGTGATGGTTCTGGCTTTTATGCTTCAAACGATTTTCCATTGTCTTCCTAAAGAAGGTTTTTTTTTATAGTCTTTGTTGATTAGAGCTTCCTTCTTTTTAACTTACCGACAACAAAAAATCGTTGGCAACGCTAAATCCAAAGAATTGAAGGAGGATATGCATATTTTTTAAAAATGAATAGAATATTTTAAAAGATACAATTTCTCTCACAATTTTTTGTATACCGATCTGAATACGATTTTTTTTTTTTTCGCAAAATTAACAAAACATCTTTTGCTACCTTTGAGGGTGAAGCCTTCGCTTTGTCGATAGTCTTTCAATAAATAAAATGACGTTTGCTTTCCTCAATAACCAATTCCCAATTTGAGATAGACCACAACCAGTGATGGTTCTGGCTTTTATGCTTCAAACGATTTTCCATTGTTTTCTTAAAGAAGGTTTGTTTTTATAGTCTTTGTTGATTAGAGCTTCCTTCTTTTCAACTTATCGACAACAAAAAATCGTTGGCAATGCTAAATCCAAAGAATTGTAGGAGGCTATGCATATTTTTTCAAAATAAATAGAATATTTAAAAAAATACAATTTCTCTCACATTTTTTTATATACCGATCTGAATATGATTTTTTTTTTTCGCAAATTTAACAAAACATCTTTTGCTACCTTTGAGGGTGAAGCCTTTGCCCTGTCGATAGTCTTTCAATAAATAAAATGACCCATTGCTCGTCGTCATTGTACCAATATTTTTTTTACGAACTCATCGCTGCAAATATTTTTTTCTTTTTACGTCGACACATACGACAATATAATTTGTCCATTATTACTATCGATTCGTCCACGATATTTTTTATAAATGATTGAAAAAAAAAAGAAAAAGCTTAGCACCGTATTACCCCAGTGCTACCCATGGTGGCTAAATTTAATCCGATAAAATAGTCCTTTGTCCTTTTGCCCGTTTGTCATTTCATTCTATCGCGAGTTGATCACGCATTATCATAATCATCATCGTCGCTAAATGTCCGTCGTATGTATTTTTGTTCTTTTTTTTTCTATCAATAATATCAATTTCGTTTATCATTCAAAACTTTATCAATGATTCATTCTCATCATATTATGCTGCTTATATTATAGTAAATATATATATATATATATACTTTTTTATATATATATTAATTATATTAGAGTCGAGTGAGATTATTTCAGCGATATTAGTCCCATAGTAGTTGGCGATAGAAAAAACCTGATAAATGTTTTCAATTATTTCGTACACCGGATGTCAAAGTTTATCAATGGAAAAAATGTATAGTATAGCATGTAAAATTTGTTCATATATATATTACATATATTCATATATACAGTGTTGGGCATTTGAAGTGGAATTTAAAAATTGCACTTCCGGCGATGCACCTCCCCACCGTTTCCGGGGAACGGATAACGCCAATTTCTTTTCACGTTGTCACAGGCCCTCGTGAATAATACATTCACAAAAAAAATGAGCCCAATCGGTCCAGCAGTTTTCCCGCTAGTCCCGATAAAAGATTTCCACTTTAAACACCCCCCTTCCCTGTCAACGGGGAGTTGCGCATCCAATTTCTCCTTGAGTAGTTTTTATCCCTGGTCGTAAACCTTCGTAAGCCTTCGGTTGCATACCATATTCACCCTCCATCGCATCCGCAATCCACCACCCACACATTTTCGTTGCGCACGTGCGCAATTGTTGCCCAATGTCAATGGAACCCGTTTCGTTCGAAAGATTATTAAATTTCCTTGAATGTACTTTTTTGAATTTTTCAAATTCGTCAAATTTTCGCAAAAATCTTCGGAAGACATGAGCATTCTACTTAAAATGCCCAACACTGTACATATACATATATAAATATATATGTATATATGTGTATATGTATATGTCGTATATAATCTTGCGATATAATAATTTTTGTTCATTTATATATATATATATATATGTGTATAGGTTTAATTTTCAGTTAATGGTGTATGAAGAGGTACAAAAGTTACAGTGTATAGTATATAGAAGTATATAGAGGCTATGAGGTGTAATGGTGGGCAAGGCTCATCTATTTTTTCGTTCGATTCCCCGAACTCCTTCATCTCCCGATTCGATTCATCCATCAAAAGTCAAACTATCTTATGATTATTAGTCCAGTCATTACGTCGGAAAAAACGGGTTAGAAATGCATGTGAACCGAGAAAGCTGATTTTTGGATATTGTGTGGGGGGGGGGGGGGGGGCTTAGAAAAGCTTAACTTCAAATTCTCGACCAAGATTTCCTATGTGCGTTCTTCGTCATCTTGAAATAAGTGTTAAATTTAGTTTCTTTGCAATAACTCGGCTCTCCGTCGAGATACGAAAATTGCGACGGGATACTTTTTTGTTGCTTTTTTTACGCTCTACAATTGAGGTCATATACATTTTTCACCTACCGTTCATCGTTGTTGAGATATCGAACGAGAAAGTTCGATAAAAAATTCAGGTAGTGAAACTTGTTTTGGCTGTACACATTTATATCCACAAATGTATGCAAATCGTCGGGCGAGCACGGACAATGTGCGAATCACCGCACAAAAAGGAGACGGCAAGAATGAGGCGCGACTGTGAAACAGATGAAAATATATATATATATATATATATTTTCATATGTTTGCTTTTTTACTAACTCACTTTTTTCTTAGATACTTTTTTACGTAAATTTGACAAAAAACTGTAAAATTATATTTAACAATCTTTAAAAATATTTTGTTGGTTTTTGTAGAAAAAAAATATTTTTACTTTCTCGCTCGATATCTCAACAACGATGAACGGTAGGTGAAAAATGTATATGACCTAAATTGTAGAGCGTGAAAGAAGCAACAAAAAAGTATCCCATCGCAATTTTCGTATCTCGACGGAGGGTCGAGTTATTGCAAAAAAAAAACAAAATTTAACACTTATTTCACGATGGCGGAGAACGCACATAGGAAATCTTGGTCGACAACTTGAAGTTAAGCTTTTCTAAGCTCCCCCTCAACACAATATCCAAACATCAGATTTCTCGGTTCACATGCATTTCCAAATGTATATAATGACTGGACTATATCTCGAGTCCGCGCGAGTCGTTCCGAACAAACGACCAGCGATTATGTGACAACCGCGTTTGCTTCTCTTTGTTTCAAGTAATTTTGTTTCGTTATCGACTCTCGTTTGTCGTTAAGGGTGACCAAAAAAGAAAAACGAAAAGGAACGATCATGTTATATGTTATATATCATAAATGGATAAGCACTATAGAGTGTTGTTTTTCTTTTTTTTGTTGGTTTATGCGGAGATGAGGAAAAGCGTCGTGTCGCCAACTTGATCTATCTATAATCTCTCTTTTCTTCTTTTCTTTTTTTTTTTCTTTCCGTACTCACACTCGCACTCGCACACTCAGCATACACACTCAATTACGAAAGTTACATGGATCCGAGGTTTTAACGTGACCAATTAGAAAACATTTTTTGCACGGTCGGATGCGTTTAGCTAATAAACTCTGTACAAACGTTAACATTCCATTGGAAACAACAACATTAAATTCTAGCAAATACCTCTCTCTCTTTTTTTTTTCTTTTCTCTCTCTCTCTCGCTCTCACCTCCTCGGGGAGTTTCCGATATGTCGTGTCGATGAGGTGATTCTGAACGAAAAAATATATGAAACACTGTTGGTCGTCGGTATTGCGCTAAAACACTGTTAGGTGAGACAGGGCAGTTGTCGATTTTGTTTTTCAGGAATGAGGACGTTCAATTTTTTTTTTTTTTTTTTTTTTCAACCATTGTTCAATCGTTATTTCAATGTTTTTCAAGCGATTTCTAGACAGGTAGAAATTTTTTATTCATCCGGACCATCTTTTGTTCCGCTAAGACATAGTTATTCCGCCATTTTTATTCTTGGATCATAAATGTTGTGTTCCAATTCAGCAGACTCAAAAACTCGACATAGGAAGTTCTAACGTTTTTATGTCAATGCTGATAATATGTTGTGCGAGGGTTAATTACGATTTTATTTTTAAATGTGCAGCACCATTGTTGAACTTTTTTGTATTAAGGGAGAACACCACTGTGACCCCCTGTTTTTTTTCACACTTTTCGAGAATTTTTTTTTGTGGGAAAAAAAAGAGATATTCGAAAAAATTTGTTGGGTTTTGTTCCTTGCTTATTAATGTATCAAATAACATTTTTTCCACATTTTTCACGTCGCATGGTGGCGCTGGGGAAGCTCTCGCGTCAGGTGCTGTCATTTCCGCGGCACGCAGCAGAACTCTCTTCAACGTCGATCTGAAAAAAAATACCGAGTGTTTTCGTTAATAATATGATATTTTGAAGAGAAGTACACAGGGATTTGGAAAAATATTGTTTTAAAAAAAATAGGCACGCCTTTGAAATTAAAGTTAATTTCAAAGGCGTGCCTATTTTTTTTAAAACAATATTTTTCCAAATCCCTGTGTACTTCTCTTCAAAATATCATATTATTAACGAAAACACTCGGTATTTTCTTTGAAGAGAAGTACACAGGGATTTGGAAAAATATTGTTTTAAAAAAAATAGGCACGCCTTTGAAATTAACTTTAATTTCAAAGGCGTGCCATTTTTTTTAAAACAATATTTTTCCAAATCCCTGTGTACTTCTCTTCAAAATATCATATTATTAACGAAAACACTCGGTATTTTTTTTCAGATCGACGTTGAAGAGAGTTCTGCTGCGTGCCGCGGAAATGACAGCACCTGACGCGAGAGCTTCCCCAGCGCCACCATGCGGCGTGAAAAATGTGAAAAAAATGTTTTTTGATACATTAATAAACATGGAACAAAACCAAAAAAATTTCTTCGAATATCTCTTTTTTTTCCCACAAAAAAAAATTCTTGAAAAATGTGAAAAAAAACAGGTGGTCACAGTGGTGTTCTCCGTTAAGTGCAAAAATAAGGAATTTCCTTTCGGAAAATTCTCAAAAAATCGCTGATACTAAAGTAATTAGACAAGTCATTGCCTAATCACTTCAGTTACAATAAATGTCTGCATTAATCTGAAAGAAAAATCATTGTTTTAGCACTTAAGGAGTAAAAACCCCTTCTGCCCCTTTACAAAGGGCTAGAAATACAATATAAAATGCCCTGTATCACCGCAATATTTTCCACACCGATAGCGTTTTATTTTTTCATTAGATCATTATCAGCGAGTGATCGAAATACTTTTGAGAGAGTCGCAAACGCGATGACGAAATATTCATAACGACAAATTCATTCGATATAGCTCGGATCAATCTGTTTGTTTGTTGTTTTTTTTTTAAGCATCTCGAGCGAAAAATACGCGAATGAACGGAAAACAGAGTGGGGAGAAAAATTGATTTGAAAATATATATGAGTGAGGAATATCCCGAATATACTCGCAAAAGATTATTTATGTACGATCGCGGAAAAGTGTGGATACGTCAGTTTGTATCGCAATTAACACGAGAAATAATAATACTGATTATTGAACGATAATCGTGAATTTTATCGCGATCGAAGTTTCTTCGCTCCCTCTCGATACCGCGATTGTTCTATGATGATCTTTGTGCTCGCATCACAATCGTCGTTCTTTTCGTTCTCTCCTTTTTTTTTCTTCGAATGAAATAGAAATAAAATGAAAATTTTGAGCACGTAGCTTTGTGGGCGGTGAGGACTGATTAACATTATATATATATATGTATATATGATAATGTTTTGTAACGAGCTTGACTCATTTTCTCAATGGATGCCACATCGCTACTGGACGCCTCAGTGCAGCGAGCATGTGTCTCCAATGAGCTAACGATTTTCCCGCTGCCGTTGAGCCAACGATAATATGACCGACCGAGAAGGCCTTGGAAGTGCTCTGCGTGGTTGGATCGGTTTCAGCCACGGTCAGTCTCAGTTGGATCGTCTAAAATGAATATTTCGTTAATGTTAAATTAACGAATGCAAAGCGTAAGCATTAATACATAATGTTTAGTATAGTCGGTGCCACCGGAGGAATTCTTTTTTTTTTCTTTTTTTTTTTGTGGAACCGTCTTCATGACCGAAATAGGACACTGGTGGCCGGAGGAACTAACGCCGCTATAACGATGCTTTTAAAACCTATTGATATAGAAATCACCGAAACTTTTATACATCAAAATTGATCCATACGGATATCTTTGGATGTATGAAAATGTCAATGATTTTTCGCCAGACCTTAAGCCTCATGTTCGTAATATCTTAAATTGTTTGCCGATTGCGGAAAACTCGGTAATCGAAAAAGACACTTTTTGGACGATTTTCAACGGAATTTTGAGTTTCGTAAATAAATGGCTACTGAATTAGCAATCAGCGAGTCAAAATACATCGATATAGCGTGCTAAAAGAAAATTTAAAGAATTCAACATTTTTTTGCATTTCTGCGAAAAAGAAGTGGCTCCACTAAAATCGCTGTAACGTTGCTTCCCGATGGAGTTGGAACCCCACTCTGTGCTCGTTCTTTTCGTGACCGAACACCCTTTAAAATGGCGCTTGAATCATTGTGCTATGATTATTTTTCGATTTTTCACAGATTTTCAAAGTTGGACCATCGATTTTTACGAATGTTTCCATACCCCTTCCCATTTTTTTCGCCGATTTTCAACCTGCTCTCACGGCTACAATAATTGAGGTATCGGGGTGATCCAAAATGCATTCTCTAAGTCTTCTCGAGACGTTTTTAAAACACTCGTTAAAACCCAAAATCGATGAAACGGGAGCCAAGTTATGACCATTTGAAATTTCGAGATTTTTAGATTTCCGAAAAGGTGGGAAAAAAATGTTATTTTTTTGTTTGAATGTTTCGATACCCTAATCGATCGGAAATTTTCCGCTGATTACGAATAACATCGAATTTTTGTCGAAAACCCAAAAAATCAATGGGAAAAACGCAGAAATCGAAATAATTACTTTTTTGTGAATTTTTGCGTTTGAGTGAGACGAACTCTCATAGTATCACGAACGTTCGTCTCACTCGGCGAATCACACAACCGGATAAAGTCAGAAATCCAGTCCGGGATCCCCGTCGGAATTCATTTTACGATCGTTTCATTTCGTCATTCTCTCGTCGTCTCATCCCATTTAATCTGAACCGACCTGAGCCACCTTCTTAACTCTTGTACACGACTGCGGTGATATATTCATATAATATAGAGAAGATATACCTGCAACGATATATATTTACCTGCAACGCGTGAGGAGGAACGCTAAATATTATGGCCTCGTTGAATATAGGGCTTTTTTCACCCCTCTTCGACATAGTCCTCTTCTTGTGTATCTTCTTACCCTGCTGAAGAAGATAGACCTTGACGAAGAAGTCACCGGGAACCGGGTGATTTGCGCCGCGAAGATTTCGAGCTTTCACAACGACGAGGGTTAGTCTCTCGGCGGTGGGCAAATAACTAAGTGAGAACATTAACTCCCCGTGATGAGGAACGGGTAGAGCACCCGGACCGACGAGGGGTAGCCACGTTGTTGCTGGTGGTCTCGCGGCTGGACCGAGTTTAAGACTAGCTTCACCGAGGAGAGAGGCTCCACCGCTTATGCTAACCTCCACCGAGAAGATCTGCAAAAATTTCTCGACAATTGAACAAACGTATCGTCGTGTTAAGGTAGTAGTCTGGTAACTTAAGCCGATTTTCATGTCTTTTTTGGAGGGCGTTTTTTTGTAGGAAAATAAAAATGAATCGTTTTGGATATTTAGGATCTTTTTATTTACATATTAAAGATACAAAAAAAAATGTTTTTGAAAAAATTTTATAGTTTATCATTATTATTATTATTGATGGAAGTTGGCACCTCGAAAAAAAAGCGCGTGGGTGGCCCCGGTGATTTTGGCTCTTGATGTTATCTGAAATAAAAAATTCTTGATAATTCTTAATCTTAGACATGTCATTCTGGTCGGAACTACTGAAATTAAATTTCATCGATAAATAACAAAATGGCGGACTTTGGAAAAAAAAAACTTTTATTTTATGGAAAAAAAACTTTTTTCCAAAGTCCGCCATTTTGTTATTTATCCATGAAATTTAACCTCAGTAGTTCCGACCAGAATGACATGTCTATAGATTAAGAATTATCAAGAATTTTTTATTTCAGATAACATCAAGAGCCAAAATCACCGGGGCCACTCACGCGCTATTTTTTCGAGGTGCCGACTTCGATCAATAATAATAATAATAATAATAAACTATTAAATTTTTCATAAATAAATAAATAATAAACAAAATGGCGGACTTTGGAAAAAAAAACTTTTTTCCAAAGTCCGCCATTTTGTTATTTATCCATGAAATTTAACTTCAGTAGTTCCGACCAGAATGACATGTCTATAGATTAAGAATTATCAAGAATTTTTGGTTTCAGATAAAATCAAGAGCCAAAATCACCGGGGCCACTCACGCGTTTTTTTTCGAGGTGCCAACTTCGATCAATAACAATAATATTAATGATAAACTATTAAATTTTGCCAAACAAATTTTTTTTTGTATCTTTAATATGTAAATAAAAACATCCTAAATATCCAAAACGATTCATATTTATTTTCCTACAAAAAAACGCCCTCCAAAAAAGACATGAAAATCGGCTTAAGTTACCAGACTACAGCCTTAAACTAATATTGCGCGTATATAAATGCATACCTGAACGAGAAGAGTTCTACCGATCGGTCCACCGTCGATCGGAAATAAAAATTTCTCTTGATAACTCGGGGACGGTGAGCCACGATAGAGCCTCGTTTGTACGTGAGTTTCTCGATCCGGTAGGAGGCACACTCTTATCGGGAATAAATGTGGAATTAAAAAGAAAATTCTCACTACCGATTAAAATATTCGCTAACGCCGCTAAAGTGCGCCCGTTACGAATGTAATTTATTGCGAAAGTTATTTGAGATTACGAGACGGGGAATGGAGGAAAAATATGATGTTTCTCGTTTACCTGGCGAGGGTATCCTGAGCCGGACGTCCATCGGGTGCGACGAGATCGCGTGCCTCTAGAACGCTCACCGCCAGATCACCCTCGCAATCCGCGCCCCGTCCACCCCAGCGTTCGTGCTCAAGGCCAACGCAAACGTGACCGACCACCGTTGCGTTCTCCAGATCGCCAATATTCACGCTCGTGTCCGAGCAAACGCTCTCGCAGCTGACGGCTCTCTGAAGATTTGTCTCGTCGGGCGGTGGTTCTGGTTCCGGTCCCTGCTGGGAACCGCGTCGATTTATCATCGTCGGAATCGAACCGTCAGATCCACCGACTAGCTGCTCGATTCCACCCAACCAACTACCGCCGTAAGAATCCTCGAGATTCTGAAATACAAAAACGTTCTTCTGCACGAGTCAAATTGTTTGCCACGGATCACCGGTTGCAAAACGACACTCGGTACTCAATTATTTTCACGACAATAATCCTCACCTGCGAGAGTCTTCTTTTTAACTGTACTTCCTCCAGTGCCGCGTAAAGATCTTGACTGTTTCTTCTTCTGTGAAGAAAAAAAAACAAACGTATCATTCAATTTATGTAACAGCCGCGATTCTTCGTCGATCGCATCGATGCTTCGATATTATAACACGAAAATTTACCTCGTACCACCCAATTCCTGAGATTCCATTTCAAAGTGCGTCTCGTGAAGTCCATTGAGTCTCTCCATGCTTTTTCTTCTCTGCTCGATACTATTGAAGATATCCTGTGAGAGAGGATTCATTTATCATTAAATACGCGAGTTTGTTTCGAGGCATTATTTATTATTGCTCGTCCCTTGACTCGGTACACGTACCTCGGAGGTTCTCGTGAAGCTAGGATCCGACATATAGGGATAGGGCTCTTGGCTGAGATCTCGAAGCAGCAAAGGCGACGCCGGTGGATCCTGCAGGCTGTTGTATACCTGCGATGCGAAAGTCCATTTGTTCTTAAATCCGGAATTGAACGATTAGCGTAAAAAATTTTTTTTAATGCAAAGATCCAGTTCATTTTTCGTTGACTAGTAACGTCATAATTTTGTTTTTTTATTGACTTATTGAGAAAAATCTATGGTAAGCCTCCATCTCCCATAAACGCATATACCCCAAAGTCATATTCCCCAAATGCATATTCCCCAAAGTGCATATCCCCCAAATGCATATTCCCCAAAATGCATATCCCTCAAATGCATATTACCTAAAAACATATCCCCCAAATGCATATTACCGCAAAAGCATAATCCCCAAATGCATATACCCCAAAAGCATAATCCCCAAATACATATACCCCAAAAGCATAACCCCCAAATGGATATACCCCAAAAGCACAACCCCCAAATGCATATACCCCAAAAGCACAACCTCCAAATGCATATACCGCAAAAACACAACCCCCAAATGCATATACCCCAAAAACATAACCCCCAAATGCATATTACCCCAAAAGCATAATCCCCAAATGCATATTACCCCAAAAGCATAATCCCCAAATGCATATACCCCAAAAGCATAATTCCCAAATACATATACCCCAAAAGCATAACCCCCAAATAGATATACCCCAAAAGCATAACCCCCAAATGCATATTACCCAAAAGCATAATCCCCCAAATGCATATTACCCCAAAAGCATATTCCCCCAAATACATATCTCACAAATGTGTATTCCGCAAAATGAATTCGGGGCATTCCATGCCAACTGGCACAACTTTGGGACCGACCTACTTTGATTTTTCCCCTGATTTTTTCATATTGTCTTTAAGGCGGTAGTCTGGTCTAGAAATTTGAAAAAATCGATTTTTTTTTTCATTTTCTTATTCATTAGACCTTTCTTCATACGCTCCTGAAAACCGTTTATTGATATTTCAAAAATTAGCCGAGAAATAAAAATTCTAAGCAAGCCGCGCGCTCAGGTAGCGCGGTCGGTGTCAAAACTTTGAATGCGTTTATCTCAGAACTATGTTTTTCAAATCGGCGCCCACGATATCTCGATAACTAATGGATCGATCGAGCTCAAATTTGGCACGTACCTTAGGTAGCCTGTTTCTGAGGACTGGCAGCAGAATTGAGTCGAACAATAATTTTGCCGATATTTTATAACTCGTCGAATACCCGAAAATTTATGAAATATCATTAATGAAAGTTCAACAGGCCGCCATTTTGTCAAAATTTTTTTTTTAAGTACCAACTCTGCTACCAGTGCTCAGAATACCCATACGGATTGAGAATATATATATATATTTTTTTTCAGATGCATACAACATCGTCCAGAGTGGGCGCCGGTTTCGGCGCACCATGTTGCAACAAGGCAAAAAACTACATGAAAATATTTAAAATAATTTTTTTTTTTAATGTACAAGTATTCTCTAAGGATCGATAAATGCACGTGTAAATTTTCATCAAGACAACTTCAACCTTTTAAACGTTATTGCACATTAGAAATGACGTCAAAAATCTCGCTCTAGACCAGACCACGGCCTTAACGCGACACTGTTTTTGTTCGAAATTGAGCAATTTTGGTACGAATTTCGCGGCGACCCGTCTCGTGCCCAAATCATTGGTAAAAATCGAATAGCACGAGCCAATCGATATGTTTAGTTCCTCAGCAACTTCTCTAACGGTGTTTCGACGATTGGCCAATATTATTTTCTTCACTTCATCAATGTTTTCGTCTGTTGTTGATGTGCTCGGGCGTCCGAAACGCATTTCGTTGTTCGCATCTTCTCGGCCCTCTGAGAACATTTTGTACCACCGATAAACGTTGCTTTGGTCCAAGGTAGCTTCACCATATGCCACGGTCAACATTCGGAATGCGTCCGCGCACTTAATTTTGTTTTTCACACAAGATTCTTTGATCCATTCTTTGGAATGGGCAAAAATCGAAGACAAGCCAAAACACGTCTTAACTAAAACAGCTGTCAACAATTAACTAAACATTCAAAATGGCCGATTTTTTCAGCATAAGTGAGGTACATGAGTACCAACGTAACGCCAAAAAAAATCGAAAATCGAATATACGTAGCCCGCGGAAATTAAAAATTCGCGATACTTTTTGAACAGACCTCGTATGCGTTTAGGGGAGATGGAGGCTTACCAAATCTATAACCCTCGAAGCCTAGCGCTAAATACCAGGGGTGTTAGTTGAAGTTTGCCGGTTTTACCAGTAGATGTCGCTAGCAATATGTATACATTTCTATGATTTGGCATGTATGTCATTTTTTTCTATTGACATTAACCTACAAAAATACGCAAGTCACATTCCGCCAAAATAATAGCGTCATATTTGTTTACCTCAGTGAATATGTCGAGTTTCGTTCCAAGTATATCGCATTTGCGGCATTCGTTGCTTTTCTTATTTCATCAAAAGAAAAAAGCAGCTGAAGCTCACCGGTTGCTGGTGGAAACTTATGGTGAACATGCTCCAGTGATTAGAACATGTCAGACATGGTTTCGTCAATTTAAAAGTGGAGATTTCGATTTGACAGACAATGAACATCCTGGTGCAGCGAAAAAGTTCGAAGACGAGGAATTGCAGGCGTTATTGGATGTTGATCCAACCCAATCGCAACAAAAATTGGCAGAAACACTAAATGTGACTCGAGGAGCAATTTGCCAACATTTAAAAGCCATGGGAACGATCCAAAAGTATGGAAAATGGGTGCCACACCAGCTGAACGATAGACAAATGGAAAATCGAAAAACCGTTTGTGAAATGCTGCTTCAACGATTCGAAAGGAAATCTTTTCTGCATCGAATTGTCACGGGGGACGAAAAGTGGATTTATTTTGAGAACCCGAAGCGAAAAAAGTCATGGCTTTCACCTGGTGAAGCCGGCCCATCGACTGCAAGGCCAAATCGCTTTGGCCGTAAGACAATACTCTGTGTTTGGTGGGACCAGTGTGGTGTGGTGTACTACGAGTTGTTAAAACCTGGTGAAACGGTGAACACGGATCGCTACCGACAACAGATGATCAATTTGAATTATGCGTTGATCGAAAAACGGCCGGAATGGGCCCGAAAACATGGCAAAGTTATCTTGCAACATGACAACGCGCCGTCTCATACCGCTAAACTGGTGAAAGACACATTAAAAACACTTAATTGGGAAATATTATCACACACGCCGTACTCTCCAGACCTCGCCCCGTCCGACTATCACTTTTTCGCATCGATGGGACACTCCCTTGCAGAGCAGTGCTAATTTTGAAGAAGTCGAAAAATGGCTCGTCGAATGGTTTACCTCGAAAGAGAAAAAGTTTTTTTGGGATGGTATCCATAATTTGCCTGAGAGATGGGCAAAATGTGTAGAAACCAATGGTCAATACTTTGAATAAAAAAATGTTGAGATTCCTCTGAAAATTAAGTGTTTTCTTTATCGAAAAAAACCGGCAAATTTCAACTAACACCCCTGGTATTTCTCATCCGGATATTAAAATTATAACAGCACCGGTGTACGCGAGCTTTTCACCTCTTGAGCCGTACGATGAGCCTCGAGATTGAGCTCCGGACTGTAAAGATCCGAAGCTCGTCTCGTCGAATCGGAACGAAAAGCCGTGACCTCGTCCCGGGAATCATCTCGCTGTCTCGTAGGATCAGGCTCGATCAGTGACAGCGTTGATCTGGTTATTGTCGGGAAGGAGAAACGAGGCACTTGCTGCTGCGCCGAGGAAAGTACGGAGCTGAACAAAAATGAAAACAAAAAGATTCAACGTTTCGTACAATCGTACCGCCGTGGGATTGAGGTTAAAACAATTAATCGGTCGAGCGGTCAATGGATTACTTGTAAAATTCCGAAGCGTCGATGTAACTCTGAGACGTGACGGATCTTAGAGCGCTGAATATTCTCTCGCCGGTAGTTGGAGCGCTATTTTCTTCGACAAGATTCCGCGACGGATCGGGCGGAGCGGGTGGCGGAGGAATCGCACTGTCCGAAGTGAACTGATTTCTTCTACGATCGGCGCTCGTCGTATCCTGATGATAATGATGATGAAGATGATCGTTGGCTCGATCGTCGAGTCTCCGAAACATAGCTTCCTGCTCTTCATGTCCGATAGTTTGTCCGCTAATCGGCAACGACTCGGCGTCATCGTAAGTGTCCGGTAGATCGGGCAGACTCTCAATATATTGCGAGACACGTTGTTGAATTTTTGCAGAATTGCCACGAGGCTCCGGACGTAATTCGTCCCTGTTGAAGCTAGGGGATTTCTTCAAATAGGACGTCATCTCGATGCTCTGCTGTGATTCGTGGGAATTTCGTGAATTCCCGTCGTTCTGCCAATTCTCGGAATTCTGAAGATGAAGCTTGGCGACCATCGCCTGCGGACCGTAGATCGATTCCATGATTGTACGATGAGCGCTGGAATTATTTCGCTGATGCACACTATTCATCTCGTTCGTGACGCTGCTGGAATCAATCGGCGATGAGTCACGATCGATATTATCGGCACCAAGTGATGTTTCGTCCTCTATGAACAATTGGCCGTTCGATGACAACGCGTATCTCATCCCGTGCTGTTCGTCCTTCGCGCTATCAAATTGTCTACAAGCTCCGGACTCAGCTCTCATTGTTCTAGCGCTGGTATAAACATCTCTGGTCGTTGGATTTCTCAATTTTTCATTCTCACTGTCATCCTCGTCGTTCTCATCGTCCTCGTCATTGCCGTCGTCGTTCTCGTCGCACGTTCCTGTCTCGTATCTCGCGTCAAAATTCATTTCCGTTAATCGGAACGCCGAATCACCGGACGCTTTTGTCATCGCGTAACACGACGATTGTATGCTCTCCGGTGTCGAGCGCGACGTTCTAGTGTCAAAACGTAAGCTCGATTGATCGGATATATTTGTGAGCTTGTAAGGATCGTTAACGTAACCCTTGACCGTTGGAACGTTTGTCGTTGGCGTTGATGTCAAATCGTCAATCGCCTGTTGAAATACAAATATCGTTCCACCGGTGTTTCCCGCTCGATGCGCCACCGGACCCGGAACACGCGGAACCGGTGGTACCGGTGGTGGTGTCAGTGGTCCCGGACCACCCTCGTGCATCATTCGTAAATATTCCGTGGCCGCGCACGGTGCATGAAGGGGTGATGGTCTCGGACGTCCCGTTGCTCTTGGTTGAGGCGCCGGCCTCAATGGTTGAGGTGGAATTGCGTTTGCGCTACCCAATGGCGGATGAAGATCTCTGTCCACCGACTCGAATCTTCCGATTCGATTCCCAATCATTATCCATCTCAATTTAACGGTCAGTGCGAAATCATAACGATAATAATACGAAATATTTTTCGTTTTTTCTTGTTGCTATCATTTTGTAAATGGTAGCAATAAGATGTGAAATGAAAGAAAAAAAATCGAAAAGATTATTACACCTAATTCCACACCAATTCCACAGAGTTCGTACTCTGAATTTTTTTAAATTTATAACGTATCAGTTACGTATTAATTTTAATAAACGTAAAAATATTGTATAAGATTTAAAAATTTGTAACGTATAAATAACGTATAAATTTTTATTTAATAAAATTCCAAGCACACTTTGTACCGTGAATAATTTCGTAATTTATACGTTAAACATTTAAAAATTTCAGAATACGAACTCTGTGGAAAAAAAATTTCGTTGAAATAGAATTGTTTTTTCAACGAAATTTTTTTTCCACAGAGTTCGTACTCTGAAATTTTTAAATTTTTAACGTATCAATTTCGAAATTATTCACGGTACAAAGTGTGTTTGGAATTTTATTAAATTAAAATTTATACGTTATTTATACGGTATACATTTATTTAATTTTATACGTTATTTTTACGTTCATTTAAATTTGTACGTAATTTATACGTTAAAAATTTAAAAATTGCAGAGTACGAACTCTGTGAAAAAAAAAATTCGATGAAAAAAAAGAGTTTTTCAACGAAATTTTTTTTCCACACAGTTCGTACTCTGAATTTTTTTAAATTTATAACGTATCAGTTACGTATTAATTTTAATAAACGTAAAAATATTGTATAAGATTATAAAATTTGTAACGTATGAATAACGTATAAATTTTTATTTAATAAAATTCCAAGCACACTTTGTACCGTGAATAATTTCGTAATTTTTAACGTATAAATTTCGAAATTATTCACGGTACAAAGTGTGTTTGGAATTTTATTAAATTAAAATTTATACGTTATTTATACCGTATACATTTATTTAATTTTATACGTTATTTTTACGTTCATTTAAGTTTGTACGTAATTTATACGTTACAAATTTAAAAATTGCAGAGTACGAACTCTGTGGAAAAAAAATTACGTTGAAAAAAAAGAGTTTTTCAACGAAATTTTTTTTCCACACAGTTCGTACTCTGAATTTTTTTTATTCCCTAATTTCACAACCACCTAATTCCACACCAATTCCACAGAGTTCGTACTCTGAATTTTTTTTTATTTATAACGTATCAGTTACGTATTAATTTTAATAAACGTAAAAATATTGTATAAGATTAAAAAATTTGTAACGTATAAATAACGTATAAATTTTTATTTAATAAAATTCCAAGCACACTTTGTACCGTGAATAATTTCGTAATTTATACTTTATAAATATAAAAATTTCAGAGTACGAACTTTGTGGGAAAAAAATTTCGTTGAAAAACTATTTTTTTTTCAACGAAATTTTTTTTTCACAGAGTTCGTACTCTGAAATTTTTAAATTTGTAACGTATAAATTACGTACAAATTTAAATAAACGTACAAATAACGTATAAATTTTAATTTAATAAAATTCCAAGCTCACTTTGTACCGTCAATAATTTCGTAATTTATACTTTATAAATTAAAAAATTTCAGAGCACGAACTTTTTGTGGAAAAAAAAATTTAGTTGAAAAACAATTTTTTTTTTCAACGAAATTTTTTTTCCACAGAGTTCGTACTCTAAAATTTTTTAATTTGTAACGTATAAATTACGTACAAATTTAAATAAACGTAAAAATAACGTATAAAATTAAAAAAATTTGTAACATATAAATAACGTATAAATTTTAATTTAATAAAATTCCAAGCACACTTTGTACCGTGAATAATTTCGTAATTTATACTTTGTAAATTAAAAAAATTCAGAGCACGAACTTTGTGGAAAAAAAATTTCGTTGAAAAACAATTTTTTTTTCAACGAAATTTTTTTTCCGCAGAGTTCGTACTCTGAAATTTTTAAATTTGTAACGTATAAATTACGTACAAATTGAAATAAACGTATAAATAAGGTATAAAATTTAAAAAGTTTATACCGTATAAATTTTCATTAAAAAAAATCCAAGCACGCTTTGTACCGTGGATAATTTCGTTAACGTAAAAACAACGTATAAAATCAAAAAATTTATAACGTATAAATGTTTATTGAAAAAAATCTCAGGACGCTTTACCATGGATAATTTCGTTGGAAAAAAAAAATTGATTCAACGAAGACTGAAGCCATTTATGTTAGGATTATTGACAAACCTCGTGAATGCTCCCTGCGCATCCAGTCTCAGGTCGCTGTCGCTGTGAAGTAAATTCTGCGAGGTATTGCCGGGCTGTCGATAGAGACCCGGCACTGTCTGAGCGGTCGGATGTTGAGCTTTGACCAAGCCAACCTGACGAATAGACGAGTATGGGGAATCGATGAAATTTATGTACACGTTTATTGTATATTCGAACAACGTTAGTTATTATATTTCAATCGTGCTCACGATACTCACCTTCTCTTCTCTCGGTGCCCATAACCAGGACAATTTCTGACGCCACTCTTGGCATATGCTCCAGATATTTCTTCTGCCCCATTGCCAATCGAAACGTCTGTTCAAATAACCAGCATAATGATTGTTCATTTGTTAAGTATCATTTTTAACAATTCTTTAATTATTCTCTAAGATTTCAAGATCTTTTGATACAGAGACAAAGAGTATTTGTGATATATGATTCATACGGTATACGAACCTTCGACAGAGTGTAACAATTGCTCCGGCAATGACAATTACCAATGCTATCACGAGAGCGACGACCGCCCAGCCTCCGTAATGCGGTTTCATACTCATTCCACTCGTTTCTCGTTCTCCAGTTTCCATTTAATCGTTATATATACTTCGATCGTCGATTAATCCTCTCGCCTTTATTCGCTCCTACCCGGGCAAACAAAGAGTAAGAGGTAAAAAAACGAAAAGCCATAATTGACAATCGGCTTGTTTTTATTCGACGATCGAATGGATGTTCGAACGAGAAGCTTTTGCGTGTAATCCAAGAAGCAGAATGGGAATTGTATCGGCGTTAGATTTCGTGGATTAAAATGTCGAGTGGATTAAAATGTCACGCAATGATGCATTCAGCGATATGTTGTTGAACGTCTATGCAACTGGGTCAGCACCCCTCGTTCGCCAATTCTCGAGGAACTCACCCCGGGTCAAGGCCAAGTCGAGAGAGTGACAAAGTGGCGAGGAAACTACGAAAGAGTTATATTTAGGGTGGTTCGAGGGGAGGAATAAAAACTAAGTTTTTATATTGATTCGGTCGGCAAAAGCTTCTTTCGGCCTTATATGAAAAAAAAAAGAATGGATATCGCGTCTATTGCGAGACCTGTTAAAAAAAAATCTTTTCTATATTTCGCTAAATTATAAGATTGTTATTGTTTTGTATTTTTTATTTCACTTCACGCTCCTATATCTATTATATTGTAACAAAACGGACAATTGATGCAAGAAATTCATACTGAAAAAGAAGTTACGTAAAACATTCGTTAAAAAATTGTTATACAAAAATTCGTTAAAAAATTCTTCCTAAAAAATTCATTAAAAAATTGTTACACAAATATTCGTTAGAAAATTGTTACTCAAAAATTCGTTAAAAAATTCTTCCAAAAAAATTCATAAAAAAATTGTTACACAAATATTTGTTAAAAAATTGTTACACAAAAATTCGTTAAAAAATTGTTGCACAAAAATTCGTTAAAAAATTCTTCCTCAAAAATTCGTGAAAAAATTGTTACACAAAAATTCGTTACAAAATTGTTACACAAAAATTCGTTAAAAAATTGTTTCAAAAAAATTTGTTAAAAAATGGTTACACAAAAATTCGTTAAAAAATTGTTACACGAAAATTCGTTAAAAACGTCTTCCTCAAAAATTCGTGAAAAAATTGTTACACAAAAATTCGTAAAAAAATTGTTACACAAAAATTCGTTACAAAATTGTTACACAAAAATTCGTTAAAAAATTGTTACACAAAAATTTGTTAAAAAATGGTTACACAAAAATTCGTTAAAAAATGGTTACACAAAAATTCGTTAAAAAGATGTTACACAAAAAATCGTTGCAAAATTGTTACAGAAAAATTCGTTAAAAAATTGTTACACAAAAATTCGTTAAAAAATTGTTCCTCAAAAAATCGTTAAAAAATTGTTACAAAAAAATTCGTTAAAAAATTGTTACACGAAACATCGTTAAAAAATTGTTACACGAAACATCGTTAAAAAATTGTTACACAAAAACTCGTTAAAAAATTGTTACACAAAAATTCATTAAAAAATTGTTACACAAAAATTCGTTAAAAAATTGTTACACAAAAATTTGTTAAAAAATTGTTACACAAAAATTCGTTAAAAAATTGTTACACGAAAATTCGTTCAAAAATTTTTCCTCAAAAATTCATTAAAAAATTGTTACACAAGAATTCGTTAAAAAATTCTTCCTCAAAAAATCGTTGAAGAATTGTTACACAAAAATTCGTTCAAAAATTCTTCCTCAAAAATTCATTAAAAAATTGTTACACAAAAATTCGTTAAAAAATTCTTACAAAAAAAATCGTTCAAAAATTGTAACACAAAAGTTCGTTAAAAAATTGATACCCAAAAGTTCGTATACTCTCGAAAAAACAGTACGATTTTCGTACATTGCAATTTTCGGAATCGGCATTTTTTTTTTCGTTATTAAAAAAATTTCGTAATCGCCGAAATGGCAGTGACAACTTTTTTTAAAAGCCCTCTATTTTGTTTGTAATTTTTTTAAACCGTCCCAAAGTACACCAATATAAAATCTCGATGGCCCAGTGTCGAATAAAAAAAAATTAAAAAAAATTAAAAAGTGAATCGACTTCACTGGCAGAGGGGCTTAAACGTCAGAATTCTCTCCCACATCTGTGCGTTTCTCAATCGATCCGCGGGCGATCGCGATGTTGTCGAATGTGTGTAAGTCGAAAAACCGGACTGTGTGCATTTTCGTATTTTTGGAGTTTAATTTCTTCGCTGGGTATATCAAAAACAAGCATGAGGTTCACGACGGACAAACGGAATGATAAATTGATGTGGGAAAAAGCGACAGGTGCGAGGACAAAGTGAAAAATTAAAGTTGAGCCGTGGCCGTTCAATTACCCGGGATAGTATTCGTTCATAATTCAAACGAAAGCCGGGGCCGAATTGCGATGGAAAAGCTCGAGGTCGTACCCGAGGGCTGCGGGCATTTTGCCGGTATCATCATCGATCCGGCACACTCCGCGTGCGTATCCGCAAAAGCGTGGGCCTTTGTCGTATCGTCGTAGACCCCCCAAAATTTCTCGCTCCCTTTGTTTCCAAGGTGATTAATTAAATATCCGGTTTACACGAGATTAGCCGACGAGAGGCTTGTTATAATATTCATACGGTGCGGGTACGTCGCAAAGAAATCTCTATGTACATACGCGCCACGAAAAGCACCCCCGAGCTTTTACGTTAATTAAATACCTGCCTCATTTTGTTTTTTTTTTCTCTCCTGGACCAGACACGCAATATGTTTGAGGCCGTAGTCTGGTCTAGGGCGAGATTTTTGACGTCTTTTCTAATGTGCAATAAAGTTTAAACCGTTGAAGTTGTCTTGATGAAAATTTACACGTGCATTTAATGATCCTTCGAGAATACTTGTACGTTAAAAAAAAAAATTATTTTAAACATTTTCATGTAGTTTTTTGGCCTTGTTGCAAAATGGTGCGCCGAAATCGGCGCCCACTCTGGACGATGTTGTATGCATGTGAAAAAAAAAAAATATATATATTCTCAATCTGTATGAGTATTCTGAGCACTGGTAGCAGAATTGGTACTTAAAAAAAATGTTTGACAAAGTGGCGGCCTGTTGAACTTTCATTGGGGGGGGGGGTTGGGTTTTAAAGGCGAAAAAAAAACATATTTTTATGATTTTTTTGCGGCGACATGAGTAATATAATTTTATTAAATAGAATTACATATTATTGTACAACTATTGAAGTATCTCAGAAAAAATTTTCAATGAAAAATATTGATAAATAAGCCGGTGACGTTGAATCTCCCGAGGCGCCTTGAAAAAAAGTGGTTTTGCAGTGAACATTATAACTCGTTACCGGATCATACGAAACAAAAAAATTGATATGCATTTTAAAGGTGATGTATTTCTCGAGGTAATCAGGAAGAGTTTTTTTTTTTTTTTTTTTTTTTCTATTTTTTGCAGCACTTGGAAGTGAAAAACGCAATTTTAGCTCAAAAAATCGCGCTTAATTTGTTATTAAAAAATTGAAAAAAAAAAAAACTCCTCCTAATTACCTGTTGATTTATGTGAAGAAGTAATGTTTAAATTTTCAAAAGGATCGGTTCAGTAGATTTTGAGTTCTAATGTTCGCAAACTTCAAAAATGACGTTTTCGGGAAAATCGATTTAAAGTTTTTTATACGTGAACCCGTATCACGTAATCGTAATCGTTTGAAACGCTGTAAGTCCGTTAGTTTTACTCCGATTGACTTAAAATTTATACACAATATTCTCGACATATTGTTCATTCAGAAAAAAAAAAAAAAAACAAAATAAAAAAAAATAATTTAAAAACCCTACCCCCACCCCCTTAATGATATTTCATTATTCGACAAGTTATAAAATGTCGGCAAAATTATTGTTCGACTCAATGAAAAATTTTTTTAAGTACCAATTCTGCTACCAGTGCTCAGAATACTCATACAGATTGAGAATATATATATATATTTTTTTTTTTCAGATGCACACAACATCGTCCAGAGTGGGCGCCGATTTCGGCGCACCATGTTGCAACAAGGCGAAAAACTACATGAAAATATTTAGAATAATTTTTTTTTTTTTTTTAATGTACAAGTATTCTCTAAGGATCAATAAATGCACGTGTAAATTTTCATCAAGCAACTTCAACGGTTTAAACGTTATTGCACATTAGAAATGACGACAAAAATCTCGCTCTAGACCAGACTACGGCCTTAAGGCTCTCTGTTCAGTTATTTCATTGTTCATATATCGGAAAATTAATTACCATAATAGTTAAGGTCGTCCAGCACTTTTAGTACTCGTGATTATATTATAATACATTTAGGGACTAAAGTGCAAATGCTGCCCTCTCTCTCTCTCGCTGGGAGATCGTTCCTTTTGTACAGCCACTCCTTGTGCACTTGCTTCGCTAAATTTCATTATATATCACTGATGTAGATGCCGGATACTCTGTGTATTATTATTGAGAGGGCTCCGTACGTTCTATGGTCACTTTTCTCTTTGATCATACACACCAATCGTGCGTAGTCAATTTATAATCATTCCTCGTCGACTATTGTTGTCACAATACACTCGCGAGATTGACGATACGTTTAATCGGCTCAATCGATTTTTTTCGGTTAAAACGAACTAGAAACTAGTTGCTTGAACTAGTTACTAGAGCTAGAAAACGAGAACTAGTTAAAACGAAATTCCGTACAAAAAATATGTATCGTTTCATAGATTCATCTCATTTTCTTACTTTTATGATAAAATGTCTGCTATTTATTTTCTATCAACCCTGACGCTATTTTGAAAATCACTCGGAATCGCGTTTTAATTATTAAAAACCGATAAATCGTTTTTTTTTTGTTTATGCTCGTCAAGGAGAAAAAAAATCTATAAGGGCCAAATTAGATATTTGGAAACTGCGCTCATTTCCAGTGTGTCTGCAATGCTTGTTCCCTCTAGTCGTCATTGCCCACGACACGCCATATATAGACACTCTTGAATCACGACAAGGTTGAGCTCGAGTGGCGCAACAGATGATATCGAATGCGCGACGTTTATCCACGGTAAGAAAATATTTGTATAATTTAAAACAATTCCGTTTGCCTTTTTATTTTATGTCATTTTGGGAATCACCCGAAGGTCAGAACTTTACAAATATTTTGTTTATCCCTGAACGGGGTCGTCGCGAACAATTTTTCGGTCGTGAGTTACCCACGTGCGAGGAGAGATTATTCTCGGGCTCGTAGAGAAGATCGTAAGGACAGAGGGTTAATATTGAATTTTCACACATATACCAGTGTTTCCTTTTTTCAACACTATACGAAGTCTGTTCAAAAAGTATCGCGAATTTTGAATTTCCGCGGGCTACGTATATTCGATTTTCGATTTTTTTTTGTGGCATTAGGTTGGTACTCATGTCTCTCACTTATGCTGAAAAAATCGGTCATTTTGAATGTCTAGTTAATTGTTGACAGCTGTTTTGGTTAAACGTGTTTTGGCTTGTCTTCGATTTTTGCTTATTCCAAAAAATGGATCAAAGAATGTGTATCAAATTTTGTGTGAAAAAGAAAATTAAGTGCGCGGACGCATTCCGAATGTTGACTGTGACATATGGTGAAGCTACCTTGGACCAGAGCAACGTTTATCGGTGGTACAAAATGTTCTCAGAGGGCCGAGAAGATGCGAACAACGAAATGCGTTCCGGACGCCCAAGCACATCAACAACAGACGAAAACATTGATGAAGCGAAGAAAATAATATTGGCCAATCGTCGAATCACCGTTAGAGAAGTTGCCGAGGAACTAAACTTATCGATTGGCTCGTGCTATTCGATTTTTACCAATGATTTGGGCATGAGACGGTTCGTCGCGAAATTCGTACCAAAATTGCTCAATTTCCAACAAAAACAGTGTCGCGTTAACATTGCTAAGGAGCCGTTGGACTCGGTCCGCAACGACCCAAATTTCCTCCAGAGGGTCATAACTGGTGACGAATCATGGGTTTATGGTTATGACGTGGGAACCAAAGCTCAATCATCGCAATGGAAGCTGCTTTTTTGGAATAGGCAAAAATCGAAGACAAGCCAAAACACGTTTAACCAAAACAGCTGTCAACGATTAACTAAACATTCAAAATGGCCGATTTTTTCAGCATAAGTGAGGGACCCGAGTACCAACCTAACGCCATAAAAAAATCGAAAATCAAATATACGTAGCCCGCGAAAATTCAAAATTCGCGATACTTTTTGAACAGACCTCGTACACACATTACAAAGTGCGAGGATCATCGATGACATTAAGGCAGTAGTCTGGTAACTTAAGCCGATTTTCATGTCTTTTTTGGAGGGCGTTTTTTTGTAGGAAAATAAAAATGAATCGTTTTGGATATTTAGGATGTTTTTATTTACATATTAAAGATACAAAAAAAATTTGTTTGAAAAAATTTAATAGTTTATTATTATTATTATTATTGATCGAAGTTGGCACCTCAAAAAAAAAGCGCGTGGGTGGCCCCGGTGATTTTGGCTCTTGATGTTATCTGAAATAAAAAATTCTTGATAATTCTTAAGGCCGTAGTCTGGTCTAGAGCGAGATTTTTGACGTCATTCTCTAATGTGCAATAACGTTTAAACCGTTGAAGTTGTCTTGATGAAAATTTACACGTGCATTTATTGATCCTTAGAGAATACTTGTACGTTAAAAAAAAAAATTATTTTAAATATTTTCACGTAGTTTTTTGCCTTGTTGCAACATGGTGCGCCGAAATCGGCGCCCACTCTGGACGATGTTGTACGCATCTGAAAAAAAAAGTATATATATATTGTCAATCTGTATGAGTACTCTGAGCACTGGTAGCAGAATTGGTACTTAAAAAAATGTTTTGACAAAATGGCGACCTGTTGAACTTTCATTAATGATATTTCATACATTTTCGGGTATTCGACGAGTTATAAAATGTCGGCAAAATTATTGTTCGACTCGATAAAAAAATTTTTTAAGTACCAATTCTGCTACCGGTGCTCAGAATACTCATACAGATTGAGAATATATATATATTTTTTTTTTCAGATGCATACAACATCGTCTAGAGTGGGCGACGATTTCGGCGCACCATGTTGCAACAAGGCAAAAAACTACATGAAAATATTTAAAATAATTTTTTTTTTTAATGTACAAGTATTCTCTAAGGATCAATAAATGCACGTGTTAATTTTCATCAAGACAACTTCAACGGTTTAAACGTTATTGCACATTAGAAATGACGTCGAAAATCTCGCTCTAGACCAGACTACGGCCTTAATCTATAGACATGTCATTCTGGTCGGAACTACGGAAGTTAAATTTCATGGATAAATAACAAAATGGCTTTGGAAAAAAAAAGTCCTTTTATTTTAGCAAATAAATTTTGTTATTTATCCATGAAATTTGACTTCAGTAGTTCCGACCAGAATGACATGTCTATAGATTAAGAATTATCAAGAATTTTTGATTTCAGATAACATCAAGAGCCAAAATCACCGGGGCCACCCACGCGCAATTTTTCCGAGGTGCCAACTTTGATCAATGATAATAATAATAATAAACTATTACATTTTTTCAAACAAATTTTGTTTTTGTATCTTTAATATGTAAATAAAAACATCCTAAATATCCAAAACGATTCATTTTTATTTTCCTACAAAAAAACGCCCTCCAAAAAAGACATGAAAATCGGCTTAAGTTACCAGACTATTATCTTAAAGTAATTACTGCGATCCAGTTGATTCAAAATTAGTGTTTGTTTTTTTTTTTTAACCATACAAATTGTCGTGATTTAATTGGCAGTAATAAAAGATGTACGGTACTACCGTGTGAAGATAGAAAAATATTTGTAACGATGAATTCATTTTAAAAAAATCAAGAATGTTTTGTCAAATTCCAACGTGATTTTTATATTAAATTTTTCATACAATGAAATAATCAATGAAAGCTCATTTTGTTCATTGAAAAGTGCTCCATCGGTTCCCGTAGGTTTTCAATAATCTTTGCCGATTAAATATAATAGCCATTTGTTTGTCGAAAACGTTTAAAAAATAGTCATGATATTTGATCAACAAAGGCTATTCAGAATTGATATTACGAATCATTCATTGAAATGACAAAAAAAAAATGTATTAAACTGAATAAAAAAACATCTTGGAAGTTGACACAAACTAGTTGATTTTTTTTTTATATTGCAAAATATTGCAATACCATTTGGCTTGCATTGCTGTCAATTAATAGACGATAAATTATCATAATGTTTGTAAAAATTTGCCACTTTTCTCGGTGCCGTGAAAAAATATTGCGGACTTAGTTAATGAACGCGCGCAGCGATTTTACCACCAGCTGTTCTACTTTGATTCATTATAACGTATATATGTATCGAACGAGTTGGCGCATCTCCGCGTGGATATATCGAGTCTGTACGGTCCATTTTTATCATTACCGCGCGTACATTAATACCCAATAATTCGATTACATTAATTTTTACCAATTTCGTCTTCTCCTTCTCGTGGATGATAAACGGGCACATTAATCGTTAAGAAAAGGCGACGAATCGTATATTTACTGATGGCTCATCACCTCCCGTTAATTTTTTCACAAATTACCCACACGCTCAATTCCCAGTATAATCCCAGTTGTCCATTTGTTAATTCAAGCTTTCCCTCTCGTTTCACAAGCAATTCCGTTCTATACCTGAAATATATCTCGGACACAGACGTCTATCGATCGCGCGCGGTTTTGCAGTCAGGCGTGTACGACACTAAAAGTGTACGGTATTTGAAACGAGGACGACGCGATACTCGATACAAAATTGATACTAGAGGGGAAAAAAAAAAAAATGTATAGTACTGTATAAGTAGATCGTTCGCATGTCAGCATATAATATAAGGGTGCGGGAGGGTGAAGGGGTGTAAGGTTGAACTCCCACTCGAGGATTTACCTGCCTACAATCGCCGCAGCAACGCGCGTTTTTGTCACTAGATCGAGGCCACACGGCGCAGTGAGAAAATTTCCCCGGGATGCTGGCGCTCTTACGACTCTTCCTCTATGTGTCTCTCTTTTATACGCGAATCTCATTGTCGTTTAAATCGAGATAAACGTTTGGTAGAGCCAAAAAAGATGGGTAAACGATAATGGCCAACGGGTACGTGACGATGAGAATGAATATCGACGAGAGTGCGAGAGATGCTGTGCGCAAACGAGAGAAAGAAAAAGAGCGAGAGACAGAGGGAAAGAGGAGAAACTGGACCACAGTCAAACCGACAATTAACATGCAGTTTTTCGTCTGTTGCTGTTGCAGTTAGTGCGCCGTTCAGCGAGTTAATGTCTCGAACGACAAAATAAATTTCTACACAATTAATTGTAATTATCATCCGACTATAATTGCAATTTTTACACCGCAGTGTCTCACCCGTTCTTTATCGTTTTTATTTTGTTTTTTTTTTGTGCCGTTTCTTCTTCCAGAGCCAAAGGATTAACTGCCACCACTCGTTTGCCTTTATACGATCTTCAGTTTTGACGTTACGTTTCGGTACTCCTCGCGTTCGCTCTCCTCCATCATTTTTTATACGCCGTCAATTAATTCAGCGCCCGCACGAGACGCACGTACGTGGGGCTCGCGCCCGCGGCCGCGCGACCCCCGTCCTCACCCCCACCTTTCTGCCGGCACCCGGGACACGCGGAGTTTATATCCCGTCGACGATTATTCTCGCGTCCCTCCACCACGAGACTGAATATCACTTGATATCACTACTCCTACGACGACTGACCGAGTTTGTTACGAGCCGGAAATCAAGTCTATCCGTGGAGCGCGCATGGCTCTCTCGGTGTCGCCCTCTCTCTAAGGCTGCACGAACGACCACTGGCAATCCCAAGAACCACCCCTAGCGCGCTATATCTATTACCGTAGGAATTTAAAAAAAAAAAAATAGACTTTCTTTTAAAAGTTTGTCCTACTTTAGGAGAGAAAAAAAAACAACGTTTTGAACGGCTTTTAGGAACTTAAGAGGGGAAATTGGGCTAGACAGATAAAAAAATCGATTTTTTTTTTTTTTCGTAAATTGTTAGTAAAATTATTGAAAAATATGTTTCCAAAATTTTAAATGAAAATTCCGACTCGTTCTATTGTTATAAGCCATTAAGGCAGTCGTCTGGTCGAGAGCGAGATTTTTGACGTCATTTCTAATGTGCAATAACGTTTAAGGGAGGGGTAAGGGTTTCAGCGTTAAAAAAAACACTTTTTTTGCGATTTTTTTTCTCAAATATGGATTGAGCAATTTTATTCGAACCTTTTGTACATTATTGAGCATACTTTTGACAATGTTGTGTAATTTTTTCATGCAGAAATATTGAAGCATAAACCCGTAACAGAGCTTCCCCCAGAACGTCTTGGAAAAAAAACAATTTGCGGTGTTCACTATAACTCGGCCGGAAATTATCTGAAAACGAAAAACCATGAAAATTTAGTCAAACTATAATCAAATCTTCCCCCCAACGTTCTCTGATAATTTTTTTTTTCATTTAAAAATTTTTGGCGGCCATCTAAAGTGTGAACTGTTATTTTCCACGAAAAATTCCGCCATTTTGTGGGTGGGAAACACCCTGAATGTAAAAAAAAAAAATTTTACTAAACGTTGAGGGGAGGTATTTTATATGTAGAAAATGTGTACAAAGTTTGAAATGAATCGGTCAAGTAGTTCTTAAATGGCAGTGAACACGGACTTTGAAAAAGTAGTTTTGAGAAAAACGCGTCCAAAGTGCACTGCTAGCCCGACCGCCCGCAGCTGTTAGAGGTATAGCGTTAAAGGCCAGGAGATTAATAAGACAATAACTTCAAGAATATTGCTTAGATCGGTTTAAAATTTTAAGGACATATTCTTGAAATGTTAAACAATAAGATAAGATAAAAAGAAAAATTCGATTTTTCGAAAGTGAAAACCCTTACCCCGCCCTTAAACCGTTGAAGTTGTCTTGATGAAAATTTACACGTGCATTTATTGATCCTTAGAGAATACTTGTACATTAAAAAAAAAAATTATTTTCAATATTTTCATGTAGTTTTTTTGCCTTGTTGCAACATAGTGCGCCGAAATCGTCGCCCATTCTGGACGATGTTGTATGCATCTGAAAAAAAATATATAAATATATATTCTCAATCTGTATGAGTATTCTAAAGACTGGTAGCAGAATTGGTACTTAAAAAAATTTTATTACATTATTTTATTACATTTTATAACTCGTCGAATACCCGAAAATGTATGAAATATCATTAATGAAAGTTCAACAGGCCGCCATTTTGTCAAAAAATTTTTTTAAGTACCAATTCTGCTACCAGTGCTCAGAATACTCATACAGATTGAGAATATATATATATTTTTTTTTTCACATGCATACAACATCGTCCAGAGTGGGCGCCGATTGAGGCGCACCATGTTGCAACAAGCCAAAAAACTACATGAAGATATTTAAAATAATTTTTTTTTTTTATGTACAAGTATTCTCTAAGGATCAATAAATACACGTGTAAATTTTCATAAAGCCAACTTCAACGGTTTAAACGTTATTGCACATTAGAAATGACATAAAAAATCTCGCTCTAGACCAGACGACTGTCTTAAAGTGAGTAGCTCTCCTTCAGGCCCCGAGCGCGCTATTTTTTCAAACGCGTTTTTCTGAAAACGACTTTTTTTTAACTTGCGTACACGCCAGTTCGAAAAGTTTTCAACCAATCGTTTTGAGAATTGGCAGTTACCTTCTTCATAGTATTGCGCTCTATATGAACCTAAAATCGAAATATTATCATTATTTAAAATAATTTTTTTTTGGCAAATAAAGTTGTAAAAAATGGCAAAAAATCATGCTTTTTTGTTTTGACCCCTGTAAAAAATTCAATTTTCTATTTTTTTTTATAGCATTCAGGTTCATATAGAAGAGAGACATATAATAAAAGTAAATTCCAACCTCGTTTGATTTCAGATGAAAATTGCGGCTTCCAGAAGGTACGCAAAATGCTAAGTCTGATTGTGACCTGCAATATGGGGTCGCTAATATCTTCGGTGTTTTTCAAGAAAATTCTTCAAAAATTTTATAGTATATACTTAAATATATGTATAAAATATTCTCAAAGTTTCCATAAATTATATTCATTTTTTATGCTATAAAAAAATTCATGAAAATCATTGAGAAAACGCTGTCTTAATCCTATTTCCCCCCTCAAGGCCGCGAAAAAATCGTTAATACGCGATTCCGCCGATTTTCGAAGGTACTTTTCTGGACGCGGTTAAAAAAAAATGACGCAGATATTGACGACATTTGTTTTAAAGATCATTCATGCACATGGTTAAGTATATGTAAAAAAAAAAAAATTCAGAAATATTAACAAATGGCGGAGATATAACATAATAAAGCAATGTATTTTTTTTGCCCGCGCGTTGATGGTGAAAGTTCTCGGCATCGATGTGGGTGTCTGAAAAAAAAAAAAAAATGGACATATTTATAATTGCACAATGAATGTATCTTCAGTGCGAACCAACAATATTATTAAAAAAAAATTATTATAATAAAAATTCGAAACTTAACATTTTTTTACTGAATTTTCTGTCGGTATTTTATTTTTTATATTTTTGTTCTGTCATTGAAATTCTTGTTTCTATAGTTCACACGATAGGTGATGATACTAAGAATACGTTGTAAAAATTTCAAAGCGATCTGAACCCTCGTTCAAGAGTTAGAACTTTCACAAAGTTCAAAGAAGTGAAACGATTGGTTGAAAACTTTTCAAACTAGCGTGTACGTAAGTTTAAAAAAAAGTCGTTTTCAGAAAAACGCGTTTGAAAAAATAGCGCGCTTGAGGCCCGAAGGAGAGCTACTCACTTTGAGGGATACCACCACTGTGACCCCCTGTTTTTTTTCACATTTTTCAAGAATTTTTTTTTGTGGGAAAAAAAAGAGATATTCGAAAAAATTTTTTGGGTTTTGTTCCTTGTTTATTAATGTACCAAAAAACATTTTTTTTCACCTTTTTCACGCCGCATGGTGGCGCTGGGGAAGCTCTCGCTGTCATCTCCGCAGTGGTTCGCGGCACGCAGCAGAACTCTCTTCAACGTCGATCTAAAAAAAAATGCCGAGTGTTTTCGTTAATAATATGATATTTTGAAGAGAAGTACATGGGATTTTTTCGATATTTCAATAATTATAAAAGTTATAGCCTATTTTCGACGAGAAATTTTGCTCAAAAATCATTCTTTAATTTCAAAGGCGTGCCTATTTCTTTTAAAAGAATATTTTTCCAAATCCCTATGTACTTCTCTTCAAAATATAATATTATTAACGAAAACACTCGGTATTTTTTTTCAGATCGACGTTGAAGAGAGTTCTGCTGCGTGCCACGAACCACTGCGGAGATGACAGCACCTGACGTGAGAGCTTCCTCGGCGCCACCATGCGGCGTGAAAAATGTGAAAAAAATGTTTTTTGATACATTAATAAACAAGGAACAAAACCCAACAAAATTTTTCGAATATCTCTTTTTTTTCCCACAAAAAAAAATTCTTGAAAAATGTGAAAAAAAACAGGGGGTCACAGTGGTGTTCTCCCTTAATGGCTTATAACAATAGAACGAGTCGGAATTCTCATTTAAAATTTTGGGAACATATTTTTCAATAGTTTTACTAACAATTTATGAAATAAAAAAAATCGATTTTTGAACCGTTTAACCCTATTTCCCTCCTTAAACGATTTTTTTGTTCAATATTCTAGGACGTTACCATTTATTGTTATTGTTACTATTTTATCTACTTTTATACCTGCACCAATGGCTTGCTACCCTTTTTACTGTACGTTTACGCAAACTTATCGTTTCTATGACAATATACTGAGGGGTAACACCAATCTAAGAAGAATTCACGTATAATCAAAATAGCTCATTCTCGGTGACACACCTTGTTACGTGTAATCGCACTGATATCTCCGAACGATAATTAAAATCGGGAATATCGATTTTACATATATCAACCGGGCTCTGCTTATCAATGAAAGTGAGTGGCAACGAGATAGAACGAAAAGTGGGGTTTGTTGATAAAAGTCTCATATACATTTTTCATTTCCTAACATTTCTCGTTATCCGTTGATCGCGCATGTTAAATATTCACTTGTACATTATGAAGGTGCGTTTTCGAAAAATTTCACGAGGATTTTCGAGGCTCCGGCTAGAGGATTCTGTATGATCTCGAGCGAGAGAGCGAAAAACACGTAACGAGAAGAGTTCTAAACTTAACTCTGATGGTCAAAGTTTGATAGATGAAAATGCGCTACGGTCATGGAGATCCAAGTTTCGTGAATGTCTGAGATGAAACAAAATAACAGTAAAAAACGATAAAATCTTTCGACCACGAGAGCGTTAAGGGCATATGCACATATATGGTGTCCCAAGGAGTTTTAGTTGGTGCTGTGATTGGTAGCGGATTGGCCCTGCTCGTTGCTGCAACAATTGTGATTCTCTGTTATTATAATCTGAGACGAGAAAAATATGATTCGGGGATGAGCAACGGTTTACTTCTCGTCGAGCAGCATTGTTTTTCCTGCTCTTGCGAGATGACGGCGGCTCAAAGAAACGAGAAGACTTCTCTCTGTCGTGGTTATCACAGTCAGGCTGTTGATCGACGAATTCTTCGGAGCAACGACGAGAACAATTATCCTCGATCAAACAGCCTCATCTCGACGACCCTTCGGGACATCTCGTTATCCAATGTTGCGGCACTGTTACTCGATCGTTGGCGAAATAAATCGGAACGGCGAACGAGCTATTGCGCCGTTCATCATCGGAAACCTCTTCGGGTCAGTTTTCAACGACTTTTTTTGTTCAATATTCTTGCACTTTGGGATTTATTATTATTGTTACTATTTTATGTACTTTTCTACACGCACCAATGGCTTGCTACCCTTTTTATTGTACGTTTGGGTAAATTTATCGTGTCTATCACAATATACTAAGGAGTAACGACAATCTAGCGGCGGAAAAAAAGGCCTGACTTTGACGATTTATTTTGGGAGTATGAAAGAAGGAATGGGATTTCTCTTCAGAGGGTTTATTTAACACATATTGAAGTATGAAAAAAAAATTTTTTGTTATTATTTTGATACAAAATGGCGGCGACAGAGCCCGTCTTGAAAATCGTTTTTTTTTTCAACACCTTCGTGGGAGGACGGTTTTCTCGTAAAGTATAAGACTTGGAACAAAAAAGAAATATTTCTATAATAGAAATACAATATTCCTATATTTCTATAGAAATATTTCTATAATCTATATACTATTCGGTATGGGACTACGGAGAGTTTTTTTTTTTTTATCAAATTTTGTAGAAATCGTGCACTCGTGGAAAAATGAATCGATTTTTTGCGAAAAGAAGCAGTAAATTGTTTATTATAAAAAAAGTTTATATAAAATCAAAAAACGGCTTCGTGCTCCGATAGAGAATGTAATTGTGAAGCTACTATCAAAATTTCAAATCGATCCATGAAACGATGTTCAAGTAATACGTCCTCCCAGTTTTAATAAGACGATTTTCAAGATGGGCTCTGTCGCCGCCATTTTCTATCAAAATGATGATCAACATTTTTTTTTTCATACATCAATATGTGTTAAATAAAGCCTCTGAAAAGAAATCCTATTTCTTGTTTCATACTCCCAAAATAAATCTTCAAAGTTGGGCCTTTTTTTTTCTGCCGCTAGAGTGATGTTACCTCTTGAGGGGGGAAATAGGGTCAGGACAGGGTTTTCTCAATGATTTTCATGAATTTTTTTATAGCATAAAAAATGAATATAATTCATTGAAACTTTGAGAATATTTTATACATGTATTTAAGTATATACTATAAAATTTTTGAAGAATTTCCTTGAAAAACACCGAAAACATTAGCGACCCCATATTGCAGGTCACAATCAGACTCAGCATTTTGCGTACATTCTGGAAGCCGCAATTTTCATCTGAAATCAAACGAGGTTGGAATTTACTTTTATTATATGTCTCTCTTCTATATGAACCTAAATGCTATAAAAAAAAATAGAAAATTGAATTTTTTACAGGGGTCAAAACAAAAAAGCATGATTTTTCGCCATTTTTTACAACTTTATTTGCAAAAAAAAAATTATTTTAAATGATGACAATATTTCGATTTTAGGTTCATATAGAGCGCAATACTATGAAGAAAGTAACTGCCAATTTTCAAAACGATTGGTTGAAAACTTTTCAAACTAGCGTGTACGCAAGTTAAAAAAAAGTCGTTTTCAGAAAAACGCGTTTGAAAAAATAGTACCAAGAAAAACAAGCAATATGGGATCGCTAATATCTTCGGTGTTTTTCAAGGAAATTCAAAAATTAAAAAAAAATGTTTACAGTATATACCTAAATATATGTATAAAATATTCTCAAAGTTTCAATAAATTATATTCATTTTTTATACTATAAAAAAATTCATGAAAATCATTGAGAAAACGCTGTCCCAACCCTATTTCCCCCCTTAATGGCTTATGACAATGGAACGAGTCGGAATTTTCATTTAACATTTTGGGAACATATTTTTCAATAGTTTTACTAACAATTTATGAAATTGAAAAAAAATCGATTTTTTTAACCGTCTAACCCTATTTCCCCCCTTAAGGTAGTAGTCTGGTAACTTAAGCCGATTTTCATGTCTTTTTTGGAGTGCGTTTTTTTGTAGGAAAATAAAAATGAATCGTTTTGGATATTTAGGATGTTTTTATTTACATATTAAAGATACAAAAAAAAATTTGTTTTTTTTTGTATTCCACCCACGCGCTTTTTTTTCGAGGTGCCAACTTCGAGCAATAATAATAATAATAATGATAAACTATTAAATTTTTTCAAATCAATTTTTTTTTGTATCTTTAATATGTAAATAAAAACATCCTAAATATCCAAAACGATTCATTTTTATTTTCCTACAAAAAAACGCCCTCCAAAAAAGACATGAGAATCGGCTTAAGTTACCAGACTACTGCCTCAACAGCCGTTCACGCACTCTTTGATTCGAAGCTCGAGCGTCGTGAAATTCAAGTAATTCTACAAATATTATTTCGAAAACCCGAACGAGGCAAGCGAGGGAAAACGTATCGTTTCAATTCGCCTCGATAATGTTGTTGAAAAAATAATAAAAAAAAAACGTGATTTTCCTTTATCATCGCTTCATTTGGTCGGTAAGAAAAGCCCGGAGAAAGTGGACAGGAGTATTTCAAATACATGTATTTAAGTATATACTATAAAATTTTTGAAGAATTTCCTTGAAAAACACCGAAAATATTAGCGACCCCATATTGCAGGTCACAATCAGACTCAGCATTTTGCGTACATTCTGGAAACCGCAATTTTCATCTGAAATCAAACGAGGTTGGAATTTACTTTTATTATATGTCTCTCTTCTATATGAACCTAAATGCTATCAAAAAAATAGAAAATTGAATGGTTTACAGGGGTCAAAACAAAAAAGCAAGATTTTTTGCCATTTTTTACAACTTTATTTGCAAAAAAAAAATTACTTTAAATGGTGACAATATTCCGATTTTAGGTTCATATAGAGCGCAATACTATGAAGAAAGTAACTGCCAATTTTCAAAAAGATTGGTTAAAAACTTTTCAAACTAGCGTGTACGCAAGTTCAAAAAAAGTCGTTTTCAGAAAAACGCGTTTGAAAAAATAGTACCAAGAAAAACAAGCAATATGGGGTTGCTAATATCTCCGGTGTTTTTCAAGGAAATTCAAAAATTTTTAAGAAAATTTTACAGTACATACTTCAATATATGTCTAAAATATTCTCAAAGTTTCAATAAATTATATTCATTTTTTATACTATAAAAAAATTCATGAAAATCATTGAGAAAACGCTGTCCCAACCCTATTTCGCCCCTTAATGGCTTATGACAATGGAACGAGTCGGAATTTTCATTTAAAGTTTTGGGAACATATTTTTCAATAGTTTCACTAACAATTTATGAAATTAAAAAAAAATCGATTTTTTTAACCGTCTTACCCTATTTCCCCCCTTAAGGTAGTAGTCTGGTAATCTAAGCCGATTTTCATGTCTTTTTTGGAGGGCGTTTTTTTGTAGGAAAATAAAAATGAATCGTTTTGGATATTTAGGATGTTTTTATTTACATATTAAAGATACAAAAAAAAATTTGTTTTTTTTTGTATCCCACCCACGCGCTTTTTTTCGAGGTGCCAACTTCGATCAATAATAATAATAATAATAAACTATTGAATTTTGTCAAAAAATTTTTTTTTTTAACTTCAATATGTAAATAAAAACATCCTAAATATCCAAAACGATTCATTTTTATTTTCCTACAAAAAAACGCCCTCCAAAAAACTACCTCAAAAAAAGAGTCATTTGAATATATCATTGAGTATTTAAAGAAAAATCTCTCACATAATCGGTATTGGTATTAAATTGGTATAACAAATTTTTTCATTTTACTATTATTTTTCTGAATTATTCGAGTCACGCGATTTTTTTTTCGAGGTGCCAACTCCGATCAATAATAATAATAATATCGAACTAGTAAATTTTTTCAAAAATTTTTTTTTTTTGTATCTTTAATATGTAAATAAAAACATCCTAAACATCCAAAACGATTCATTTTTATTTTCCTACAAAAAAACGCCCTCCAAAAAAGACATGAAAATCGGCTTAAGTTACCAGACTACTGCCTCAACAGCCGTTCACGCACTCTTTGATTCGAAGCTCGAGCGTCGTGAAATTCAAGTAATTCTACAAATATTATTTCGTAAACCCGAACGATGCAAGCGAGGGAAAACGTATCGTTTCAATTCGCCTTGATAATGTTGTTGAAAAAATAATAAAAAAAAAAAAAAAACGTGACTTTCCTTTATCTTCGCTTCATTCGGTCGGTAAGAAAAGCCCGGAGAAAGTGAACAGGAGTATTTCAATCCTCGTGGCGCAAGAGAGATATCGCGAGAAGTTGCGATAAGCGATAGCGCGCGCGCGCTATCGCTTCTTACGCCCAAGAGACGTACGCACATAGGGCAGGGACGCACAGGCGAAACGTCGAGAACAGATGAATCTTGTGCGTCGGTGTCCGCGCCCCCCCGCGACCGGGAAAATGCGAATCCGCGGGATGGGGATCGATACAGCCGCTGCCCCGTATCGCAAACGATGAGGAGCAGACCGATAGCAACAACCTCGCGCGCGCGTTCTCTCTTTCTAGTATAACAGTCTCTGATTCTCTCTCTCTCTCTCTCTCTTTCTCCTCCTCCGTCTCTTTTTGTCTCTTCTCGTGGTGCGTGTGTTGCTCGAAAAATAACTTCACCCCAGCGCCTCAACGCACATTGCACGAGTCAATGTTGGAAAGTTCGGATTTGTCGTGAAACACGCTCGTCCGATAAACGAGATTAAACGTGATTTGATTTTTTTTTTTTTCTTAATTTTCATCCCCTATTTTGGTGAATATTTACATTGGGGGACGAGCTCGCGGCTCTGTTACAGTGAGATAGTGATAAAGCAAAGAAAAAGGACTTTTATCGCACGACTGAGGCCCCTCGTTATCTCTGCCCGTTGTTGTTTATATCTGGAACAAACAATATATATATCTCTGGGTACGTATACACGCTGTGTATTAGCTGATCTCGGGATATATATCCGCAAAAGTAAAACGAGTAACCTGTTGCGGCGGCGCGCACCGTATCATTCCCCGCAGCTTCGTTGTATCAAGGATCGTCGAGGAAAACGAACCTTCTTCATGCACCGAAAACCTGTCTTCAATTCGTATCGCGTTACAAAGCACAACAAGCTTATCGATATTATTGTCGATCCAAATTACTAAAGTCCACGGATAAATCCTCGTTACAACGTTCAATCTTCGCGTTTTCCAATTATTCTCAATTCCCTCCGAACTGTAGACCGAAAGACGCGTCATCGCGGTATTGATTATCGCGAATTTAAGTATCTGCGGACACGACAAAAAAGCGTGAAGAAAAATAATGTTTTACGAATTATTTCGCGCGTGCTACTCATGATTTACTCGATGTGAAAGTAAATAGTTTTTTTTTTTTGAGAATTTGAAAAATTAGATTTCAGGCACTAGGATCGTTCAAATTTGTAGCTTTTATTTTTATTTCATTTTTTCACAGACATATTCCTTGTGATCATCCGGTGATAGTCTAAAAATTCTCGCGAACAGAAGGCTTCGAAATTATTTTATTTATTTTTTCCCTGGAACTTTGTTGGTGTCGAAATTTCTTAAAATTGCTGAGTTCTTTAATCCAGTTACAAAAACAAATTATCAGCTCGTCGACGATTGTACTTTTTTTTTTTTAACGAACAACAGAATTTTTGTATTTCTAGTGATATTCCGTTTAAAAAAAAAAGGAAAAAAGAATTTTTAAATTTTGGACGTGAATGAGGCGGTAGAAAAAAAAATTTCTTATAGCCTCGTTTAAACTCAGATGTCCCTCTTAATGAAGAAATGTCAACGCGGATGAGCAGCTCAATATTTACACTGTTGAATTTGTAAAAAATGGCTATTTAAAAAAAAAAATTTATTCCAACATGAGAATGAGAGTGTAGTAAAAAAAATATTCCCATACAAAAACCTCGCTGTAGAAACCCTTTCTCGTTGTTTGTTGTATTAATTTTCGTATCTGTAGGACAAAACGAAAACGATTAAAGATCAACCCTCGAGGCGTAAATCGAAATTGAAATAAAATCGGCATTATTAACACAGGATAAAACGAGAGAAAGAGAGAAGAGATAAGAGAGTACAAACGGTGTTTTATTGGAGGCGCTCGTCAAAGTGCCGGACAAATTGTCCGAGGTATTGGGGGATGTTTTGGAGCTAGCATGTGGAGTTGGCACCGGGTCAGCGGAAAGAGCTGGCTCGGGTGCGACGAGCAGTGCAGCAAGTAAAATCGGTATGGTGACGGGGGTCGCTATAATAAGAGGACGGTGGGCCCAGAGAACCTCGAGATCCCCGTTGTCATCCGTCACAACGACAGACAGTACCGACAGCACACCCTCGACCACCAGTTCCGAACAGGTATCATTAATACTTCAACGCGTTAGTTTCATGGCAAAATAAAATGCATGATTGTCCCTGGTAGCAGCAAATTGAAAAAAAAAAATTGTGATGATGTAGGAAGATAAAGAGTTAAAACTTGTTCATATGGAATGGAAATTGAATGAACGACAAAAGTATATATAATCCTAGATTTAATTATAATTTCGACCAAAAATTCGATATGTACTAATACCGCGTAAACTTTTCACATCCTCCGTACATGGAATGCTTATCAATTCGAGAAACAAACTTGATTCAAAATGTGCGTAAACGGTCAAGAAAGAAAATTGTATAAACGCACAAATTTATTGCATAAACGTACTATAAAATGTGTGTTTAGCCTTAAGGTAGTAGTCTGGTAACTTAAGGGAGGGGTAAGGGTTTCAGCGTAAAAAGAAACACTTTTTTTGCGATTTTTTTTCTCAAATATGAATTGAGTAATATTATTCGAACCTTTTGTACATTATTGAGCATACTTTTGACAATGTTGCGTAATTTTTTCATGCAGAAATATCGAAGCATAAGCCCGCAACAGAGCTTCCCCCGGAACGTCTTGGAAAAAAAACAATTTCCGGTGTTCACTATAACTCAGCCGGAAATTATCTGAAAATGAAAAACCATGAAAATTTAGTCAAATTATAATCAAATCTTCCCCCCAACGTTCTCTGATAATTTTTTTTTTCATTTAAACATTTTTGGCGGCCATCTAAAGTGTGAACTGTTAATTTTCCACGAAAAATTCCGCCATTTTGTGGGTGGAAAACACCCTTAATGTAAAAAAAAAAAAATGTAACTGAACGTTGGGGGGAGGTATTTTATATGTAGAAAATGTGTACAAAGTTTGAAATGAATCGGTCAAGTAGTTTTTAAATGGCAGTGAACACGGACTTTGAAAAAGTAGTTTTGAGAAAAACGCGTCTAAAGTTTATGAAGGAAAAAAGTGAAGAAAAAAATTTTTTTTTTCCAACTTACACAGAATCATCGATTCCAGCTCCTGACGCTCGTTTCTTCTTTTAAAATATTGTAGTGTATAGTATACACTTTATACTATATACACAATAGCAATGGAAAACTGTTTACCTGTTTGACAGCTGCACTGCTTGCCCGACCGCCCGCAGCTGTTAGAGGTATAGCGTTAAAGTCCAGGAGATTAGTAAGGCAATAACTTCAAGAATATTGCTTAGATCGGTTAAAAATTTTAAGGACATATTCTTGAAATGTTAAACAATAAGATAAGACAAAAAAAAAAAATTCGATTTTTCGAAAGTGAAAACCCTTACCCCGCCCTTAAGCCGATTTTCATGTCTTTTTTGGAGTGCGTTTTTTTGTAGGAAAATAAAAATGAATCGTTTTGGATATTTAGGATGTTTTTATTTACATATTAAAGATACAAAAAAAAAATTTTTTGAAAAAAATTTATAGTTTATTATTATTATTATTGTTGATCGAAGTTGGCACCTCGAAAAAAAAGCGCGTGGGTGGCCCCGGTGATTTTGGCTCTTGATGTTATCTGAAATCAAAAATTCTTGATAATTCTTAATCTATAGACATGTCATTCCGGTCGGAACTACTGAAGTTAAATTTCTTCTTATTTCACAACCCCTTCTTTGCTCAAATAAAAGGACTTTTTTTTCCAGAGTCCGCCCTTCTGTTATTTATCCATGAAATTTAACTTCAGTAGTTCCGACCGGAATGACATGTCTATAGATTAAGAATTATCAAAAATTTTTGATTTCAGATAACATCAAGAGCCAAAATCACCGGTGCCACCCACGCGCTTTTTTTTCGGGGTGCCAAACTTCGATCAATAATAATAATAATAATAAACTATTAAATTTTTTCGAAAATTTTTTTTTTTGTATCTTTAATATGTAAATAAAAACATCCTAAATATCCAAAACGATTCATTTTTATTTTCCTACAAAAAAACGCCCTCCAAAAAAGACATGAAAATCGGCTTATGTTACCAGACTACTGCCTTAAATTGGCCATCGGAAAGTATATGCTTAATTATTATTAACAAATATTTGTTGAATCAAGTAATATTTGATTCGGACGACTATGTAAGATAAAATTTGATAATAATGACATAACATTTTCATCGCCATATCCAACTCAAGATTCGTTAACATTAATTAAATCCTTTCACAATGATTGTTCAATGTAAACTACAACGCGCCGATGATTAATGAATGTTTTAGGAACTTAGCGCTCTGACAAGGGAACATCAAGCTGTTCAGGCCTCGTCGACAATGGGAGCGACGATGATGGGCGAATCAGCCGGTAAAGAAATTTAAAAATTCAATAACTCATGTATGCGCGAAGGAAAATAATAAAATTTCATTATCCGCTCGTTTCTCTTTCGGTCCCCTCAAAAGATGGCGACTATGCGTTAGGAACGATTCTTCATCATCCGAGAATGGCTCCTACAGGTGGAATGGTACCGTTCGCTTCGGGATGTCGTGTACTCTCGAGAAAACCATCGATCAGCTCGCAGAGCTCCCTCGAGGGCGGTGATACATCATCCGCGGGAACATCGTCCCAGCGTGGATCTTGCTCACCGAGGATCCGAGCTTTTAGACCCGATGGTCGCTATCAAGAGCACGAACCTCTACAGACAGCATCATCTTATCCGCCTTCGAGAAGCTCAAGGTTCTCGCGTTGCATCGTCATCTACGTAAACGATAGCTAAACATTTTTGTATTTTTTTTTTTTTATTGTCGCCTCAACAACTTTCGTGCCTAGACATTGGGAACTAAGATTTTCGACGTGATGATTAATGGGGGAAATAGGGTTAGGACAGCGTTTTCTCAATGATTTTCATGAATTTTTTTATAGGATAAAAATTGAATATAATTTATTGAAACTTTGAGAATATTTTATACATATATTTAAGTATATACTATAAAATTTTTGAAGAATTTCCTTGAAAAACACCGAAGATATTAGCGACCCCATATTGCAGGTCACAATCAGACTCAGCATTTTGCGTACATTCTGGAAGCCGCAATTTTCATCTGAAATCAAACGAGGTTGGAATTTACTTTTATTATATGTCTCTCATCTATATGAACCTAAATGCTATCAAAAAAATAGAAAATTAAATGTTTTACAGAGGTCAAAACAAAGAAGCATGATTTTTTGCCATTTTTTATAACTTTATTTGCAAAAAAAAATTATTTTAAATGATGATAATATTCCGATTTTAGGTTCACATAGAGCGCAATACTATGATGAAAGTGACTGCCAATTTTCAAAACGATTGGTTGAAAACTTTTCAAACTAGCGTGTACGCAAGTTCGAGAAAAGTCGTTTTCAGAAAAACGCGTTTGAAAAAATAGTACCAAGAAAAACAAAGTCAAGGCAGTCATAAATTTTCCTCGGTGTTTATCAAGGAAATTCTTCAAAAATTTTATAGTATATACTTAAATATATGTATAAAATATTCTCAAAGTTTCAATAAATTACATTAATTTTTTATACTAGAAAAAAATTCATGAAAATCATTGTGAAAACGCTGTCCTAACCTTATTTCCCCCATGAATGGCTTATAACAATAGAACGAGTCGGAATTTTCATTTAAAATTTTGGGAACATATTTTTCAATAATTTTACTAACATTTTATGAAATTAAAAAAAATTGATTTTTTTAACCGTCTAACCCTATTTTCCCCCTTAATTTGATAAAACGAAGTTATCGAGATGCCATGAGAAATGACTACAAAAGTCACCTGTAATAATTGAAATTACGCCATAAGTTATATTTTTTCATACTTAATTTCTTTGTACGTATATTAATTTGTTATTTTTTTATTTACCAACATAAAAGATCTCCATCGCCAGCTCGTGCAGCCTCGTTAGACGCTCGATGCGCGAGTCCCGCGAGTTTTACCGGAAGTGGGGGTATAGCGTCCGCCTCTCAAAGCTCGATCTCTTCGTTGACGACCGCCAGTTTATCCTGCGGTTCTTTCTCACTGGGCGCGGCCAGATCGGGTGCTCGTTGTTTGTCGCCTCTTCTAATACCTCCACCAACGAGCTCCGTCACGAGGTTTGTAACTAATTGGTACATTAAGGTAGTAATCTGGTAACTTAAGCCGATTTTCATCTCTTTTTTGGAGGGCGTTTTTTTGTAGGAAAATAAAAATGAATCGTTTTGGATATTTAGGATGTTTTTATTTACATATTACAGATACAAAAAAAAAATTTTTTGAAAAAATTTAATAGTTTATTATTATTATTATTATTGATCGAAGTTGGCACTTCGAAGTTGGCAGCCCGGGTCCTAACTTTTTTTCTACCGAACCGATTGCTTTCAAATTTTAACAGGCTACTCTGCACACTTATAGTTCTCGTCGGACCCACCGAGAAATTTTTTCACCCCTAACTTTTTATTTTACAACCCCTTCTTTGCTATAATAAAAGGACTTTAGCAAAGAAGGGGTTGTAAAATAAAAAATTAGGGGTGTAAAAAATTCTCAGTGGTTGCGACGAGAACTATAAGTGTGTAGAGTAGCCTGTTAAAATTTCAAAGCAATCGGTACGGTGGAAAAAAAGTTAGGACCCGGGCTGCCAACTTCGAGGTGCCAACTTCGATCAATAATAATAATAATAATAATAAACTATTAAATTTTAGCAAAAAATTTTCTTGTTGTATCTGTAATATGTAAATAAAAACATCCTAAATATCCAAAACGATTCATTTTTATTTTCCTACAAAAAAACGCCCTCCAAAAAAGACATGAAAATCGGCTTAAGTTACCAGACTGCTACCTTAAGCACTGTACGCCTGTATGTCGATGGAAATAATAAAAATTATTATTTCGATCAATTGATTTATTAAATTATTTACTTATTTATTGCAGCGAAGGAGCGGGTCCCGCACCTCCGGCATCGCCTCTCGGCTCTCTCCAACCCGATTTGTATCAACGTCGTGACGGACCATTATTCCTGAGCGCTGGTAACACCGCTCCTGGCAAGAGCATGGGTCGTCTGCATCTTCGTCTAAAATACGATTTCGACAGATCCGATCTTCGTGTTCATCTGATCGAAGCTCACGACTTAGCCGGAAGTGATCAGGGTGGTTTCAATGATCCCTATGTCAAGCTCACTCTCAGCCCGGAAGTCGATACGAGAAAGAGACAAACGTCTATTCATCGAAACAATCCAAATCCATTTTTCGATCAGCACTTTAAGTTTCCAGTTAGCCACGAGCAACTGCAGGAAAAAACGCTACTCCTTCAGGCAATTTACAATTCTATTCGTACCGTTCGATCCTCGCATTGTATTAATAATTAAGAAAGAGAGACGGAGAAAAGGGCTAATAAATCATGTTATTACGTGTTTTTTTTTTTTTATGTCAGGTATTCGATTATGACCGTTTCTCGAGAAACGACGTTGTCGGTTCTGTCAGAGTCGCGATGGAACAACTCGAGCTCGTTTCGTCGACATCATCGATCGAAGTCTGGGGCGAAATTGCACGAGAGAAGAAACCACCCGAGGACATTCAACAAATTCTTCTCTCGCTATCCTATTTACCGAGTGCCGAGAGACTCACGGTTCTCATTCTCAAAGCGAGAAATTTATTTCCATCTCAGGTATTTTAATATAATTAAAAAAAAATGTGTCAAACAAATATAATATATAAAAAGGAAAAAATTAAGCACCTCTTAAGGGAAGGGTAAGGGTTTAAGCGTAAAAAAAAACACTTTTTTTGCGATTTTTTTTCTCAAATATGGATTGAGCAATTTTATTCGAACCTTTTGTACATTATTGAGCATACTTTTGACAATGTTGTGTAATTTTTTCATGCAGAAATTTTGAAGCATAAGCCCGTAACAGAGCTTCCCCCGGAACGTCTTGGAAAAAAAACAATTTGCGGTGTTCACTATAACTCGGCCGGAAATAATCTGAAAATGAAAAACCATGAAAATTTAGTCAAATTATAATCAAATCTTCCCCCCAACGTTCTCTGATAATTTTTTTTTTTCATTTACAAATTTTTGGCGGCCATCTAAAGTGTGAACTGTTATTTTCCACGAAAAATTCCGCCATTTTGTGGGTGGGAACCACCCTTAATGTAAAAAAAAAAAATTTTACTAAACGTTGGGGGGAGGTATTTTATATGTAGAAAATGTGTACAGAGTTTGAAATGAATCGGTCGAGTAGTTTTTAAATGGCAGTGAACACGGACTTTGAAAAAGTAGTTTTGAGAAAAACGCGTCTAAAGTGCACTGCTAGCCCGACCGCCCGCAGCTGTTAGAGGTATAGCGTTAAAGGCCAGGAGATTAATAAGACAATAACTTCAAGAATATTGCTTAGACCGGTTTAAAATTTTAAGGACATATTCTTGAAATGTTAAACAATAAGATAAGACGAAAAAAAAAAATTCGATTTTTCGAAAGTAAAAACCCTTACCCCGCCCTTAACACAGCTTTTAGACGTCGTACTCTAAAACTTGTCGGAAAAACAACGCCTAAGATGACTTATGGAGAACATTAAGATTACGTGAGGTACTTCTTTGTTTTGTTTATCGTGTGAGTACTGTATATTCGACAGCCGGACAAGAAGATACTGGATCCTTTCGTCAAGGTGAGCCTGCTCACGGGTGACAAGAGAGTCAAGAAGAAAAAAACAGCTGTGAGAAAAGCTACGAGATGTCCAGTCTGGAACGAGGCAATGTCGTTTAACGTGGCGGCCGGATCTCTCGCTTCTTCCGCGATTGAGGTTGTTAAAATCGTCAAGAAAATTTTTTGTTCTTTACCCCCACGTAAAAAACATGCGTTACTAATATATTTTTAAAATACATTCCGCAGCAAATAGTTCAATCGTTTCGCGACATTTGTTTTCCGTGATGTTATTTGTCAAAGAATGGTATAATAATTTTTTTTTTAAATCGTCGTTTTCGTATCAGGTGTGCGTATTGGATTCGAGCAGTGAGTTAATCGGTGGAAATGCGATAGTGGGTTCCTGTATCATTGGACCAGCTTTGGGAAGCGCCGCACCCTTGGATTCCGAAACAGAGGCCGGTGTGGTGAATCCAAGCCGAGAACACTGGTTACACATGACACACTCGCCGAGAAAGGCAATCGCAATGTGGCACACTCTTCATTAACTCGAACGATACCGGTTTATTAATCTCCGAGGGAGAATCAAGAGGGTGAGATTTCGACGTATGCTGGATAATCTCGTTTTTCTACCGTCCTAGCATAGAACTTCGTTTTTTTTTTCAAGAATAACGACATACAGAGCCATTATCGAATAATATTGCTCGATATAATAATCCTCAGAGACGCGAGACAGAAAATAATCAAGGAACTCAAAATGAGATCGAGTCGACAAAGCCTAAAATCCTAGTTTAATTCATACGCGTCGTCCGTACGCAAGATTATTTATTTTTTCAATATCGTATAGAAAATACGAATCCATCGATAAAACAAAAAGGAATATTACAATATCGAAACGCAGCGCGTTTTAATATTTATCACGTCTCGCGGCGACGCCGTTTTCTTTTGTCTTCGTTAAGATAATAAATTGAAAGTGAGGGAGAAATGTAGGTATTCGCGCGTCTAGTTATAAATATACAATGTACCTACATGTAGCATACAGTCAAACACACCCACGCATGTGTCTACTATTTTTCAATCAAGTCACTGATCCCGTCGATAAATTCAAGTCTGATTTTTCGCACAAATGTGCAAGGGGTAGCGTCTCAAAAAAAAAAAGAACAATATATAATAAACAAAGATATATCGCGACCAACGGGGTGTCGTACCGCAATAACATATCAAAACGATATAAAGAAAATTTTACAGATATAACGATCCAAAGGGCGGAGCCCACGAATATGTTGCAAGGTATAAAAATTATTGGTGGGTCAAAATATAACATTGTCGTATCAATCAATTTTATCTCGAGCCATTCGAGATTCGATGTTACGTAATTAAAGATATATATATATATATATATATATATATATATATATATATATATATATATGTATATTAGGGCGATTTTTTTTTATCGACTATTTTTTTTTCTCAGTCCCCACCTGAAATTTTGTTGGATATGTCGAAAAAGAAATTCCCTGAAAGTTACAGCCCTTAATATTAATTCTAAGTACCTTTCCTTAGCGTGAAAAGATTTTCCATCTAAAATACACTTAAATCGAATTTTTTTTTTTTGCAAAATTCTATAACTCAACCGCATTTTATGCTATCATATTGTTCTTGGTTTCGATTTACTCAGAATAAAACAATCTAGAAAAGTGCCTATTGCGGCGAAAGTGTAAATTGTACTGGTGAGTTGGTACAGGTCACTGAAGTTGATTTTTACCCAAAATTCTCGTTTTTTCGCTGTTATCTCTGAAACAATTAACTTTACGAAAAAAATGTAAACGAAAAATTTGTTGGAAATTTAATTTCCTATAAAAAAGGTCCCATCGACCCAATTGCTTAGATTAATATTTCTTGAGATATTGAACTTTTTTTATTTTGTATTTTTTTTATCATTTAATATTCCATATTTTATAAATTTTATACTACTCATAAGTTAAAGTTCAATATCTCAAGAAATATCAATCTAAGCAATTGGGTCGATAGGACCTTTTTTGTAGGAAATTAAATTTCCAACAAATTTTTCATTTAAATTTTTTTCGTAAAGTTAATTGTTTCGGAGATAACAGCAAAAAAACGAGAATTTTGGGTAAAAATCAACTTCAGTGACCCGTACCAACTCACCAGTACAATTTACACTTTCGCCGCAAAGGCACTTTTTTAGATTGTCTTATTCTGAGTAAATCGAAACCAAGAACAATATGATAGCATAAAATGCGGCTGAGTTATAGAAATTTGAAAAAAAAAATTCGATTTACGTGTATTTTAGATGGAAAATCTTCTGACGCTTTGGGAAAGTACTTAGAATTAATATTAAGGCTGTAACTTTCAGAGAATTTCTTGTTCGACATATCCAACAAAATTTCGAGTGGGGACTGAAAGAAAAAATAGTCGAAAAAAAAATCGGCCTAATATATATATATATATATACATATTATATAATATTATATATGAAGGCCAAGATATCACAAAAACTCGGTCAAATCGTTGTTAATCAAATATTTATCAACTCGTACGTATACAGAGAAAAATAAAATAAATATATATACTATATATAAATAAATATATATAATACTATACAAGTGAATATTGCCGAAATTGTCGGCGCAGAAAGAATGTCTAAAAGCGATGAAAGAAAAAAATGTATAACGCTCTCAGTCTACAGCCGGAGAGCTGTTCAAAATTGTACGCTTATCCTTTGCGCTTTATTACACTCTATCGTACCTTATTACCGTCTGTGTTTCTATATTAATTCTACAGATACTTGTATAACATCAATACCGCAATATATTTCAAATATATCGTGAAAGAGAAACGTACTCGAATTTGTAAGAAAATTGTTTACACGTACTTGTAAAGTATACAATATGTAACGCGAAATCCACACAAGTACGGAGAAAAGAAAATTAAAACAAAGTAAACGTGTAAGCTGTTAGATGTCATGTTCAGCCATTATTTTCGTGTCATGTACTATTCTACATAAAATACAAAATTTATCAACACTCTCGTTCGAATGTCGTTGATCGCTGATCATACAAGAGAAAGAGAGAGGCAGGGATAATAATAAAAAATCTCATGGATCTACGAAAAGGCACTGGTTATTATTCAGACAGACTCGCATTCCTGCGAATACTATCAGAGTACATATTTACATACATGCTGTCGTAAATAAAAAATAACACGGTATCGAAATATATCCAAGGAAATACAAATTATATCAAATTTCTTCTCCTTGTGTTTTGGCACGATTTCATTGCGATTGGTTGTCGATCTCGCTCTTATAGTTCAATTGTGTTCGTACTTTTGACGAATGAAACCATTCTTCATCGGTAATAATGGTAGGCCAGTCAGTGGGGAGGTTTAAACTGGAAGAGAAGCAGTAGATACAGCAAAATATGAATTTACAAAATTAAAGGATGACGCGTATCCGCTGCGATGATACAAACTGAGATTTAACATTGCGAATCCCCTGTTATATAAAACATTCCGAAACTTTTGTAATTTTGTCCAACTTTTTAATTTTTTTTTTTTCTTACTTTTACTGTGACACATAGCGACAACACGATAAGTGGATATTTTGAATAATTGTCTCAAACGTAGCTCACCCGTCGTCGCTCTGCGCGGTTAAAAAAGCGAGCTCACGTTTTTCGTGACATTATCCGTTTCCGCGATATCGACAAAATCCTTGACTCCAGCTTGACGAACGGACAAACCGATGCTCACGCCGTTCTCGTGCCACGTAGCCTTGAGTCTGACGCAGCATTCTTTTCCTTGAAAATGCGAAAAATTCTATCGTATCAATTGGTCGGGGGGAGTGGGAGCGAAAAAATTAGACTAATCGGTAATTTTATACGTACCAAGTTGACCACGCTCGTGAGCAGCAGCAAGTTGATTAACGACTCGTCTCTCAACTTCATACTTAACGGAACGTGCGCCATAATGAGCGTCGTAACCATCCGCCAAAGCCGAAAGTACTTCTCTGTCCCATTTCAGTTCTATCGTATGTCGCTCACGTGCCCGAGTCGCCCAGGCTTCCAATTCTCGGGCAACGAGCTTTAGCAGCTCGTCCCGGGAGAATGGAAGAAAGTAGACAATCTCATTTATACGACCGAGAAACTCGTCCCGCCGAAAGTGATTTTTCAATATCGGGCGAACCTATGCTCGTACAATTATTAGATAAATAGGACCGAGGAGACAAAGGAAGAGAGAGAGAGAGGTAAAAGTAATCGTCAACGTACTACGTGATCCTTAAAATTCCTCGATATAATTATCCGCTCGGGTGCTTCCTCGTAATTATTTGTATTCTTGTCCAATCGCTGAATCAACAATCGTTCAGCTTCGGCTCTGAGCTCGATTGCATATTGTGCTATTTCCTCGCTCGCGAGATTCGACGTCATGATAAATATAGCATTTTTACAATCAATAGTTTTACCCTTACCATCGGTAAGTCGTCCCTCGTCGAACAGTTGCAAAAGAACCGTGAGAACGTCCGGATGAGCTTTGTCGACTTCGTCAAAGAGAACCACAGCGCATGGTGATTTTTTCAAAAGTTTCGTCAACTGTCCACCCTCGTCGTGACCCACGTAACTGAAATAATTAACATAACCAAGAGAGATGTCGGATGAACTATGATCGACCAGAAAAAATTTAATGGTGGAAATATCGTTGAACGTCGTTTACCCAGGTGGAGCTCCAATTAATTTTGCGACTTCGTGCTTCTCCTGATACTCGGACATATCCAGACGTATGAAAGCATCGGGTTTGTTCTTGTGAATGTATGCAGCAAGCTGTTTTGCCAATTCGGTCTTACCGATACCGGATGAGCCGAGAAAGAGAAAAACGAGAGGATGCTCCTCGTCTATCCAACCGTTCTCTTTTCTTCTTATTGCTGTCGTTTTTTATCACAAAATCGACAATATTAATTGCGATTCCATAAAAGAACAGACGAGCTTTTATATTATTAGAAGATAAATAAAGGTTTACTTGAAGCAACAACCGAGATTGGACCCTCTTGACCAACGATATGCCGCTTCAACCGTTGTTCCAGGGGAAATCTTCGCCGTTCTTCCGCTTCCTCAAAAAAATAATATTTTTCTAATAAAATTCAACATTTCCCACTTCAAGATTGAACCCGGAGAGTAATTACTACTTACGCACTCTAATTACTAAATAATGTTTATTGATTCTCAATTTTGCTTCATCGCTAGTAATTTCAACGTAATTACTAATAGCTACGATGAATAATTTTTAGTTCATAAGACAGGGAAAGGCTAAACTTCCGTACGATTATTAATAAAAAAAAATAAAAATTAGTATCTTACCTTTTCTCTCATAATCTCGTCGTACTTGAGAGCATGTTGTAGAAGCATTTTTTTTATCTCCCCGTCTCTGGCATAGTCGACCGCGCGATGGCCCGTTTCGTTCTCGATCGTCGGATTTGCTCCACCACCAAGGAGAGCTCGTACGCATTCTTTCGAATCGGCCAACACCGCATAGTGAAGAGCGGTAAAACCTTTGAAGGTCGCTCTGTTGTTCAAAACGTCCGAGAATTCCTCCTCTCGTTTTACCAGGACTGTTGAGATAATTTGTCAAAGGACATTCAAGCTTCGGCCCTAGGGCATTTTGTAGCAGTCGTTTTTTTCAGTATCATAATCACCGTCCAAAGAATGCAGACCCCTCTCCACTGCCGTTTTGTAGACGTTAACAAACTCGTCCCCGGCATTCGGATCCGCTCCTATCTCAATCAAAAACTTCACGACCTCTGTTCTTCCATTGATAGCGGCAGTTTGCAGAGCAGTCCAGCCAAGAGAATGTCTCGTGTTAACGCCCATGCCATCGGAGAGTGCCTGCGAATGAGAAACATCGTTATACACTTTCTGGCAAACTTCCGGACGTTAATAAATCTCATTTGGCTAGAGGATTACAATCTTGAGATCGGGAATAATGCCATACTGAGCCGCTCTGAAGAATTTCTTTTCTGAAAGATCAAGAAAAACAAATGGTTGCTTAACGTCTTAGTCTTTAATGACGCGCCGTATATAAGGTATGAGGCTAAGGTAAGGAGGTATATTGCATACCTTTATTGCTGTTGGGAGCTTCGCAGAGAGCTCCGACGAGTCCTACGGTACTAACTAAGAAAAATGTTCCCAATTTGCTGCGATTTTTTTCGTTCGGTGGCTGATGTTTGGCATATTGATAATCGTAGTTTCTATCACGAGGATGATGATAATAATACTCATTTCTTCTCATAGTTATGACAGTCTCCATGAACTTATTGTACAACAACGGTTTGCACGGTTTCGTACAATAATGTTGGTCTTTTGAAACACGAGCGTAACCTCCTACTTTTTGAACAATACTTTTCTCATCGACCTCCGGAGTCGGCTTATCGGAATAAAAATTTGTATCGAGCAAATTTCCTGCGACTCCGTGCCGCTGTGTCAAGAATCTAAATGTTTGCCTGTAAAACTGTGACATTTTGAAATTGACCAAAAAACAACGAGCGTTCGGTGATGACATTCTCGATTCTCGTTCTCCAACCACCCGTTACTATTCGAACATTATCCGTTTTGCGCAAGATATAATGGAAATAAGGAGGATTGATTTTCCACGCTGTGCGGCGAACGATTGTTGTCATGGCACCGAACTGATGCCGGTTTTGGAGCAAATAGTACGTGCGTAATAATATTTACATACTAGATGATTCGCGTTATCGCCGGAGCAAACTCGAATAGACGCTACTTCCGGTATTGGTAATTGCTTGAAGGCGTTAATATCCGGTTTTTTAACTTCTCCAGTACAAAACGTGTACAATTTTTGGTAAATATGGAGCAAAGGGGACCCACTTCCGATTGACTTGCCTTTAATATATGTTGTGTAGGGACCCTTCCTGAACAACTTTATCCTCTGACACAATTGGGGGTCGTTATTTATTAAAAAGTTATTAACAAATAAAGTTAATAATTCATATAGCTATTTTCTTTATACCAGCCAATTCTAATCATCTTGTCCTTTACATTTGTTATTACGAATACACCCCTGAGTAGCATACAAAAAGTTTTATCCGTCGCTCATTGTTTGTTAAAAAGTTATTAACAAAAAAAGTTTCATAAATCGAACATGAACTACTTGTTGTATGGTGAACAGCACACGCATGAAAGGGGGGCGGGAGGGGGGGCTGCGCTACCCTGCAATCCTCCACTCACCAGCCCAATGACAAACCAAAAACAACCCAAAAACAACCCAAAAACAGCCCAAAAACAACGCAAACAAACAATTATTTGTTTGGTTATTTTAGGTTGTTTAGTTGGGTTGTTTGTTTGGATGATTTCGGTTGTTTTTGGTTTGTTTAGGTTATTTGGGTTTTTTGTTTGTTTTGGATTTGTTTGTTTATTGGGTTTGGGTTTATTGGTTTGGGTTTGTTTTGGATTTGTTTGTTTATTCGGTTTGGGTTTTTGGTTTGGGTTTGTTTTGGATTTGTTTGTTGGGTTCGTTCGTTTGGGTTTTGTGTTTGTTTGTTTGTTGGGTTTGTCTGTTTGTTTCTTTAGCTTACTGGGGTTGTTTTGGGTTGTTTTTGGTTTGGGTTTGTTTTGAATTTGTTTGTTTGGTTTGTTCGTTTGAGTTTTGGGTTTGTTTGTTTGTTGGGTTTATTTGTTTATTTGTTGGGTTTGTCTGTTTGTTTCTTTAGGTTACTGGGGTTGCTTTGGGTTGTTTTTGGTATGTCTATGGGCTGATATGCGGCGGGGGCAGCTTCTCCGGCCATACATGTATTGGCCGCCATGCAAGTATTTCATATTCTATTTATGAATTTTCTTTTGTTAATAACTTTTTAACAAACAATGAGGACGGGTAAAACTTTTGCTATGTTACTCAGGGGGGTAGTCTTAACAACACATGTGGAGGACAAGATGATTGGGACTGGCTGCTATAAAGAAAATAGTTATATGAATTATTAACTTTATTTGTTAATAACTTTGTAATAAATAACGACCCCCAATTGTGTCAGAGGAAAAAGTTGTTCAGAAAGGGTCCCTAGACAGCATATATTAAAGGCAAGTCAATCGGAAGTGGGTCCCCTTTGCTCCATATTTACCCAATTTTAATTAGGTTTTCGGGAATATATGTGGATACAATGCTTTAAAAGGAACAAACGTATTCAATTCCCATTGAACGTTATTCCGAGATACAATATCAGTATAATATCATTCCATTATGGCGATGGGTGACGATGCAAGTTTATAGTTTTAGACGGCAAAAATGGGTTGAGGGGGGAAATAGGGTTAGGACAGCGTTTTCCCAATGATTTTCATGAATTTTTTTATAGTATAAAAAATGAATATAATTTATTGAAACTCTGAGAATATTTTATACATATATTTAAGTATATACTATGAAATTTTTGAAGAATTTCCGTGAAAAACACCGAAAATATTAGCGACCCCATATTGCAGGTCATAATCAGACTCAGCATTTTGCGTACATTCTGGAAGCCGCAATTTTCATCTGAAATCAATCGAGGTTAGAATTTACTTTTATTATATGTCTCCCTTCTATATGAACTTAAATGCTATAAAAAAAATAGTAAAATGAATTTTTTACAGTGGTCAAAACAAAAAAGCATGATTTTTTGCCATTTTTCACAACTCCATTTGCAAAAAAAAAATTATTTTAAATAATGATAATATTCCAATTTTAGGTTTATATAGAGCGCAATACTATGAAGAAAGTAACTGCCAATTTTCAAAACGATTGATTGAAAACTTTTCAAACTGGCGTGTACGCAAGTTAAAAAAAAAGTCGTTTTCAGAAAAACCCGTTTGAAACACGTGGCGCGCTCGGGGTCTGAAGGAGAGCTACTCACTTTAATGGCTTATAACAATAGAACGAGTCGGAATTTTCATTTAAAATTTTGGGAACATATTTTTCAATAATTTTACTAACAATTTATGAAATAAAAAAAAATCGATTCTCTGAACCGTCTAACACTATTTCCCCCCTTAAACGCGTGTTGGATAATTTGGAGGAGACAAGAATTTTCTAGAACGTTCGAGCGTGCTCGTGGCGACCAATCGAACGAACAAAAACTCACGAAGGAGCTCGTTGATTGGTCGGCAATTGAGAATCTCGAATCTCATAGGCGGTAACTACGCAAGTTCTGCTGCTCAGTGTGCATGCTCGCTGCGTGTCGTAGCGGCTTATATGTCCAGTGAATTGCGATATATATCCCGATAGTCCAATCGCGATTACATCGTTACAAGTAACGTGTCGGTCCTACTATTTCGTTTATATCGTGAGTATTCGATAAAGCACGAATTTACTTTGTAGAATCACAGTTAATTGTCTTCGAAACGACGTCTCGAAAGATCCTTCGAGAAAAATTGGCCTCATTAGGTACTAAAACGGAGGCCGTCTATCAACTGTTTTAACACAACAGCAAATTAGGTAGTAGCAGGGAAAATAATAAATTGATAAATAAACAAACTGAGAATATAAGTGTAGTGTTTCGTTGGGTAGAAAAAATATTTTCAGGCAGTGTGTTTGAGTGTGTTTAAAGCGGAGCATTATTCAACGGTAGCACGGGCGTAGAGAGATCAATCAGTCATGGCTGCTATGTCCGTGATTGGAATCGACTTTGGTAACGAGAGCTGTTATGTCGCTGTAGCGAGAGCCGGCGGTATAGAAACTATAGCCAACGATTACAGCCTACGCGGAACACCGTGAGTTTCATTTACTTGTCTCTATGCGTTAATAAATATTAATATGCATGCGTGTCGGATATAACGGAGAGGCGACCGGCCATTAAACATGCCGCGTGCGTGTGTCCTCCCTGCATTATAAGGAAATGTGTATAATCTTTGTTTCTTCAACTTTATATTTGATAAAAAATGTTCAATTAGCAATATTAACATTGATCTATTGAAAATAATTCTAAGCTCTCCTCACTGCTCGTTGCATTCGTCGTCGACGCGGGAAATTCATGGTCAAGCACGAGATGCCTGCGCTACCAATAACGGAACTACTAAAAAATTGATTTTTCATACTGACTATCGTTTTTTCGTTTTAAGATCATGCGTCGCCTTCTGCGGCAAGAATCGCATTCTCGGAGTAGCCGCCAAGAATCAGATGGTAACGAACATGAAAAATACTATTTATGGCTTCAAACGTCTATTGGGAAGAAAGTACAACGATTCCCAAGCTCAGAGGGAACTACGCTCGCTATCTTACAAAACTAGCCAACAGACGGACGGAACAATCGGAATTCACGTGAGCCAATTTTTCAATACATGCCAGTTACATTTTTTTCATTGTAGGCAAAAAATTGACAAAAAATTGGGATAACGACGAAACTAGAAATAACAAGTCTGTTTTACAAAAATTCAGGTACAATATCTTAGCGAGGAGCACGTTTTTTCACCGGAGCAGATAACAGCTATGCTCCTGACGAAATTGAAAGAAATATCGGAAACGGCTCTACAAACGGTAGTGAACGATTGTGTGATATCGGTACCATCATACTTTACTCAGTACGAGCGTCAAGCTCTTTTGGACGCAGCTCGTATCGCCGGTCTCAACGTTCTTCGCCTACTCAACGAGACGACCGCTACAGCTCTCTGTTACGGTATTTACAAACAGGATTTACCGGCGGTCGAAGCTCCGACGAGAAACGTCGTTTTCGTCGATGCCGGTTATGCCAGTCTCCAAGTTAGCGTATGCGCCTTTCACAAGGGAAAACTCAAGGTCTGTAATTCTTTAATTTCACGAGAAACTCGCGTTATACGTGGAAAACATGATATCGCTTGATTAATAGCAAAAAGTCCAGCTTTATGGCGAAAAAAAATGTGGGCCCTTTTGCTACTTAAATAGCACTTTTCGGCGCTTACGACGTTTTTATAGTAGTCACGCGATATATATATAGGACGCATTCCATGCCAATGCAGATATCCGGAGCAATTTACCTGATTAAAGTATACTATTGAAAAAATCGCCCTAGTTTTTGACGGATATTAATTTTTATGAATTATCAAATAACTATGCAACTCAGAACTTCGAGAAAAAACTAACTCCAACTAAAAAAAATAATATCAATTAAACAACCACATTATTATTATTATTGTATATCTCATTGAAATACGTTTGATCGACAGATGTTGGCGAGTGCAGCCGATAGTAATCTCGGCGGTCGTGAGATTGACATAATTCTCGCGGATCACTTTTGCAAGGACTTCCAGGCGCGTTACAAGATTGACGCTCATACGAATCCCCGTGCCTATCTTCGATTGCTCGCCGAAGTTGAGAAATTGAAAAAACAGATGTCCGCCAACTCGACGAATCTGCCGCTTAACATTGAGTGCTTTATGGAGGAGAAGGACGTTCACGGTGACATGAAGCGCACCGATATGGAGCAAATGTGCGCTCATCTGTTCAAACGCGTCGAGACAACACTAAAGCAGTGTCTCGCGGATTCGAGTGAGTAACGGTATGCTATAACTTGCTCGGTCCTTTATTTTCAAATATCTAATTTCTTCTCGTTGTCTTTTCCGCCCGCACAGAATTGAAACCCGAAGAGATACATTCGGTGGAGCTAGCCGGAGGTTCGAGTCGTGTACCGTCGATTAAAAAATTGATCGAAGAGATATTTGGCAAACCTCCATCGACGACACTCAATCAGGATGAATCAGTCGCTCGTGGTTGCGCACTTCAATGCGCCATGCTCAGTCCGGCTGTTAGAGTTCGTGATTTTTCGGTCACCGATATTCAGCCCTATCCGATCAAGATTATGTGGGATCCTAGTCTGGGCGACAAGGGGTACGCGACAAAAAAAAAACACATACATACCGCATTGACATCTACAGGTGTATATTAATTCGATTTGATCGTTTCAGTGAAGTAGAGATATTCGAATATAACCACCCGGTCCCGTATTCGAAATATCTGACGCTTTATCAATCGAACCCGTTCAGCCTGACAGCGAATTACGTGACAGCTCCGACAACGTATCCTCAAACTCACATAGGTAATATTCGAATCGAATCTCTCAACGATATATCTAAAAAGGTTTTTTTACGGTATTAAGGGAGGGGTAAGGGTTTCACCGTAAAAAAAAAACATTTTTTTGCGATTTTTTTTCTCAAATATGGATTGAGCAATTTTATTCGAACCTTTTGTACATTATCGAGCATACTTTTGACAATGTTGTGTAATTTTTTCATGCAGATATATTGAAGCATAAGCCCGTAACAGAGCTTCCCCTAGAACGTCTTGGAAAAAAAACAATTTGCGGTATTCACTATAACTCGGCCGGGAATTATCTGAAAATGAAAAACCATGAAAATTTAGTCAAATTATAATCAAATCTTCCCCCCAACGTTCTCTGATAATTTTTTTTTTCATTTAAAAATTTTTGGCGGCCATCCAAAGTGTGAACTGTTATTTTCCACGAAAAATTCCGCCATTTTGTGGGTGGGAAACACCCTTAATGTAAAAGAAAAAAAATTTAACTAAACGTTGGGGGGAGGTATTTTATATGTAGAAAATGTGTACAAAGTTTGAAATGAATCGGTCAAGTAGTTTTTAAATGGCAGTGAACACGGACTTTGAAAAAGTAGTTTTGAGAAAAACGCGTCTAAAGTGCACTGCTAGCCCGACCGCCCGCAGCTGTTAGAGGTATAGCGTTAAAGGCCAGGAGATTAATAAGACAATAACTTCAAGAATATTGCTTAGATCGGTTTAAAATTTTAAGGACATATTCTTGAAATGTTAAACAATAAGATAGGACAAAAAAAAATTCGATTTTTCGAAAGTGAAAACCGTTACCCCGCCCTTAACCGATGCTCACTTGTCACAGGTGTTTTTCAAATAAACAACGTGAAACCAACGCCTGAGGGTGAACCGTCGAAGGTCAAGATCAAGGTACGCCTGAATCTGAATGGAATTCTAACAATCGCATCGGCAGCTATGGTCGAGAAGCGCGAGTTAACTCAGCAGGAGAAGGATGAGGACGAGAAGCAGCAACAGCTGGGACACAATATGGATACCGATGGACAACAGGAAAAAAGAGACAAAGCCGATCAGGAAGCTCAAGCGAACGAGCCACCAGCACCCGAGGTACACGCCCTTTTTCTTTGACGAATCTCATCGAAGCGATCTTTTTCCTCATATCCATTTGATCCAATCTAACCTCGGGAGCTTGTAAACCGCTTGAATCGAGCGTCGCGCAAATAATTATCGAACGGAAAATTCTCCCGTTACGTTTTTCAGAATTTTGAGGGTTGTGCTTAGTTTTTCTCTATATCTCTCTATATCGATCTTTATATAGTCATTCTTATGACGAATATTTAAAACAATTTCGTCGTGTAGAACAAAACGAACAGAAAAAAAACAAAAATGTTTTCCAGCCACATGACGATGTGAGTTTGTATTCATTTAGGTGATGGCTGATAAGAGGCGGCGGGACTCTGATGCCGATGATCCTGGAAAAAGTGGGAAGGGATCTGCCCCTTCGTATTCGTCAAGGATACTCTCTTGGTTCAGCTCGGTACGCGACACACTAATCACTACTTGGACCCATGCGCATACATCTGTCTCTCTCTGTCTCTAAAATATACAACGTATATATATTTCATCTCAATTAATCGGACACGTGATGCTCGATGACACCTGCTAAATTAATCGCTCGCTCGACCCTCGATTACACATTTTTACAACATCATTCACCATTTAAGAAACCGTTTCCGATCATAGTTGATCGATCGTGCAAGCATTATCCCTCCCACAGCCACTTGTCGCTTCTCGGTCACTATTTCGGTCATCACCAAATTTTATTTTTTACACCCCCCGCCCCCGCCGCCACAAGTTCCAAGGAGACAAGCTTTTTATCGTCATAGTTTGTTCTCGCTTTTTATACAGTTCACATCATTGTTGAGAACGCTAGTTGATAATATAGTTGCACGTATCTTTAGGATAAAACGAGTGATGAGATGTTTTTTTTTTTTTTTTTGGCAATGGCATGATTATGATTAAACGTAAAAACAAAATGGACGAGTGAACTTAATAACGCGAAGGGCTAGCCCATTCGCGACGACTCGTATTTTTCTTCTTACTTCCCGATCGTGGTTGCAATTCCGTTAGTAGACGTGCAAAATATTTCTCTGACTCTCTCGAGCGATCAGAAGAGAAAGACAGAGAGAGAGAGAGAGAGATCGGAGAACGAGGGTTCTGTCGCTTACGCCATCGTATTCTATTAATGCGTGTGGGTCCAAGATAAAATGAAAAAGATGTGTCACGCCGTGCTCTGTATCGTTTTTTTTTCTTTTCCTTTCGTTTTCTTTTCTTTCTTTTGTTCCGTTCGTCCAGCCAATAATAAGGTCACCGGAAGAACGAGCGATGTCGGACGAATGAACGCGTGTTTGTACCACTACCGCCGCTACTACTACCTAACTACCTACTACTATTTGTACATGGTTTTTGTACATTTTGATGGCATCGAGTGTTAGATCATCGTTCTCAAGGGTCGAACGATGTTGGGACGATTATAGGAGATTCGCAGAGAGATACCAGAGTATACGAATGGGTTCTCTCTCTCGTTTTTTTTTAACGTATAATATAACGCGCAACTCTTTCATTGTCCCAGTTCCCACTGATGTATAGACCCTAAATATTGTTTTACCAATGGCACTTTCCCGTTGTACATAACGCACAGAAGTATCACACGCATATAACGGGGTGGTTAACAATTTTTAATCTTGCATTCCTACAATTTTATTACGCACGCCAAAAAATATGACAAATGAAAAAAAAACTGAAAAAAGATCGCCGAGTTCAGAAAATATTTAGAGTTCGCTACCGAGCGAATGATACTTTTTGTTAACTCTATCATTTTTTTTTTTAGAAATCACACTGATACACCGATGTTATTTAATTATCAGAGTATTAAAAAAAGAACGTCCTGTGACAATAGAATTTGCGATAACTGATATTGAGAACATGTACATATTTTCTGATGCTAGAAGGTGTTTAAGGGGGGGGTAAGGTTAATTCGTACAAAAAAAGGCATGTATTTGTGATTTTTTTGTGACGACGCAGTTAAAATCTCTTTATTAAAACTAATGGTACAGTAAAATATGACATTCGAAGAATATTATATAAAATTTTCACGAAGAAATATTAAAAAATACGGCAATGGCAGCAATTATTCGGACGTGTCTAGGAAAAAAGTAGAATTGCGGTGTCCCTCATAACTTGGTGCTGGATCATCTGAAATGAAAAAATGAAAGTTCATTTGTTAGATAATAGTTTTCCCCAGGTAACGCTGAGAGGGTTTTTCGATATTTCAATTTTTCAACTTTTTTGAACATTTTGAAGGGAAAAACGCGATTTTTACGAAAAAAAAAAAATCGCGTTTTTCCCTTCAAAATGTTCCAAAAAATTGAAAAATTGAAATTTCGAAAAACCCTCCCAGCGTTACCTGGGGAAAACTATTATCTAACAAATGAACTTTCATTTTTTCAATTCAGATGATCCAGCACCAAGTTATGAGGGACACCGCAATTCTACTTTTTTCCGAGACACGTCCGAATAATTGCTGCCATTGCCGTATTTTTTAATATTTCTTCGTGAAAATTGTATATAATATTCTTCGAATGTCATATTTTACTGTACCATTAGTTTTAATAAAGAGATTTTAACTGCGTCGTCACAAAAAAATCACAAAAACATGCCTTTTTTTGTACGAATTAACCTTACCCCCCCTTAAGGAGAATTGTTTATCTTTCCATTTGGCACCTTTTTGGCGAGTGCCCTGACAAATGACAAATTAAAGAAGTAAAAAATAAGCCACCCTAGTGTATACAGAAACATCCTTCTCTTTGTAACCCCACCACGTTGTCGCTTTCCTTTTGCCGCGTGTGTGTGTTTGTGTGGGTGTGTAAGTCCAACAATTTTTATGTACATGTAAACCAAAGTACAATAAGTTTACCCAAAAAGTTGTTTCGTAATTACTCATTTTTGATATCATTCTCTTGTTTTGGTCAAATTTGAACAATTGAATATCTTTTTCCGCAGGGTGATGACAAGGGCGAGGATGGTAAAGGACGAAAAAAAGCATCCGTACATCACATCGAGCTGTCGATCGAGGCACGCGCCGGGGGACTTGCTCAGCGAGATCTCGATGCAGCGATCGAGAAAGAGGTATGTACGCCACGATTTGCCGATGACGAGTTACTCGGGGAGGGTCTTCTGACAAAAAAAAAATACATTTTTTCTCCCAAACAGTGCACAATGATTGCCGAGGATAAACGAGAGAAGGAACGTATCGATGCGCGAAACGCCCTCGAGGAATATGTTTACGATCTTCGCGGAAAGATCTCTGACGAGGATCAGTTGGCAACGTTCGTTGTAGAATCCGAGAGAGAAACGCTCAGTCGTATCCTCGACGATACGGAAAATTGGCTCTACGAGGAAGGAGAAGAATGCAATCGGCAAATTTACTACGATCGACTGACCAGCCTCAAGGTTAGTTATTCGATTATCGTAGATTTTCGAGTTTTCTCATGAGCTCGCAATTAATTGAAATGTTTGTTCCCGACAGTCTCAGGGTGAGCCTATAAAGGAGAAAAAGCTCGAGTTTGAGGGTAGAAATTCAGCATTGAACGAGCTCTCGGGTGCTTTGCAAATCGCGAAAAAGAGCTACGATCAGATAAAAGCATCGCTAGGCAAGGAGGACAAATACGCGCACATCACCGACGAGGAGCTCAAACAAGTCGGCAAAGCGATACAAGAGAAATGGACGTGGTCCGATGAGGCTCACGCTGTGTTCGCCAGCACACCTCGTACCCAATTACCGAGTATTACCGTAGCGCAGATTCGATCGGCAAAGCAGGTACGCACGAGTTTTTCCCCGGTTATGATTTTTTTTTTTCCCGAATAATCATATTCTTATGATCCAGGAAAAGCTAAACAAAAGTAGTTTTTTGGATGGCAGAAAACATGAAGTTTACGAAAAAAAAAAATGTTCTCACTAACGTCAATGGCACAAAAATATTTTATGCACGAGACTATGTTTATTTTTTTTTCTTCATCCAGACATTGAACTACGCCGTAATGCCTATTCTGAACAAGCCCAAGCCCAAGGTCGATCAGCCAGCCAAGACGGACGAGAGATCGAAGGAAAAAGCGAGCGAGGAACAAAAACCTCATCCACCAAACAGCCAAAGTGGCGAGCCTCACAATCAGCAGTCCGCGAGCCAGGATAACATGGACGTTGAGTAACGCTCTCGAGGGTGTGGAGGAGAGAGAGAGGGAGCTCGAGACGTAGTTGGGAATCGGCTGCTACTACGTAACGCAAAAACTTCTCCGCAAAACGCATTAATCTGCTGCTAATAAAAGCGAGAATTGACGAGTACTTAATTCACACGGATCATCATCCTCTCGTCACCGCCAATGGTAGAAAGAAAAAAAAAAGAGAGAAAAAATATTGCAGTGCATGCAACTGTTTTCCTCACGCATACCCCACAGAGTGCGCAGTGATGAAACTTATCACTGTGTATAAAATACCACCAACGCGTTACATTACTATTTTGTACTACTTACTACTGCTAGTCTTCTCTTCACCACTGCAATCTTACACACACAAACACGAGAAATTTTTCATTCTGACGAAATCGCCCACGTAACGGCAGCGAAGTTTTTCTTGTTTACTTTCGGCTTCCGATTTTGTTTTTTCTCTCTTTCTGTTTTTCCATCGAAAAAAAATACTAATCTCGAGTCGGGGAATAACGACGAACAAGCGCATATTAAATATACCTCCCGGAGAGAATAATGAAATTTCTAAAACCACGAATAACGAGCGAAAATGAAAATTTCGTCATTAGTGTATACGGCTAATATGACTCGGTTCATTGCTTACTTTGACGGTAGAAATACTATTGACGTTGAAAATACGTTGTCAGAGATTTCCCAACGTAAACAGCAGCGGCAGGCGGTGCCCTACATCTAACAAACTAAATTAAATAACGAAGAAACAAAGACGATGAATATGGAATAGGTAATATCGCTGGCGATTTTATGTATTTAACGGTACATCGATCATTCATTCCACGGTTCTCCGAGATACTTTTTTTTTTTCTTTTTTTCTACAAATACACAATGTTTTGTTTGAGCGGCGCTCGAAACGCGAGTGCATAGAGAAAAACTGCCATAATTTTCTTTTTCTTTTTTTACGACACCTGCTGTAATCACAGCGAAGGAAGTATAAATTGTTCTCATCGATGTTACAATTTTTTTCTTTATTAAACAATATATTCCAATAATTCGATCGATGTCACCGTTCTTTATGTACCAGTCGTAGTTTAATATCACATTGTGATTATTTATGCTGAATAAATGATTAAAATAATTTAAGCATTGCGAACCTGCTATGTGAAAAAGAAAAATCTGTACATCGGGAATGAATTTTTACATCGTCTCTCGCAGTCCCTTATCCCGTGTAGTCCCAGAATCCCAGAATCATTCTGGGGAACACAAGAGCGGACTTAGTCGGCCTTTGAGGGTGCTTTTGTCTGTGAACCAAAGTAGGCTCTGTAGATGAACGCACCAAGAGCACCGTGAAGCGCCACAATTGCTACAACAGCGGCGTAAACATTACTGGGCACCGCGCTTAGACCCAGCAGACCTGTTAGCAACGAACGAAGAAGAAAAATACAGGGTTACGAGAACTTTGAAGAAACTGGCCTATCCAACAAATCCATAGTTTTTAGGCAAATACCATCGAATATGATGACCTTACTGGTGAAAAACGATAGCAGCGGCAAAGCGATAATAACCATGCAATGGTAGAGTACCGTTTTGAATACTTGTAATTCCGGAAGTTCCTGGAATGGAAGGAATCACCAAAAAAGAAGAAAAAACCGTGAGGAAAATTTTTGGCACAAAATGAAGAGTTTCACGATCGTACTAACCTTTTGACTAGACATCTTGCATCTGATTTTAATCAAGTTTGATACTTAATTTTTCTCGTTGCGAATAATCACTTATTTTTCTTCGGGCGTTTTAATCGTCGATTCTGATAGTTCGAGATGTTAAATATTCCACAGCAACATCAGCAGTTTCGTGATACATTGCTCATCCTATCGCGCGTGTCACGAGGGTGTAAACCAGTGTAAACACTGCTGGTCCGTGAAAAAATTAATAAGATTATTCGGACGAGAACTATATTAGAAAAATTCGATGAAAGAACACGAGAGCTGACCACGGTCTTGTATACAGGCCTGGAAACTCCCACAATTTTCAGTGGTGGGAGGCCGCCCGTTAACGAAGCCGTTTTTAATTTCTGTAGCAGCCACTAAAGGCGTTGCGATCGGATAATGCCGATAGACATAACCTTAAAACCGCTCGATGGTTCGCGCGGTTGTCTGTCTCTGTCCCACAAACGGACACCGCCTTACACATATTATATGTAATTATAAGTTATTAATCCCGTGTCATCTTTAATGAATAAACTGAATAAATATGCTCTTAATTTGAATCGGGTTTTAAACATTCTAACTGTTAACCGAGCATGATAAATATAAACTATTTGTAAATATCTGTCATATGAATATATATTAGGCGAAATAGTTGTCTACCTCTTGATGGATCGATCTCCGTTATACTTTCTTTTAAATCCTATAAAATAAACAAAAGTTTTCATTTACAAAAATAGAAATACATCGAACCGTTTCATATATTTAATTTCATCCTTTTTGAGTTTTATATTTTTGTGGAAATTGCAGGTACTCAAATAAAGATAAAAGTTGAAGAATTTATTTTCATTCGTACTTACTTGATTTTGAAAACTGGAACACTTTTCAAAAACCTACAAAATAAAGTGTGAAAAAATGTAAATAGAGCTGATTTTTACTTACTTTAATCTACTATTTTTTGGCATGCTACAAAATATTGTCCATTTCGGAATATTGATAAAACTCAAATAAAGAAAAAAATTAAAGTATTTATTTTTATTCATACTTCCTCGATTTCGAAAACTGGAACACTTGCAAAAACTTAGCATAAAACTTATTCAGTAGTTAATTTCGACAATTTTTCTTAACAACAAATTTCTTTTTCAATTAAAAATTTTTCTGGTGCGCATATTGCCTCATTCTTAATCTTACATAATAAATTATGGCATACGATAAGAATTCAGATGCATGCTCTTTACAGGGATAAGTGAAGGTGTATGAAGTAAATACTTCATCTAGAGTTATATCGAAGACATCAATACGAGAGGAATATTTTGTAAATGATGCTTCGATACCGCGTGATTTCATTTGCAACCAGTTGCGACTCTGAAGATCCGAAGCTGGTTTTCAAACTCACAGCTTCTTGACACACTGGACAGGATTCATATTTTTGACGGAACTTCAGGGATATCTGAAATATCAATAGAAGAAATTAATGTATGTTTAAATTACTTTTCTTTCATCTCTTTTATATACTAACAATGCAATAGATACATTCCGTTAAGGAAACTTACCAAGGTGAGTACTGATTCCTTGAATTGACAATTTCATGACTCTGAAGGGCGGAACAGTGTTCGGAGAAATTCTTTCAGAATTCGAAACTTGTTTCGCATATCCATGCACTGGCACACAATTTTCCTTTTCTGCTGAGATGTCATCGAATCTTGTTCGCACAGCAAACTCTTTGTGTTGCATTGTTTTGTACGGGACCTTACATATTGAAAATACACGATACGAGTAACTATTTTCTTAAATTATGTTTAAAATCTTTTCATTAAACTCACCCGTGCAATTACTTGGCCATTTGCGTCGAGCTTGACCCATTCGCGAACTATGTCTTCATTGTTAAAATGTCACATACACGATTCGTGTGTGTAATTTTATAATGCCTGGAATAGATTGTTTCCACTTTTTCCACATATCAATGTTCTTCGGCTCACGGAATGGACAACATTTTTTGTGTATTTTGCTACCGGTTTTACAATGTGGTACCACACACCGATTCGTCATTCTTAATATAAAAATGACTAAAAGACTGTGATCGCAAGACCGTGCTGTGATCTACACCAAATAAACATAATATTCAGGCATAGCAGTATCGAAAGGTTTTCAGGTAATGTCTATCAGCGTTATCTGATCGCAACGCCTCTAGTCACTGCTACAGAAATTAAAAACAGCTTCGTTAAGAGGCCCATTCTCGGCGGAGGAGTTTCCAGACCTGTATACAAGACCGTGGAGCTGACGAGAGCCAAATTTAATGAAATTTATACACGCGATGTTACATCTAGTCTTCTTATCTTTTTTTTACTATAAAGGGACAGTAGGTAAAAACGTTTTCGTTTGCTCCACATCCCGTTGTGACAGATGGTTGCAAGATGGCGGACCTAGTCTAATCGGAATCCTCGTAGAACATAGATATAAAAAGAAAAACGACAAAAGAAAGTACTTAGTACATATAACCTAAAGATCCTACTGTCGGGTCTTCTCGCCGCTGATTCAATTTTTTTTCCCGACTTGTGTGTCAGTAAACGACGAGTCTTTTATTTCTACTAGTCCCTAACATTAATACCGTATTGTCTATATATCGCGAGGTGTACAGAAAGAACGAGGTCAATAAACATTTGAAACATCAGTAAATCGCCGTTCCTCCGTCGCGCTCGACACTGCTTATACATCTATATACATCGATATACGCATCAACGAAGAAAAGAAAAAAAATTGAAAACGGGGCGCGGCGTGTTTTAATTATCGCGTCTCTCTTCAGAATGGTGACATTTTAATGTTTTATTCACGTTTTTTCGAGTAAATTACGACATTGAGCGGAGAGTATCGCTCGATAATCGTCTGCTCCGATTCCCTTGGGGCGTCAGCAGGGCAAAGACTCTTTGTGTATTTTTTTTCAATTTCTTTTCGAATTCATCAGCGGCAACAACCAACAGTTGCACGGCCCGCTTTTGTAATAATAACTATAATAATATAATATATGAGAGTCGAGAGTCAATACCAGGCAACGTGTTTTTGTAAAAAAACTCAAGAACCGTAGTTGGGTAAGAGTTTAACGTACGACGATGCTAAAAAAAAAAACTGATACTTCCGTCATTTGCGGCTGTACAGCGTTAAGTGCATGCACGCGGCGTGTTTGACACACTCACTGCGGCAACGAGTGTGTTTATCGAGCAACATAAAGAGCGCTTCTAGCTCTAAGGCTGCCGAGGGCAGCGCGGGGATCGTCACAGAAGTGTGCGTGCGAGTGTGCGATCGGCTCGAAGAAAAAAAAGATGGCCGACGCTGATCCCTCGTTGGAGCTGCTACTGATACTACAATTTCACGGAACAACGAGGTTCTGCCTCGACGTCGTTCCCCGTGCACGCAAATATGCATCACGCTTCGCACGACCGTAATCGCGTTTTGGATCGTGATCGACGGAACACTGTTTGCATCGAACTTATCGGTGACACCGAGTCGTCGCGAGTGTCAAATTTGTCTTTGATATAGTGTGTCTCGTATCGCCTTCGAGAGATTCATCCCCTCTCTCTCTCTCTCTCTCTCGCGGTAAGTTGACGTTTAACTATACTCGTTACGGGTTTTTTCTTCCGCCGAATTGCATACTTGAATAATCATCCGCAAGGCTCCGGAGTAAGAGTTATTCTAAATAAATAAAAAATTGTTCTCTTTTTCTCGTTATAGCTATAGTTTAGTGCTCTCACATGCACGTACTATACGTACATTTATCGCCACGAAGAAAGGGGAACGTGCAACAAACACCGTGACAACGAGCATTTTTGTTACACAAGCCTTTCCGTACGTTTATTATGTCGGGTGTACGACGGCTTTTTTTTTTTATATTTCCGTTATATCGAGAAGAAAAATAACTAATTGGATGTCACAGAGCTACAAAAAAACAATTACGTAGAGTAACGTTAGTTACGAGTTAGTTTTTGTTCAATTATACGTGCGAAGCGCTTTTAAACTCGTACTTTTAAATTCTTAACAACACAAAGTTCGAGCACATTAATATATATCGCTCGTATACGTACGAGGCTCTCTATGCGGAAACGCGTGTACGTTATGTCGCAGGATACACTCGTTATATTGCTCTCTATTATTGTATAACTCATATACACTTAAACGAATATGTGTAGGGTAATCTATATCTCTGGGACCCGCAACAACGTGGATATCGACTTTGCGTTTTACGTCCGGGAATTTACGGTCATGACCCACATATCCAATTTACAAGACTTTTTTTTCTCCCAATTATTATTATTATTTTTTTTCTTAGAAGTTGATGATCCGTTTGTTATGCCAGATTCCTTGCAATTTTCATGGCCCATTGGATCTAAATTTAGCAATCTCGGCGAGTCGGCAGCATCTTGGAAACGAAAAGACCCGTATTATAGTCTCTCTACTTCTCTCTCTCTCTCTCTCTCTCTCTCTCTCTCTTTCTCTCTCTCCAGCTATCTCAAAGGATCGATAATGAGCTTTTTATACTCGGTACATACTCCTGTGTACTATTGTCTTGCATTTTTTTGTCATCTATTTTTGCTCGTTTATATTTGAATTTTTACACGTTCCTTCTACCGTGCGGTATTAACGACGATACTCCCCCCACCCCCATATATCTATATATATACATGTAATATATATAGTGATGAAATAAACGATATTAATGAATAAATTGACATTTTAGCAAAATGGAATGGGTAGAGATAATCGAACCGAGGACGAAGGAGCACATGTACGCCAATTTGACTACTGGCGAGTGCGTGTGGGATCCACCACCCGGAGTACCCGTGTAAGTATTCCCGAATAGAAAAAACAATATATATATATATATATATGAATATATTAGGGCCATTTTTTTTTCGACGATTTTTTTTTTTCAGTCCCCACCCGAAATTTTGTTGGATATGTCGAAAAAGAAATTCCCTGAAAGTTACAGCCCTTAATATTAATTCTAAGTACTTTCCCAAAGCGTGAGAAGATTTTCCATCTAAAATACACGTAAATCGAATTTTTTTTTTCTTTCAAATTTCTATAACTCAGCCGCATTTTATGCTATCATATTGTTCTTGGTTTCGATTTACTCAGAATAAAACAATCTAAAAAAGTGCCTTTTGCGGCGAAAGTGTTAACTGTACTGATGAGTTGGTACGGGTCACTGAAGTTGATTTTTACCCAAAATTCTCGTTTTTTTGCTGTCATCTCCGAAACAATTAACTTTACGAAAAAAATGTAAATAAAAAATTTGTTGGAAATTTAATTTCCTATAAAAAAGGCCCTATCGTCCCAATTGCTTAGATTAATATTTCTTGAGATATTGAACTTTTTTTATTTTTTATTTTTTTTATCATTTAATATTTCATATTTTATAGATTTTATACTAATAAGTTAAAGTTCAATATCTCAAGAAATATTAATCTAAGGAATTGGGTCGATAGGACCTTTTTTGTAAGAAATTAAATTTCCAACAAATTTTTCATTTACATTTTTTTCGTAAAGTTAATTGTTTCGGAGATAACAGCAAAAAAACGAGAATTTTGGGTCAAAATCAACTTCAGTGACCCGTACCAACTCACCGGTACAATTTACACTTTCGCCGCAAAAGGGACTTTTTTAGATTGTTTTATTCTGAGTAAATCGAAACCAAGAACAATATGATAGCATAAAATGCGGCTGAGTTATAGAAATTTGAAAAAAAAAAAATTCGATTTACGTGTATTTTATATGGAAAATCTTCTCACGCTTTGGGAAAGTACTTAGAATTAATATTAAGGGCTGTAACTTTCAGGGAATTTCTTTTTCGACATATCCAACAAAATTTCGAGTGGGAACTGAAAAAAAAAATAGCCGAAAACAATAAATCGCCCTAATATATATATATATTTATTTACATTATTTATTTATTTATATATTATTATATATATATATGCAGAAATGATATAAATAAATAAATATATATATATATTTGTATTATTTATTTATATATATTTTTTTAAATTATTTATATAAGATGCAAATTTGGCGCACGTGATTTTTCGAAAAAAACCAATGGTCGAAAACGGTGGTTCAAATTTCTATCTTTTCCTCTATCATATCATTTCGAATAAATAAATAAATATTTATTTATGTATTTATTTATTTAGTTACTTATTTATTTATTCGAAATAATGTGATGGAGGAAAAGATAGAAATTTGAACCACCATTTTCGACCATTGGTTTTTTTTTGGAAAAATCACGTGGGCCAAATTTGCAACTTCATTGTATTATATGTTCACAGATTTCATCAACAAGTCACACTTTGTGTTTATAATATATGAAAACTGTTGTTTCAGTAAAAAAACTGACAACAATCAGTGGTGGGAATTATTCGATCACAATACTTCCCGCTTCTACTATTACAACGCTACGTCGCAAAAGACGGTATGGCATCGCCCGACGGATTGTGATATTATACCACTTGCCAAGTTACAGGTCAGCATTCAATTCTCGTACGAAATATTATTATTTGTTTGCACACTTATACTAAGAAGTTTTTCGTAGATCGGACTTCTACGAAACCCCTGGAATTTTTACAACACGGAAAAAAGAATTGCCATACATTCACTCTTGTCTACTGGATTTTGGTTTAAGGAATTCGCGATTAAAAATGAGAAAAACGTGTCACATTTTTTTATTTTTAAACAATTTTTTTAATCGAAAATTCAAAACAAGAGATTGTTCGAAATGGTTTTCTGTGGTCATGCAAAAAAATATTAAGATCGATCAATACAAAATTTGCAAAAGGGATTCTATTTTTTAAATATTGTTTATTACAAAAAATAAATGATATATTCTTGCACTATTTTTATAGATGTATTCTCTCTCTGTGTAATTTAGAATGTTTTGTCAATCATAGACGCTGAAACAGAACACTGAACCGGCGGGCGGCGGAGGAGGTCCGGGGGGTGAGGACGGAGGTCATCAGAGATTCGGAGAATGTCGAAAAAAAGAATCCGTCTCGACTCAAACGCAAACATGCTCGATCGTAAGAGCGGCTGCTGCTTCCGCTTCGCGCTTCAATCATCAAGAAAATCCAAACACAACGCCCACTCTGGTACGGCTATTATTAAATTTCATCGATATTTCCGAGACTTCATTTTATCATATCATAGCTATCGAGTAGTATTACCCTACTGGTTTTTCAATTTTTATTTGGACAATTTAATGGACGAATACTCCGGTTTTTTTTATTCACGAAAATTACACATATCGAACGTTTGACGCGATAAAAAAAATACAAAAAGTGGGATAACTATTGTAGTACTGATTTTTTTTTTTCGAAATTTATGTCGCATATCCATTTTGAAAAATCATTGGTGAGTCGTCGCATTTTCAATACCTTCAATATTGTGAAAAAAATATCATAACAGAAGCGTTGTCATAAAATTTCTTTTCCGATTCTGTATGACATCTTATTTGGCTCTCATTTTATTGTCTATAGCCAGATATTTCGATGGAACATCTTCAAGTTATTCGAACGCATTGTACATTTGTCTTTAGCAAATTGGCGTTGCTGGCGCTAGAATATCGAGTAAATCACGAGGAGCTTCCGGTGTTGGTGGCGGATCGGAACAGGATAGTACACAAACATCGCCGCCATCACCGTCGCCGTCCCCATCAAGTCGACGTCAGCATAATCATCATCATCATCATCACCATCATCATCATCAGCAGCAACAGCAGCAGCAGCAGCATCAGGGTCACAACAATAGCCGTCAACACGCGAGACATCAGGAGCCTCCGTCGTCGCGAAAATTACAAAATAATTCTCAAGATTCGGGCCGTTCGAGCGACAGTTCGATATCACACAGTCGAACGTCACTCGAGTCATCAACGGCTTACAGGCTATTAGACTCGCCACATCGTTATCAGCATCGTTCGAGTCTTGGTCATCAGCAAACGACGACCGGAGCTCTGCCACCACCTCCACCGCCGCCATTGAATTCCAACAGAGGCGTCACGAGTCATAGCAAGAGTGGTACGCTTGAGAACACGAGGACACTGAAAATCGGTGGTTCATCGGTGGTCGAATCGTCAACGCCGTTGGGCCTCTCACTGTCCACGAGTACTCCGCTCTTTAAGAAAAAAACTTTTGTCGAACAGCAGCAGACAGCGGTGGGAGCTGGAGCTATCGGTCATCGTGAGAGTGGCAGATCTTCGGATCATCATCACGAAAGAACTAAAAATGGTTTGTCATCGTTATTTATCACAAATTTGCGCTAATCTCCGTAATGATTTATTTTCGCATTTCTCTGCCGTTACAGGTCGTGAGAGCAGTAGCCGAGGTTCTTACGGGCCAGAACCCAGTACCTCGCCTTATCGAGAATCCTCGATGGAGCCTCGGGCATTTCGGCAAGAAATGCCACCCTATCGTCCGCCGGAAGTTCACGAATCGATTATCAGCTGCAAGTCGAATCAGAGCACGGAAAAGTACGGTTCTCTCGTTGAATCCGGCAATCGTCACCATCGTGATCGCGTCAACAGTATGGACAAGAGTGCCAATTCGAGTTTGTACTCGTCCGGCTCGATTCACGGGAAAAATTTCAACAAGAGCCAAGTACCGAGTAACAGCGGTATCGGTAGCATCGGTAGAAGACATCACGGCTGTTCGTCGTCTCTCTCGGAGGCCAATGTACGCGAGATGTACGGTGTAATGCTTTCGGAGAGAAATGAGCCCAACAAAAGTAGTCTAGCGAGAGAAAGATTAACGAGCAACAGTGGCGCTCCTCTTGCTAACGTCATCAGGCAGAAGAGCCTCGAAGTCTCGGAACGTAATCGCGACAGAGATCGGGCTACTGTGCTTGCCAGAGATGTCGATAGCGCCAGAACAACGAGTGGCACATTGAATAATTCGCTCGATGGTAATTACACGGTCTTTTTTTTTTTCTTTCAGATTTTTGACATTCACGTCCTTTTGCTTTTATTTGTTTATATTTGGAATTCGAAATTTTTCCTCTTTCGTTTTTAAGGGAGGGGTAAGGGTTTCAGCGTAAAAAAACACTTTTTGCGATTTTTTTTCTCAAATATGGTTTGAGCAATTTTATTCGAACCTTTTGTACATTATTGAGCATACTTTTGACAATGTTGTGTAATTTTTTCATGCAGAAATATTGAAGCATAAGCCCGTAACAGAGCTTCCCCCGGAATGTCTTGGAAAAAAAAACATTTTGCGGTGTTCACTATAACTCGGCCGGAAATTATCTGAAAATGAAAAACCATGAAAATTTAGTCAAATTATAATCAAATCTTCCCCCCAACGTTCTCTGATAATTTTTTTTTTCATTTACAAATTTTTGGCGGCCATCCAAAGTGTGAACTGTTATTTTCCACGAAAAATTCCGCCATTTTGTGGGTGGGAAACACCCTTAATGTAAAAAAAAAACAAAAAATTTTACTAAACGTTGGGTAGAGGTATTTTATATGTAGAAAATGTGTACAAAGTTTGAAATGAATCGGTCAAGTAGTTTTTAAATGGCAGTGAACACGGACTTTGAAAAAGTAGTTTTGAGAAAAACGCGTCTAAAGTTTATGAAGTAAAAAAGTGAAGAAAACATTTTTTTTTCCAACTTACACAGAATCATCGATTCCAGCTCCTTTCTTCGCTCGTTTCTTCTTTTAAAATATTGTAGTGTACAGTATACACTATATACTATATACACAATAGCAATGAATAAACTGTATACCTGTTCGACAGCTGCACTGCTAGCCCGACCGCCCGCAGCTGTTAGAGGTAAAGCGTTAAAGGCCAGGAGATTAATAAGACAATAACTTCAAGAATATTGCTTAGATCGGTTTAAAATTTTAAGGACATATTCTTGAAATGTTAAACAATAAGATAAGACAACAAAAAAAAAATCGATTTTTCGAAAGTGAAAACCCTTACCCCGCCCTTAACATTTGACTTGAATAATTGCCAAAGATTCAAAACCATTCGTTTATGGCCTTATTGGCGTAAACATACGATTTAATGTATCTCTTGTTCCGTTACAGCCACTCCACAACCGTTGGCACGAAGTTACAGTTTTGTTCAGCAGCAACAGCAACAACAGCATCACCATCACCACCATCATCATCATCATCATCAACAATCTAAAAGACGCAACAGAGACGACGATTCCATGCACGAACGTTATCTGATAGGTCAAACTCACGATCCTTCGAGGCTCCATCGTCTCGCCGGTGGGAGTAGCAATAGCAGCAGCAGTACGACGAGTAACAGTAGCGAGAGTAGTAACGGTAGCTGTAACAGTGCCATAGCTGATGAGATTAGAGAAACGGAGGACAATGGAAAAAATAAGAAACGCAGTAACGGGAATCCGAGTCCGCCTCCCTCCCCTTATTACGGGAACTTGCTAGTCGATGCCGATCATTTATTGCCTCTTCAGCACTACATACTACAGCAAGCGAAACTATCGGGTACGTACCAGATTTTCTGGTTCTGCATACCCCCTCTCCCCTCCCTCTCCATCTCCCACTCTCTCTCTCTCTCTCTCGTTTATCTCTCTTGAAAATATATTATCTTTCGTTACGTTCATTCAGGTTGTTACAAGTTTGGTGATCCTCTATTTGGCGTCGAGGAGGGTGACGATTCGTTGGACGAGGAGAGCGGTCGCGGTGGTAACAGTGACAACAGTGGCGTGTGCGGACGTGGAAATAACGTTAGTGGAATTGGTTGTCGTACGAACGTTGGTGCCGGTACGAATTTACGACCGGACGATGATTCCGATGATCAATTTGCCGATGACGAAGCGGCGAGCAATCAGGGCGATTCGTCGAGTCAGGAATATCTCGAGGATCATTATGCAGGTAGTTGAAACTATTATTACTGCTACTGCATCCTCTACCGTATCGTTGATAAATCATTTTGAAAATTCATTTTATCGCAGATCTCGGAAATTACGATACAGCGGGTTTGGCTACCTATTACAATACCGCCGAGACACTCACGAGACCTCAGACAACGACGTGTATACAGTCTTTATCCTCAGCACCACCCACTCTTCATTCGACACCGCCGGTACCAACGACCGTAGGATCAACAACAGCAACGACAACAGGCTCAAGCGCATGGTGTCCGACCTCGAGTATATTTGCTTCTTCGGCTTCCGCTTCTGGTTCCCACGGCGTCGGCGGAATAGGAGAATCGCGGGTCAGCGAGGTCACTTCGAGTTACACGAATCCACGACCAATTTCTCTGCCTCCCTCCAGTGCATTTACCAGTCTAGTCATGGGAAAGGGTATCGATGGTGGAAACGATGCCGGTAGCGGCGGCGGTGATATCGAAAAATATGCCCAGGACAATTTAAATTTAAATTGTGGCAGACCAAAAGGTCTCAGATTATTGTTTAGAAAAAAGTTTAGCGTACGTGATATATTGAGCTGGTCGAAGGATCCTATACCGCAACCAATGCTCGTCGTTGTTGACGGCGAGAAATTACTCAAGAGAGAAGCGTGCAATTTGTTTCGATTGGTACAAGTGTATATGGGTGATCGAAAAGCCAATGTTGGTATGACGTTGGACAGTGTCGCGACCGATATCGTGAATACCGCTTTCTCAAAACCGCCTCTTCGCGACGAACTTTATGTACAAATATGCCGGCAAACTACGGAAAATCCGCGCAAGGAGAGTCTACGCAGAGGATGGGAATTAATGGCCGTTGCGTTAGCTTTTGTTCCTCCGAGTTCAACCTTCGAGCCGTGTCTCGAGGGTTACATGAATCGACATAGAGATCCAAATTTTCAATTTCCCGAAGTAGCTAAGTGGCCGATACACGTTCAAGTTAGTCATTACGCGACTGTCGCGTGTAAGCGACTTCAAAGAATCGGTGCTCACGGAAAGCGACAACCGCGGAAAGCGACCGTCGAGGATATTGACCAAGCCAGGGTAAATTTTGCTATTTGTCTTCTGCTTTAGAAAAAAAATAATAATCCTTTTTCGAGATTTTCTTGTCACAGTGCCTGAAATGAAACTTGGACATTCCTCGTAATTTTTGCACATTTCCAAAGGTTCCGAATGAGGAGGCCAAAATTAACAAAACCCCTTGTCCCATTGACGAAACTTTGTAAATGCGTAAATATTCTTCCGAAACAATGTCCAAGTTTTAATTTGGATCATTCGTTTAATATTATTTCCTTCCGACAATTCGTACGCGATGACAATTGAACGATTATTTGATTTCATTCGTGCAGATTCAGATATTCCGTGCGTCAATGTTTGGGGCTACGCTATCCGAAGTAATGGCTCTGCAACGCGATCGTTTCCCGGACCGGGAATTACCGTGGGTTCAAACGACACTGACGCGTCAGGTTCTCGTTAGAGGTGGCACTCTCACCGAGGGTATCTTTCGAGTATCCGCCGATGCCGACGAAGTGACGGCGCTCAAGTCGTGCCTTGACAGATTCGAGGATGGTGGAAATTTAGCTGCTTCCCAGGACGCTCACGCTCCGGCTTCGTTGTTGAAGCTATGGGTGCGCGAGTTGTACGAACCACTCATACCGGACTCTTTCTACGCGGAATGCGTGACGATGCGTCACGATGATGGTGAAGCATCGGCGAACGGCGTTGCGGCTATTGTCGAACGACTGCCCGATCTTAATCGTCGGGTTTTATGCCATCTCGTACGATTTCTTCAGGTAATAACCATCTCGTTCTTCGCTATCTTTTTCTTCATATTACTCAATGATTACTCCCTTCCCTTGCTTTTTTTCATCCCTTGTTCTCTTTCTTTCTTTCTTTCTTTCTTTCTTTCTTTTTTTCTTTCTTCCTTTCTTCCTTTCGTTCTTTCTTTCTTTCTTTTTTTCTTTCTTTCTTTCTTTCTTTCTTTCTTTCTTTCTCTCTTTCTCTCTCGCTTTCTCGTTTTCTCGTTTTCTCTTGATAGATCTTTGCTCGGTTGGATGTTGTGGCACGTACGAAAATGGACGCCAACAATCTTGCTATGGTAATGGCTCCCAATATATTACGATGTACGTCACAAGATCCTCGGGTTATTCTGGAAAACGCAAGAAAAGAAATGGCTTTTGTTCGAACGCTCATTGAATCATTGGATACCGCTTGGATCGACGATCTTCAATGACACGATTGAAGCAAGTATACTTTCATCTTGGCGTCCGCCGCCGCCCGACTCGACTCTGCTCTATGCCAAATTGACAAGAAACACGACGAATCAACGACCTATTCTCCTGATGTATATTACTAACTATAACACAACTTTAATATATATAACAATAGCGAGACGCGAAACCAATTACAAAAATTGCTTCAGTACAAGGGAACTACTTAATTATCGAGACTCCCTCAGATACGCGACTAAATGTCGAATATATCTCTCCCGATATTCTCGGCAATAATTTCAATAGTATCCGTCACGCGTATCATCTAAATAGTACGCTAAACATACGCTATCGCCGCGCTCATCGCAATTTTCCCCGTTCCCTTCGTATAATTCACCATCATGTATCATTATTATTTATATACACAAACACATACAGGCCGTCGTCGTCGTCGTTATATGCCGGAGATTATTAGATATATTAATATGTACATCGCTATATGGTATATATTTTACCGAATCATTGTTATCGCACGAATCGCAGAGATGGCTTTTTGACTCGATCATTTGTTATATAGTATCGTGTAAGATGAGAGTGATACGTTACCGTCGTCGTGTATAGCCCGAAGCAGCTATTTTTTTCTCTTCTGATTTTTATTATTTCAATGTTCTTTTTTCTTTTTCTATGATTGACGAATCAAAGTGTACAAGGCAAATTTCATTATTGTACGTGATAATGAAGTTAGCGAAAAAAAAAAAAACACTAGAGGTAAATTGACTGGTTATTTATATCCACTGTTCCGAATTCAGTCCCTTCCCAGATAGAACACATTTCGAGGAGTTGGGCAAAATGTTTTCTAAATGGGTTACCAAATCTTTAGCTAAAAGGTATACTTAACAGATATGATTATAATCGGTAATTGGCGTTATAATTGCAAAACTACGAATTTAATTTGTAATCTCATAGCTATCTATTACAGAAAATGTTTGGATAACTTCTTAAAAATTTACTCCTGGACGCGAATGGCTGTGCTGCCACAAACTGGCACGCGTATGCGAACACAGAGATTATTGGACATCAACGCTACGTATAGTCACGAATCAGCGTAACGAATCATAAACATTGAAGTCGGAAATTTTGTGGTAAATATTTGTTGTATTTCATCGAGCCACGGAGTAATTGTTTATTTTGTCGATCTTATGCAATTGCGAGAGCGAAAGCAATATTGCAGCTATTGAAATAACTAACGTATCCTCAACTGTTAACCGGTGTATGGCACGTATTATTTAGTTGTTTAACAAAAACTCAGCAATGTTTAAAAAACAAGACTCGCAGTTCGAAGAGTACAAATTTTACTCGGGAAATAGGAATCGCGCGATCCGCCGAATGTGGCAATGCTTTGTTTAGAACTTTCAGATGCATCAACATCGTGCGCAATCGAACGATAAGCGTCTTTCGACACGTGCTGTGTACAAGACTTGTGTTTTTATTCGCGTTTCAAAGGTGAGAATCTTATTAACACGATCAGCATTTTCGAGTTCTGTTTATTTATGAATTATGGATTTCTTTAAACAGTAGTATGAAGTACCGTTTTCTTAATGTCATATTTCCTTTACAGGTATGCTTTACTTCACGCGAATGAGTCGGGAGTCGTCACATCGGTAAAACGAGAGTACCAGTGGGAAAGCAATCGGCGACGAAGCTAGGTGCATATATGAGAATATGTTGCTGAGATTTAATATACGAGGGAGATATGCTTGTCGAACTTGGACTCTGATACTTATCTGCGTACTCGCGTTGAATGCAGTGTTGCAATTTCATTACAATAATTATCACACAATTACGACGGCTATGGATGAACCTCTCATTGACAAGAGAGAGCCGAGATCGCAGGAGGAACTCTTACGAGAGATCGGGTCTCAATTGCCGAATTTACCGCTTAACTATTGGCTAAAAGACAGCTCGAAACTGGAGGACGATATTGGTAGTGCAGGCGGTAAAGAAATGATTACCAAGAAGAAGGAAAGTAGCATTCTAACTGCAAAAAATAGTAAGAACAACGAGAGTACGAAAAAGAGTTGCGTACCTCCTTTTCCCAGTATGTTCGATCTCGAATTCAACAATATATATTGGCAAACTTTGCGAACGACCAACGGAACGTTTCAATTGTTCGGTGCCTATTACGACGAGAGAAAAATGTCACGAATAGGTCCGGCGATCAGAATAGTCGGTATGATAGATAGAATCGAACCGACCGTCAAGACTTATTGTCAAATGTGGTTCGACGGTGTTCGAGAGCCCGGAATCGTCAAGACTCTCGAGTATAAGTACGTCTGGTACTCAAAATGGGGCAATTACAAGCAGGGCATCTATCAGCCTTACGTAATAGCGTGTAAAGTCCCGGAGAGTCATCGTGGCAGAGGTCCACCCGCCTCCGTTTCAATAGTCGAAAGTGCCTGTGATACTTCGAGCAATAATCTGCGTGTTATATACAACAAACCCGAAGTGAAGCGGGGATTTGCCGTATGCGTTAAGGGATTGGATTTTTTGCATGACGATCTGTCCGTTCGTTTGGTCGAATGGATCGAGCTCATTGGTCTACTCGGCGCGGACAAGATATACTTTTATCAACTACAGGTTCATCCGAACGTCAGTAAGGTTCTCGATTATTACACGAAATTAGGAAAAGTTGATGTTACACCGTTGACATTACCCGGTGGTCAACCGAACGTTCCGGCCTTTCAACATATGTATCTGACAAATAAGACTAACAACAAACGACAGAACGAGCTTATACCCTACAACGATTGTCTCTACAAGCACATGTACGAGTACGAGTATATAGCTCTTCTCGACGTTGACGAGGTCATAATGCCTCTGAGAGATGCTACGTGGTCCGAACTCATGAAACGTGTACTGCCAAAAGCTCTCGCTATTCGAAACGAGACTAGAGCATCGTATAACGTGAGAAACGTCTACTTTCTCGACGATGTACTTCATACTCACGGAACCTTTCGTCATTTGCCGAAGTAACGTATATCTCATATATTTCTCTCATTGACCCTCGCATTGCCAAAATCGTGTTCATAACGCGGATTAACGGAAACAGGGCACGCTGTCTTCCGCGGTGTACCGCGATTGTTGCTGCCGATAATCTATTAGTTGCCGGGGATTCCTCGACACGCCACGATTCGGTGTCGCGAGGGTTAACAATATTTCTCTGATGTATTTCACCTGTATTCATATTGTTCGTTCTTCTTCCCACTATAGGTACATGCATATGCTCCAGCATGTGTATCGTTCGAAAAAGTTCACAAAGCCAAATGAGTACATCAAGTGTTTTCACAATCCCGAGCGAGTTGTAACGCTGCACAATCATTTTCCACTCGCTTGTCTCGGTGCTGGTTGCACGAGTTATCCGATCGAGACCGAGGACGCTCAGTTGCAGCACTACCGGGCCGACTGTGTTAAATCATTGAAAAAAACGTGTTGGCAGTATCGGGAGAGCATTGTCATGGACACGACGATTTGGCGATACAAGGATCGGTTGATGCAGCGCGTCACTGATACTCTTGAGATACTCGGCTTTTTTTCGTCAAACCACATTTGACAATAAGCCTTGACGGTCGGTTCGATTTTATCAATAAGTCTCGACGATCGGTTCGTCGTAATAGGCACCGAACAATTGAAACGTTCCGTTCATGATTGACTATTCCTTCTCGACATCATTAAATATATACAAATCTCCTGAGGCGGCCATAAGTTATTCATTCAAATACCAGATGTTGAATGTCGGATGATTACGGCAACCGTGACAATGATCGTTTCTTCACGAACGAATAAATTCGATGAAGAAATAATATACAAAATTTAATATACTGTATTGATCATTTATCTGGACTATCTTTTGATTACATATTACATTAATAATTTTGTAATTTCGAGTAATTTAAACGCCAGCTATCCCTGTCTATCTATTTTCTAATTTAGAGTGAAGCCGAGTGTATCGGCACGTTGGGGTACGTGCATATATGCATCGACGCTGCTTACGAAAAGTAGCACGATTCAAATTTCTTACGAAAACTAACACGTTTCGAATTCCACCACGAAAATCAACGCGTTTCGATATTCGACGCGGAAACTAGCATATTTCGGCTTTCACCGCGAAAACTAGCATGATTCGGCTTCTGCCGCGAAAAATGGCATGTTTCGGCTTCCGTCGCGAGAACTAGCATATATCGATTTGCACTGGAAAAAGTAGTATATTTGCCGAACTAAATCGAATAAGATTCGGAACTTTCACAAATGTTTTAATAATTTTTTCGGTAGCACTATAAGGAATAAATGAAAAACATTAAGGATGTATCGCCCGTACACCCTTAAACGTTTATATTCGTTTTCTATTAAAAAAATAATAACATTATTGAAAATACGATTCGCAAATACGATACGCAATATTCCACCACTGAAAAACTAAAATTGTTCATCAATGATATTTTTCATGACTTCAAGTTTCGGAGTCAGCAATGGAATTGAACAAAATTATTGTTTATAAAAAGTATATTCTACTTACAGTCTGAAGAATCGTTTATTGTGCTTTTATTTCATTAAAAAAAAACAATCTTGGAGTGATCAACGACTAAAGTATAAAGTACAGTATAAGTATAAAGTACAGTTGACAAAATCTTCAGAACAATGGATTGAGATATCTCGAGAAATGTCAGGTCTTGGACGAAGTAGCGAGAGGGAAAAAAACTGACATTGTTAACTCTGCATACAGCGCAATTGTTTTCGATTTTCTTTTCTCTAATTTTTTTGACCATGGTTTTGTACTCCAAAATGACGAGGCATTTGCCGTTTGCCATCTTATGATAAGCCTAGCAGACCAAAATTCAAACGGTAAAATATGTATGAAATAAATTCAAAGAAAAAATAAAACAGTATAAAATGACAGCCATAAATATTTCGTCAATTTGGAGTAAAAAAGGATGTTCAAAAAACGTGGAGTAAAAAATGATAAACACTTCGAGTGACACTGAAACGTGCTAATTTTCGCGGTGAAAGTCGAAACCTGCTAGTTTTCGTGGTAAATGCCGAAACATGCTAGTTTTCGCGGCGAATATCGAAATGTGTTAGCTTTCGTGGCAAAAGCCGAAACATGCTAGTTTTCGCGCAGATATCAAGCGTGCTTGTTTTCGTAAGAAATCTCAAACACGCTAGTTTTCGTAAGCAGCGTCGATATAACATGGATTATTACAGTCCAATTCAATTTATATAAGCTATTAACCGTCTAAAAAGGTAACATTTATATATACGATATCTTATAGATAACTTTCGGAGAGAAAATTGGTACCAATGATAACAATTTAAAAATTGCTTCCTGGGCTATTAGATATATATATATGCTTGGTGCGCTGCCGCGCAACCTTGTATATGTAAACGGGAGAAACGACACAGCTTCGTTCAGAAACCATATTGCGGGTTGTGGATAACGAGTTTCTCTCAGCTTCTCTATCTTGAGGAGGTTAGGACATCAGCGCTACCTGAGCATTGTGGGTGATTGTGGGAATCAGTGTCAATCAGTGTGGCTAGTGGCTTGTAGCTGCTTGTAGCTTATAGCATGGAGACTTTACTCTAGTCTCTATGCTTATAGGCATCGAGACAGGAGGTTTTGTTTTGTATTTCATTGCCACGTGTTACACACATTCGCTGTTTGCGAATTGTTAAACCGCAGCGACAATGGGAAAAAAGGGCAAAGGAAAATCCGGAGATCTAGGAAGAGCCTTGTTGCGTGATCGGTTCGGTTCTTCACGATCAAAACGTTCTTCCGATGAATCTTGTCAGGTGAGAGGTTACCTCCCCCCCTAAACGCGTATTGTTATCGTTTCTAATTGTCAAAACGGTGCATGTATATTTTATTTTCCTAAAAATACAGCTTCACACCGCTGATATCGATGATGGCTACAAATGGGATCGTCTGGATCTTAAATCAATTACAGAGGAGAGTTCTTTTCAAGAATTTCTCTCCACTGCTCAGCTTGCGGGAACAGAATTTCACGCGGAGAAGTTAAACATCAAATTTGTCAATCCACAAAGCGGCATTGGGTTACTCTCGGAAAGAGATAAAGAGCTTCTTCTAGAGTCTCATCGTCTTAACAAAGATGTACTAAAAATTCCACGTAGACCCACGTGGGATCGATCTACCAGCGGTAGCGAATTACAAACCAGAGAGAAGGAGGAATTTCTAGAATGGCGAAGAACTCTGGCTCTTGTTCAAGAGGCTCAAGCTCTGACGATGACTCCTTACGAGAAGAATTTGGAATTTTGGCGACAATTGTGGAGAGTCGTTGAACGTAGCGACGTTGTAATTCAGATAGTAGACGCTAGAAATCCTCTGCTCTTTCGTTGCGAAGATCTTGAGCGTTATGTCAAAGAGGTAGATTCGAGAAAGATCAATATGATTCTCGCGAACAAAGCAGATTTTTTGACCGACGAGCAACGACAAACTTGGACAGATTATTTTACCAAAAATGGTGTCAGAGTAGTATTTTTCTCAGCTACCCTTTCTGCGGAAGAGACTTTGAAAGAGAGGAGATTGAACGAGAGAGATGATGATGATGACGACGACGACGACGACGATGATGATGACAACGATGACGATGACGACGACGACGACGATGACGGGGAGGACACTGACGGTGCAAGCGAGGAAAAATCTGCGAATATGTCCGATACAGTATCGAGTCGGAACACTGTTGACGGAGACAAGGCAGAGTATTTAAATAGTATGGAAAAGAATTTCGAGATGAGAACGAGCGAAAGCATGAACGTAGATGAAGAGCATATAGAGTTGAAAAATTCATCGGAACTTTTGAACAGAGAAAAATTAATATCAATTTTTAAGTCAATGCGTACAGGGACAAGATACACAGAAGGTGTAACAACCATTGGTCTTGTGGGATATCCAAACGTTGGAAAAAGTTCGACGATAAATGCCCTGTTGATGGACAAAAAAGTGTCGGTCTCAGCGACACCCGGAAAAACTAAACACTTTCAAACTCTCTATGTCGATGAGGAATTGCTACTGTGCGATTGTCCGGGATTAGTAATGCCGAGTTTCGTCTGCACAAAAGCTGAAATGATATTGAACGGTATATTGCCAATCGATCAAATGCGCGATCACGTGCCAGCCGTTACACTCGTTGGTAGTTTGATACCTCGACACACGATCGAGGATACTTACGGGATAATGCTCCCCTTACCTCTGGAAGGAGAGGATCCAGATCGGTCACCGACCGCCGAAGAAATTCTCAACACATACGGATGTACGTTATCTCTCTCTATCTGGTACATGTGAGGTATTCCATACCATTTTTTTTTTTTTTTTTCTCTAAATAACAGTGCCATGGCGAGAAATCGAATAAAAAATCGGCTACGAATTGAAAAAACTAAAGGTGAAATTTTCGTAAATAGAGTGTGTGGAATACCTCATATGAAGTATATGCGTGCTTGTCGCGTAATCTGTTTTCATTATGATTTTCAGACAATCGTGGTTTCATGACGCAAAACGGCCAACCCGACAATCCTCGCTCGGCCCGTTATATTCTCAAAGATTTTGTCAATGGAAAATTATTATACTGCGTTGCACCGCCCGATAAGTCACAATCAGATTTTCATCAGTTTGCACCACGTCGAAAAATCGTCTCATCGGAAAGGGTGCAACCAGCAAGAGCCCTGAGAGCGAGTCGCGGGGTTCGAACAACCGGTCAGGACGTTGATAAACTATTTTTTCAAGAAAGAATGTCTGGTCTGAGTCACGTTAGAGGCGGTGATGCAAGAAGCTATCGCTCAACGATAGGCGGGTAAATGAACTCTATCGTATTAGTTTATTGCCAAAAAAAATGTTTTTTTTTCTTTTTCTTATTAAACGATGGGGGTCGGCGATATAATCATTTTATTTGACTTTGCAACATCGATAGATCGATTGCGGGTTCCACGCAGAGTCTTAGTCTCGAGGATAAACCATGGAAAAAAATAAATAAGCACGTGAACAAGAAGAAGAGGGAAAAATCGAGACGTTTGTACGCTCATTTGGATCAACATTGAGAGGTCGTCGGTGAATAACAAAATTTTGTTCGGGTGATCGGCATTTTTTTTTTAAATCAGTGATCATAATTTTCAATATTCCCCTGTTCAAACTGTGTATAGTTTCGTACAATGTACATTATTAACTTCTCTCGCTCTCTCTTTCTCTCTCTCATTCATTTTTTGTTACCACACCTACCGGGATTTCTTACGCCCTCGTTAATTTTTCCGTTTCTTTTATAATTAACAATTCATTTGTAATATCTCAATGAGCATATTAAGAGTATCTCCATTTGTTCGTCTATGTAATATGTACAATCTTAGCCATTTTGCAATTGAGTAGTTTGATCGAGTAAGATGGTAACGCCGCGGTCTTTCAAATTGAATTCCGTCAAGTTCCTGTTGGATTCACAATAACAATAATAATATACATTATTATCGTAATGCAAAATGAAATAAGGCAAATCTAAATCGAAATAGTTTTACCTATCGTTTAGCGAATTCCAAGATACTCGTGGCGGCGTAATATATAAATATATATATATTTTTTTTTTCGGTTATTATTATCCCTATAGCGTAACTCGATAATTGTTTAGTAAAACAGTACGGTATGCAGCATCATTCTTCCAAACTTGGTGGACTCAAATTCGTAAAGTAGACTGTCTATGTCGTTGTCGAGATCGTCGCTATTGGCCAGCTGCAAAAATAAACGATTATACAGATTTATATATATATATATATAGAAACACTTATAAAAGAGCATGTAAAAGGGTATGATTTCTATCTTACAGTCGTGACTAATTCACAGATGAGAAAGGATCCAACGGTGGCTTCCTCGTGATTATCTTGAATATCGATATTTATGAGATGTACAGGCTGATTGTCGACGGGTGTTCTACCTTCCATGCACTCGATCACCTGATCGTAAACGCGCTCCTCGCAGGTTATCAAAATATCAAATTTATCCTTGGAACATTGAAAACGTTCGGGTCTCTGCTTGATTCTGCGATTTCTATCCAGCATGTGAAGCAAGCCCATTTGCGTGTATCTGATTACTCGTTAGTCAAGGACTTCATGAAATCAATTTTTTTTCGTCGGGTTCGATTGCTCAGAAACGAAATTATCATCGAACTAGTACAGTTTGTTGAGTAAATTCCCGAAAACTGGAGGAAAAAAGGGAATTTTGAAAAACAGGAGAAAATTCTTTACAAATTCATCTGTATTGAGAAAAATCACAATGAATTCACCCGATATGAAAATAGAAAAAATTTTTTATGATGATTTGTTGAACAATTTGATTTTCTACTCCTTCATTAACTTTTTGGCATTATTATTTAAAATCTATGTTTCTTAGTATCGCCAATGTCGTTAATTCTGTTCACATTTTTATCATCCAGCAAAGTATTCAAAACTCTCATAGAATATTACTTTTCACTGGGAATGTATATGTAATGCATCCTTAAGGTAGTAGTCTGGTAACTTAAGCCGATTTTCATGTCTTTTTTGGAGGGCGTTTTTTTGTAGGAAAATAAAAATGAATCGTTTTGGATATTTAGGATGTTTTTATTTACATATTAAAGATACAAAAAAAAATTTATTTGAACAAATTTAATAGTTTATTATTATTATTATTGATCGAAGTTGGCACCTCGAAAAAAAAGCGCGTGGGTGGCCCCGGTGATTTTGGCTCTTGATGTTATCTGAAATCAAAAATTCTTGATAATTCTTAATCTATAGACATGTCATTCTGGTCGGAACTACTGAAGTTAAATTTCATGGATAAATAACAAAATGGCGGACTTTGAAAAAAAAAAGTTCTTTTTTCCAAAGTCCACCACAGTAGTTCCGACCAGAATGACATGTCTATAGATTAAGAATTATCAAGAATTTTTGATTTCAGATAACATGAAGAGCCAAAATCACCAGGGCCACCCACGCGCTTTTTTTTCAAGGTGCCAACTTCGATCAATAATAAAAATGATAATAACTATTAAATTTTTTCAACAAAATTTTTGTTTGTATCTTTAATATGTAAATAAAAACATCCTAAATATCCAAAACGATTCATTTTTATTTTCCTACAAAAAAATACCCTCCGAAAAAGAGATGAAAGTCGGCTTAAGTTACCAGACTACTACCTTAAGAAATGAATTATAATTTCTATTTTTTATCCTGCTCCTTGGTCTATTGCTGGATTTTACGAATTAAATTATAATAATCAAGGATACAGTTGCTTGTCTTTTGTCAACAGATCGTTGTAAATTTCGTCGTACGTCGTTCCAAAATCATAGACATTCGGCCTGTCCGGTCCACTTCCTGGTAATTTAACCTTGTCACCAGTTCCGAATGACTTAACATTGAAGCCCTTTTTACTGCAAAGAATATATTGAATTATTTGACACACAAACATGAGACATAACTCAATTATTATAAAAAAAAAAAAGGTTATACCTCAAAAAGGCGTGTGCTTCCATACTCCTGTTCATGTTGCTCGAGCATATGACTGCAACGCTCAGTGTCTTTGAGGCAGGCATATTTGGAAAATTCGATAAGCCCTAACTTCCGTTTGTTATCGTTCTCAATAATCTCTCTATCTCGCAATATTATTATTTTAATTATGTTCAATCGGCTAGTTTTTCAATTACTCATTCAGCCGTGATCCTTTTTGAATCGACGATTTTATTGACAATAGCACAATTTTTAAATACTTCAGAAAACACTTTGTTTTTCCCGTGTCGTGATGCTGCGCGTTTATTTTTTATTTAACAAAATATTGCCAATCGTTCTTTGTCAAATTTGTATTAGACACAATTCTTTGGACGAAACCGTTGATCCGTTGCAGGGGTTATGTAGTTCTACGGGTCGTGGCAAAAGTTGCCAAAAGTATAATCATTCCAATGGCAGAGGGCAGCACTCGCAGTCACTCGTTATTGGTCTCTCTTATTCCGTTGAAACAGTCGTGATTGGTTCGAATTTTTGGTGCTTAGCGAATCAGAGGTTCGATCCTGCTGACCGGGAAACAGTGGACAATTTTAACTTCGTCTTTATTGAACAAAGACACAGGAATTAATGTTTTTTATCGATTAAACTTTAAACATTCACGATAAATTGAACCGATGAATGTCGATATGAAAATCACGATAAATACTTCGAGAAAACACAATGTCAACACGATATAAAAATATACTTCTAGAAATTACGAAGTTAGAAGTTACAACAAATTCGTTGATAAAAAGAGCTAAACCAATTCGATAGTAGGCTACAATACTCCAGCGAATCCCGGAGCGGTGTTTCTCGAATGAAGTTTTCGTTGCGACTGCCTGTTGCGCGAAGCTATTCTCTACCGCCGTTTTCCTGATTTCTCTAATCTAAATTTAAGGATTCCGGCGGTAACTGTCGGGGAGTGGGGGAACATTATCTGATTGGCTGAGCGATGTGGTTCGGCGGAGGGGTCTCCGGCATCGTTGATTTTATTTAGGACTGCTGAAATGAGTAATGGAGCTTATAACTATAACAGGTATAGCTAATTATATCAATTATATTCATAATCCCTTCTATATTCATAATTCGATAATTCCTAAATGACTTTATGGCCCTTACAGAATATAAGACCGCTTACACAGAAAAAAAGCCCTATGGTTTCGGATTAGGCTGCCATTATTCAATGGGTCGTAAAACAATTTGCTAACAGGTATGGTTGCCCATCGGTCTTTATTGGAAAACATTAGAAGCAATTTGTTCTGAAAATGTAATTCAATTGGAACTCCTTTAAGGGGGAAAATAGGGTTAGTACAGCGTTTACTCAATGATTTTCATGAATTTTTTTATAGTATAAAAAATGAATATCATTTATTGAAACATTGAGAATATTTTATACATATATTTAAGTATATACTATAAAATTGTTAAAGAATTTCCGTGAAAAACACCGAAAATATTAGCGACCCCATATTGCAGGTCACAATCAGACTCAGCATTTTGCGCACATTCTTGAAGCCGCAATTTTCATCTGAAATCAAACGAGGTTGGAATTTACTTTTATTATATGTTTCTCTTCTATATGAACCTAAATGCTATAAAAAAAATAGTAAATTTAATTTTTTTACAGGGGTCAAAACAAAAAAGCATGATTTTTTGCCATTTTTTACAACTTTATTTGCAAAAAAAAAATTATTTTAAATAGTGATAATATTCCGATTTTAGGTTCATATAGAGCGCAATACTATGATGAAAGTGACTGCCAATTTTCAAAACGATTGGTTGAAAACTTGGTAAATATGGAGCAAAGGCGACCCACTTCCGATTGACTTGCCTTTAATATATGTTGTGTAGGGACCCTTCCTGAACAACTTTTTCCTCTGACACAATTGGCGCTCGTTATTTATTAAAAAGTTATTAACAAATAAAGTTAATAATTCATATAGCTATTTTCCTTATACCAGCCAGCCCTAATCATCTTGTCCTTCACATTTGTTGTTACGAATACACCCCTGAGTAGCATACAAAAAGTTTTATCCGTCGCTCATTGTTTGTTAAAAAGTTATTAACGAAAAAAGTTTCATAAATCAAACATGAACTACTTGTTCTAGTGTATGGCGAACAGCACACGCATTAGAGGGGGGGCTGCGCCCCCCTACAATCCTACACTCACCAGCCCAAAGACAAACCAAAAACAACCCAAAAACAACCCAAAAACAACCCAAAAACAACCCAAAAGCAACCCAAAAACAACCCAAAAACAACCCAAAAACAACCCAAAAACAACGCAAACAAACATATAAACAAACAATTATTTGTTTTACTCATTGTTAGGTTAGGTTGTTTAGTTGGGTTGTTTGTTTGGATTATTTCGGTTGGTTTTTCGTTTGTTTAGGTTATTTGGGTTTTTTTGTTTGCTTTGGATTTGTTTGTTTATTGGGTTTGAGTTTTTTGGTTTGGGTTTGTTTTGGATTTGTTTGTTTATTGGGTTTGGGTTTGTTTTGGATTTGTTTGTTTGTTTGTTGGGTTTGTCTGTTTGTTTCTTTAGGTTACTGGGGTTGTTTTGGGTTGTTTTTGGTTTGTCTATGGGTTGGTATGCGGTGGGGTCAGGGGGGGCCGCAGCCCCTCCGGTCATACGTGTACTGGCCACCATGCAAGTATTTCATATTCTATTTATGAATTTTCTTTTGTTAATAACTTTTTAACAAACACTAAGGACGGATAAAACTTTTGGTATGTTACTCAGGGGGGTATTCTTAACAACACATGTGAAGGTCAAGATGATTGGGACTGGCTGCTATAAGCAAAATAGCTATATGAATTATTAACTTTATTTGTTAATAACTTTTTAATAAATAACGACCCCCGATTGTGTCAGAGGAAAAAGTTGTTCAGAAAGGGTCCCTAGACAACGTATATTAAAGGCAAGTCAATCGGAAGTGGGTCCCGTTTGCTCCATATTTACCGAAAACTTTTCAAACTAGCGTGCACGCATGTTCAAAAAAAGTCGTTTTCAGAAAAACGCGTTTGAAAGAATAGCGCGCTCGGGGCCTGAACGTGAGCTACTCATTTTAATGGCTTATAACAATAGAACGAGTCGGAATTTTCATAAAAATTTTGGGAACATATTTTTCGATAGTTTTACTAATAATTTATGAAATTAAAAAAAATCGATTTTTTGAACCGTCTAACCCTATTTTCCCCCTTAATCCTTTAGAGTCATGCTCGTTTTCTATGCATTCACACACTATATAATATATCTTCTCAATATGTATAATGGAAATTCCTCAATTTTACGCTATCCTCAGTGTCTGCGAAGAACTCAGAGTCATAACTTCAGAATTTTCGAAATATCCTTTCTTTTATGTCTACGGTTTTTTTTTAACTTTATTAACGTACTAATCACCATCCCGAAAGGAATTGAAAAAGTTCTCTATTCTTTTAACTTCTTTTTAATTCTGGTCAACAATGATTTAATTCACGGAAATCGCAGTAATTTGGTTTCCCGACCGAGTCAAAGATCTACTCTGTTTTTGTGCTCTTCGTAACCGTTCAAGTTTCATAATACCGCTCGATTCGTTAAGCCACAAAGTATCTTTTATTTTTTAAAGATGCTCGAACTTGGGCCATCGATTTTCACATTTTTTTTTGTATATAATATAACAGCAGTATATTTGTCCCAATCCACTATTTTTTGAATGAGTAACTCAATTCTTTATTGATTCAATCGCTTCGTTCGCAAAGATTGACGCAATTTTATATTAGAAAGTTATTAATTATCTTCGGAGATAATCTGAAAATACCTCGGCATAGATGGGGTAAAACGTGAAAGACAAACGGCAGGGAGATAATGCCGTCGCGTACAGTTCGTAGCGCCGCACGGGACAAAGCGCAATGTATCCTCGGTAATGGTAACAGCGATTCAATTTCGACAATCCGTCATTATATTGTCAGAAACCTTCGTATCCCACCAGCCGTCAAGCGAAAAAGAAAGCCCAAGAGAAGAAAGAAAAGGTCAATGGAACGGCCACGATCACATAACACCGTTTAGTCAATTTCGCCGAGCTGGAAGAAAAAAAAATACAGGTAAAAGATATTCGGCCTCGTCGTTCAAACGTTTTCCACGGGTGCATCGTGCCAAAGAGCGCAACAGAACCTTAATATAAATCTCGTTGGAAAAGGTAAACTGATAAATGTTTGTATCTTTATTTCTTCAAAATGAACGATCGCGATCTTTGGATTGTGGAGAAAGGCGAGAAATACGTAAATCTTATGCATTACGCATAAAGTATAAAGGTATTTTCATTGCACGTGTTTGATAGTCATTTTTTTTCTCGCGATGCTGCGACATGTTATTTATGTTGTAAGCTCCGAGCGAAATTCTGTCACGCAGGATGGCGCTCTAACGGGCGGATAGAAAACGCGAAGTATAGATTGCACGATTAATAAGTATAGTTCCTTGCCGATGACAGTTTGTAACCGCGAGGCTGACAAAACTTTCGCTCTTTGTTTTCACAGAGGTTATTGCGGCCATAGTGCTCCGTAGACAAAAGCGCGACTCGTGCGCTCCCTGTCATCTTTCGTATCTCCGCGATGTACTTCACCCGTACGGCTCATCTAATCGGTGGCTATTGCAACATGCATACCGATTACGTATGTACGCGCGTGTACACGGTCGAGAATAAGGTAAATACATAAACGCCACTCATTTACACCACTCTCTTTAGTTTTACGATTTCCCGATGTTTATTAGTACATTATTTAATGGTAGAGTAGCGTATCAGCCAAAAGATCGTTTCGGCCTCGGTTCGTTTTGGGCAAAAAGTGACTACGGCTGACAAACCCGAAGTCAGTCGATGCGTTGAGAATATATGGGACGTTCTACGTGCAATGTTCTCATATACTAATTAATAATGAATATCTTTACGATCTCGCTCGGTAAATTTACCGGGATACCGAGATGTTCTTCAACATTTGCCGTCGAGACGCTACTATGCATACATCAAATCCATCGTCTCGATGGATAATGATAAATTATCAATAAAACTTACTGCTCACAAGAAACTTTCCATAATAACTAAAAAAAAAAAATGTGCACCGGTCCGGCGCGTTAAACAAATGAATATGTTATTAAATATGTTCTTCGCGAAAGATTATAATTTGTATATACTTAGCGGATACGCACATAGTTTGTATGCACCGCGACAACGTCCCGTCGTCGCGTCGATCCTCCCTTTGGCCCGCACGTCGACGCATGCGAGGATATCGAGAGACGGAAAAAAGAAAAATGTAAAGGTCATCATTCCGTGTTGGTCGATCGACGACGACGACGACGTTGCAATACAAATTGCAATTGACATTGCGCGTAATAATTCGTTTATTTGCACGCGAGAGAGAAGGAAAGAGAAAGCTCTTTCATGACGCGCCAACCGAAACGACCTTAGTTTTGTATGCCATTATATAGCGCGATACCTCTATATCTATATATAGATATATTATATGGTACATATCGGAGTTACGAAAGCCGATGGCGAGTTAAGTATCGCTTCGAGGTAGTGCGCTCGTGCCATCTTGTCCACTCCACACCATCTGCTACTTACATACTTGCGGAAAAAGAGGACGCGTTGTTCTAATAGCTAGTAATTTTACCGGGGTCATAGAGGCTTCAAATTATCTTTCTTTTTTTTTGGGGCCTTATTTCGTAATTTTGTTTCGACGGAGATCGATTAGACGTTTTTTTTTTTTTTTTTCTATTCTTTAAAACAAATTTTTCCGTTTAATCGACAAATTATTGAAAACTCATCCTTCCATTCGTACAGGGAAGAAAGAAAATAGAAGAAAATTAAGGGAGGAAATAGGGTTGAAAAAATACGGTTAAAAAAATCGATTTTTTTTTATTTCATAAATTGTTAGTAAAACTATTGAAAAATATGTTCGCAAAATTTTAAATGAAAATTCCGACTCGTTCTATTGTTATAAGCCATTAAGGGGGGAAATAGGGTTAGGACAGTGTTTTCTCAATGATTTTCATGAATTTTTTTATAGTATAAAAAATTAATATAATTTATTGAAACTTTGAGAATATTTTATACATATATTTAAGTATATACTATAAAAATTTTGAAGAATTTCGTTGAAAAGCACCGAAGATATCAGCGACCCCATATTGCGGGTCACAATCAGACTCAGCATTTTGCGTTTTTTTCAAACGCGTTTTTCTGAAAACGACTTTTTTTTAACTTGCGTACACGCTAGTTTGAAAAGTTTTCAACCAATCGTTTTGAAAATTGGCAGTTACTTTCTTCATAGTATTGCGTTCTATATGAACCTAAAATTGGAATATTATCATTATTTAAAATAATTTTTTTTTTTACAAATAAAGTTGTAAAAAATGTTAAATGAAAATTCCGACTCGTTCTATTGTTATAAGCCATTAAGGGAGAACACCACTGTGACCCCCTGTTTTTTTTCACATTTTTCAAGAATTTTTTTTTGTGGGAAAAAAAAGAGATATTCGAAAAAATTTTTTGGGTTTTGTTCCTTGCTTATTAATGTATCAAAAAACATTTTTTTCACATTTTTCACGCCGCATGGTGGCGCTAGGGAAGCTCTCGCGTCAGGTGCTGTCATTTCCGCGGCACGCAGCAGAACTCTCTTCAACGTCGATCTGAAAAAAAATACCGAGTGTTTTCGTTAATAATATGATATTTTGAAGAGAAGTACACAGGGATTTGGAAAAATATTGTTTTAAAAAAAATAGGCACGCCTTTGAAATTAACTTTAATTTCAAAGGCGTGCCTATTTTTTTTAAAACAATATTTTTCCAAATTCCTGTGTACTTCTCTTCAAAATATCATATTATTAACGAAAACACTCGGTATTTTTTTTCAGATCGACGTTGAAGAGAGTTCTGCTGCGTGCCGCGGAAATGACAGCACCTGACGCGAGAGCTTCCCCAGCGCCACCATGCGGCGTGAAAAATGTGAAGAAAATGTTTTTTGATACATTAATAAGCAAGGAACAAAACCCAAAAAAATTTTTCGAATATCTCTTTTTTTTCCGACAAAAAAAAATTCTTGAAAAATGTGAAAAAAAACAGGGGGTCACAGTGGTGTTCTCCCTTAAGGGGGGAAATAGGGTTAGGACAGCGTTTTCTCAATGATTTTCATAAATTTTTTTATAGTACAAAAAATGAATATAATTTATTGAAACTTTGAGAATATTTTATACATATATTTAAGTATATACTATAAAATTTTTGAAGAATTTCCTTGAAAAACACCGAAGATATTAGCGACCCCATATTGCAGGTCACAATCAGAGCATTTTGCGTTTTTTCAAACGCGTTTTTCTGAAAACGACTTTTTTTGAACTTGCGTACACGCTAGTTTGAAAAGTTTTCAACCAATCGTTTTGAAAATTGGCCGTTACTTTCTTCATCGTATTGCATTCTATATGAACCTAAAATCGGAATATTATCATTATTTAAAATAATTTTTTTTTGCAAATGGCAAAAAATCATGCTTTTTTGTTTTAACCCCTGTAAAAAATTCAATTTTCTATTTTTTTGATGGCATTTAGGTTCATATAGAAGAGAGACATATAATAAAAGTAAATTCCAACCTCGTTTGATTTCGGATGAAAATTGCGGCTTCCAGAATGTACACAAAATGCTGAGTCTGATTGTGACCTGCAGTATGGGGTCGCTAATATCTTCGGTGTTTTTCAAGGAAATTCTTCAAAAATTTTATAGTATGTACTTAAATATACGTATAAAATATTCTCAAAGTTTCAATAAATTATATTCATTTTTTATACTATAAAAAAATTCATGAAAATCATTGAGAAAACGCTGTCCTAACCCTATTTCGCCCCTTAAGGAAGATAAAGCAAATTTACTTTCGCTCTCCACGACGGATTTAAAAAAATGAAATGCCATACAAAAAAAATTATTTCTAGATATTCTCGAGTAAAAATAAGTTAACGTACGTAGTTACAACAATTATAGGGTACAAATAAAATAATTAATAATAAATCAATTATAGGGAACATAAACAAAGACTGCACTGTTTCAAAGTAAAGAGGGGTCCTGCTTGCGTCGCGTTTCTTTCTCTTTTTCGAATAACTTGAGGTTTGCTTGACTTTCATCGTTATCTAATATTCCACAAATTTATAGCATCAGAAAAACCGGTAATATTTCCACGGAAAGACTTTCCAATTACAAAAATTGGAAATCTGATTGAATGTAAAGTCACAGATTTTTCAATTCCACGTCGTCAACGTCGTCTCAACGTTGGTTACCACCTCATTTTATGTAAAAGGTGTAAATGTGCGTTTTTTTTAAAATGTTTCATTAAAATTTGGCATAGGTCTGCAGGATTATTTGGCGATACGGTTCTCGAATATCGTAAATGAATTTTTCAAACGGCGTTGAAGAGACATTACGAGGGTTTAAAGGTACAGAAACGTGTGTCATCATTAGCACGATGATAATCCTTGGCGTTGCTATTATATACTTGCTCACGGTGTTGGAGCGCAGCGGGATACAATGTCTACATACCTAATAGTGTTATGTAGGCACTCTTTCTGAATAATAGACGTTGGTATACTTGAAACAGGTATATATGCGGCATTCCAGATCCGCTGAACCAGGGTCAGAGCCTCGTTCCTTCCGATTTTTCTTATAATTACAGGAGGCATTTGTCCTCGCCCGAATAACGTTTCCAATTTTTTTTCTTTTCAGATTTTCCCGCCCCGACACTACCTCTGAGCTCGGATATATTCCAAACACCAAGGAACAAAAGGTACCTTTTTTTTGAATAAGTGGAAAATTTCACGTAAAATCTCCATGGAAAAGTGATTATAATGAAAATCTAAAGGGTTGCCGGTCGGTCTCTTGATCGAGTTGACCTGAGAATGTCACATATTTATATATATTTTATATATTTTTCCTCTGTTCCAACATTTTTCCTCTGTTACCTTCCCAATTTCATTTTTTCTATTTATTTTCCCCCTATCGTTCCCAACCCGCACTTCGCTAATCTAATCTAACTTTCATTGCGCCCGCAGACGTCTCAGCTACGCTGTAACGCATTTTCCAACGGACACAGGGAAACCGTGGAAAATCTGTGTCGATGCAGACGGTTTAATTTTTTACTGAGTTTCAGTTGTATTACCATGAGAAAGTGAGAAAAAAAAACTGCCTCCGGTTTGGTAGTCGTCGGTGCGAGCCAATGCACGATTAAGCGGTCACCGATCCGTGTAGTGACCGCGGCCAAAGTTTTCCTTAACTTGGGTAATCGTCAGAGGCGCGCACCGACCCGCGCCACCACTGTTGTCGGCTATGCCTCATATATATAATTCTATACGTCAATAAGGTGCAAACAAAACGGCGTCGACCACATACACGGCCAATAAAGCCGTATAATAGCCGAAGCCCCGCCGTCGGCGGCGAGTGAAGAGAGTGTACAGTATACCTTGCCGCGGCAAGAAGAAAGTTCCGTCGGAATTCGCATCCGGCATATGGTTTTATAACGGCCAAGCTGGCACGGCGAGAAGATGAGGCCCGTGTGTATGCTTCGGTGGTCCAAAACGGCTGCGTTTAGTTTTCATTAAAATAATGTCTCTGCGGAGAGTGTATTTTATTCATCGCCGCTAAACAGTGAGTTGGCTATTTCCTTCAACACATAACACACATCATTGCTTCGACAAGACATTTTACTAAACATGTTTATGTTCCAGACAGCAAATGCGTTGAAAAAAAATATCTTCATCCTTCTGGATAACACTCGGCATCATTCTTTGGACGAGGGGACCTTTTAACTGGAAGAAAAAAAAAAAAAAACTACGCGCAGTAAAAGTACTAACGAGTATTATGAAGTTGCTGTTTATTTTGTGGAATCGAGCAAAAGATCAGCTCCTTATCATCGTGCTAAAACACGCACAGTCGCTACAAATATATATACATCCTGCAATGAGGATTCACAGGCATACGGCAGAGAGAGTGTGGATATATAGAGATCGTCAAGGATGATGGTGGGGCGCGTAGAAAGACGCTAAAAATGGGGAATGAGAGAGGCACGACGACGCGGAGCAGGCGAGTCGAAGAGCGCTTGGAAGCTCGCGCCGAGACAAAATAAAATAAGAAGAAAAACCGGCGGCTACAAGTTGCACGAAAAGAAGTGACGGCCGGTGGGGAAAGGCGCGGGATTCTCGCGGTGGTTCGATGGTACATATTGCGGCCGCGACGGGAGAGACGACCCAGCATCGCTCTCCTCGAAGCGCGCCTCTTCTCTCCGGCCGATCCCCGCTCGGCGCGAGCGCCCCATGCCCCGAGACATGTTTCTAACGCGCGCGAAGCTCTCTTGGCTCCCCGAGTGTCGGCGACGACGGAGTTGCCTCCTCGTCCTCGTTCGGGCCAGTTGAGAAACGAACGTCCGTCGGCAATGACGTTTGCCACTCGTTCATTATTGACAGTGAGCAATACCTTCGCGCGATTAACGAACGATTTAACGGTTTTATCGTTAAAAAAAAACGTTTATTTTACTCGCTGATTGTCGAATAGTGGGATCGAATTAACGGTGGAGGATATTCGATCGGCATCGATTAAAATCATTTGTTGATCGAATGAGTGCATTTTGCTAGACACGTACGAGACACTTCTGTCATTTCATACAAAACTATAATCGGATACGTGCATGGAATAAGTAGATCCAGCGGTGGAAGATCGTGGCATGGAGATTCAAAAATATTTTTTGTGAGTTTCATCTCTCTCTCTCACTTGTTATATCAAGTACTTAATATGGTTTTTGTGCGTTCACAGCGCAGCATCTGCTAAGCGCGTGTGTGCTTCTCAGTGCTTCTTTCGGTCTTGCGCCCTCGTGCGGTGCGCCTGAATCACGAGAGAGTGCATATTGTGTATATATGGCAGTGTGATATACTCTAGTTCCGTGTCTCGACAGCACGGATCTGAGATCGCCGGTTAAACCGCTTTATATCCTCGTATATAGATATACTTTTACTAACGATGCTGCGTGAATAAATTGTTGAATGCTTCGCTCTATCGCGTGCGTGCACACGATTTCATTATACTCAATAATAATAATGTATGGGGGAGAAGGATATAGATGGATCATGAGATTAATCATTCAAAGACAAAGTACAAAAACAATTGTATAACGTGAGTCGAATATAACCGCTGCTGTTCAATTGACTTAAATCAGTGCAAAATTTTTTGTATCATTACTACGAATAGTCGTGCGTTAATTAGACGGTAGGGCGGTAGGGACTTTCACGTTTGTCAGTAACTAAAAAATATTTCGAGCAATTAATTCGTAAAAAAAAAAATCCGAGTAGCTGAACTCATTTTCCGATTAGGTGTATTTTTTTTTTATTCTATTTTTTCTCGAAGAATAATAATTTTCTTTATTAATACATTTTTGTCAATCTCAACACTCAAGTTTTCAGATAGGCCTTTTTGATAGTACAACCTGATAATGACAATGAGTTATCACAATTTGTGTGAGGACGGGGTTGAGGATGAAGACCAAAAGAAATATCAGTTTAATAAGACAAGATGGTCGACTTGCCACGTTTATTGTAATATCGTTATCACATTACGAAAGGTTTATAGAATAATAGAATGTTCGCGTTATGCTTGTACAGGTGTTCGCTACCAGTATCGCTGACTTCTACGTGACTTCTATGTCAGACACGACGAGACTCACGTGGCTGTTTCTGACATGTGCGATAAACGTCACACATTAACACTTTTATATTCGTTAAATATTCAGGCTATTCGTTTGCGTAAAATCGGCCAAACAAATGGTTATAGAAGAACTTGTGGTATTAACCATCTCGCGGTTTTCGCATATAGGTAATTTATTTGATTTTATGAAATTGCATATATTAATTAATTCTGATCTCTTCAGCAATTGATTGCGTAACTTATTTCTTCGATACACAAAAATATGGGAGCTTCCTATGTTGCCTGTGTTCTATTTCTGAGGGTGAAAGAACAACCGAGAGGAAAGAAAACACCAATTATGACTTTGGGTTGTGACACGAACGCTCCCTGAGTGAATGACAAGATAATTTCTACATATATATTGAAAAAGGTAGCGATTGACGCGGTTGCGAGAAAGGTTTTCGAAGATTTCATAGCATTAGTCCCTCTGGCGGCATTCGCTGGAGCTAGATTTGTTCGATAGAAAAAATATGGGAGTTTGCGCGGCTTTTGTTCTATTTTTGGGATGAAAGAACTGACGAAAGTAAACACCAATAGTCATCACCTCAGTCGACGCAGCACGAAGCTCCCCGAGTGAATGACAAGATAATTTCTACATATATATTGAAAAAGGTAGCGGTTGATTCGGTTGCGAGAAAGGTTTTCGAAGATTTCATAGTATCAGTCCCTCTGGCGGCATTCGCTGGAGCTAGATTTGTTCGATACGAAAAATATGGGAGCTTGCGCGGGTTTTGTTCTATTTTTGGGGTGAAAGAACTGACGAAAGTAAACACCATTTCTCACCTCAGTCGACGAAGCACGAAGCTCCCCGAGTGAATGACGAAATAAATTCTTCTTATATATTGAAAAAGGTAGCGATTGATGCGGTTGCGAGAAAGGCTTTCTCGACGATTTCGCAGTATACCCTCTAGTGGCATTCGCCGGAACTAGAAACTATTCGGTTTTCATAGATTACAAATAATGATCAATTGTTGTCCGTTATTTATTAAATATCATAGACATTTGTTGTTATTAGACGGTAGGGCGGTAGGGACTGTCATGTTTGTCAGTAACTAAAAAATATTTCAAGCGATTAATTCGTAAAAAGAAATCCGAGTAGTTGAACTCATTTTCCGATTAGGTGTATTTTTTTTTTATTCTATTTTTTCTCGAAGAATAATAATTTTCTTTATTAATACATTTTTGTCAATCTCAACACTCAAGTTTTCAAATAGGCCTTTTTGATCGTACAACCTGATAATGACAATGAGTTATCACAATTTGTGTGAGGACGGGGTTGAGGATGAAGACCAAAAGAAATATCAGTTTAATAAGAAAAGATGGTCGACTTGCCACGTTTATTGTAATATCGTTATCACATTACGAAAGGTTTATAGAATAATAGAACGTTCGCGTTATGCTTGTACAGTTGTTCGCTACAAGTATCGCTGACATCTACGTGACTTCTATGTCAGACACGACGAGACTCACGTGGCTGTTTCTGACATGTGCGATAAACGTCACACATTAACACTTTTATATTCGTTAAATATTCAGGCTATTCGTTTGCGTAAAATCGGTCAAACAAATGGTTATAGAAGAACTTGTGGTATTAACCATCTCGCGGTTTTCGCTGTAGAAAATTTATTTGATTTTATAAAATTGCATATATTAATTAATTCTAACCTCTTCAGCAATTGATTGCGTAACCTATTTCTTCGATACACAAAAATACGGGAGCTTCCTATGTTGCCTGTGTTCTATTTTTGAGGGTGAAAGAACAACCGAGAGGAAAGAAAACACCAATTATCACTTTGCATCGTGACACGAAGTTCCCTGAGTGAATGACGAGATAATTTCTACATATATATTGAAAAAGGTAGCGGTTGACGCGGTTGCGAGAAAGGTTTTCGAAGATTTCATAGTATTAGTCCCTCTGGCGGCATTCGCTGGAGCTAGATTTGTTCGATACGAAAAATATGGGAGCTTGCGCGGGTTTTGTTCTATTTTTGGGGTGAAAGAACTGACGAAAGTAAACACCATTTCTCACCTCAGTCGACGCAGCACGAAGCTCCCCGAGTGAATGACGAAATAAATTCTTCTTATATATTGAAAAAGGGAGCGATTGATGCGGTTGCGAGAAAAGCTTTCTCGACGATTTCGCAGTATACCCTCTAGTGGCATTCGCTGGAACTAGAAAATATTCTGTTCTTAAAGATTACAGATAATGATCAATTGTGTCCGTTATTTATTAAATATCATAGATATTTGTTAGCCTGATGTTGATAAACAAACGGCCACAATATTTAAACGGTGAAGACCTTTTAAGCCTGGATAATTAAATGATAGAGCACGTTTGTCAATGAACAAAATGAACATGTCACTACTAGGTCTATATTATGGATTATTCTACTAAAAAGAAACTGAAGAAAAATACATCTCATTAGAAAATGACAAACCCATTTGACGTTATTTTTTTATAAATCCAGTGCCGAAAATATTTTGTGTCATACCACTAACACACCTGTCAGTATCATCCATTTTTTTAATTACTGTCAATTGATGCACGCGATACTATGTAGATGTAATTCTAAAAAATTTGTACTTAATTATCGTAATGAAATATTTTCAGATACACTCGCGGCTATTGTGCGGACAAGGACGTGGAGCGTTGATCGTACGGGGAAAAAAATGTGTCGAAGCTCGTGGACATACGGGAAGAATATGCTGGCGAGTTTGAGTACCCGACAGGGAAACTCGCGATGCGCTCGTCGGGCTGTCGTTCTGATATTTGCTTGGGGACTCGTGATGATTGCGGCATTGCAATTTCGTCATACCGTCAATGATAGTTCCTTGAACGCCGGTAGCGGAGAGCATCAGGGAGGTTCGTCACGCCTACGTTACGACGAACAAGACGATGAATCACGGGGAGCTTTGGTCGGAGGTTCGTCGCGTTTCACGATAGATTCAACGTCCTCGATCGGTGGTGGGAAAGCAACGAGCGATTATCACGATTCCGAGGTCGTTGGTAGCGCCACTTCGGATGGTCGTTTCGTCGCACGGGACAAGAATAATAATAAGAAGATTACGACGGCTATGGATGAACCTCTCATTGACAAGAGAGAGCCGAGAACGGAGGAGGAACTCGTACGAGAGATCGAGTCTCGATTGCCGAGTTTACCGCTCGCTTATTGGTTAAAAACGAGCTCGAAATTGGAGAACGGTGTCGGTAATGCGGGCGGCAAGAAAACGGCTGCCGATAAGAAGGAAATTAACGAAAAGGGCAAGAATCAAATTGCAAACGATAATAGAAACAAGCAGAGTGCGAGAAAGGGTTGCGTACCTCGTTATCCCAGTATATTCGATCTCGAATTCAACAATATATATTGGCAAAGTTTGCGAACGAGCAACGGAACGTTTCAATTGTTCGGTGCCTATTACGACGTGAGAAAAATGTCACGAATAGGTCCGGCGATCAGAATAGTCGGTATGATAGATAGAATCGAGCCGACCGTCAAGACTTATTGTCAAATGTGGTTCGACGGTGATCGAGAGCCCGGAATCGTCGAGACACTCGAGTATAAGTACGTCTGGTACTCAAAATGGGGCAATTACAAGCAGGGCATCTATCAGCCTTACGTAATAGCGTGTAAAGTCCCGCAGAGTCATCGTGGCAGAGGTCCACCCGCCTCCGTTTCAATAGTCGAAAGAGCCTGTGATACTTCGAGCAATAATCTTCGTGTTATATACAACAAACCCGAAGTGAAACGGGGTTTTGCCGTATGCGTTAAGGGATTGGATTTTTTGCATGACGATCTGTCCGTTCGTTTGGTCGAGTGGATCGAGCTCATTGGTCTACTCGGCGCGGACAAGATATACTTTTATCAACTGCAGGTTCATCCGAACGTCAGTAAGGTTCTCGATTATTACACGAAATTAGGAAAAGTCGATGTTACACCGTTGACATTACCCGGTGGTCAACCGAACGTTCCCGCTTTTCAACATATGTATCTGACGAAGAAGACTAACAACAAACGACAGAACGAGCTTATACCCTACAACGATTGTCTCTACAAGCACATGTACGAGTACGAGTATATAGCTCTTCTCGACGTTGACGAGGTCATAATGCCTCTGAGAGATGCTACGTGGCCGGAACTCATGAAACGTGTACTGCCAAAAGCTCTTGCTATTCGAAACGAGACTAGAGCATCGTATAACGTGAGAAACGTCTACTTTCTCGACGATCTACTTCATACTCACGGAACCTTTCGTCATTTGCCAAAGTAACGTATATTCCATATATTTCTCTCATTGACCCTCGCATTGCCAAAATCGTGTTCATAACCGGGGCGGGGGGGGGGGGGGGGGGGGGGGGGGGGGGTGTAAGGTTAATTCGTACAAAAAAGGCATGTTTTTGTGATTTTTTTGTGACGACGCAGTTAAAATCTCTTTATTAAAACTAATGGTACAGTAAAATATGACATTCGAAGAATATTATATAAAATTTTCACGAAGAAATATTAAAAAATACGACAATGGCAGCAATTATTCGCCACGTGTCTCGGAAAAAAGTAGAATTGCGATGTCCCTCATAACTTGGTGCTGGATCATCTGAAATGAAAAAATGAAAGTTCATTTGTTAGATAATAGTTTTCCCCAGGTAACGCTGGGAGGGTTTTTCGAAATTTCAATTTTTCAATTTTTTGGAACATTTTGAAGGGAAAAATGCGATTTTTTTTTTTTCGTAAAGATCGCGTTTTTCCCTTCAAAATGTTCCAAAAAATTGAAAAATTGAAATTTCGAAAAACTCCTCATAACTTGGTGCTGGATCATCTGAAATGGCAAAATGAAAGTTCATTTGTTAGATAATAGTTTTCCCCAGGTAATGCTGAGAGGGTTTTTCGAAATTTCAATTTTTCAATTTTTTGGAACATTTTGAAGCTAAAAACGCGATTTTTACGAAAAAAAAAAAATCGTGTTTTTCCCTTCAAAATGTTCCAAAAAATTGAAAAATTGAAATTTCGAAAAACCCTCCCAGCGTTACCCGGGGAAAACTATTATCTAACAAATGAACTTTCATTTTTTCATTTCAGATGATCCAGCATCAAGTTATGAGGGACACCGCAATTCTACTTTTTTATATAATTTTATATAATATTCTTCGAATGTCATATTTTACTGTACTATTAGTTTCAATAAAGAGATTTTAACTGCGTCGTCACGCAATTAACCTTACCCCCCCCCCCCCCCCCCCCCCCTCCCCAACGGAAACAGGGCACGCTGTCTTCCGCAGTGTACAGCGATTGCTGCTGCCGATAATCTATTAGTTGCCGGGGGTTCCTCGATACGCCACGATTCGGTGTCGCGAGGGTTAACAACATTTCTCCGATGTATTTCGCCTGTATTCATATTGTTCGTTCTTCTTCCCACTATAGGTACATGCACATGCTCCAGCACGTGTATCGTTCGAAAAATTTTACAAAGCCAAATCAGTACGTCAAGTGTTTCCACAATCCCGAGCGAGTTGTAACGCTGCACAATCATTTTCCACTCGCTTGTCTCGGTGCTGGTTGCACGAGTTATCCGATCGAGACCGAGGACGCCCAGTTGCAGCACTACCGGGCCGACTGCGTGAAATCATTGAAAAAATCGTGTTTGCAGTATCGGGAGAACAGTGTCATGGACACGACGATTTGGCGATACAAGGATCGGTTGATCAAGCGCGTCACCGATACCCTCGAGAAACTTGGCTTTTTTCCGTCAAAAAACGGTTTGACGTAATTCCCTCCCGACATTATTATATATACTCTATATATACATATAATTAATATCTATAGCTTTATTTGATGAATCGCATCATGGTGAGCCTTTATCGTTCTCTAACGCGTGTACGGCCTACGTCGTCTATACTCTTATTACATTATTGTTATTGTTATTATAAAACACACACTCAAATGATGTACCGATCCCGACCAGAGGGCGATTCACGTTTCACCATGTGATCGATCAATTTCGAAAAAAACGCAAGGTCTCTTTATTATCTTATCTCATTATTTACCACAATTGTTATACATGATGTTGTGATATCACTAATCTCCTGAGGCGGCCATCAATTTATACAAATAGGAGATCGAACGTCGGACGATTATGACAGTCGTGACGACGATCATTTGTTCACAAATGAATAAATGTGATAAATAAATACGGAAAAATTTAATATCCTGGATGGATTTATTTTGAAACGGCGAGTGCGCGTGCTACGACTAGGCGTGCGGAGTTTGTTCCAAGAGCGTGGGGGAGTTTTGAGTTAAATTTGGTACATCCCACGCGGAAAGAGAACGAGAGAGAGAGAGCACATCACAACTATTTTTCTCTTCTCCTTTCGGTCTCCGGCGTCTGTGGCGGATAAACTGGAGATATCATTTCTGTTTTTTTTTTCGTTCGTCATAAACACACGCGTATCGTCATGCACCAAGATCCGAACGATCTTTACGCGATCGAAGAAGCGTCCAAGTGTCTGAGTTTTCTTCGTTTCTTGTGGAAATTTTGCCGATGTATTTTTTCTCACGTCACTCTGGTGTCTCTGGTCGTCGCTTACTGCGTGCTCGGTGCTTATGCTTTCGAGTCTCTCGAGGCCAACCACGAGATACAGGTGTCGTTCCGCGTGTTGTTTTCAATGATTTTTTTCATTCAATGTTAACTTTAAAGCATCTGATTTAATTATCATATACAATTATGTCGTTCTCTTTCACCGGCCTCACTGTTTTTTTTTTCCTCTATTAGGTCAAGGAGAGTATCAAGTACGTACGTTCAAATGTAACTACAAGAATATGGAAAATTACCGAAAATTTCGAGGTTTTGAGACAGGAAAATTGGACGGACAAAGTCGTGAAAGAGCTCGTGGTGAGTCTAACGTTTTATTCATAATGTATATAATTTTTGAAAATTCGTTCGCTACGGACAATAAACGATAAATACTTGTTGCAGAAATTCGAAACGGATCTGTTGGAGAAAATGAAGAAAGATGGGTGGGACGGGAGCGAGGAGGTGAAAAATATTCAATGGACATTCGCCGGTGCTCTCTTTTATTCCATTATCGTTATAACGACAATAGGTCAGGAAGTAGTCCCCCGAAACGGACTATTTTGCCTCAATTATTTGGCTTTTCAATTTTTTACTCATAATCAAATTGTTACCATTTAAAATTGTACACGGATGATTAGGATACGGTCACATAGCACCCAAGACTCAAAATGGCAAGGTCGTCACCATCTTTTATGCCATACTTGGAATTCCTCTCATGCTTCTTTGTCTCTCGAATATCGGTGACGTAATGGCCTCGAGTTTCAGGTAAAGTACGAGAATATTAAGGGGGTAAATAGGGTTAGGACAGCGTTTTCTCAATGATTTTCATGAATTTTTTTATAGTATAAAAAATGAATATAATTTATCGAAACTTTGAGAATATTTTATACATATATTTAAGTATATACTATGAAATTTTTGAAGAATTTTCTTGAAAAACACCGGGGATATTAGCGACCCCATATTGCCGTTCACAATCAGACTCAGCATTTTGCGTACATTCTGGAAGCCGCAATTTTCATCTTAAATCAAACGAGGTTGGAATTCACTTTTATTATATGTCTCTCTTCTATATGAACCTAAATGCTATAAAAAAAAATAGAAAATTAAATTTTTTACAGGGGTCAAAACAAGAAACCATGATTTTTTGCCATTTTTTTACAACTTTATTTGCAAAAAAAAAATTATTTTAAATAACGATAATATTCCGATTTTAGGGTCATATAGAGGGCAATACTATGAAGAAAGTAACTGCCAATTTTCAAAACGATTGGTTGAAAACTTTTCAAACTGGCGTGTACGCAAGTTAAAAAAAAGTCGTTTTCAGAAAAACGCGTTTGAAACACGTGGCGCGCTCGGGGCCTGAAGGAGAGCTACTTACTTTAACGGGGTGGTAGGGTTTTAAAGGCGAAAAAAAAGCATATGTTTATGATTTTTTTGCGGCGACATGAGTAATATAATTTTATTAAATAGAATTACATATTATTGTACAACTATTGAAGTATCTCAGAAAAAATTTTCAATGAAAAATATTGTTAAATAAGCCGGTGACGTTGAATCTCCAGAGGCGCCTTGAAAAAAGTGGTTTTGCGGTGAACATTATAACTCGTTACCGGATCATTTGAAACAAAAAAATTGATATGTATTTTAAAGGTAATGTATTTCTCGAGGTAATCAGGAAGAGTTTTTTTTTTTTTTTTTCTTCTATTTTTTGCAGCACTTGGAAGTGAAAAACGCAATTTTAGCTCAAAAAATCGCGCTTAAGGTAGTTCTAACGCAAATGAAGAGTAATGCAAATTTAATGAATTTTTGGGAAAACCTAGAAAAAGTACTGAAGAATACTTATGCGAAATTTGAGAATGTTTCACCGTACCGTTTTCAAGATATCGTTTATCAAAAATTGCAAAATTTGCATACGAACGTATACCTATACCGTACGAAATGAGCACTTCCCGGATATTCAGTCACCAAAATGTACGAAGGAGTAATGAAAAATTCTTGAAATTTGGCACGAAAGTAGTTTAGTAGATGAAGAATAACATATATTTTACAGTAAATTTTCGACCATACAGTAAAAAAGTATGGATTATTGAAAAAATATTGTTTTGAGGCTAGAAGAACTCGTGAGCATGACAACGTCGCTGCGCGACGTGGCTGCCCGCCTCGCGCACCGCTCCTTCTATCCCCTCCCATTTCTTGTGTTAGAACTACCTTAATTTGTTATTAAAAAATTGAAAAAAAAAAAAAACTCCTGATTACTTGTTGATTTATGTGAAGAAGTAATGTTTTAATTTTCAAAAGGATCGGTTCAGTAGATTTTGAGTTCTAATGTTCACAAACTTCAAAAATGACGTTTTCGGGAAAATCGATTTAAAGTTTTTTATACGTGAAAATTACTACGTGAAATAGTTTGAAACGCTGTAACTCCGTTAGTTTTACTTCGATTGACTTAAAATTTATACACAATATTCTCGATAAATTGTTCATTCAGAAAAAAATTTAAAAAAAATGCAAAAAATAATTTAAACCCCCCCCCCCCCCCTTAATGGCTTAAAACAATAGAACGAGTCAGAATTTTCATTTACAATTTTGGGAACATATTTTTCAATAGTTTTACTAACAATTTATGAAATAAAAAAAAAATCGATTTTTTGAACCGTCTAACCCTATTTCCCCCCTTAAAGTGGACTTCCATAACTGTAGTAATAATGATCTTCGTCTGAGATTTTTCGTTTTTTTTTTTTTGCAGATTCCTCTACTGGAAAATTTGCTGTTACGTGTGCACGAGACCTCCGAAACCGCGAAAACATCATCGCCACCCCAATATGCTCGTGCGATCACAGAGTATGCGACAACCCGGGTACAGCTTTCTATCACTCTTTATTATAGACCTTGAACTACACGATTGAAAGTCAGAAAGTCAGAGAGAACGTTCGAAGTGCCCTTGAGACCGCGTAAAAAAATATTTAGATCGTTATATAAAAAAAAAATTGTAAGATAAGTTCTATTTTTTCTAAATTTGTTTGACGTTGAAAAAAATTACGTCTACAATTTTTTAGGTTCGTATCTGAATATTTGTTTACATGATCGTAGAAACATTTCTAACAAACGATCGTTTGAAATTTTTGTTTCCATTTTTTTTCGGACGTTCAACGAAACAAAATTGTTAATCAACCGAAAGGAGGTACGCGTCGAACCGATCGGCGAACGCGGTGCCGGGTTCCTCGTCGTTTCGAAGATCGTTACGCACCGCAAGTCAGAGATCGGCTGACTCGGCACTACCACCCTCGGCATTTTCCGAAAGCGTGACGAGATCATCCCGCTCCGATAACGATGGCAACAATAGCAGGTATACCCTGTGATAAAGAAGTCTATGGAAAATACGTCAAAGAATATACCTTGGATATATTAAATATATTTTCCATTTGTATTTCATTATAATTTCAATTTAATTTCAATTTAATTTCAATTTAATTTCAATTTAATTTCAATTTAATTTCAATTTAATTTCAATTTAATTTCAATTTAATTTCAATTTAATTTCAATTTAATTTCAATTTAATTTCAATTTAATTTCAATTTAATTTGCATTTTAATTCGCATTTCAATATAATTCGGCACATACTTTTTTTTCATTCCTGCATGCGATAATTTTTTTTGCGATAATAATAATAATGACGAGAATTAAATATTTATGAAGGAGAAACGGGCGCAGCAGGTTCGAAACATCGTCGGGGGTCTTGCTCACTGATCGTTATCCCTCGCGAATAACCGGCGATGTTATTGGACGACCGGTATCTTCATCGGTACCGCCATCATCAATGAAATATCGTTCGGATATCGAGCCAATCGCTTCGCCAAAAATAATCAAACAAGGAACAAGATATCCGATGGCAACTCGGTCGCTCGACCGAAAGTATCGTCCGGTTGCTTTCAGCAACGATGCCGAACGCGTACTCTTCAACAAGTACGCCATGGACGAGCCGGATCTGGATAAAAAACGATTTTTATCAAGCTCGCACGATGGCGAAGAGTCGTCCAAGAGACACTGTCGCTCGGTCGAGGCATCGGTCGATCTCGAGATGTTACGACCATCGAGCGGCAGAAGAACCGCAAGAAACAACAATTCTCGAGGTTACATTATATTTCACTCACGTCTCTTCGTTTTCTATCTCCCTAAATGGAAGTTCATTCGGAAAATATAGCCAGAATGTGAAACTTTTGGTTGGTAATATAACGAATGTAGATCCTATATACAGGGTGTCCCAATAACTATTAGCACCTTAGATATCTTCGAAACTATAAGGTTCACAGAAATATTTGCTGACTCAAAATTGCACAGTACGAAGGGGTCCATCCAATGATATCAAAGTACTCACCCCCCACACCCTGGGCTGGGGGTGGGGCAACTTTGAAATCTTAAATGGGAACCCCCATTTTTTATTGTAGATTCGGACTCCCCATAAAAAAATACCTAACTTTTGTTTAAAATTTTTTTGTTCGATTCGTGATAGATGGCGCTGTAATCACAAAAAATCCCCGAAAGTACAGAAAGGCGATAATACTTAGAGTTTCGGTAGTAAATAAAATTACTACGTTTATAGTAAGTGTTCGAAATGACGACCATCGGTATCAATGCAATATTGGATTCTTTTTTCGATTGATTGACTCGCAAGTTTTACAGCGTCAGAACTCATTGATGCACAGGCTGTAATAATTCTTCCCATTCGTTCCCATGCAATTCTTGGTGAAGACTAACACGGTACGGGTGAAATTTGTGACGGTGCAAAATGCGATGTACGCTAGTCCTGCCAATGCCAGATTCATTTTGAATTTGTCGCACGTTACAATGTTACAAATGTTACAATGCTTGTTACATTTCTTCGACGGAAAGGTACAGAAAGTACAGATAGGCGATAATACTTAACGGTTTACTTCACTGAAAATAAACACTGTTTCAAGGACACTTTAAGGGAGGGGTAAGGGTTTCAGCGTTAAAAAACACACTTTTTTTGTGATTTTTTTTCTCAAATATGGATTGAGCAATTTTATTCGTACCTTTTGTACATTATTGAGCATACTTTTGACAATGTTGTGTAATTTTTTCATGCCGAAATATTGAAGCATAAGCCCGTAACAGAGCTTCCCCCGGAACGTCTTGGAAAAAAAAACAATTTGCGGTGTTCACTATAACTCGGCCGAAAATTATCTGAAAATGAAAAACCATGAAAATTTCGTCAAATTATAATCAAATCTTCCCCCCAACGTTCTCTGATAATTTTTTTTTTCATTTAAAAATTTTTGGCGGCCATCTAAAGTGTGAACTGTTATTTTCCACGAAAAATTCCGCCATTTTGTGGGTGGGAAACACCCTTAATGTAAAAAAAAAAATTTTAACTAAACGTTGGGGGGAGGTATTTTATATGTAGAAAATGTCTACAAAGTTTGAAATGAATCGGTCAAGTAGTTTTTAAATGGCAGTGAGAACGGACTTTGAAAAAGTCGTTTTGAGAAAAACGCGTCTAAAGTGCACTGCTAGCCCGACCGCCCGCAGCTGTTAGAGGTATTGGAGGTATCTCCTGGCCGTTAAAGGCCAGGAGATTAATAGGACAATAACTTCAAGAATATTGCTTAGATCGGTTTAAAATTTTAAGGACAAATTCTTGAAATGTTAAACAATAAGATGAGACAAAAAAAAATTCGATTTTTCGAAAGTGAAAACCCTTACCCCGCCCTTAATAAGTTTGCAGGATAAGATAAACATGATACGATTAGTATCGATAAATCAGTCAATCGAGTGCAATGTATCCATTTAAAGAGTAAGTCGATATGCTTCTCATTTATGGCGAATGCCAACAAAATTCTGTAAGGGCAAAAACCTTGTATGGTGAACGATATCCACATCGGTCTCAGCCTTCGCGTCAAACATTCAAAAATGTGCGTGATAAACTTAGGCAAACCGGTAGTTTAAGTGTCCGTAGTAGTGTACGTCAGAAACGTGTAACGAATGAAGAAATGGAAATCGGTGTGCTCGCAAGTGTGTAATTTCATTTACTACCGAAACTGTGAGAATTATCGCCTTTCTGTACTTTCGGGAATTTTTTGCGATTACAGCGCCATCTATCACGAATCGAAAGAAAAATTTTGAACAAAAGTTACGTATTTTTTTAATGGGGAATCCGAATCTACAATAAAAAATGGGGGTTCCCATTCAAGATTTCAAAGTTGCCCTATCCCCAGCCCAGGGGGTGGGGGTGAGTACTTTGGTATCATTGGATGGCCCCCTTCGTACTGTGCAATTTTGATTCAGCAAATATTTCTGTGAACCTTATAGTTTCGAAGATATCTAAGTTGCTAATAGTTATTGGGACACCCTGTATACATCCAGAGATATATTTTTCAGATATACGGAAGAATACGCAAGAGATACATTTTCGGATATGTGAAATGCACATTTGATATCGTGCTTGAAATCGATATTTCGTACTTTAGTTTTGTATATGTAATAATCCGTATATATTGTCGAAACGCGTTTTTTTTTTCCAGCGCGCTCCTGGAACAACAAGAGAGAAGCATCCTCGGCGAGAATCATGTCACCAATGGGTTTTGCGGTTCATCGTCAGGTATACGTCGATGATCTCGAGCTCGAGTACGATTATTTGACGAGTGGCGGTTTAGGGATCGGCGATCACGAACCGGATGATCCAACTAGCATAAAACCGGTGCCTATATGGCTCTGTGTTTTTCTCGTAGTCAGCTACATATTGGGCGGCGCTTTTCTCTTTGCCGAGTGGGAAAGCTGGCCTTATCTTGATTCTGCATACTTTTGCTTCATCACTCTCACGACCATAGGCAAGTTTAACTCACAGCTCCCGGAGCGTTTACGTAAACAGCCTTTATTCGCGAATCACCCGTAAAACCGAAAACTATTTATCCTCAAACTCAAACTTTATCCTTTTTGTTTCTTTTTTTTCAAAATATACAGAAAACCAGTTTAACTTTTTTATACAGACTCTTTTTACAACCCCAGTTTAAACTGGTTTCGCGATTTGAATGAATATTTTTCTTCTTCGTTCACAATTCCTTCTCGTTCAAACAAAATATCCCAATTATATTTGTCTCTCTCCGCGTAGGTTTTGGTGATCTCGTTCCGGCTCATCGATTAAACGCTCATCAAGGAATAGCTCTCTGTTCGCTTTATCTGCTCTTTGGCATCGCATTATTGGCGATGAGTTTCAATCTCGTTCAGGAGGAAGTTATCAATAATGTGAAGAACGTCGCGAAGAGGCTCGGTATAATAAAGGCTGACGATCACGGTGGTGGTGTAAATGACGACGAGGAGGAGGAGGAGGAGGAGGAGGATGAGTACGAGTCCGATGAGTATCCGGCTTTTGAACGAGAGGATTCAGCGCGCCGTTGTTATAACAGAGAATATGATAGATCGACGGGTCCTTATTACGGCGATGTAGCAGATTTTCGGGCCGGTCCAGACTCCTCGCCACGAGATTTTTATCAGCACGATCGATCACCATCGGCTTATCGTTTTTCTTCTCGATAAACTGTTTTTATCGGAAAATAAAAAAAATTAATTAAAATAAAAATACGCCAACGAAAAAATCTACTTTCTCTCTGTCTCTCTCTCCTCTCTTGCTGTTAGACGTGCACGAGTATTTGTGTACGTTTATACGCGAAAGGACAAGAGAGTCGATGATCATAAAACACAGAGTCTCCCCAGCGAGAACGCGGGTTCGCCTCGATTCTTTGGTGTTTTATTATTAGCATTTCGTGCCGCTATTTCGAGTTTCTCGGGTACGAGTGGTGGGCCCGAGAGCGCCCGAGACGTTTCGATGAAAATTGTACTGGTTAGAGCGAGAGATTTCGGAGTGCAGTAGTGTGTAGATTTTTACACCGTTGGAACACACGAGATGCGGTCTCGATCGTCGCTCGTGCGAAAAACGCGCGTGTCTCACGTACATGTGCATAATGCTCGACAATAGAAACTAGTAGAATTGTCGGTTGTTCGGTGACTGCCCGCCTGCCCTGTGGGATCGTCAATATCCGAGAGGAGAGTTATGAATTACGATTGTCAGGATGTCAGCGACAGCGGAGACACAACGAATGGAAATACGATGACAATAAAGCAATGGCCCGACGAGGATTATCAGGTTTTATCGTCGAGAGGAACGAGTTACGAGAGACGAGGTGAAAATCGTCGTAAACGCGGTGGACGAAGAAAAAAACGTCGTTTCTGGCCGGAGAGACTTATCGATGGATTTCGTTCTTTCGTTGCTTTTCTCTTCAGTAACGTTGGTATAGTTTGTCTCGTCGTTGGTTACACGATAGCGGGTGCATTTATTTTCGTAGCTATAGAAGGTACCAACGAGCGTACGGTGATAAGCGGAAGAAGCAATGTCTCGATTATTCGCAACTTCACCGCTACAAAACTATGGAATCTTACGTCGAAGGTTCGTATACATATTAAAGTCTCATCGACGCCTGCAGTCATTTACACATATATATATTAGGGCGATTTTTTTTTTGACTAGTTTTTTTTCAGTCCCCATCCGAAATTTTATTGGATATGTCGAAAAAGAAATTCCCTGAAAGTTACAACCCTTAATATTAATTCTAAGTACTTTCCCAAAACGTGAGAAGATTTTCCATCTAAAATACACGTAAATCGATTTTTTTTTTTTTTTTTCAAATTTCTATGAAATTGATTTAAAAATTTTTTTTATTATTTAATATTTCATATTTTATAAATTTTATACTACTCATAAGTTAAAGTTCAATATCTCAAGTAATATTAATCTAAGCAATTGGGTCGATAGGACCTTTTTTGTAGGAAATTAAATTTCCAACAAATTTTTCATTTACATTTTTCGACTATTTTTTTTTTTCAGTCCCCACCCGAAATTTTGTTGGATATGTCGAAAAAGAAATTCCCTGAAAGTTACAGCCCTTAATATTAATTCTAAGTACTTTCCCAAAGCGTGAGAAGATTTTCCATCTAAAATAGACGTAAATCGATTTTTTTTTTTTTATTTCTATGAACTTGATTTTTTAAAATTTTTTAATTTAATATTTCATATTTTATAAATTTTATACTACTCATAAGTTGAAGTTCAATATCTCAAGTAATATTAATCTAAGCAATTGGGTGGATAGGACCTTTTTTGTAGGAAATTAAATTTCCAACAAATTTTTCATTTACATGTTTTTCGACTATTTTTTTTTCTTTCAATCCCCACCCGAAATTTTGTTGGATATGTCGAAAAAGAATTTCCCTGAAAGTTACAGCCCTTAATATTAATTCTAAGTACTTTCCCAGAGCGTGAGAAGATTTTCCATCTAAAATAGACGTAAATCGATTTTTTTATTTTTTTATTTCTATGAACTTGATTTTTAAAAATTTTTTAATTTAATATTTCATATTCTATAAATTTTATACTACTCATAAGTTAAACTTCAATATCTCAAGAAATATTAATCTAAGCAATTGGGTCGATAGGACCTTTTTTGTAGGAAATTAAATTTCCAACAAATTTTTCATCTACATTTTTTTCGTAAAGTTAATTGTTTCGGAGATAACAACAAAAAAACGAGAATTTTGGGTAAAAATCAACTTCAGTTACCCGTACCAACTCACCAGTACAATTTACACTTACGCCGCAAAAGGCACTTTTTTAGATTTTTTTATTCCAAGTAAATCGAAACCAAGAACAATATGATAGCATACAACGCGGCTGAGTTATAGAAATTTGAAAAAAAAAAAAAAAATTCGATTTACGTGTATTTTAGATGGAAAAATCTTCTCACGCTTTGGGAAAGTACTTAGAATTAATACTAAGGGCTGTAACTTTCAGGGAATTTCTTTTTCGACATATCCAACAAAATTTCGGGTCGGGACTGAAAAAACAAAAATAGTCGAAAAACAAAAATCGCCCTAATATATATATATATATATATACATATATCACCAGAGCCCTAGTGTAGCTATGTCTATTATTGTCTCGTATCTTTTTCAGGAAAACACATTTTCCGAGAAAAATTGGAGGGCTAAGGTCGACGCAGTTCTCGAGGCGTATCAAGCCAAAATTGTAAATGCCGTTAAAAAGGATGATTATGATGGTAATGATCGCGAGAAGAATCAAAAGTGGGGATTTGCCGGGGCTTTTTTGTACTCACTTACCGTAATCACGACTATTGGTAAGTAACAAAAAAAAATCTAACGTGTTTCTAATTTTCGTTTTTTTTCTTCTAATTATATGTTTATGCCTATTGCGATATTCGTTTTTCGAAAGGTTACGGGAATACTTGTCCAAAAACTCTATGGGGCAAGGCCGTTACGATAGTCTATGCGATATTTGGAATGCCCCTATTTCTTCTATACTTGAGCAACATTGGTGATATTCTTGCGCGAAGCTTCAAGTGGACATACGCTCGCTGCTGTCTCTGCAGGTGAGTACGCGATCGTACAATTTTCATAATTGCCATATACGCTTGTAATAATTTCGCCGACGATGATATCGTAATAGGTGTCGCAAGAGAAGAAATATACGTCGTCGCGTTTATCCGGAGAGCAACGACAGAAACTCGCGACGATCTCAGCGACAAATGGTTAGAGTACAAGGGGCAAGCGGGGAGGAAAATGCCGTGACGAATTTGAGCGGGGAAGAAGAAGAAGAAGAAGAAGATGAGGATGATGATGATGACGAATACAATTTACGAAATATAACGGTTCCCTTGACTCTGTGTCTCGCAATCATGGTTGGGTACGTATAGATCTTCGTTTCTTTTTAATTGCACTGCCCTCTCGCAAACACCAGTTTATTAAAACCGATTTACTTTTACAGATACATATGCGGCGGTGCTAAGCTTTTTTCCGAATGGGAAGTCTGGAACTTTCTCGATGGTTCGTACTTTTGCTTTGTATCCCTGTCGACGATTGGCTTTGGCGACATAGTACCAGGTGACAAGATCTACGCCGGTCAGGGTCTCGAGTTATCATCAGTTTTTTGTTCCATGTATCTCATGCTGGGTGAGCAATGTTACAATAATTTCATAATATAATATATCATCGTAATAATCTCTATATGTTTATATTGACATTTTTCACTTTTTATCTCATTTCTCCCCTGAACAACGATAAATTTCAATCTCAAAAATAATACGAGGTGGGACCCAAAAAAAACGGGAATTGCGCTGCGGCGAGAAGAGAGAGTGGGGGAACCCATTGCTCGACCAGGTGTCCGTTGGGGACACGTCTCCTGAGTTAGCGTGCGAAGTTCTGTCGCCGTGAGTGCATCGGTTCGCCCGTGGGAATTTTCGTAGTGAAACAACTTTTTCCATTTCGGCGAAAACGTGATGGCCGATTGTCGAGAGCGACGCGCGGCTGCGAAATTTTGTTTCCTGTTGGGGAAATCGGCCGCGGAAACTACTGTAATGCTCGAGACTGCTTATGGAGATGCTGCCCTAAGTAAAACCAGAGTCTACGAGTGATTTTCACGTTTTAAAAATGGAGAAATGTCAATTGAAGACCAACCCCGTTCGGGACGCCCCTCAACGTCAAGAAGCGACGAAAACGTCGACAAAATCAATGCTCTCATTCGTGAAGACCGTCGCCGAACCATTGATCAACTCTGTGAGATGTCTGGGATATCACGGAGTTCAATTCACAGGATTTTATCCAAAGATTTGCACACGAGCAGAGTTGCAGCCAAATTTGTCCCTCGCCTTCTCACGGACGAGCAAAGGAAGCGTCGACTTCGGGCATGTTTTGAACTTCAAAATCAGCTTGAAGAGGACCCTGAACTTTTTTCCAAGGTGATTACCGGTGATGAATCGTGGTGCTATGGATACGACCCCGAAACAAACCAGCAATCAAGCGTTTTGCCACTGTCGAGGAGATAAAACAAAAATCGCTGGAAGGCCTAAAGAACATCCCGATAAGTGAATTTAAAAAATGTTTTGAACATTGAAAGGATCGTTTGCAGAGGTGCGTTGTGGTCAATGGAGAATACTTTGAAGGTGATCAAAATTTCGTGTAAAAATATTAAAAAATAACGAAATTATGACGAAATTCCCGTTTTTTTTTGGGTCCGCCCCTCGTACATCGCTATGGAGGTTCATTAGGAATTCATTGTAAATGATTACTAAATGAAAAATAAGTATCAATGTCAAACTAGGCAACTTTTACACGGAACTCTAAGTAAGATGTCCCCGTTCGATTTTCGAATTATCGCAATAACAAAACCAATTATTATTGTTATTATCATATTTCAATATTTCAGGTATGGCCCTCATAGCCATGTGTTTCAATCTTATGCAGGAGGAAGTGGTGGCAAAGATTCGCACGCTGACGCGTTCCGTGAGGCATATATTGAGCTGTGAACGTACAACGTGTTGAATACACAACGCTGATATATTTCTCCGGTGTATTATTACCGGTCGACTGGTAAGCACTACAGACTCGTTGTTTGTCGTAATTTTGTGCAAAAGAACAAAATTTGTACACAAATGGAATTTTCGGGGAATTCGAGACTCTCTTGCTGCTGCTGTTGCCGCTCATGCGTGCTTTGGCGTGGATATATACGGCAAAATGTGCGCGATGTCGGATGCGCTTTTGTCCTCGCGTAGATGCTGCTCTGCGCCGGTGAGCAAGCAGAATGGTAAAACGCTAGCCGCGGCGCGGGGGTGTTCTTATTAACGTTGAGCCGGGTCCACACCTTACCACCCGCACGGCTACTCTTCCTCGCTCTCCGCTATATTACACCGTGCTGCGGTTGTGTGCACTTTATCAGCATCATCATCGTCATCTCTCATTCTCTCTGTCGATCTCGCGCACACCCTCGCTCCCGCTTTCTCTATTGTCTCTTCGACGAATCCTCGTCATCGCGAGAATGTTCTATATATTGATACGACACTTGTTGTAGTCGAAACGAAAATATATCTATGAGATTATGCGCGAGATACATATTACGCAAAGATCTCTTGCCCGTACGAGCCAAACCCAACGCGTTGTGATCGTACAATATACCAATAGATAATAATATCAGACGGAAATATACTGTTCGTTTCGGTGATTGTGCGCGAATCTCTTCTCGTCACTGATCTTCCTAAATACTACTCTCTGTGTCCGGAATTTTGAGCCATGGGTTGAGAGGCCTTTCGCAGTTGAACGACGAGTCTTTCTCTCATCTCAAATCGTCTCGAGCCATTTTTCCATGATAATGGTACAAAAATCATAATCGCGGTAAGTCGGGTTTTGATACATAATCAAGAACGAACGATTAACTTATTTTATTTTTTCTTGAAATACATGTATATCGCTTCTTTTCCCTCTATCTCGTCGGTTTCATCATAGCGACATTCAGACATATATACGTTACTATCGATTGCATCCCGGCCCTCTGTGCTCTCGGTGGCTGTGTGCGTGGGTTACACATGACCCACCGTCAAACCTTTTTTTTTTTTTTGCTATAGTACACTTTATACGTATAAATACCTCTGAATAACTTTTTTTTCTTCATCCTGTCCTATTTTTCTCTCTTTGTAGGTGGGACCATATAAAAAGGATCGGTTTGACCCATCGATGGATGTCGGGGTAAATGATGATCAAGCAGCGACGACGATAGGACGATCGCTGCAACCGCAGCATTGGCGACGACGCCGACGACGACATCATCGATGCTCCGTCCATCGTCATCATTACAAGTTTTATTCTCAACGTTCGTTTTTGAGAAAAATCATTGGCTCGGCGCGTTCGAAAAATACTGGTGGCTGTAACGAGGAACGATGCTCGTGCGAATACCACGTGAGAATCAGCAGAAGCGTCGTCATTGGAGCAAAGAGATAATTGATGTTTGTGAAATCGGAAAAGTCAGCGACGATGCAAATTGATGCGGTTGATTATTATCAACGAGCACCAACGCTCGGAGCACCGAGATGTTGTTCCGGTCGTATGTCACAGCAGCAGCAGATAGCCACAATGGCGTCTGGTACCTCGGATCGCTCATTGAGAATCTCGACAACGATAAGAGGAGCGGAATTGTTGTGCTGCTGTTGTAGTTGCAGTACAACAACATCGGCGAAGAGTCCGGGTCTTGTCGCGAGTCTTGCCGTTTGTTTACTGGTTTTTGGATACACGTTACTCGGTGCTTTTGCCTTTATGGCTCTGGAGGGTGGTTTCAAGGGGACAACGTTGCATCAGGAAGTAACGAGTCACGCGACGAGTACGGGAGGTAACGGTGGGGTTGGCGGTGGAAAAAATGGAAAAATCGAATTGGCCGCGGCTCGTCCGGGCGAGAAAGCCGGCGGTACTTCGGGAACGAGCAATTTATCCGTTGCCATTGGTTCTTCCGGTATAACGTCCTCGGCGACGGAAACAACCTCCGATCGTTCAGCACCATCGCCGAGCTTGCTACAGCCTAATCATCGTGATGATATACTCGTCGAGGATTCGTCAACGAAACAACTACGAGCCTATACCGTCGAGAGACTCTGGAGCATCACCGAGGATCTCAATGTTTTGTACAAGGAAAATTGGACGAGATTGGCGGAACGTGAGGTTCTTGATTTTCAAGAAAAAATGGCGCAGCACAGTCTGGACCGGGCGAGATCAGGCTCGACGATTTACGGCACGACCGCTGTACAACGCGCCGGTTCCGCTTCTGTCGGCAGGCGAAATAACGAGAAACGTTTGGCCGGTGTTGCACCGTTAATGAAACATCAGGCACAGAGAAGATGGACCTTTGGCAGTAGTTTTCTTTACTCGATTACACTCATTACGACGATTGGTGAGGATCTTTCTCAATTACTTGATATATCATTTTGTAAACCTCGTGGTAAGCCTCCATCTCCCCCAAAACGCATATACCCCAAAGTCATATTCCCCAAAGTGCATATCCCCCAAATGCATATTCCCCAAAATGCATATCCCCCAAATGCACATTCCCTAAAATGCATAATCCCCAAATGCATAATCCCCAAATGCATATACTCCAAAATGCATATCCCCCAAATGCATATTCCCCAAAAGCATAATCCCCAAATGCATAATCCCCAAATGCATATACCCCAAAAGCATATCCCCCAAATGCATATTCCCCAAAATCCATATCTCACATATGTGTATTCCGCAAAATGGATATGTAGGGGAGCTATAATTGAAGAAGAAGCCATTGCAAAACGAAAAAAATTATTCGGTCGTTTTTCTCGACGTTATTTTATTTCGTGGGGTTAGATTTCGTATTCAATCTCGTAAGTATTCGTTAGCCCCTATAAAAAACTTGTTATTTTCGTCGGCTATTGATTTTGTCATGCTCGGAGTTCGGTGCGAACTTCTGATCGCACGATCGTGGACGACGAACTTAACTTACAAATCAGCGGACAAAGCGCGGACACCGATTCTAGTAATTTATAAAATGAGAACGGAAAGAAAAAAAATTGAACAAAATCACCGATGGTCTCTTCGGTATTAAAAACAATATAAAAAAATCAGGGGAAAAATCAAAGTCGGTCGGTCCCAAAGTTGTGCCAGTTGGCATGGAATGCCCCATATCCATTTTGCGGAATACACATTTGTGAGATATGTATTTTGGGGAATATGCATTTGGGGTTATGTTTTTGGGGTATATGCATTTGGGGGATATGCTTTTGGATAATATGCATTTCGGGGATATGCATTTTGGGGAATATGCATTTGGGGGATATGCATTTTGGGGAATATGCATTTGGGGGATATGCATTTTGGGTAATATGCATTTGGGGGATATGCACTTTGGGGAATATGCATTTGGGGAATATGACTTTGGGGTATATGCGTTTATGGGAGATGGAGGCTTACCACCCTCGTATGGTCAAAATCGTGTCTCTGATTTGCTAGGAGGGATGAAAAAAAAAAAAACATGAGATCCTTCCACATTTTGGGTATAAATGCGAGGTTTATGGTAGTAGTCTGGTAACTTAAGCCGATTTTCATGTCTTTTTTGGAGGGCGTTTTTTGTAGGAAAATAAAAATGAATCGTTTCGGATATTTAGGATTTTTTTATTTACATACTAAAGATACAAAAAAAAATTAGTTTGAAAAAATTTAATAGTTTATTATTATTATTATTATTGATCGAAGTTGGCACGTCGAAAAAAAAGCGCGTGGGCGGCCCCGGTGATTTTGGCTCTTGATGTTATCTGAATTCAAAAATTCTTGATAATTCTTAATCTATAGACATGTCATTCTGGTCGGAACTACTGAAGTTAAATTTCATGGATAAATAACAAAATGGCGGACTTTGGGAAAAATAGTCCTTTTATTATAGCAAAGAAGGGGTTGTAAAATAAAAAGTTAGGGGTGAAAAAATTTCTCGGTAGTTCCGACGAGAACTATAAGTGTGTAGAGCAGCCTGTTAAAATTTGAAAGCAATCGGTTTGGTAGAAAAAAAGTTAGGACCCGGGCTGACCAGAAAAACACTGTTTTGAGAAAAACGCGTTCAAAATTCACCAACAGATTTTCATAAGTAAACTTATACTTACGTTAATCGTCTATGCCTAGATTTTTCAAGAAATTTTATATCACTCTTGCAAGCTTTGCAAATCAGAACACTTTCTAGAGCGCTGAAAACTAAAGTAAAACTCAAAAGAGCGTACGTTGAGCTCTCATCAATGGCTGGTTCAATATCTTCTTTATTTTTTAATTTTTTTAGCAGATTCGCTCACAAACGTGACATCTTCTTCAGCAGTGTATCTATTACCATGAAATTTTCGCTTAGTACCTGAATCTCCACGACGTTTCGTACCACGTTTTTTTTCTTTCCTATTCATCTTAGATGTTTACGCGTCAAGTTACAATCATGTACTAACAGAGTACTATGAATTTTAACGTCAATATACTTTAAAATAAATATATATTATGTTGGTACAGATTCTAAGTATTATAAAATACAATCTAATACTACAACAGGGTCATCCCAGGTATAAAGGATGCGCGTAAACGATAGAAGGGACCAACCGCTCGCAATTGCCGGTCGACCTTCAATGTGCGACTTCGAGGCGCTCTCGAAAACTCATTATAATTCCGGAAGTATTTCGAATTTCGGTCTGAAATTTTCACAGTATATTCTCAAGACATTGTACTTTCAAATTAATCAAAAAAATATTTTTCGATTTTTTGAAGCCAATTGCCAGACTACTACCTCAATTTAAACTCATGTGCTTGTGAAACTTCTAGCTTGATCATAGTAGAAAACGGAACTCCAAACTTGCATCTAACTATTTTATCTTGGGCCGGATATAGGGTACGGAAGTACATCGCCGCGTACCGTCTGGGGACGTCTCATCACGATAATCTACGCTCTTGCCGGTATACCCCTGATGCTGGTATATCTGAGCACGGTCGGTGATGTTCTCGCCCGTACTTTTCGTAGATTGTACGGACGAGCTTGCGGTCGGGTTGAATGTATAAGAGACGGTAATCGGGCTGGACGAGGAGTTTGTCAGTCGTCACCATCAGCGGTGGCTTCGTCGGTACCGGGAATTCTTGGCAAAACGAGTTATCATCGTTACGACAATCATATCGAAACTAAACTCGCATCCGCCAGCCCGCATAATCAATTTTATTCGAGCAAATCTAGTTCCTCCGACGAGCTGGGCTTGATGCGCTCAACCGGAAGTGGAATTCTTCTTGATTGCGGTGGAGAAGGTGCCTCTGCAGCTTCCACGTTTCAAGTAAGGTTTTTTTTCATTTTTTTTTTTTATAATTCACGTCGTATAAAAGACTTAGAAAAAAAATTGAAAACTATTAGAAGCCGGTTCATACTGAATTGATAATTTAATTTTCGTTATGTGTGTGTTGACAGGAAACAAATTCCGCCAATGCCGGAACTAAGAGGCATCATCATCATAACTTCTATCCCTGTTCATCACAACTCACCGAGCCTGCTGTTTGTCTCGTTAGAATACCCATAAGTCTCTGTCTCGTTATAATTCTATTGTACATATGTTGCGGCGCGATAATGTTTAATAGACTCGAGGGTTGGTCACTTCTCGAGGGAAGCTATTTTTGCTTTACCAGCCTCGGTACGATCGGTTTTGGCGATCTCGTTCCGAGCGGTGGTAACGCATCAACGCACATACTCGAGGAACTTAGTCTCTGCGCTTGTTCGCTCTATATTCTCGCTGGAATGGGACTGATTGCAATGTGCTTTAATCTCATGCAAGACGAAGTTGTACGTGTTGTTAGAGTTTTTGGAAGAAATTGCGGTATGTCGCCAATGACCAATTGTACGGGCGCTCGTATAATCAACAATCCTCCGCCGCCACCGCCACCACCCACGGCCACAGCAGCAGCACCACCATCATCGGGTTAATATAAAATTTTACAATATGGGTCGTTCCACGTCAATTAGAAGAAAAAAAAAGGGGAAAATTTGACATTATCTTCGATTTTTAATCCACTGAATGGACATTTTGAGATACACTAATAACGAGGTTGTGTAAAACGATTCTTCTAAAAAAAAAAAAAAAAAAAAAAAATCAAGGCATAAGCCACAAAAATCTCACGAAATAATTCAATGATGCGAAAAAAAAAACAAATTTTTTCGGAATACAGTTTTACACAACCTTCCTTCCAGTGTACGGTCCTCACGTGATATTTTCGAATTTGTTAGACGTTCGAGACTATATTCAAACTGAATGATCCATATATAATTTATCTATCGATTGTGAAATACACGATGACGATTTATTCACGCGTGCAGGTATCAAGTCGGATTTGAGCGTTCGCGTCGACAGAGATTTCGTGGGTATTCTCAACAATGATACGAGAGGATCATTGGGACAGAACAATTACGATCGTCGCGATGTCAACGACGAGGACGAAGCTATAGCAATGTCTCTCGTGCCGACCTCTTGACAAAATACCACCAGGAGTCTCGCCACTGACGGTGGGCATCTCCTGGCTATTCAGCAGCAACGTGCCAGCTTTTCATCAACGGCCACCGTCGACACTACGAAATTTTCATCGCCCGGTCGTCATTCATTGCCCCGTAAGAAGCAACAGCAGCAACAACAGCAGCACTATCTTTATCATCATCATCATCATCATCATCATCGTTATCAGCATCAGCACGCTCATCGCAACGGTCAACCATTGACGACAACGGACAATAATCAAAGTGTTAACGAACACTTTGAATATTTCGTACCGAGAAGCGTGAGCGAATTTAATTTAGCGGCCGCTGTACAAGATACAGCGATCGTTCCACCGATAATACAAACACCAGTTACGCCGAACGTAGCCGCGACGAGCAATTCAACGCCCGTTACGGCTAAAAGTCGTGGCGAAAAGGTCGTTACGTTCGAGGATGAAGCTCCGTTATTAATCGGCGGTACGTCATTTGCCGGCACACCGACGAGAAAAAATCCCTCAACAGCGGTCAACACACTGGACAACGTTTTCATGTGACGTAAGGATCGACCCGGTCGATCCTAAATAATTAATAATTATAATTACATATACTCTGTCATCTTGGATTTAAAAGGAAAAAAAGAAAAAAAAATTGTCAATATCGGATATTCACGCCACATTATTTACCATGGATATTAGGGTGGCCCTTAATATGGGTCAAAAAAAAAAATTGATCGCGCCGCCCTTCGAAGCGGTTCCGAATACTAAAAAAAAACCCACGCGAAGCCCCAGCTATGTCCGTTAAGAGGAAGACGTGGCTGTAAGCATGAACTTAAATTTAAATATCAATTTTTCTTCATGATTGGAGAAATTTTGATTGTTTAATCTAGTTTATGTGTCAATTTTTTTCTTAACTTTCCGAAGCTATTGTATATTGGTATTCAATATACAGATCGGATAATATGGTCCTCCATACTAGATTTGATGAGCGTTCGGGTCTGCCATCCTATTATTTTGGAACAATGGTTTGATTTAGCTGCTGTCAAACGTTTTTAATCATATGAAAATCAAACCTTAAATTTGCATCTTGTCAGAAAAATCTATTAAGTAAGAAGGATATAAATTCACGATAAACCACTCACATCGAACTTATTATGAAAAAAAATATTACGAAAAAATATTATTTTTTTTCCGACCAATTGGATGACTTGTGCGAATAAATAATTTCTTTGTATTCAATAAAACGAACACGCTCGCCAAGTTTAAAATCCTGCCAAATTAAAAATGTCCTTATGCATTTTTGCGAAAGTAATTTTCAAATATATTTTTTATCCACATCGCTGGAAGTCTGATCTCGGTGAAATATTAATATGTTTGCATCTCAGCACACAAGGAATATTTCTAACAAAATTGAAAAAAAAAAACAATTCTGGCCGATCCGGAAGTTCGATGTGAATGGTTTATCGTGAATTTATATCCTTCTTACTTAATAGATTTTTCTGACAAGATGCAAATTTAACGTTTGATTTTGATATGATTAAAAACGTTTGACAGCAGCTAAATCAAACCATTGTTCCAAAATAATAGGATGGCAGACCTGAACGCTCGTCAAATCTAGTATGGAGGACCATATTATTTGATCTGTATATTGAATACCAATATACAATAGCTTCGGAAAGTTAAAAAAAAAATTGACACATAAACTTGATTAAAAAAATCAAAATTTCTCCAATCATGAAGAAAAATTGATATTTAAATTTAAGTTCATGCTTACAGCCACGTCTTCTTCTTAACGGACATAGCTGGGGCTTCGCGTAGGTTTTTTTTTAGCATTCGGAACCGCTTTGGTGGGCGGCGCGATCAATTTTTTTTTTTACCCATATTAAGGGCCACCCTAATGGATATATATACTATAATACTTTGTTATCTAGATGAATTATTCAAGTATTATGGAGGAAAAAAATGTTACATGTATTTATAAATTAATGTAACGTATTAAGGTGATTGAAAAAAAAAAAAAACATTTTATTTGCTCTCTCTCACGGAGGATCGTCAAGCGTAATAATGATCATCTTGTCACACGATTATTCATCTTTGCGACGAGTCTGAAGACCCCAAGTAGCCCCAGCGAGTCGCGTTCCAATGGTCGACAGCATTCCTGTTGTAATTTGTGGATATATATATATATATATATATATATTTGTATATGTTATACGTAGTAAACCACAAATTTCAAGTCGGCGGAAATCGTTAACACGGATGAACCTTTGAGCTTGAGTGGCAATTGATTGAGATCCTTGAAGATTGGCTCGCTCGTTGGTGATGCTCCACTCTCGTCCGTCGATGACGATGACGATAACGATGTTACCAAAAGACACGCGATATCCAATGTATGATTTAAAATAAACTGGACGGTGCACAAAACTATCAGCAAGAGTATGGGCAAACAGAGTCCAGTCTCGAATTCGTCCAAGAACGCGTTGACGTTCTCCGGAAGGAGATCGTGGCACATTGTGCAGCTCCGAAATTTTATCGTTTTTTTTAACTTTTTTTTTTTTCCTTAAACGTCAAAAATGAGTGTGCGTGCCAAATGGATAATGCGAGACAATCGAGTCACGCGATGGTCATTTTTTTTTTTTGTTTTTTTATCTCTCGTTCGACTTTTAAGGTTTCCACAGTTTCAATAGGCCATCCTCGCTGTATGAACATAAGAGATTTTGATGAGGATGATGAGCCAATCCAATAACGTCTTTTTCATGAATCTAAAAAAACAAGAGGATGGAATGTGAATTTTTTAAATCGGGATTTGTTTTTTTTTTTGTCGCGTTTTATCGTGTACTCACGTTAAGAGTCCTCTCCAGTTTGCCCGACGACGTTGAGAAGCAATACAGTACAAGATCCTCGCCGACACAATAAATAAATTCACCGCGAGGACTCACTACCGTACAAACGAAATCTCCACCCTCGCGTTTTCCGCTGGAAAACGATCTTACTATTTGTCCCTGCATATTCATTATGACGACGGTGTTTGATCTGTTACAGACAACGAAATGTTCGGGATTTCGTGGTAACGGATGTATACTATTGACCGTTAAATCGGCAGCACCCAGTGACTTGTAGGTACCGACGCACTCGGTGGTTTTTAAACTCCACACTTTTACGGTACCGTCGGATGATGCGCTGTTTTGAAAGAGATATTTTATTATTTCCACGAAAGTACGAAGAAAATTTATTTTTCTCCTATTCGCTTCGATATATACCTGATTACGTGATGTCCATCTGGAGCGAATACTACTTCGTTGACGAAAGACGCGTGTCCACGAAACTCTTTGAGAGTCTTGCCAGACTTGAGACCGTGTATTCTGCGATGAAAATCAAGAAATAGAAAAGAAATAACCATATGGTTTTTACGTTATTGAAGGGCGGGGTAAGGGTTTTCACTTTCGAAAAATCGAATTTTTTTTTTTTTCGTCTTATCTTATTGTTTAACATTTCAAGAATATGTCCTTAAAATTTTAAACCGATCTAAGCAATATTCTTGAAGTTATTGTCTTATTAATCTCCTGGCCTTTAACGCTATACCTCTAACAGCTGCGGGCGGTCGGTCTAGCAGTGCACTTTAGACGCGTTTTTCTCAAAACTACTTTTTCAAAGTCCGTGTTCACTGCCATTTAAAAACTACTTGACCGATTCATTTCAAACTTTGTACACATTTTCTACATATAAAATACCTCCCCCCAACGTTTAGTTAAATTTTTTTTTTTTACATCAAGGGTGTTTCCCACCCACAAAATGGCGGAATTTTTCGTGGAAAATAACAGTTCACACTTTAGATGGCCGCTAAAAATTTTTAAATGAAAAAAAAAAATTATCAGAGAACGTTGGGGGGAAGATTTGATTATAATTTGACTAAATTTTCATGGTTTTTCATTTTCAGATTATTTCCGGCCGAGTTATAGTGAACACAGCAAATTTTTTTTTTTCCAAGACGTTCTGGGGGAAGCTCTGTTACGGGCTTGTGCTTCGATATTTCTGCATGAAAAAATTACACAACATTGTCAAAAGTATGCTCAATAATGTACAAAAGGTTCGAATAAAATTGCTCAATCCATATTTGAGAAAAAAAATCGCAAAAAAAGTGTTTTTTTTACCCTTCCCTTACCCCTCCCTGAAGGAAATAATGTATTGCTTACCGAACCGTCGTGTCGAACGACGCTGACAATATTTGACTGTTATCTCTGCTAAATTGTAGACAAGTAACGCCCTTTGAGTGCGCCTTCTCAAATCTTCTCAAGCACTGTCCGCTCTGAACTCTCCAAACTTTAATTTTACCATCTTGCGAACCACCCGCCAACATCTCACTGTCACGACTAAACGACATTGACAAAACAGCCTGTTCCATCATCATAAAATTGTCCTGCGCCTGATACTTGAGATCTTTGCGTATTTTTCCGGTCGTAAAGTTCCATACTTCAATGAAACCGTCGACGGAACCGGTCACCAGATACTGACCATCGGGAGAAAATCTTGCGCACTCAACGTGAGATTTTTGTCCAAATTTAATCTGTTTCGAGAGTTGAGTCGGATATTTTTCATCCTCCTGATCTCGTACCGCTGCTTTACCGCGAAACAGATCGATGGTTGTGCCCGGTGGTAAAAGACCCTGATGCTGTTGCCACTTGAGAGCCTGGCCCAGCAGAGCTAGCAAACGACTCGAAGGCACTACCGACACTTCACCGGCTAAGGCACTTGCTATGTAAGCGCGCCTCTTTTCCTTTGTACTACCGTCCGGATAGGCCTCGCGAGGATCAAAGTAAGAGCGAGCAAGCAAATTTTCTATATAAAAAAATCATGGAATATTTATTACCCATTAAATTTCTCATTTTTCGCAGACTCAGGGAATACGGTTTGTTTCATCCCGAAATGGCCATTTTTCATACCGTAAGAAGCATTTTGAAAATCGACCAAATTTAGTCGAAAGGGGTATGTATTAAAAATTTTGCGAAAGTTGTAGTCTTACTTTAATACTATATAGACTAGGGCGATTTTTTTTTCAACTATTTTTGTTTTCCAGTCCCCATCCGAAATTTTGTTGGATATGTCGAAAAAGAAATTCCCTGAAAGTTACAGCCCTTAATATTAATTCTAAGTACTTTCCCTTAGCGTGAGAAGATTTTCCATCGAAAATACACGTAAACCGAATTTTTTTTTTTTTTCAAATTTCTATAACTCAGCCGCATTTTATGCTATCATATTGTTCTTGGTTTCGATTTACTCGGAATAAAACAATCTAGAAAAGTGCCTATTGCGGCGAAAGTGTAAATTGTACTGGTGAATTGGTACGGGTCACTGAAGTTGATTTTTACTCAAAATTCTCGTTTTTCTGCTGTTATCTCCGAAACAATTAACTTTACGAAAAAAATGTGAACGAAAAATTTGTTGGAAATTTAATATCCTACAAAAAAAGTCCTATCGACCCAATTGCTTAGATTAATATTTCTTGAGATATTAAACTTTAACTTATGAGTAGTATAAAATTTATAAAATATGAAATATTAAATAATTAAAAAAATTAAAAAGAATAAAGTTCAATATTTCAAGAAATATTAATCTGAGCAATTGGGTCGATAGGATCTTTTTTGTAGGAAATTAAATTTCCAACAAATTTTTCATTTACATTTTTTTCGTAAAGTTAATTGATTCGGAGATAACAGCAAAAAAACGAGAATTTTGGGTAAAAATCGACTTCAGTGACCCGTACCAACTCACCAGTACAATTTACACTTTCGCCGCAATAGGCACTTTTCTAGATTGTTTTTTTCTGAGTAAATCGAAACCAAGAACAATATGATACCATAAAATGCGGCTGAGTTATAGAATTTGAAAAAAAAAAAAATTCGATTTACGTGTATTTTAGATGGGAAATCTTTTCACGCTAAGGGAAAGTACTTAGAATTAATATTAAGGGCTGTAGCTTTCAGGGAATTCGTTTTTCGACATATCCAACAAAATTTCAGGTGGAGACTGAGAAAAAAAAATAGTCAAAAAAAAAAAATCACCCTAATATAGACGGTGAAAACTTTGTAACTCAATGATTCAGGGGATATTTTAAAGTTTGAACGGTTACATAGAGAATTAATGTAGAGTTCGGTCTGAAACCTTGCGGGAAATGAAACTACAGATTTCAGTACTCGAACACATTTTTGGTCAAAACATAAAAAACAATTTGAATTTTATAAATTCTCATTGATGCTCTTGTATCAATGTAGTTTCTGTCGTTGATCGCAGGTAAATACACAACTAAAATTACTATAAAAATTCATATACATAAAAAAGCAATATCCAGAGAAATAATAAATTATGTTTTCGAGTCCTACAGAAGTTTCGAGAACAGATGAACATCAGAGAAATTAGGCTACGCTGCTTCTATACATATATACATTTATATATTAAAGGATGAAATTAATTACAGTCTCGTACCCAGATGTATGTATCTCTCGGCTTCCTGTTGCTTCATCATAATCATCGGATCAGTTTGTCTCAGCAACGAACGAGCAGCGCCCAATTCTCTCAATTCTATGAGCTCCAATACAACCTGCTCGTAAAGATCGATGAGCTTCTTGTCCGGTAATTTGAGCGACTGTATGGCTTTGAGAACGGTATCCCAATGGCCATTGTTAATATCCGCAACAAATCCATCTACGCTATCAACGGTGTTCAACGAAACACCAGTTTCCTCCTATTGTTTCAATAATAAAAAAATAATAAAAATTTTGTACACATCGTATTTGGGGTTATGTGAGATTAATGAGTAAACAAATTGCGTTTACCTGCAGGGTCTGCAAGGTTTTTACGAGATTCGATTCCTTGAGATACTGTTGGATCAATCTGATGACACTGTGAATAAAAATTATAAATAATATGTTCTTTTCTATCTTTTAAAAAAATTATTTCAATTTTATTACATACTCCGCCGATTCGATTTCAATTGACATGGTGATATCCCGTTGTAATTACGTTTATTCTTCGATATCTTGATAATAAATACAATAACACAAAAACCTCGTTAGCTCTCGTTTCTGTTTTCCCAACAATCCTGCTGTCTCTGATCGCAATTATTGTTTTAATCTTTGTGGTATGCACGATAAAGTAAGAGTTTACCTTATCGGTATAAGATAAGACACTAATTAGCCGGTAGATGGCATCTGGCTTCAAACAGATGGCAGCACCGAACGATCGCAATTGTCATCGATGTTTTATTCTACTCGAGTAGCGCAGTAAACGCGCGTAAGTCCCATCGTACGGATGATTTAACATTCTTTTTTGTCATATCTTAACAATCGTCGAGTTTGCTATTTACATTTTTCGGTTACAATGCGTTTGTCGATTCAAAGAGGGTGAGAAAGAGAACGCGTCCAAAAGCGAGTGGACGATATTTTCAGGAAAAGCGAGGGTATGTTTCAAAAAAATGTTATTCGACAATCACCATTCGAGCATAGAATGAATCTCAAAACTTATTCTGTTGAAAGAGCATTAGAAAAAAAGACAAAACTATGGGTGAATACATCGTCGGGAACGGTTTTATATACAGTGGGCCAAAAAAGTATTCGTACACCTTGTTTTTTTGCGATAACTTTATAGACATAAGCGATACGCAAAGAAAGCCAATTTTATTTAATAGTACATCAGGTGCAGAGATAAACTGCAAGTGGAGAATTTTTTCCCAGGAATAATAGAAGAATTATGCACAAAAAAAACGAACATTTTCGGGCCAAAAAAGTATTCGTACACTTACGATTGAGCTGCTAAACCTTGATATTCACTCACGGACGGTCTGACCTCTGCGTACAATGTAAACAAGACTTCGTTTACACAATGGTTTTGACCTATTCCATGCGGTAGTAGATCTTCAAGCTCCGAACAGACACGATGGCAAAGAAAAGCGAAATATCAATATCCATGCGAGATAGAGTGATTTTTCTTCGGAAACGCGGCGAAAGTTATCGAAAAATTAGTAAAGAACTGAATCTAAGTTTCGCAACAGTGCAATATATAATAAAAAAATACGAACGAAGAAACAGCAGAGAAAATAAGCCACGAACCGATCGACCGAGAATACTAACGGTACGAGAGCGTCGGAGTATCGTTACAGAGGCCTACAAAAAAACCGTTCACAAGTGCTCGCAGTTTAGCGAATGATGTCGCGTCAACATCGGGGAAGAGCGTGTGTCCCCGGACTATTCGAAACGATTTGCATTCTGCCCAAATATACGGCAGAACTGCCCGCAAAAAACCATTAATTAATAATATAAATCGAGAAAAACGTTTAGGTTTCGGAAAAACTTACGTAAAAAAATCTATAGAATTTTGGAAACGTGGCGTATTCTCGGATGAATCGAAGCTTAACATCTTCGGGTCCGATGGAAAAAAATTCGTCTGGCGGAAACCAAATACCGAGCTCAAGCAGAAAAATGTAATACCGACTGTAAATCACGGCGGAGAAAGCGTCATGGTTTGGGGCTTTTATGGGATATTATGGCGTTGGTAATCTGGCTTTTATAGATGGTACAACGAATGCCCAGAAGTATATCGACGTGTTGCGCAGCAATTTCAAAGCAAGTGTAGATTAAATGGGCCTGGATGGAAATTTCTACTTCCAACAAGATAACGACCCGAAACACACTGCCATGAAAACGAGGGAATGGCTACTCTATAATGTCCGCAAACAATTGATTACACCACCACAATCTCCGGACATCAATCCTATTGAAAATTTATGACACATGGTGGATGTAGAAATAAGAAAAAGAAAAATAACAAACAAATCCGATCTCCAAAGAGTGCTTTTAGAAGAATGGACGAAAATAGTATTGAAATGAGCAAAAACAATACGATATTATTATTGAACTATATAACATAGAATTATTATACTATGAGATCACACTTCCTGGAGAGACCGTTTGTGAGGTCTTACGACGAACTCCATACGAATGTTTACTAAATAATATAAACACATGATAAAGCCTGGTAAGAAAGAAACCATGGTATATAGACTGTGGTCTTTGTGACTTCGTCGTTCTTTATTCAGTTGTTCTCCGACTGCTCTCGAAGTGAGAACACTTCTAATAAAATAAAAGTTCAATTGCTCATATATAAGTCTGTCTCATTTATTCACCTGGCTTCCACAAAAACCAATAAATAGCAAAAGAAAGAACGCAAAAGCTAGTAGAATCCATGCCTAAGAGACTCGAGGCGATAATTGAAGAAAATGGGATGCGCACCAAATATTAGTTATAATTAACAACTATGATGATGTAGGTTTTTACTATAATCGTAAGTGTATGAATACTTTTTTTGCCCGAAAATTTTCGTATTTTTCGGCATAATTCTTCTATTATTTCTGAGAAAAAATTCTCCATTTCCAGTTTGTCTCTGCACCTGATGTACTATTAAATAAAATTGGCTTTCTTTGCGTATCGCTTATGTCTATAAAGTTATCGCAAAAAAACAAGGCGTATGAATACTTTTTTGACCCACTGTATGTATCTCCATAAACTTGACGACGCGCATCAGTTGTAACGAGAGGGCGCGTTTATATAGATGATGGCTAATCGGAAAACCGGCTACATGCTAATTAGCGTATATATTTACAGTATTACGTAAATATACACATAAGTATATCTACCACGATGAATCTTTGGTTGAAGTACTGTATTACCGGTATTATAATGAGCGTAGTGTTATTATTCGCGATGTACGGTACGCAATGAACTCGAACGTACACACGCTGGAAGGACGCTAGTGCGGCACAGCGGAGGACTGGGGTTTAGGAAAGTAATAGAGAAAGATGGAAGGTCACGGCGAAAGAGTATGTATATTCTAATTGTAATTACATATTGTTTCGAGTTCGTTAATTGGAGATTCACGCGCGAGTTACGTGTCAAACAAAAGGTCTAACGTTACTTCGTGAAATCTTTCACACGGATATTAATCCGCCTGCGAAATATCCAAATTGTACGGATTACGGTATATAAACAGTAAAAGATAAAATGAACAATTTTCCTTCCGCCATCTGTTTTTTCATCACTCATTTCGTTTTTTTTTTCTCACTCGCGCGCACGATGCCCGAGCGAGTGTCACGAGTGAATCGTAAATGTGACTTCCTCGATAAAATAAACATGAAATATACAAAAAAAAAAAAGAAAAAGAAAGACGTAAAGTGGCGATAAAAAAAAACGACGATCGAGAGTAAACGGGTTTTTCGCGCGACTCGACGAAGAAAAATGTCGGCGGGAGTAAGCGAGATAAACTTCTTTTTTTTTTCTCGTCATTTTTACATTCTTCATCATCATTCATTCATTCTTATCGGTATATGGCAGAGCCGTGTCACGAGTGAATCGTAAAATCTTCCTCCGTCGCACTGAGTCGCATGGAGTATTAAAAGAAAAAAATCGTATATATTGAGAAATAAAGTTGACGATCGAGAGTAAACGGGGGTTTTTTTTTTTGTACCAAAGTGTTGCGGAGCGGCGTGGTGGGGTAGGAGGAGCAAGGGCGATATGTACCGGAGATGAGCGGAAAGGAAAGGAGCGTGCGGTCATTTTATACGTAATGCCCGTGACGTCGGTTTATTCTTAATAACGGGTCCGGGCCGGCTTATAAACTTCTTGCTCGCGAGAGAAAAGGTAGATGAGAGAGTGAGAAAGAGAGTGAGAGAAGGAGGAGAAGAAGAAGAGATGCATTTTGTCATTTTCTGTCCCGGGAGCCGGGAGGAAGGCTGCGAAAGAGAGAATGCCACGCACTAAAGGTACATAACTCTATATATACCTATATAGAGGGCATTCCAGGTCAAATAGGCAGAATGATTTTTTTTTTCGACGTTGTTGTATGGTTGTAATATTCAAAATTTGATTAAAAATTGATTCAGTCGTTATCGATGACTAGTGTTAGATTTAACGATAATAATCATAATAGTGACTTGACATTATCGATTTCTTGACCTTAGAGTAAATATTTCATTAAGGGGGGAAATAGGGTTAGGACAGCGTTTTCTCAATGATTTTCATGAATTTTTTTATACTATAAAAAATGAATATAATTTATTGAAACTTTGAGAATATTTTATACATACATTTAAGTATATACTATAAAATTTTTGAAGAATTTCCTTGAAAAACACCGGGGAAAAACACCAAAAATATTAGTGACCCCATATTGCAGGTCACAATCAGACTCAGCATTTTGCGTACATTCTGAACGCCGCAATTTTGATCTGAAATCAAACGAGGTTGAAATTTACTTTTATTATATGTCTCTCTTCTATATGAACCTAAATGCTATCAAAAAAATAGAAAATTGAATTTTTTACAGGGGTCAAAACAAAAAAGTATGATTTTTTGCCATTTTTTACAACTTTATTTGCGAAAAAAAATTATTTTAAATAATGATAATATTCCGATTTTAGGTTCATATAGAGCGCAATACTATGAAGACAGTAACTGCCAATTTTTAAAACGATTGGTTGAAAACTTTTCAAATTAGCGTGTACGCAAGTTAAAAAAAAGTCGTTTTCAGAAAAACGCGTTTGAAAAAATAGTACCAAGAAAAACAAAGTCAAGGCAGTCATAAATTTTTTCGGTGTTTTTCAAGGAAATTCTTCAAAAATTTTATAGTATATACTTAAATATATGTATACAATATTCTCAAAGTTTCAATAAATTATATTCATTTTTTATACTATAAAAAAATTCATGAAAATCATTGAGAAAACGCTGTCCTAACTCTATTTGCTCCCTTAATGGCTTATAACAATAGAACGAGACGGAATTTTCATTTAAAATTTTGGGAACATATTTTTCAATAATTTTACTAACAATTTATGAAATAAAAAAAAAATCAATTTTTTTGAACCGTCTAACCCTATTTCCCCCCTTAAGAGCTCACATACCCCTGCGCGCACTGAAAACCGAGCAAATTTGAAAAATTATTATAAAGGTTATATGGTGAAAGAAAAAATTAATTGTTGATTTCACATTTTTTATTAACTTTACAACTATAAGAAAACAAATTTTTTATTAATCTAAAAAAAATATGAAAATTATTTTTTACGAGTATAAATGGACTACCGATGAACACAATGGCGCCTCCTTGTCGACATCAGAACTTCACCATAAATTATCCAATCTGCAAAAATAAAAAAGAATCTTGTCAAATAATGTTGTAGTAATAGTCTGACGGAGGGATTCTTTTTTTTCCAAAAATAAAAAAATTACAGCATTTCAAACTTTAGTATGAAATTTAACACAAAAAAATTAGTGTTTAATAATTTATAAAAAATTGTTCAACCAAAAAATAAAAAAACACTCTCGTCAGACTATAGAGAATATAATTATAAAGATATAAAAAAAAAAAGTTAAGAAATGTTAAAAATAGACTGAGTTATCGTGATTCAGAACGATAATCGAGTTATCAGAACTTCATCAAAAAATGTCCAATCTGCAAAAATAAAAAAGAATCCAGTAAAATAATGTTGTAGTGATAGTCCGACGGAGGGATTTTTTTTTCCAAAAATAAAGCAATTACAGCATTTCAAACTTTAGTATGAAATTTAAAAACAAAAAATGAGTGTTTAATAATTTATAAAAAATTGTTCAACCAAAAAATTAAAAAACACTCTCGTCAGACTATAGAGAAAATAATTATAAAGATATAAAGAAAAAAAAGTTAAGAAATGTTAAAAATAGATTGAGTTATCGTGCTTCAGAACGATAATCGAGTTATCAGAACTTCATCAAAAAATGTCCACTCAGCAAAAATAAAACAGAATCCAGTAAAATAATGTAGTAGTAATAGCCTGACGGAGGGATTTTTTTTTTCTTTCAAAAATAGAAAGATTACAATATTTCAAACTTTAGTATGCAATTTGAAAAAAAAATTGTAATAATTTGTAAAAAATTGTCCAACCAACAAATTAGAAAAACCTCTTTTCAGACTCTAGAGAAAATCATTATCAAGATTAAAGAAAAAAAAGTTAAAAAATGTTAGAAATTGACTATCGTGTTGATACTGTCTAAAAACATAGTTTGAAAAACGCGTTTAAATAATCTTAATATTAAAAAAAAAAATTGAATATTTTTTTTCCTATAGTTGAAATGTTAATAAAAAATGTGAAATGAACAATTTAATTTTTTTTTTCACCATATAACGTTTATAATAATTTTTCAAATTTACTCGGATTTCAGCGCGCGCAGGGGTATTTGAGCCCTTAAAAAATAATAATTTTGAGAAAATAACGATGGTCTTGGTTTTGGTATATAGGTAGAGAAGAATGATTTAATTTTTTCGCTTTTTTCTCTTTCGAAAAGCTTGACTCTGTTACAGAGGTGCATTGACTTTTTATCAAAATTTTCGTCACTTTATATTGAAAAAAAAAAAACATATTTTCCTCTTTCGATTGGAATGCCCCATATCGCTCTGTCGTTTTTTGTTTAATCTGGGCCCGGTACTCGGGCCGCGCGCACGTTGCCCTGTTGCCCGATAGGAATGTCGACTCTCCAAGTTTTAACATCGTCCATATAAACGATGTATTATACTGTCATTACGTATAAATATATATATACACAGCTTACAGTATATACTGCTGCTGTGTACAGTAGGTACTTTTGTATGCATATAATAATTCAGTTGCCCGTTGCCTCGTCCCTTGTCATTATGCCGATTAACTCACAATGAGACCTAAAGGTTCACGCGTTTCGCTATATCTCTTTCCTCAAAGGGCAAAAAATTTTTAATCCAAAATATGGCGTTGCCCAGTTTTCGGAATTCATAATCGTTGTTTTTTCTTCTCTTAAAGGTTCACGCGTTCCAACGGTGTCTCTTACCATAAAGGGCAAAAAATAAAAAATCTAAAATATGGCGTTGCCGGATTTTCGGAATTCATAATCGTTGTTTATTTTTCTCGTAAGGGCGGAAATAGGGTTAGGACAGCGTTTTCTCAATGATTTTCATGAATTTTTTTATAGCATAAAAAATGAATATAATTTATTGAAACTTTTAGAATATTTTATTCACATATCTAAGTATATACTATAAAATTTTTGAAGAACTTCCTTGAAAAACACCGCAGATATTAGCGACCTCATATTGCAGGTCACAATTAGACTTAGCATTTTGCGTACATTCTTGAAGCCGCAATTTTCATCTGAAATCAAACGAGGTTGGAATTTACTTTTATTATATGTCTCTCTTCTATATGAACCTAAATGCTATCAAAAAAATAGAAAATTGAATTTTTTACAGGGGTCAAAACAAAAAAGCATCATTTTTTGCCATTTTTTACAACTTTATTTGCAAAAAAAAATTATTTTCAATAATGATAATATTCCGATTTTAGGCTCTTATAGAGCGCAATACTATGAAGAAAGTATCTGCCAATTTTCGAAACGATTGATTGACAACTTTTCAAACTAGCGTGTACGCAAGTTAAAAAATAGTCGTTTTCAGAAAAACGCGTTTGAAAAAATAGCAAAATGCTGAGTCTGTGACCTGCAATATGGGGTCGCTAATATCTGCGGTGTTTTTCAAGGAAATTCCATCAAAAATTTTATAGTATATACTTAAATATAGGTATAAAATATTCTCAAAGTTTCAATAAATTATATTCATTTTTTATACTATAAAAAAATTCATGAAAATCATTGAGAAAACGCTGTCCTAATCCTATTTCCTCCCTTAATGGCTTATAACAATAGAACGAGTCGGAATTTTCATTTAAAATTTTGGGAACATATTTCTCAATAGTTTTAGTAACAATTTATGAAATTAAAAAAAATCGATTTTTTGAACCGTCTAACCCTATTTTCCCCCTTAAAGGTTCACACGTTTCGCGGTGTTTCTTACCTCAAAGGGCAAAAAATTAGAAATCCAAAATTATAGCATTGCGAAATTTTCGGAATTTATAATCGTTGTTTTTTTTTTTTTCTCGATCTTCACGACTACGATGATCTTATTCGATGAGAAATTTTCTAGAGATTACACAAATCTTGAAAAAAAAATCTTGAAAAAACATGGAAATTTTGAGTTCGTGAAAAAAATTCCATCTTATGTGTAATCAAGGGAAAATTTTCAACGAGATAAAATCGCGGAAGTACTTTCACGTCGAGAAAAAAGGATTTTGCATCCTGATACCTCGAAAAGACCGAAAACTCATATTTCTTCCCAGTTTGTCGGATCTTTCCGTTTACTCGTCGATATATACGAGTGTAAGAAGGGGGGTATATAGACGGAGAGGAGGAAAAAAAATGTGGAAAAAAAAGAAGGGCACGAGACTTGAGAAACCGCGCTGAGGTTGATTGCCACTCGCTAATGGATATATACCCTTAGGTATACGTACGTAATGAACGCATGAGACCCGAGAGAGTATCCTTGAGATGCCTTTCAACCAGCGGCCATTCAAAAGTGTGGCTGCTGAGAGAAATCGCATATATACACACCGGCGAACGTCATAGGGGCGGTGGTGGGGCATTTTACTCGAAACAAGTGCATATTAAAATTTTTCGATCTCTACTTCAATCTGTTTTTCTTTCGCTTTTCTTTTTAACCAAATTGTCGATGAAGATGGAAATTTTTTTCCAAAACAACTCCTTGAAAATTCAAACTTCTCTTACATTAAAAAAAAAAAAAATACAGAACTGAATATTTTTTTTACACGAACAGAAAATCATATCGAACAATCTCTCGTTTAGAATTTTCGATGCAATTATTTTTTACACAAGATTAAAAAATAGGTTTTTATTTTTCGTTTTTTAATTGTGGAGCCATCCCCTCAATTCATCATACTTTTTCTTGTTACTGAACAAGACCAGAGACTTATTTTCTATGAATATCATTGACATACAATTTTTTGCGATTAAATAATTTTGTCGTAAATATGTAATTAATTAATTCGCATGAGTCGTCTCGCCGATTGTTCGCGAAATTTTCCTTCGTTCCTTTACATCACCCTCATTAATCGAACGAATAATCGCGTAACCTAGTCAAATTTTGTTTTTGAACTAAGAATGAATAATTAAAAGAGTCCTTATAAAATTAAAGTTTAAAATGGATATTTTGTGATTTTGCATTTCCATTAAAATGAAAAAAAGATTTAGAAAATCAAGGGTTTGTTACAAATGAAAAAAAAAAAAAAAAAAAAAAAAAAACAAAGTAACAGTTTTTGTACTAACGATATTTTACCGGTAACCTTGGGACGTTACTAGTCGTTACCCGAGACACATCAACTCCGTATTAACCAACATTATATATATAAGAAAAAAAAAAAAAAAAAAACATCACACCGAAGGTTGCATGGCAACAGAGAGACGCAGGGTGTATTATGGCCGTGCGCGGTAATCCCCTCGCGAGTTTGCCGCGTGCACAAGAGTCTCCGTCCGTCCTAGCGGTCAGTCCAACATAACTGCATCTCTCCCAGTTCTGCGCTCGATGCACTTGCTCCTCGCAAGTTTTACCAGTCCCTGGCATTACCGTATCCCCCCCTCTCCCTCTCCCTCACCCCTAAAACCCGGTATAGGTACTCACTGGCAACCTGTTGCATCTCTCGTACTCTCTCACGTTTCTATCTCTCTCTCTCTCGCTCTCTTTATAAATTCTACGATGAGATGACGAGAGAGTCGCCCGGTGTACACGTCGCGAGAAAAACACCGCACGGAAAGCAGATGCAGAAGCGATCTCGGGAAGAATATAAAAAAAAAAAAAAACAAACAAAAAAAAATAGCGGGGCAATGTGCGAGTACTCTGAAGATCATTTCCGGATTGTTCTATCATCTTTTACTGGTTTGTGAGGTATTTTACCACTTCAGTGGCTCACCGTTCAACAATAAAATAATGCATTGAAAAAAAAAAACATAATAATAATACAAATGGGAAATTAAATTACAAATTTTTCATCGTCGTGAAAGAACGATTTATATCAGAGGACAAACTAATCACAGTAGGGAGTATAGATACGAGATAGGTTTCGAAACTTTACGGATATCGCGAACCGTCCGACAATCGATGGATCAAGATAGAATTTTAACGAGACAGGACGAAATTATAAGTTTACTCGTAAACATCTCGGGGGCATCTGTCCGACGGTATACTAAATTTTCTTGGTCTCGAAGACGAGTTACTATACGGGCGCCATTTCAAGTCAATTTGACCCGCTTCTGGACCTCAGCTGGTCCGGGTTGTGGTTTAAAAAAATGGTGTCGTTCGAAACAAGGAGTTTATTGATTTTTTCACAATTTTCACGATGAATTTTACATTTTAAAAGATCGAATTCAACAACGATTACCAGAAAGTTCCCAATGGAAAAATGTAAAAAGATTTTTTTGAATCCTTACCAAAGTAACGTTTCCAATTTCAGATTTTTTTTCCGCCACCCCTACTGCCCCTGATTTACCGATACACTAAATTCGAAACTTTAGCGTGGACTGAAAATTCCATACCCCTCGGATCGAACATCGTCCATGTTCTGATGACGATTTTTATTTATCATATCGTTGCTGTAATAAAGAAGTACATTTTCAATCATAATTAAAACGTGACTTAACGTTCAAAAGTCGTGCAGAAAGTGATTTTTTCGATTTTCGCGTTTTTCACATTGATTCTCTGAGTTTTCGACAAAAACTCGCGATTATTCGTAATCAGCGGGAAATTTCCGATCGAATAGGGTATCGAAACATTGCAAAAAAGTGGACAAAAAAATTAAATTTGGGTCGGTTTGGGTTGGGTGTCAGGAGGTTGGCGCGCGAAGCCCCCCGTTTATATTTATTAGGGTGGGTCAAATAAAATGACTGATTTTTTTTTTCCTCGGTATAATGAAAAATTTATTGTTTGGCATCTCAAAAAAATCCTCTGCAAGTATCAGCCCTTCATATTTAAATTAAGAGGTCCCTCATCGCGAATTTTCATTTCCCATTTAAATAACATCGAAACATTTTTTGTTAAACTTTGGAATTTTATTAGACTTAAACCGTTGATGTTACGAGAGTTTTTTAGCACATTTTTGTGGAACATTTGATGCTCTACAAAAAAGCTCTCTTGTGTCTAATCGATAAAAGTAACCGTACAAAAAATAATCGGTGATAATTAGCTCTGGATTCTCTCATATTTGTTTGAAAACAATTAGTAATATATTAGTAGTATTAGGGTGGGTCAAATAAAATGACTAATTCTTTTTTTCCTCGATATAATGAAAAATATATTGTTTAGCATTTCAAAAAAACCCTCTGCAAGTATGAGCCCTGCATATTTAAAATAAGAGGTCCCTCATCGCGAATTTTCATTTCCCATTTAAATAACATCGAAACATTTTTTGTTAAACTTTGGAATTTTATTAGACTTAAACCGTTGATGTTACGAGAGTTTTTTAGCACATTTTTGTAGAACATTTGATGCTCTACAAAAAAGCTCTCTTGTGTCTAATCGATAAAAGTAACCGTACAAAAAATAATCGGTGATAATTAGCTCTGGATTCTCTCATATTTGTTTGAAAACAATTAGCAATATATTAGTAGTATTAGGGTGGGTCAAATAAAAAGACTAATTTTTTTTTCCTCGATATAATGAAAAATGTATTGTTTGGCATCTCAAAAAAAACCCTCTGCAAGTATGAGCCCTTCATATTTAAAATAAGAGGTCCCTCATCGCGAATTTTCATTTCTCATTTAAATAACATCGAAACATTTTTTTTTTTCACTTTGGAATTTTATTGGACTTAAACCGTTGATGTTACGAGAGTCTTTTGGCACATTTTTGTAGAACATTTGATGCTCTACAAAAAAGCTCTCTTGTGTCTAATCAATAAAAGTAACCGTACAAAAAATAATCGGTGATAATTAGCTCTGGATTCTCTCATATTTGTTTGAAAACAATTAGCAATATATTAGTAGTATTAGGGTGGGTCAGATAAAAAGACTAATTTTTTTTTCCTCGATATAATGAAAAATGTATTGTTTGGCATCTCAAAAAAACCCTCTGCAAGTATGAGCCCTTCATATTTAAAATAAAAGGTCCCTCATCGCGAATTTTCATTTCCCATTTAAATAACATAGAAACATTTTTTTTTTTCACTTTGGAATTTTATTAGACTTAAACCGTTGATGTTACGAGAGTCTTTTGGCACATTTTTGTAGAAAATTTGATGCTCTACAAAAAAGCTCTCTTGTGTCTAATCAATAAAAGTAACCGTACAAAAAATAATCGGTGATAATTAGCTCTGGATTCTACTTATCTCGTTATTAGTACAAAAATTTCAAATTTTTAAAGATTTTAGTTATCAATATGAATAAATATACTACTAATATATACTATTAATATATATAACTAATATATTACTAATATACTAATATACTACTAATATATTACTAATTGTTTTCAAACAAATATGAGAGAATCCAGAGTTAATTATTACCGATTATTTTTTATACGGTTACTTTTATCGATTAGACACAAGAGAGCTTTTTTGTAGAGCATCAAATGTTCTACAAAAATGTGCTAAAAAACTCTCGTAAAATCAACGGTTTAAGTCTAATAAAATTCCAAAGTAAAAAAAAAATGTTTCCATGTTATTTAAATGGGAAATGAAAATTCGCGATGAGGGATCTCTTAGTTTAAATATGAAGGGCTCATACTTGCAGAGGGTTTTTTTTGGGATGCCAAACAATACATTTTTCATTATATCGAGGAAAAAAAAAATTAGTCATTTTATTTGACCCACCCTAATATATATGTATATAATGCATATGCATATGGGTATCTATTTACGTACATTTTTTTTTTAACTTTGGAATTTTATTAGACTTACACCGTTGATGTTACGAGAGTTTTTTAGCACATTTTTGTAGAACATTTGATGCTCTACAAAAAAGCTCTCTTGTGTCTAATCGATCCAAACCAAACAAAAAAAAATCGGTGATAATTAGCTCTCGATTTTACTTATCTCGTTTATTAGTACATAAATTTCAAATTTTTTAAAATTTCAGTTATCGATATGAATAAATATACTACTAATATATTACTAATATACTAATATACTACTAATATATTACTAATTGTTTTCAAACAAATATGAGAGAATCCAGAGCTAATTATCACCGATTATTTTTCGTACGGTTACTTTTATCGATTAGACACAAGAGAGCTTTTTTGTAGAGCATCAAATGTTCTACATAAATGTGCTAAAAAACTCTCGTAACATCAACGGTTTAAGTCTAATAAAATTCCAAAGTTTAACAAAAAATGTTTCTATGTTATTTAAATGGGAAATGAAAATTCGCGATGAGGGATCTCTTAATTTAAATATGAAGGTCTCATACTTGCAGAGGGTTTTTTTGAGATGCCAAACAATACATTTTTCATTATATCGAGGAAAAAAAAAAATTAGTAATTTTATTTGACCCACCCTAATATATATGTTATAATGCATATGCATATGGGTATCTATTTACGTATGTACATACGTAAAATATAAACACACGTTTCTCGTGCATTATATTTTTCCCGCTGATCTCGCGGCGCGTATTTGCTGGTAGCAGAGAGAGAGCATTAGCGGCGGCTGGGCTGTCGGGTGTCAGATTGTGTGTGTATGTGTGTGTGTGTTTTCTGTGCTCCGCTCCATGGTGGCAAACATTCTGGGCGCAGTTTCTTCAGTACAGTTATAACTTCGGTGTGAGTCTGACGTATCTTTGTTGGTTCCTCCGTTCGTCCTTCCGTCGTCGTCGTCGTCGGTCTTCGACGGAGGTGGACGATTTCGTTTTTTTTTTCTTTTTTTTTCCACCTCAAAAACGCGATAAAACCGAAATAAACGTGGAATGTTTCATTACAAATTATTCGATCGAATTGGAATAAAAAATAAAACAAAAAACGGGAAATTTAACAATTAATAATACACGAAAATATAAATACATTATAAAATATGCGCGTTTAAAAAGAATAATAAAACTTGGATGGTGATTAAAAATTTTTTTTCTCAAAATTCATGAAAATTGTTAAGCGAGTAGTTTTCTCAATTTTGAATAAGAAAATTTAGTATTAAACGTCCTGTAACGTTAGTTCGGTTGCGATATCAAACAATCCGGTATGCTCTAGTAAAGTTTCGTGAAGAATTTCAGCTCGTGGCGTAAAAATTTGCCGAAGCTAGGAGCAACCGACGAGTATTTTGCAAAAAAAAAAAAAATTGTGTAAAACAAAGAGAAGATATTGCTTCAACCGTGTGACAATTGTCATCTAAATATCTTGAGCCATCCTCAAGTTATATCGATTCCAATTTTTTTTTAAGTCCGCATACGCACACACACACATTCATCCGGAAACTGTTTCTTAAAAATGAGAAAATAACAATATAAAATCGCTTTAAACTATAATGACTCGTGTAGCTGTAACCAAGTAACAACTTTACAGATGTAGATAATAATAATAACGATTTATTTTGTTATTAATTAGAAAAATGATTCGAACGAATTTTTATTAACACTTGCAGGTTCCCACGAGCACAGATGAGAGTGTAATCGATCCTGCATCTGTTTTCTGTACCACTCTATATACATACATATATATACACGTAGGCATAGTACATAAAGAAAATAAAAAAATAAATAAAAGAAAAAAAAACACGTATGTACGGGACGATCGATCGAAAACGAGTCGCAGTGGCGGTAGAAGTGATAATGACACCGGCCGGGCGGAGCATTGACCGTGTATAAAAAATAAATTAAAAAAAAAAAAAGAAGAGTCGATAGGGGGGGCCTCAGCTGGGGCCCGTGTGTCCACCGGTGAGAAACCGGACAGCGCTCTTCTCTGCGACACGCGCACACATGTTCGAATAATTGTTGAGCAATTAAAAAAATATGAAGTGAAGTGCTCGAAGTGACATACGGAAAAACCGTAGAGAAAGAACGGATATACGTAATAATAATAATCACGAGTGTTTGCGAAAAGGAAGAAAAAATAAAAACAACAACAAACAGAAAAGGGCTAGAAAAGTGAAAATGTTGTGCCTGAAGAAACGTCGGACTTACAGCTTCACGCAGGGTGCGTGCAACGATATACCGAGGCGATCGACGAAGGAGAAAAACGGCTACAACGAGACCTTGAACATGGCCGTTACGACACTTCCGCGAAAGCACCGGTGAGTTACAATGATTATTATTCATTTTACGCACGTACGATTTGTAATGTGCAGTTTGCAGAAAAAAATTATTCGCAACGGAGAATAATGACATTATTTTATATTCTTTCAAAAATTTCTTGCAAACATATCGTTAGTAATACAGAAGTGCGATGATCGGTTGAAAAAAAAAAAAAATGAGATCAAGCGATTGAATCAGTTATGGTTTTTAATGTTGTGGACTTTTTTTAGAATAATGAATTTTCAATAAGTGCAAAAAAATATTAGTGATCAATTTATCAAAGAATATTTGCGTTTGAGGCAAATTTTCCTAAAAAGAAGTTTCCCTTCGAAACCCCTTTTTCAAATTTAAGGGCTCACATACCCATGCGCGCGCTGAAAACCGAGGAAATTTGGAAAAAAGTTTATAAAGGTTATATGGTGCGAAAAGAAAATTAAATTGTTGATTTTACATTTTTTATTAACTTTTCAATTATAAGAAAAAAAATTTTTGATTTTTTAAATAAATATTAACATTGTTTTTTACGGGTATAAATGGACTAGTGATGGAAACCATGGCGCCTCGGTAGCACGTCTAAACATAACGTTGCAATAACTTTACTGATAATTTTGTTGGGTTTTGTTGGGTTTGTTGGGTTTTGTTGGGGTTTGTTGGGTTTTGTTGGATTTTGGTTTGGGGTTTGTTGGGTTTTGTTGGGTTTCGGCTTTTGGTTTGGGCTTTGTTGGGGTTTGTTGGGTTTTGGGTTGCGTTGCTGCGTTCAAAACTCAATAAAACCCAACAAAACCCATTAAACCCCATGTGAAAATATGTGCTGTGTAGTTTTCGCCTGCGATGTTATTATCTGTAAAGTAATTGCAACGTGATGTTTAGACATGGAACCGGCGCCTCCTTGTCGACATCATAACTTCACTAAAAGTTATCCAATCTGGAAAAATAAAAAAGAATCTAGTAAAATAATGTAGTAGTAATAGTCTGATGGAGGGGTTTTTCTTTATCTTTTTTTTTTTTATTCAAAAATAAAGAAATTACCGTATTTCAAACTTAAGTATGCAATTAAAAAAAAAAAATTAATGTTTAATAATTTATAAAAAATTGTTCAACCAAAAAATAAAAAAAAACCTCTCGTCAGACTATAGAGAAAATAATTATCAAGATTTAAGAAAAAAACGTTATGAAATATCAAAAATTGACTGACTTACAGTGCTGACACTGTCTAAAAACATAGTTCCGAAAAAAAAACACGTTTAAATAATATTAATATATAAAAAAATATTTTTTCAACTTTCTTCTTATAGTTGAAAATTTAATAAAAAATGTGGAATCAACTATTTAATTTTTTTTTTTTCACTATATAACCTTTACAATAATTTTTCAAATTCCCGACGTGATACATTTTTCATTACGTCCAAAATGGCCCTTATTGTCACTTCGGGGAACTAAATTGTTAATCGAATTTCCAAGATTTTTATCGACGAACTTTACCGAAGTAATCTAAATTCATTTTTCTGGTTCTTTTATTATACACACCGTACGGATGTGGGATAAAAGGAAAAAAAAGGTAAAATAAAAGGAAATAACAAATCAATCATTTCCTGCTAACCGGTTATGAATTTTTTCGCAATAGCTTGTTTTTATAAGCAACGAAATGGAAACGGTGTTTCCATCACTCGGTGGAATGTAACTGTAAGAGCGTTCGCGGGCGATTTTCAATGGTCGTTGTCAATAAAATTGGCAACGACCTCGAGTAAAATCTCACGGGAGATTGGAAATCCGTTTACACGAGATTCCCGTCATGAAATAAACTGCTTAGAACAGTTTTCGTTCTTTCGTGGCGTTATACCGTATACAGTTTATTCTTCAGAATAATCTCTTTGCGTTGCGCCGCCCGCTGCCCCTCCCCCCGCCCCCTTCTTTGAGAGATTAAGATTCAACTAAACTCTCGAATCACAATTCCTTAGACGAAGGACGCGCGTAGGTAAAAGTAGTCCGATATAAACAGAAACGACTTCTGTTCGGAGGCTGCGCGCAAGTGGTTTTTTTTTCTTTTTTTTTCCCCCTCAGGGATTCTGTATAACGATTTATTCGTACCTAAAATCATTTGAATTTAAAAAGCAATAATTTCAAATGATATTACGACGAAATGTTTGTATGAACAATTGAATAAACGAAATTATAATTTTTCGAATGTTTATTCATTTACAATCGAGCGTTAATGTATTATTTTTTATTTTTTTTTATTATTGTGTGTCCCAACGTACACCCTTTCGGGTTTTTACGCATGACCCTTCCCAATTCCATTTTTTCCATTTTTCCCCCTATCACTCCCTACCCGCACTTCGCTAAGCTAATCTAACTTCCATTGCGTCCACAGACGTCTTAGCTACACTGTATCGCATTTGCCATGGACACAGGGAAACTGCGGAAAACCTGTGCCGATACAGACAGCTTTTTGTTTTGAATGAGTTTCAGTTGTATTACCATCAGAAACTCAGAAAAAGTGCCACCCGCTCATTAGTCGACGTGCAAGCCAGTGCACGGCTAAGCGGTCACCCATCCCAGTACTGACCGCGGCCAATACCGCTTAACATGGGAGATCGCCGAAGCCGCGCACCGACCGCGCGTCCACTGCTGTCGGTGAGCGTTAATGTATTATATTCTTTAAATGCTCGATCGCTTAGTCGTTGAAGTATCGTTATTATTGTTATTATTATTATTATATCGTTAGTTTCTCATTCGTTTGCTCCAATTTTTTTTCAAGCGCGGTAGCACTTCTAACGGGCAATTAAAAACCGTGTGTGGTTGTATCTGAATATGTGAACGTGTGAAAAGAGGTAAAATTACGACGCCGAGAAGGAATTTGTCGGTGAATAATTTAGCACGAGCACGATTGTGTGGGCTGATGCGCGAATGAGAAGCCGTGATTGTCGTGTACCGCGCACGTATTATTGGTACACGAGGGGACGAAGAGAAATGGGACATTATCGCGAACCATTTAGAAGTGAACATTGAGATATCGAAAAAGAAAAAAAAAAAAGAAAATTAACGACAATTAACGTAAATCGATTTGGACAAAGGTCAATTTGCTGTAGATCTTTATGTCGAGTCTTAAAACTATTTTTTTTTTTTTTTTTTTTTTCATACATAAAATTTCAAACAGTTATGAATTATTATTCAAAGATTGCGGGATAGGTTACACGGTTTAAGGGGGGAAATAAGGTTAGGAAAGCGTTTTCTCAATAATTTTCATGAATTTTTTTATACTATAAAAAATGAATATAATTTATTGAAACTTTGAGAATATTTTATACATATATTTAAGTATATACTATAAAATTTTTGAAGAATTTCCTTGAAAAACACCGAAGATATTAGCGACCCCATATTGCAGGTCACAATCAGACTCAGCATTTTGTGTACATTCTGGAAGCCGCAATTTTCATCTGAAATCAAACGAGGTTGGAATTTACTTTTTTTATATGTCTCTCTTCTATATGAACCTAAATGCTATCAAAAAAATAGAAAATTGACGTTTTTACAGGGGTCAAAACAAAAAAGCATGATTTTATCCCATTTTTTACAACTTTATTTGCAAAAAACAAATTATTTTAAATAATGATAATATTCCGATTTTGGGTTCGTATAGAGCGCAATACTATGGAGAAAGTAACTGCCAATTTTCAAAACGATTAGCTGAAAATTTCTCAAACTAGCGTGTACGCAAGTTAAAAAAAAGTCGTTTTCAGAAAAACGCGTTTGAAAAAATAGTACCAAGAAAAACAAAGTCAAGGCAGTCCTACATTTTTTCGGTGTTTTTCAAGGAAATTCTTAAAAAATTTTATAGTAAAATATATAAAATAAAACAAAAAAAATATATGTATAAAATATTCTCAGTTTCAATAAATTATATTCATTTTTATACTATAAAAAAATTCATGAAAATCATTGAGAAAACGCTGTCCTAACCCTATTTCCCCCCTCAATGGCTTATAACAATAGAACGAGTCGGAATTTTCATTTAAAATTTTGGGAAAATATTTTTCAATAGTTTTACTAACAATTTATGAAATAAAAAATAATCGATTTTTTGAACCGTCTAACACAAAAAAAAATTCTTGAAAAATGTGAAAAAAAAACAGGGGGTCACAGTGGTGTTAAGCAATATTAAAAAAATTAACACCCTTCCCTTTTCGGACTTACCCCCGCCTTAAAATAAAACTATAATTTTCGGGAAAATAGAACTCGTACAATTTTTTCTTATTCCGGTCTGAATATTTTTTTTACACTAACAAACGATCATTATCAACAACAAAATCTCTCATTTGCGATCTTTCATACAATTTTTTTTTTTTTTTAACTGTGTCTTTTCCGACTTTAAATCTCAATTAATCGAAAAATATGTGTATCAAATTTTGCTCGTCTTTAAATCTCAGTCACGTGTACGCATAGTCACGTTGAATAAAACGCGTTGACGGATCTAACCGTAAACGAAATAAAATACAACGCGTATATCTTAAGACACACACACACGCATATATATATATATATATATATATATATATATATATATCAGCGAAAGAAGCAAAAGAGAGGATATGTTATACGGTACAGTGGTAGATAAGGACCGGTGAGTTGAGCTCGCGGAGAGATACTAAAACGGGAAAAGCAGGGATTCGTATGTGTATTGTATTACCGCATCGAGGACGAGGCAATAAAGAAGAGTGGGGGGAGGATGGAGGATTCACCATACGGTCCATAGCGCACGCGAGCACGATTCTTGCGAGCACGACGACGTTAATTCCACATACCGTGTGCTCTCTCTCTTTCTCTCTCTCTCTCTAAGCTACCACTTTATGTTTTACGTGTGTTTTACAGTCACACGTTAACATCCGTACGTATAGTCGTGTTAAACTTTTTTTTTCTTTTCTTTTTTTATTTCGTTCCAAGGCGTAGGAACGAGCAGAGGTGAGCGCGTGTTAGTGATATTCGCAAATACAAGACCGCGCTCTGTAACGTTTTTTTTTCTTTTTTTTTTAAACTCGTAGATAGAGAGTCACGAAAGGAGGAAGTTGGTATCCAGGAGAGAATATAAGAAGAGGAAAATGTTGTTACGAGAAATTCTTTGCTGGAATAGAGAACAATGTTCCCCGGCAACGAAAATCTCGACCAAGAATTCTTTACACTTTTTATATTAATACAATATATTTACCTGAATGGGGAATTCCGTCGAAAATCGAGACGAATGTTTAAAAAGATTTTTTTTTTCTTCATTATCCAATATTTAATCGACGATGTATCTCCTTTTTGTATAACGAAAAATATTTCAATGATAAAATTCGATTTATATTTTTTTAAACGTCGTTCTGAATTTTTTTTTGAACATTATCCGAACATTTCGAACAATTTCTCGTTTGGAATTTTCCGCACGATTTTTTTTATGCGACGAAAAAAAAAATAAACGTTTTTCTTTCGACTTTTAGTCGGGCGAGGCTCATCCTTGACGCGAAGAAAATAGAAATTTCACGGTTTACGGATAACAACAAAATATTTACCCAGAATAAACGAGCGATTGGTTTATTGACAATTTTTTAAATTAACACGTCGTTCGAGTTCGCACGGAATGCCCCATATATTATATTAAATCTATAGCTAAAGCCGTTGGGTAGATATGCGGTATGTGGTTTGTTGCTTTACGTATATGCAAGTAGGTATATAGGCTGACCGAGTTAGTAAACTCGTACAGCAACGAGAGCCCGAAGAAACGCGCGTTATTCTGGCATATATTACATATACATACGATTCACACTTGTAAACAAGATCGTACTTTTTTTTTGTTTTCACTCGAACGTACATTATGACCATTCGCAGTCGCGTTTAATTGCATAATTGACCTTTAATGAAACGAAAAAAAAAAAATTGCCCGTTTGTCAACTATACACGTAAACATTTCCATCGAGAACGACGAACTTGACCTTACAATTGCACAGCTATACGTAGTACACCCATCCTCATTATCAAACCGTTCATTATCTGTTGCGTCGTCGTTCAGGTTTCCAGGCTTCTTTCTTTTATTTTGTTTTTTTTTTAAATTCACAATAATGTTTCCATCAGCTGGCGGAGCAATCTACGTCGCGTTACAACGAATCTTTTCCATTATTTCGCACGTTTAATGGGGCCCGATCTCGAGTTCAAGTAGGCGGTTTAAAAGTATAATAATAATTATTATAATGATACACGATGGATAGCGAACGTGGATACATATACTAGTCCAGTCATTATATACATTTGGAAATGCATGTGAACCGAGAAAGCTGATTTTTGGATATTGTGTGCGGGGGGGGGGCTTAGAAAAGCTTAACTTCAAATTGTCGACCAAGATTTCCTATGTGCGTTCTTCGCCATCTTGAAAAAAGTGTTAAATTTTGTTTTCTTGCAATAACTCGGCTGTACGTCGAGATACGGAAATTGCGATGGGATACCTTTTTGTTGCTTTTTTTATGCTCTACAATTTAGGTCATATACATTTTTCACCTACCGTTCACCGTTGTTGAGATATCGAACGAGAAAGTAAAAATATTTTTTTTCTACAAAAACCACCAAAATATTTTGAAAGATTGTTAAATATAATTTTACAGTTTTTTGTCAAATTTACGAAAAAAAGTATCTAAGAAAAAAGTAAGTTAGTAAAAAAGGAAACATATGAAAAAAAAAATATATATATATTTTCATATGTTTCACAGTCGCGGCTCATTCTTGCCGTCTCCTCTTTGTGCGGTGATTCGCACGTTGTCCATGCTCGCCCGACGATTTATATACATGTGTGTATACAAATGTGTACAGCCAATAACAAGTTTCACTACCTGAATTTTTTACTTTCTCGTTCGATATCTCAACAACGATGAACGGTAGGTGAAAAATGTATATGACCTAAATTGTAGAGCGTAAAAAAAGCAACAAAAAAGTATCTCATCGCAATTTTCGTATCTCGACGGAGAGCCGAGTTATTGCAAAAAAAACAAAATTTAACACTTTTTTCAAGATGGCGAAGAACGCACATAGGAAATCTTGGTCGACAATTTGAAGTTAAGCTTTTCTAAGCCCCCCCCAACACATAATATCCAAAAATCAGATTTCTCGGTTCACATGCATTTCTAACGACTATACGGAGCATTCCAGATACTCCTACCTTGTATATTTTTTATTTTCCGTATGTTTTATGACGATACGAGAAAAAAACAAACTAACGGTTGTCAGATTTTTTTGACAATTGGAAAACCTTATTTTCTTTCTTATTCACCAAGTAATTCACTCTCTAATCCGTCTTGATAGTGACGAGGGACCCGTGGTGGCGTAATGACTTTTTTAAAGGGGTAACACCACTCTGGCGGCAGAAAACAAAGACCTAACACTTTGACGATTTATTTTGGGAGTATGAAAAAAAGGAATAGGATTTTTTTTCTCATACTTCAATATGTGTTAAATAAACCCTCTGAAATGAAATCCTATTCCTTTTTTCATACTCCCAAAATAAATCGTCAAAGTTAGGCCTTTTATTCTGCAGCTAGAGTGGTGTTATCCCTTAACTGCCTTAACACATCGCTGAGTAGATTGAAAAAAAATTATAGGTCTTTTTCGAAATTACAGTAATGCGAATATTGAATTGTCAGTAATTCAAAGAAAATGCGTTAAATCCGAAGACTAATATTTTTTTTTTAATAATTTACATTCATACAAGTTTGGGTATGAATTCCTGCATACAAAAAAAACTTTATCGCTTAAAAATCTCAAACTTTCAATATAATATTGTTTGGTTTGGTTTGAGTCGCCATATTTTTCTGGAAAGGGGGTTCGAAGCTTTTGTATTGCATAACTTCACGTTTCTGCTGGAAATTTTTCGGACGATAAAACTTGCATATAGCGTTGTAGTTGGGTCCAAACAGCCACGTGCTTTCTCGTGTCGTAGAACGGTCCTTTATTTTTCTCCAATTAACTATTGTTGCAAGGCCCACCTCGAGCTTCCATTATATTACGTGTGCGGGGAACTTTGCAAACTCGCTCCTCGAGAACCACCCGCGTTACGTACAAGCATATAAATCGTATAAATAGGTAGAATACACGTGTACAGTATATGGGAGTCGAGGATTTAGCAGTGTGTTTCGCCATAATGGGAAATTCTTGAGGCGAGGATAGAATAGAGAGAAGATGAATGCGCGATTGTCCGGGCGTAAGTAATTTCTACGGTCCTCTCCCTCCTCTTCTGTCCTCTTCTCGTCGTTTTCGTTCTTTACTTGTTATATCTTGGTCCTGTTCTCTCGGCTTCCTCGCTCATTCGGTTTATTTCACGTGTATTTGCTTTACAATATATAGTCAACGACTCTCCGCATGGATCGTAGATAAGAAAACTCTAGGGAATGGAGCACGGAGCGTCGATATGTATCTATAATTAATTTCAATAGAGATCCATTAACATATTTGTGAAAGTATGAGGCTTAGTTAAATCGCCAGTGAAGCTGATGTAATACTCGTTCATAACGAGTGCATGAGGTTTTTTTTTTTTAAACCATTTTTAGATTCACACTGAGACAGTAATATTGTTGACCATTTTTTAGGAACATTGAAGAAAATTTTTTGTTTAAGGGAGGAAATAGGGTTAGGAAAGCGTTTTCTCAATGATTTTCATGAATTTTTTTATAGTATAAAAAATGAATATAATTTATTGAAACTTTGAGAATATTTTATACGTATATTTAAGTATATACTATAAAATTTTTGAAGAATTTCCTTGAAAAACACCGAAAATATTAGCGACCCCATATTGCAGGTCACAATCAGACTCAGCATTTTGCGTACATTCTGGAAGCCGCAATTTTCATCTGAAATCAAACGAGATTGGAATTTACTTTTATTATATGTCTCTCTTCTATATGAACCTAAATACCAGAAAAAAAATAGAAAATTGAATTTTTTACAGGGGTTAAAACAAAAAAGCATGATTTTTTGCCATTTTTACAATTTTATATGCAAAAAAAAAATTACTTTAAATAATGATAATATTCCGATTTTAGGTTCATATAGAGCGCAATACTATGAAGAAAGTAACTGCCAATTTTCAAAACGATTAGTTGAAAACTTTTCAAACTAGCGTGTACGCAAGTTCAGAAAAAGTCGTTTTCAGAAAAACGCGTTTGAAACACGTGGCGCGCTCGGGGCTTGAAGGAGAGCTACTCACTTTAATGGCTTATAACAATAGAACGAGTCGAAATTTTCATTTAAAATTTTGGGAAAGTAATTTTCAATAGCTTTACTAACAATTTATGAAATTTAAAAAAAATCGATTTTTTGAACCGTCTAACCCTATTTCCCCCCTTAAGCCACCACTGAAACGAAAAAGGGGTACGAAGTACGAAGAATCTTCGTTGGATGAACGAAAAAATTTGGAGCTAGGCACCTCAATCTTCGATTTCGAGTAGTACTTTTTAAAATAAAAAAAAATTCAATCGGAGTAAATCATTCGATGATTAATGGGGGGTGTTTGAATTGAGGGGGTAGGTCTCGAAGACAATTTTCAACTGACCGAAAAGAAAATCGCATTGATAATTCCAAACGAACGATTGGAAAATTACGGTCATTTGAACAAAAATATTCAGATCCGAGATGTACAAAATCATAAGAAATGGGACTTACAATTTTTTATCTACCGATCTTAATATTTTTTTACCTCGCCGAGAAAGCATTTCGAAAAATCTGTGGGATTTCCGGTACGATTTTTTTTACAGAAAAATAACAAAATTAAACTCCCCTCTTATCGGACTTAAAATCGAGGCCCTCCATAAAATGATCGACAAATCATCGTCCCAATAAACTTGTCCCTCGAACGAATACTACACAATAAAATCTTGAAAAAAGAAAAAAAGGTAATTCCTCTTAATCCTTTGCCTTCGTCACTTTTTTTTATCTCGTGTCTAATTAATTAATCGAACAATAATGACAACACAGTTGGATCAATTCATCTCACTGTTAGTCGTGATTTGAGACTTGATTTATTATCACCCGATGTCCACTAATGGATATTCCGAAGCCATAATCGCGAAGAGCCATTATTCTGTCGTCGTTCGAGGATGGAATTTACTCTGTGTTATTCGCCGCGTGTATACGCGCACTGGCAATTGAATAGGATTCGAGGCTGCCGGATTACTTCGAGCGTTAAAGTACATATACATATATATGTGGATTGCGAGCAAACAAAAGGGACTCACCGACACAATTTTATGTGTTAAATTTTCCGAGTTACGCCCTTTTGTTTGGTAGAATTCGATATATACGTACGTGCTTGTGTGTATATCTCATACAATAGATAAAAATTGCGGGGTAACTCGTTGCGTTTCGATTTCCATGGGATCTCGTTGGTATGCAGAGATACGACGGTATTTATGTATGGGGCATTCCAGGTGAAATCGACGTGAGCCTTAATATTTTTAATTGGGTAAATATGGAGCGAAGTGTACCCACTTCCGATTGACTTGCCTTTAATATATGTTGTGTAGGGACCCTTCCTGAACAACTTTTTCGCCTGACACAATTGGGGGTCAATATTTATTAAAAAGTTATTAACAAATAAAGTTAATAATTCATATAGCTATTTTCCTTATACCAGCCAGTCCTTATCATCTTGTCCTTCACATTTGTTGTTACGAATACACCCCTGAGTAGCACACAAAAAGTTTTATCCGTCGATCATTGTTTGTTAAAAAGTTATTAACAAAAAAAGTTTCATAAATCAAACATGAACTACTTGTTCTAGTGTATGGTGAACAGCACACGCATGAGAGGGGGGGGGGGGGGGGGCTGCGCCCACCTGCAATCCTCCACTCACCAGCCCAAAGACAAACCAAAAACAACCCAAAAACAACCCAAAAACAGCCCAAAATCAACCCAAAATCAACCCAAAAACAACGCAAACAAACATATAAACAAACAATTATTTGTTTTATTCATTATTTATATTATAAAGCGGATACATGGTACTTGGTTTGGGTTTATTTTGGATTTGTTTGTTTATTGGGTTTGGGTTTTTGGTTTGGGTTTGTTTTGGATTTGTTTGTTGGGTTTGTTTGTTTGTTCGGTTTGTCTGTTTGTTTCTTTAGTTTACTGGGGTTGTTTTGGGTTGTTTTTGGTTTGTCTATGGGCTGGTATGCGGTGGGGGCAGGGGGGCCAGCCCCTCCGGTCATACGTGTACTGGCCACTATGCAAGTATTTCATATTCTATTTATGAATTTTCTTTTGTTAATAACTTTTTAACAAAAAATGAGGACGGATAAAACTTTTGGTATGTTACTCAGGGGAGTATTATTAACAATACATGTGAAGGACAAGATGATTGGGACTGGCTGCTATAAGGAAAATAGCTATATGAATTATTAACTTTATTTGTTAATAACTTTTTAATACATAACGACCCCCAATTGTGTCAGAGGAAAAAGTTGTTCAGAAAGGGTCCCTAGACAACATATATTAAAGGCAAGTCACTTGAAGTGGGTCCCCTTTGCTCCATATTTACCTTTAATTGTGCTTCCATTTCATGATTTTATACATAACTCGAAAGAACACAAATTTTTATTTTTTTTCGAAAATTCATTCAGGCGTCATAAAAAAGAAAAGTGTTAAACCACCATTACGATTATTGTAACGGACCCCTGTCTTTTTTATTCTTTTTAATCCGAATAATGCCAAATATTCACATCCTCAATTATTTTTATATCGCCAAATCATTTTTTTTAAATATCCCATAACGAAAATATCAAATAATTCGGATAAAAAATCGTCATTTTTTTGTACCATCTTATACCGGAATCAAACCTATCCTCTCGCTCGCAAAAATAATTTTTTAGTCAACAATTTACTGTAAAAATGTCGAAAAGATCGAATTAGCTGTATCGAGATTTCTGACGTTTTTACAATAAATTATTGGTTAAAAAATCATTTTTGCACGCGAGAAGATACGTTCGGTTCCAGTATAAGGTGATACGAAAAGAATGAAGATTTTTTTATCTAAATTATTTTATATTTTCGTTATGTGATATTTTAAAAAATGGTTTCGAGATTTGTTCCGATTGAGAAGAATTTAAAAAAATACAGGTGTCTGGTACAATAATCGAAAAATCGTCAATACGTAAAGAAGATAATGGTTGTTTTTACAAAATTATTTTTAACGACGTTTTTTTTTCATTGAATACATGCTCAATTATTTTTCTACAAAGCAAACGAAACAAAAAGTTTATGGAAGTCGTGGACTTGATTATTTGGGTTGGAACGCCCCATACATCGATATATATGCTAGGGAAACGGGACGAGCCGCGAGATATCAACGAGATAAGTTACCGGACCGACCACACGCTCTAATCAGCTTCCACCGAAGTCACTCGACTATAATAATAATAATAATAAAATAATACGTACAAGTTAGTCAGTGTGGTCTTCGCATTCACGAGCACTTTCTATGTACACACTTGGTTATCGAGTACGTCCCAATAATGAGCGTTTTGGTTGCGCGGTCCACGTGAATTAAATCCACTGTTGAGACTCTCTCGGGGAACCTGCCATAAGCGAGTGCATTGACAATGGTAACGGTATTAAGAGTCGATGAAAAATAATATCGAAATATATAAATTATAGCGGTGGTCGAAAGAATTCACGATTGGAGTATTGCATTATTATTTTTTTTATTGATCTAGAATAAATAGTAAAAGGCAATTTTTATATTTTTGCTTCAATAGGTCGATTATTTAATCTTTTTTTTTTTTTTTTCCGAGTAATCAATTTTCTATGAAAGAAAGAAAATTTGAAATATTAAATTGTGAAAGTTAACATTTTGTCTTAAAAAAAAACGTTTCAAAGTTTAATTTTTAAAATAAAAAATAAAAAACAGCTTGCAGTTTTCAAAATGATGAAACTCTAATAACCTGTTTTTTTTTTTTTTTTCAATGAGCGTTTATTAAATTTTTATAATATTGCAACATCAACATTTTGAAAATTTAAGCATTAATGTTTTTTTTTTCTTTCTATTTCAAGAATTGAGCTTTGAGACAATTTTTATACGCAAATCTTTAACTTACAGAATAAAAAATGTCAAACTTCGTCACCTCCTCGAAAAAAAATTGTTTCTGCGAAAAACAAAAGGATTTATAATAATAATAATAATAATCGTTTGTTCACTAACTTTTTATACGTAGCTTGGATTTACTGTTTCGAAGATGATATACGTAAAAGCCCTCCCTATCAACCGTAGAGAAATTCTCCTGGCATCTTTCGTGGCCGCGAATGCAAGTTGACTGTCATCGTATATAGAGTTCGTTGATGTTCGTATATACGAATAAGGCGAAGGCGTGTAGTTTCGAATCGTTCAATTATTCCGTGCGCGACTCGTTACGTTTCCGCTTCGGGAACAACTCGGCAGAGAGAGAGAGAGAGAGAGAGAGAGAGAGAGACGAAGGAAGTAGAATAAATATTTTATGTGTGCAGCGAATTTTAACGATTAGATCGAACGTTATAAATTAACGTTTGTTCGTTTAATTATTTTATAACTCTAAAAACAAATTTGTGTCGTTAAAAAAAAACACGTTAGTTTGAAGATAAAATAATAATTTAGCGGAATAAAAATAATAGAAGAACAATGAACTATTCTCGTAATAGTGTATGCGAATAATTTTGTGCAAGATCTACGATACTTTGTGCGACTTGACAATTATTTATAATTGTCATTAATTATATAGTGTGAGTGCGAAAGACGCAGTAATGGCGGCTTATATTTGCGGCTCGTGGAGAACAAACGCTTTTCGTCGTTCTCAGACAATTTGTAAGACGGCTCTTGAGACGAGATAACATTAGCCGTATATCTATATATGTATAAATGTCCTTATTATACTAAAAACCCGGTGCGCTCATTCCGGAAACTCATTAAGAATGAAAATCTCGAGGACTCATTTATAATCAGATTGTCGCCTAGGTATAACACGCCAAAACTATGTGACACAGAGCTGTTGATGGATCACGTTACATTATGTACGTTACTCTCTTTTAATGAGAACGGTCCGAGGAAAGTTACGAATATTCGCTACTGACGCGACAATTTTGCAATTTTTTTTTTTTTTTCAGTAGTTTAATATCATTACCAGATTTTGTAATATTTCAGATAAAAATCATCAAAGTATTAATGAAAAAAAAGGTCCATTTTCCAGGTACATAGTTTCGTGATATAAAATAAAGGAATTTTATCTTCCCGATTAGAAATAAGTCAATAAAGTAAGTTAATTTTTTATATACGTATATACTAGGGCGATTTTTTTTTCGCCCATTTTTTTTTTTCATCCCCAGCCGAAATTTTGTTGGATATGTCGAATAAGAAATTCCCTGAAAGTCACAGCCCTTAATATTAATTCTAAGTACTTTCCCAAAGCGTGAGAAGATTTTCCATCTAAAATACACGTCAATCGAATTTTGTTTTTTTTCAAATTTCTATAACTCAGCCGCATTTTATGCTATCATATTGTTCTTGGTTTCGATTTACTCAGAATGAAACAATCTAAAAAAGTGCCTTTTGCGGCGAAAGTGTAAATTGTACTGGTGAGTTGGTACGGGTCACTGAAGTTGATTTTTACCCAAAATTCTCGTTTTTTTGCTGTTATCTCCGAAACAATTAACTTTACGAAAAAAATGTAAATGAAAAATTTGTTGGAAATTAAATTTCCTACAAAAAAGGTCCTATCGACCCAATTGCTTAGATTAATATTTCTTAAGATATTGAGCTTTAACTTATGAGTAGTATGAAATTTATAAAATATGAAATATTAAATATGAAAAAAAATAAAAAATAAAAAAAGTTCAATATCTCAAGAAAAATTAATCTAAGCAATTGGCTCGATAGGACCTTTTTTATAGGAAATTAAATTTCCAACAAATTTTTCGTTTACATTTTTTTCGTAAAGTTAATTGTTTCGGAGATAACAGCAAAAAAACGAAAATTTTGGGTAAAAATCAACTTCAGTGACTCGTACCAACTCACCAGTACAATTTACACTTTCGCCGCAAAAAGCACTTTTTTAGATTGTTTTATTCCGAGTAAATCTAAACCAAGAACAATATGATAGCATAAAATGCGGCTGTGTTATAGAAATTTGAAAAAAAAAAAAATTCGATTTACGTGTATTTTAGATGGAAAATCTTCTCACGCTTTGGGAGAGTGCTTAGAATTAATATTAAGGGCTTTAACTTTCAGGGAATTTCTTTTTCGACATATCCAACAAAAGTTCGGGTGGGGACTGAAAAAAAAAAATAGTCGACAAAAAAAATCGCCCTAATATATATGTAAAGTATTCTTAAAAGGCTATTAAATCTCACAATAAAAATAGCGATAAATGTTTCGGATAATCGAACGATTCGTAATTCCCAGTTGTCTTCAATTACACGATTACTTTTTATTTTATTTTTCTCGAATCCAGAACGTAGAAGATCAATAGTTCGAGATTTTCCTTGAGGAAGTATATGCTTTCTAAATATTTCACGGCGTACACACCTAGAAGGAGACACCGGGATAGTCATATTTCTATACATTTATACATGTGTACATATGGCAGTTAAAATGCTATGCGTTTAGAACGTCAAAGCATAAAATGCCCCCTAGTGGATATTGAACGGAAAAAAAAATCATACAGTTGCAATCATGCAATTTTACGGACACTCCGGTGAGAACGTGGGGTATACGAGTACTTTGCTATTTGTATTTATTATTAGCATAGAAGAGAAAATCACTGAAATGGTCTTGGCACAGAGTCAAAGTCGGTTGTCCAGGTGTTTGTGCAAAATACACGAGCCACAAGTAAGACGGATTGTCATGGTCAATTATTAAACCCAAGCCATTGACGAGAACGTCACACATATGTGCGTCTCGCTGATCTAGCCTCTCTAACTGTTACTTTATAGATAGATACAGGTGAATTTATATCGAACGTCGTTGTGGAGTTTATGTGTCGAGGGTGAAGCAGAGAAATTGCGTTAACGAAACGTGAAATTGTCATTTATTATTTACAGTCATTAACCATGCGCAACGATGTGAATCACTGAATTTAAATTTCTCATTTTATTATCTCAGCCAACTGATGCTAACCGTTTATAGGTAATCTCTCGGTTATCAAGAATCACTGATGAGTTTATTTGCATCGAAGTAATTCGTGAAACTATTATATTGCTTCTCAACGTGACGTATTGAAGGATTTCAAGTGTTTGGTAAATCGTAATTGATGTTTGAAGCAATTTTATATTGGTTTTATCACGTGAGAAGATTCAATCGAATTCACAATATTATTACAAGCATATTTCGAATAATTAATCATTGGGTTTGGAGCTATTTCAATAAATTTTTGATACTTTTCCTTTTTTTATAGAAAAAGTATTATTATGAAGTTTTTTAATCCCAACTAAAAGTAGTAATCATTCGCCGTTGTTAGTTGAGATTCTATGAAAAAAAAGAAGAAATTTTGAACAATCAGTACGTTCCTATTAAGGGGAGAAATAGGGTTAGGACAGCGTTTTCTCAATGATTTTCATAAATTTTTTTATAGTATAAAAAATGAATATAGTTTATTGAAACTTTGAGAATATTTTATACATATATTTAAGTATATACTATAAATTTTTTTTACATATATTTAAGTATATACTATAAAATATTAGCGACCCCATATTGCAGGTCACAATCAGACTCAGCATTTTAGGTACATTCTGGAAGCCGCAATTTTCATCTGAAATCAAACGAGGTTGAAATTTACTTTTATTATATGTCACTCTTCTATATGAACCTAAATGCTATCAAAAAAATAGAAAATTCAATTTTTTACAGGGGTCAAAACAAAAAAACATGATTTTTTGCCATTTTTTACGACTTTATTTGCAAAAAAAAATTATTTTAAATAATGATAATATTCCGATTTTAGGTTGATATAGAGCGCAATACTATGAAAAAAGTAACTGCCAATTTTCAAAACGATTGGTTGAAAACTTTTCAAACTAGCGTGTACGCAAGTTAAAAAAAAGTCGTTTTCAGAAAAACGCGTTTGAAAAAATAGTACCAAGAAAAACAAGCAATATGGGGTCGCTAATATTTTATAGTATATACTTAAATATACCATATGTATACAAATTTTATAGTATATACTTAAATATATGTATAAAATATTCTCAAAGTTTCAATAAATTATATTCATTTTTTATACTATAAAAAAGTTCATGAAAATCATTGAGAAAACGCTGTCCTAACCCTATTTCCCCCCTTAATGGCTCGTAACAATAGAACGAGTCGGAATTTTCATTTAAAATTTTGGGAACATATTTTTCAATAGTTTTACTAACAATTTATGAAATTAAAAAAAAAAAATCGATTTTTTGAACTGTCTAACCCTATTTCCCCCCTTAATTTTTTAAATTAATTACTAGGGGGGCTCTGCCCTCTGCGCGCTTCGCGTGCCACACCCCCCCCCCCCCCCCCACAATTTTGGGCACCCCTGACCTCCATTTTGGACACCCCCTACTCTTGTACACGGCGGCGGCGGCGGCGGCGATATATTTATATAATATAGAGAGATAAGATTTCATTTTAAAATATTGACTTTTCTAGGAAAATATTCACGCATTTCTCGTCTTAACTTCATTCACATTTTCAGTCACGAGTTCTTTATTAATATCATCACAATTATCGGGAAAAATATATTAACGAAGCAATTAACGAATCTAACATATTTTCTTAATTTAAAGATTTTACGTTTAGTAATCGGAACGTCCGCACGTCGTGCGTAGTGACGGGCGCCTGCGGCGTTGCAACCTTGCGTGGCCCGGCGCTTCGCGGCCTTGCCGGTAGCGGCGACGCAGGCGCTTGCGCAAAGTTGGACAACATGGCCGCGTACACGACTACTTCGTGCCCGCGTCGGCTGTCACAGTCGGGTTTTTTCTCTCGTTGCGTTGTGTACTATCGTGAATTACGAATATTTACCGTGCTACGCAGTGTTATAATCGTCGTGACGTTTATTCGTTTATTTGTGAATTCGAAAATGGTCGTTGTGACGAGTAAATAAGCGTACGAAAATCACAGAACGGTTGCGATGGTTACGGCCGGACGCTCTCGCCAAGGACACTCATTTCCATAACTAGATATATACATTGCGCATTATCTAACCGGGAGTCCAACGGGATAATAAATATTGTCACATCATCGTGAATAAAAAGACAACAAATTCTCTCGACATAGGTGTTTTTGTGAGTATAAAGCAAAAGCGATTTAATCGATAAATAATATAAAGAGGTGAAATGTCCGTCGATTCTCTGAACGTTGAGAATCGAAGCGCGGAACGAAGGAAATAAAGTGTTCGTTGTAACGAAAGACAAACTTTGTTCGTCGATTGATGGACGGATGAGAACGTGAATCAAATTGACAGAATGACAAACTTTAATTTTTCTAAACTAAACCTTCGTGGGTGGTATTTATTGATCGTGAGGAATTTGCCTCGAGTCTAGTTCGTCCGATATAACGAACGAGACGTTGAGAATTCGTGTCTCTACTCTATTTTTTTTCGGGTACAGTCACATCTAAAAATTTGATTCGATGAACATTCGAGTAGATCAGCGATGAAATGAAAAATCTAGAAAAATTAACCGTACTGGAGATAGAACGAATACAAACAACAATAATGCCAAAAGGATGTTAACAAAGTAGTTTCTCAAAAAAAAAAAAAAAAAAAAAGGGTCTATCACCGAATATTCAGGCATTTTTATACGTCTTGAATATTCAGAAAACGCCAGATTTTAAAAATTAGGTTTGTTTCAACTTTTCGATAAACAAATGGCGGATGATGGCGCTGCAAATCCTAGTTTCATGGATATTTGAAATTTTGAGGTTAGATAACGATATTTTTTATTATATTACGAGGATTTCGAGAAATTAAGGGAAGGTTCCCGTCCAAAGACCCCAAAAATACCTCAATTTGAGGAATTTTTTTTTCAATACAAAATAAATTATTCTGCGAAAATTTTGTTGTGGGTTTTATTTGTATATAAAAGAAGTACTGAGTTTTTTCACAATAAAATAATTCAAAATGGCGGCTCCAGCTCCCGCCAAAGAAGCAGCTCCCGGCGCGAAGTGATGTGCGCGGTACGTTCTACAGCCTCACCAAGTGGTCTGAAATCCAAAAAACCAAAAAGATTCTTGAAATAGATGAAATTTGTGGGGCCCTATCGCTTTCCGATTTTTAAAAAAGCCCTTTAAAACAAAATGGCGGCCGTTTAAAAAAAATCTCATTTTTTCATGCTTTTTTTGGGCTTTAACGTTAAAAAAGAAATATTTACAATAATTTTTTCGAAAAAACGCTCCGTCAGGGCCCACCAAATTTAATTAGCTTTAATTTGAGGGGTGAAAGTTTGAGATCGGTGCATTCCTCGAAGCTGTAGAGCGTACCACGCGTCGAAAAACGTTGTTTCGAGAAAAAAGCGTTTAAGGAGGAAATACGGTTAGGACAGCGTTTTCTCAATGATTTTCATGAATTTTTTTATAGTATAAAAAATGAATATAATTTATTGAAACTTTGAGAATATTTTATACATATATTTAAGTATATACTATAAAATTTTTGAAGAATTTCCTTGAAAAACACCGAAGATATTAGCGACCCCATATTGCAGGTCACAATCAGACTCAGCATTTTGCGTACATTCTGGAAGCCGCAATTTTCATCTGAAATCAAACGAGGTTGGAATTTACTTTGATTATATGTCTCTCTTCTATATGAACCTAAATGCTATCAAAAAAATAGAAAATTGAATTTTTTACGGGGGTCAAAACAAAAAAGCATGATTTTTTGCCATTTTTTACAACGTTATTTGCAAAAAAAAATTATTTTAAATAATGATAATATTCCGATTTTAGGTTCATATAGAGCGCAATACTATGAAGAAAGTAACTGCCAATTTTCAAAACGATTGGTTGAAAACTTTTTAAACTAGCGTGTACGCAAGTTAAAAAAAAGTCTTTTTCAAAAAAACGCGTTTGAAACACGTGGCGCGCTCGGGGACTGAAGGAGAGCTACTCACTTCAATGGCTTATAACAATAGAACGAATCGGAATTTTCGTTAAAAATTTTGGGAACATTTTTCAATAGTTTTACTGACAATTTATGAAATTAAAAAAAAATCGATTTTTTTAACCGTCTAACCCTATTTCCCTCCTTAAAACTGGATAAACGTTCAGATCGAATGGACTGTGCACTAAGAAATGAATAAATGAATTTTTTGATCGATAGATGGCGATCGATGCATCTATTAAATCACATTTGCTTCGCGCGTACTGTCACTTTTATTAAAGTAAATGTACTCTACCACTACTGGTCCTGGCGTCATTCTATCTACATCACAGAACACTTCTCTCTGCTATAGGGTTACCTCTGTGTAGCCTATAAGTCAGTAGTCTCATAGGCGCGAACGTTCGAATTTGAATTTATCGCTTACACAATGAATTTTTTGATCGATAGATGCCGATCCATTAAATCACATGCATCTATTAAATCACATTTGCTTCACGCGAACTGTCAAATCCGCGAAGGTTAAATAGTCGTTGAGTTTTCTGAAATTTTCCAATTTTCTGCGCAATTTTCTTAATTTTTCTTTCCATAAGAACCTTCTACAGAGTATTAGAAAACTTAAAAAAAAAGATTAATGAAATCGGTAAAGTCGTTCTCAAGTTATGGCGTGACCAAGGGAAATAGGGATTAATTTTTTTATATATAGATTATTGTTAATATCCTTCAAAAGTTAATAATCGAAAGGTCTAAACTAATGTCCATTAACATTCGTTAAAAAACATCATTAATTCGATACAACGAATCATTATCATTATTGCGGTTAATTAAAAAGATTTTTCATTCAAACGGTTGAGAAGAATTCTCGGATGTTTGTACGGTCGATGTAAATAGGCGCAATTACCGTTGGAACGATGAGGAAGTTTGAATAAATGTGCGCCGGGGGGGGGAAAGGGACAAGAAACAGGTGAAGAAAAGAAGAAAACAAAAACGCCGGAGAGAAAGAGAAACACTTTAGTAGAAGAACCCTAGTGTATTATATCCGACCAATAACGTTGCTCCATTTTAACCCTCGGTGACGTCCGATTGGTTCGATGTTTTGGCACGTGACAGCGCTCAACGGTCACGGCGGCTCATGCGTGAAATCCAGCTGCAACCGACAATAACACTCTTTGACCGTAACAACTTCCATCTTCCATGGCAGCACCAGTTTGTTTCCAAACGGCCGCGAGTTATGTTGTGAATTCGTGTTTTTCTTTTCCAGTTCTTTTTTTTTCGCCGTGTTAACCACATTTACGTATATGAAATTTCGTCGACTCGCCGATTGTCGTTTACGCGTATGCGCTGAAAAAAGGATTATCGATTGTCATGGGTCTGAAGCTGCGAAGTCTTTTTGGATTTCGTAGGTGAGTCTTATTTTATTTTGCACATCATTTTTTTTTCAAATTAACTTTTAAAAAATTCATTTTTGTAATTGATTTTTAGATTGTAAATGGAAACAGAGGACAATTGAACATTGTTCGAGATACTTAGTTTTAAAAGAACGCATCTGAACGAATGGAATTGAGGAAGGAATGGAATGGAATTGAAGAAGGTTTTTGGAGGCTTTTTATAAGGATCGTGGAATTTTTCGAAAAATTAAAGCACTTTTACACAATCTTTTTCATTGATTTTCGTAGGCACGAATATTTTTATTTACAATTCTATTAAACGAATAGAAATTGCAATGGAATTTTTAAGTTTCGTTAGTACATTTTTTTTTGTGGAAAGTTAATTTTGAAACGATTATTCATCGTATTTTATTCATTAGTTTTTCTGGAAAATTACATTTTTTTTTACTCTTCAAATAAAAATTCAATTACGGAATATTATATTTTTCAATTAAATAGAAAATAAATAAATTTTCATTAATTTTTCCTCGAAAACGTTCGTTCCTTAATTTCATTCCGAAACGTTGTAATATTCGCTCAAACGGTATAACATTATGACAATTTCGACAAGAGATTCGAGATTCTTAACAAGCTTGTAAACAGCGATCTGTTTACAAACTTGTTAATTTTTTCACGTTCAATCTCGTGTTTATCAACAATATTCATCGAGCGTGCGTCAACACGGCGCATTTTGTTCCTAATATTGTACAAAATTCGTGTCGCACTTCGTGGAAAATTATCGACCCGCGTAAATATCGTTGCGCAGAGTCGTGAAATTCTCACTTTATACGTCGTATTCATTTAAGGGGCGAAATAGGGTTAGGACAGCGTTGTCTCAATGATTTTCATGAATTTTTTTATAGTATAAAAAATAAATATAATTTATTGAAACTTTGAGAATATTTTATACATATATTTAAGTACATACTACAAAATTTTTGGAGATTTTCCTTGAAAAACACCGAAGATATTAGCGACCCCATATTGCAAGTCACAATCAGACTCAGCATTTTGCGTACATTCTGGAAGCCGCAATTTTCATCTGAAATCAAACGAGGTTGGAATATACTTTTATTATATGTCTTTCTTCTATATGAACCTAAATGCTATCAAAAAAATCGGAAATTGAATTTTTTACAGGGGTCAAAACAAAAAAGCATGATTTTTTGCCATTTTTTACAACTTTATTTGAAAAAAAAATAAAATTATTTTAAATAATGATAATATTCCGATTTTAGGTTCATATAGAGCGCAATACTATGAAGGAAGTAACGGGAAGGAAGGAAAAAATAATACCGAGAAAAACAAAGTCAAGGCAGTCATAAATTTTTTCGGTGTTTTTCAAGGAAATTCTTCACAAATTTTACAGTATATACTTAAATATATGTATAAAATATTCTCAAAGTTTCAATAAATTATATTCATTTTTTATACTATAAAAAAATTCATGGCTTATAACAATAGATCGGGTCGGAATTTTCATAAAAAATTTTGGGAACATATTTTTCAATAGTTTTACTAACAATTTGTGAAATAAAAAAAATCGATTCTTTGAACCGTCTAACCCTATTTCCCCCCTTAATCCAAGTATTTCGGTATCGGAGGTAAAATTTCGTGAACACACACAATGGATATAAATTTACTTGACTGTATGACGAAGAAAAAAAAAGTACGCTAATTATCCGCTACTTTCTCCCTGATTTTCGCGTCAAATTTTTATTATTTTCTTTTTTTTTTACCAAATCGCAAACCAGTCTCTCGGAATCTGGAACGAAGTTTCGAATTTTTCGCGAAAGCTCTGGAACGATTTACGATTAACCTCCTTACAAGTGCGGAAGGAGGTAAAAGAAACAATGACGCTATTTTTTTTCATTCGTTCTTAGATCGGAAAAATCTGATTTTTCGAACCATCGACACGAAAAAAAATGTAGAAAATTGATAATCACTTTGATAAACAAACGGAATAGTAATTTTTTTTTTTCGACAATTAAACGCAATTTTTGTTGCAATTGTATGTTCTGGTTTATTTATAATTTTTAATAGCTTATTGATCGTATCGATGCCTATTTTTAAATGGGTAACCGATGAACCAAATTTTTTAATCGACAATTTATACGATTTTTTTTTCTCCGACAAATTGAAAATGATCGTGGATCTCTTCAATTTCGGTTTTATAATTGACATTTTTTAAAATAAGGAATCAAAATTTTTTATAGGGTAAAACATTTTTTCTCGAATATTCTTTTTATCCGATACGACTTTTTTTTTTGTTTACCATATTTAAAAGAAGATTCGCTTTGTTATATAGCGAATCGAAAGTTTCCATAGGTCATCGGTCGAATTGATTGCTAATTTATGATTTTATGCTAATCCCTTTAACGATATGCGGGTTTCTAGTTTGACCTTGAGTCAACGTGAGATCGTTTCTACATCTGACTCTCGTATCGATGATTAGCGAAGATTTGATTTTTAATTCGATATATATATATATATTTATATATTACATGTGGTTATATATGCCTCAATTGGTACGATTAATGTGTCCTCGTCGTATCGCTCGTAGAATTATGTTGCCTATCGTAAAAGTGAGTTTATGGACGAGACGTATTTAATTATTTGCAAATCCCCCCAGACGACTTTATTACGTATTTTCAAAATGATTTTTATCCGCTCGTAATTTTTAATTATTCTCGTAAAGGAACATATTTATCAGAATGAAAATAATTTTTTTAAACTCCCTCTTAATTAGAATTTAATCAACGGCGGGTACAAATTGAATATCCTATCCTATCCTAAGTTTACGTCGAGCCATTAAAAAGAAAAATAGTATACTCGTACGTATAAAAAATAAAGGAATATATGATACTTCTATGAAATGACTCTCGAGATCGTTCCTTTTTTATATCACTTTTGGTAAAATCCCGGACCAATCGATAGACCGATCGACCGAGCTCAAAGTTTCACGAGAAAAATACAGTCATGAAACTTGCCAATGAGAAAATTGCTGTAAAAATTTAATCGTACGAATTCATTGGGTTTTTATTGTTTTGTTTTAAATCTCATGCCACGAGTCTTAGAAACGGTACTCCCGTTGTCGTCACGGACATGTAACTAATTAATATTAAGAGGTTACTTCATTCGTGATGGACGGGTTAAAATTTAAAAAATTATATCTACTCCTATTTTTGCCCGGTGTTCGATAAATATGAGAGGGAAAAAAAACAGAGATAAGACAATGCTGATCGAGACAATTGTCTTGATTCGTTATCAATGATAACGAATTATAGAGTTGAATTTAATCGTCGATAAGTATTTTCACCTCTGTGTGAGATATATTTTTTTATTTGTTTTTCTAATGGAATCAACGAATTTAGAGGATGCCCGATTATCAGTGATAGCAAAGGGTTGAATTTAATGTATCGATAAATATTTACTTGATTTTTTTTAAGTTAGCTGCGCTAAATGCGGGTAGGGATAGGGAGATAATGGAAAAAATGGAATTAGAGTAGGGTTACACGTAAAAACCCTTAAGGGTCATGGCCACGGTATCGGGTATAAAGTCATGTGCACAATTAACAATTTTTCTTTGTATGAAAAAGTGATTTATTTATAAAACTAATTACACATCTATTTCGTATAAATGTCAAACTAATAAAAAATATTTTTTTTGTTATCGGAATGGCCGATTACTGCTATTTGCTTTTTGTATCTTTCTATTTGAGGCGCTCCGCGGCGTGACATTTGGCATTCACAATTTTTTACTTAGAACGAAAGAAAAAATTGTTTGACTTAGTACAAACAAAAAAATTCTCATTAATCTACATCAGAATACCTAGGTGTTCTGATAGAAGTACGTACGGAATTTCTGATTAATTAAAAACTTTCCGTTTTCTGTGCAGTTTTAATACGAAATTTTTCACTGGAAATTCATCTTTTGAGTTCAAATGCCTACAATGTTGGAATAAAACAATATTTTTCAAATTCCGTACGTACTTCCCTAGGTATTCTACTGTAGATTAACGAGAATTTTTTGTTTTTGTTCTAAGTAAAAAATTGTCGATGCTAAAAGCAGTAGTCGGCCATTTTGTATAACAAAAAAGACGAAAAAAAATATGTTTCATTAGCTTGATATTTATACTAAATAGATGTGTAATTAATTTTATAAATAAATCACTTTTTCGTACAAAAAAAAATTTGTTAAATGTGCACATGATTTTATACCCGCTACCGTGGCCATATCCCTTAAGGGGGGAAATAGGGTTAGACGGTTCAAAAAATCGATTTTTTTTTATTTCATAAATTGTTAGTTAAACTATTGAAAAATATGTGCCCAAAATTTTTTATGAAAATTCCGACTCGTTCTATTGTTATAAGCCATTAAGGGGGGAAATAGGGTTGGGACAGCGTTTTCTCAATGATTTTCATGAATTTTTTTATAGTATAAAAAATGAATATAATTTATTGAAACTTTGAGAATATTTTATGCATATATTTAAGTATATACTATACAAATTTTATACATATATTTAAGTATATATTATAAAATATTAGCGACCCCATATTGCTTGTTTTTCTTGGTACTATTTTTTCAAACGCGTTTTTCTGAAAACGACATTTTTTTAACTTGCGTACACGCTAGTTTGAAAAGTTTTCAACCAATCGTTTTGAAATTCGGCAGTTACTTTCTTCATAGTATTGCGCCCTATATGAACCTAAAATCGGAATATTATCATTATCAAAAATAATTTTTTTTTGCAAATAAAGTTGTAAAAAATGGCAAAAAATCATGCTTTTTTGTTTTGACCCCTGTAAAAAATTCAATTTTCTATTTTTTTTTATAGCATTTAGGTTCATATAGAAGAGAGACATATAATAAAAGTAAATTCGAACCTCGTTTGATTTGAGATGAAAATTGCGGCTTCCAGAATGTACGCAAATTGCTGAGTCTGATTGTGACCTGCAATATGGGGTCGCTAATATTTTATAGTATATAATTAAATATATGCATACAAATTTTATAGTATATACTTAAATATATGTATAAAATATTCTCAAAGTTTCAATAAATTATATTCATTTTTTATACTATAAAAAAATTCATGAAAATCATTGAGAAAACGCTGTCCTAACCCTATTTCCCCCCTTAAGGGTATACGTTGGAACGGAGAGAAAAAAAAACTTAACTTGATTTTCGTCTCAAATTATTATTATTACTTTACGTAAAAATAATTTCGAGGAATTGAAAAAATCAATGCTCAAATTTTAACGCTTTCGACACGAACCGTTCAAAATTGTTCGATATTCAGTTTTTTAACTTTAGAAAAAAAAACTTCAAAGTGTCGAACGAATCAATTTGATAATCTTGGAAATAGCCGTAATGAATTTTTGAGTTTCGCTCCGTGGACGAAGGAGTTCACGAGAGAGGGAGAAAAAAAAAACGTTTTCTAAATTTCGGTAATTTTTTTTTGCTCAGCGAAATAAGAAAGTAAAGACGATGAAAAAACGTGTGCTAAAACATAAAAAGTTGCTTGATCACGATCAATGGGAATAACGGAGGAAACACGCGCATAGAGCGTTACTCTCCGCTCGGTTTCCGTTGCCCTCGCCAACGCGTATTATATTAGAGTCTCTCTCACGTATGGCTCTCTGCTTGCATACACCTGGCGCGCGAACCACAAAGTACAACAGTCATTGCCGAGCGCGAGACTCTCTTCGTTCCGTTGTTACGCCCGACACGCGTGTTTTATATATGAGAGAAAGAGAAAGAACGAGCAACCGGCTGCCTCGGGGGATCTCTTTCACGAGTGTAGCGTAGACACGGAAGGACGTGAACTCGGTATAATGTTACGCTAGGGATCGTGACACAACCCCGCTCGTACGAATTGCGCGTGTAAGAGTGGACGTTGGAAAAAAAAACCAATTTCCGCAATTTTTACAAATATTTTTTGATAAACAGGAGTCTAACGACCATTTGATGGAATTTTAACGAAGTTTCATTGAAAAAATAAATAACGAACGTGCAAAAAAAAATCGTTTACATTATCGACGATTGAAAATGAGCGATTTGTCTTCAACGACGAATTTCCCATCGAATTAATCCTTCAAAATTTCATATAGACGAAAAAATTGTTTTTTTTTTTAATGTACAGTATCAAGGACATCGATAGAATTCATTTATCGAGGCATAGAAAAATCAATTTTTCTTTTACTTTATTACTATTTGAAAATCTTATTCGTTAAGAAATCCTTCAGAATTTGACAAAGTAACATTATCGTCATCAGCGAAAAATTTCCGATCGAAAAAGCACCCCTCAAAATTTTAATAACATAAAAAAATGAGTTTTTTTTAAAGCACATTTATTACAAATATATTGATTAAATAACGAGACGATTTTTTTTTACCTCGATAATAATTTGATAATAATTGACTCGAAGGTCCTATTTAACGAACTTTTTTTTCCATCCCTTTGAAACTTCAACTGAACTTCTCAAACAGCCATCTTATTTTGAGTCTACTAGTCACGTTTTGAAAACGCCCGTCAAAACTCAAAATCGATGAAACGGGAGCCAAGTTATGGCCATTTGGAATTTCGAGATTTTTAGGTTTTCGAAAAGGTGGTAAAAAAATTACAAAAAATTTTGTTTCTCTCTTTTCAATGTTTCGATACCCCATTCGATCGGAAATTTTCCGCTGATTACGAATAACACCGAGTTTCTGTCGAAATCTCAAAATATCAATGTGAAAAAGGCGAAAAACGAAAAAAATCACTTTTTGGACGATTTTCAATGAAATTTCGAGTTTCTCAAGGAAACGGGTACTGAATTAGTAATCAGCGAGTCAAAATCCATCGATATAGCGTCCTAAAAGAAAATTAAAAAATTCCACATTTTTTTGCATTTCGGCGAAAAAGAAGTGGCTTCACTAAAATCGCTGTAACGTTGCTTTCCGATGGAGTAGGGTAACCCCACTCTGTGCTCATTCCTTTCGTGATCGAAAACCCTTCAAAATGGCGCTTGAATCATTGTGCTATCATTATTTTTCGATTTTTCACAGATTTTTAAAGGACCATCGATTTTTGCGGATTTCTCCCCCTTCTCATTTTTTTCGCCGATTTTCAACCTGCTCTCACGGCTACAATAATTGAGATATCGGGATGATCCAAAATGCATTCTCTAAGTCTACTCGAGACGTTTTGAAAACGCTCGTCAAAACCCAAAATCGATGAAACGGGAGCCAAGTTATGACCATTTGAAATCTCGACATTTTTAGGTTTCCGAAGACGTGGGCAAAAAATTATTATTTTATTTTATTTTTTCCAATGTTTCGATACCTTATTCTATCAGGAATTTTCCACTGATTACGAATAACAACGAGTTTTTGTCGAAAACTCCAAAAATTAATGGGAAAAACGCGAAAATCGAAAAAAATCACTTTTTGGATGATTTTCAATGAAATTTCGAGTTTCTCAAAGAAATAGCTACTGAATTAGTAATCAGCGTGTCAAAATACATGGATATAGCGTCCTAAAAGAAATTAAAAAAATTTTCCATAAATACCCCTTCTCATTTTTTTCGCCGATTTTCAACCTGCTCTCACGGCTACAATAGTTCATATATCGGGATGATCCAAAATGCATTCTCTAAAAATTAGATTAACAAACTTAAAATCGAGAAAAATTTAATTTTAATCAGAAGCAAATTATCACTTTTTGCTAAAAAAAAAAGTTATCGTTCATGTTCCTTACTTCAAACAGTGCCAGACTAAACTATTTTTTTTTGTCAATCTTTGAGAGATTTTTTTTAAGTATCCCCCGCCCCCAGAATTAGGAAAAGCATGATTTATCAGGCAAGAGCTCGAAATTTGACGATTGGCGTGAATTTTGATAAAAGGATTCTTGCAATTGATAATTGTTATCGATAATTGTTAATGCAACCGAACAAACGTGATCTGGAGGGAATCCGAGAACGACCGAATAGCAATCGCGAAAGTAGCCGAGCTCTTTAAGTTGCCCGTTACTCCAATGTCCCCCCTCCCCTCCTTCTATTAGGTGATCTCACACAATCTCACCAGGTACGCAGGCACTTCAGTAGCGAGCCGATGGTTCACGGGAACTGTTAGTTCGTCGTACCAGCTGTATAACAACGTCCACGTGCTCGTACGTCACATTGGATGTCATTCAAACCTTTTATTTATTTATCTTTCTTATTTAATTTTTTCTAAAAAAAAAAAAAAAACAAATTATTTGTTCCCAATATTCGGATTTAAATTTTGTCGAAAAGTTTCAAAACGAACGATCTTCTCTAATCGACAAAATTCTAGTTCACGAAAAGACTTGCTAAACTTCTTCAAAGTTTCGACGCCAATCGGAGTGATCTGTCAGACGTTTCGTGAGAGCAGTGCATTTTTGAGGGGAGATCTTTTTTCTTTTTTTTTTTTTTGGACCGTTCAATCGTGATAAGGAACTTGGGGAATTTCTATAATATTACGACAACTGAAAATGCCAGAGTGGATTTGATCGAAAAGTGAGTAAAACACGTATCGATTAAACGAAGCAATTAATTACATTTTTTCGCCGTGAAAAACAAATAACAAGTTTTTTGGACATTTTATTTTTCTGTGATTCTTTTAATTAATTTTGTACCGCTGTTCTTATTGAAATTTTAAATAATCAAATATTTCGAGCATCACGCTGTTATTATTATTATTATCGGAATTAATGAAAATTTTGATTCTGATTAAAAAAAGAAAAAACCCTCGATTGGAGTTGTCGTTTATTATCGGATATTGAGAGTGACTCACTCAGCGAGAGAGGGGAGCGCGAGTGTAAAAAAAAAAATATCTTTTTTTATATCGGTGACGATGATGATAACGGTACACGGTAGTATTATCGATGCCCGACTCTTGTACAAAAGCTTCCAGTGAAACGTGCATTACAAATTTTCTTTTTTTCTTTTCATCTTGTTCGCTATACATCGAATTGCTATTGAACTCGGATTCGATCAAGGTCTCCAATGCCGATGACATTTTCTCTATTGAGATATCGGTGCTCTCGTGAATGGCTCACGCCGTGTACACGGTGCGCACCAAAGTACCGGGAGAACACTTGGCTCGAAATATCCGTACGTGTACGGGGACAAAATTGAATTAATTTCGCGTAAATAAATGTCGAATGAAAATTCGCTCGGAATGAAATTAAAATTGCGAAAGAGAAATTTAAGGATATACACGTGAAACAAAAATAATTTTGACACGAAAAAATTATTTCGTTTAATTACACAAATTTTATTTAGCTGATTGACGAAACATTAACTTCTCGAAATCTATTTTACTTGCAATAAATAAAATAATTAACAAGAGCGAGCGCGACAAAATCTATTTCGAGAAGTTAATGTTTCCGGCAATTAGTTAAATAAAATTTGTATAATTAAAAGAAATTTTTTTTACTAAAATTAATATTGCTAAAAAAAAATTTCTCTTCGGTAAATTAAAATTTGTATAATTAAAAGAAATTTTATTAGCTAATTGCCGAAACATTAACTTCTCGAAATATATTTATTTTGCAATAAATAAAATAATTAACAAGAGCGAGCGTGACAAAATATATTTCAAGAAGTTAATGTTTCCGGCAATTAGTTGAATAAAATTTATATAATTAAAAGACATTTTTTTTTACCAAAATTAATATTGATAAAAAAAAAATTTCTCTTCGGTAAATTAAAATTTGTATGATTAAAAGAAATGTTATTTAACTAATTGCCGAAACATTAGCTTCTCGAAATATATTTTATTTGCAATAAATAAAATAATTAACAAGAGCGAACGTGACAAAATATATTTCGGGAAGTTAATGTCTCCGGCAATTAGTTAAATAAAATTTGTATAATTAAAAGACATTTTTTTTTACCAAAATTAATATTGATAAAAAAAAAATTTCTCTTCGGTAAATTAAAATTTGTATGATTAAAAGAAATAATTAACAAGATCGAGCGTGACAAAATATATTTCGAGAAGTTAATGTTTCCGACAATTAGTTAAATAAAATTTGTATAATTAAAAGACACTTTTTTTTTACCAAAATTAATATTGATGAACAAAAATTTCTCTTCGGTAAATTAAAATTCGTATGATTAAAAGAAATTTTATTTAGCTAATTGCCGAAACATTAACTTCTCGAAATATATTTTATTCGCGATAAATCAAATAATTAACGATATTTTAATTTTTCTTTAAACATCCTCGACGCACTAATTTCTGTTACATTATCAGAATTGTGTACGACGGCACATTTTGCTGAAGGTGCATATGTATACGGTGTTTCAAGGCGACGGGATATCGCGACGCGCGCGAATTGAGAACGAGGAGCCCGAAGATTATGCAGGTGTTATTATTATTTTTTTTCAAATATTCGTTTCGTAACCGTTGGAAAAGTACTGAAAAAATAAAATACCATCGCAGTTTTATCCGAGAGAGATATTTCATATCGGTAGTGCTACCTTTCGGTTTTATCGTCTATCGTGAAAATAAAAGAGCGTAATAAAAGCAAGACACTTGTGAAATTTTGATGAATCATTCCGATCATCTCGTTTCTTTTTGCGAGTAACGTTTTATTTTTTAATTTTTTTAAATTATTTACTCGGTGATTCATCCATCTTGAGGATTTTTATGGCATTTATTTTCTCGTTTGATGTTTTTTTTAAATTTTTACTATTGTGAACACTTTTTTTTTCTCCATAAACCCATTGAGGCAAATCCACGTTTACACAGTTTTGCGATTTTATTTTTCACATCGTAATGTCTGTTTGCCTTTGATCTCATGATTAAGCGTCCCGTGTACGACGTGATATATACGAGTGGTTTTGAGATTTTCATTTCTTGACAAATCATCTTTATCTCGTGATTTTTTTCTTTCACTTTTTGCGGGTCAATTACTGCGAGATTAGTACGACTGGGTAGCACTAATAGATTTATCGATTTATCTGTTGGAACGATTTACGACTCGGTGATGAGACTTTTGATTTTTTTTTTAATCAATAGCCATTGTAACAGATCGTGAGATAAGAGTGTCGCGGCAATTTTGGTTATAGTCAACGCATGTAGAAAACAAATATCAAGGCAATTAAGGCAATCAAAGTAATTAATGAAACAAAACGATTGATAACTATAATGTAAAATATACATACAAAAAGAATCATTTTTACTCCGTTTACATTAAAAAAATATATATCGAATATTTCCAACTGTTGCAAAACTCAATTGATAATAATAAATAGTTGACGCTTCTAAAAAGTACTTGAGGAAAACAAATCGCAAAATTGAAATTCAAAAATTAAATTCGTGGAGAATTTTAACATATCTCGATAAAATCTGAAAAAAAATAATTAAAAAAATCTGGATATTCATTTGCATGATGGTAGAAACATTTTCAACAAACGTTCGTTCGTATTATTGACATTATTTTGTAATTTTTTTTTCCGAAAAGTTAAAAAGGATCACAGACCGTCCTCTTAAGGGGCAAATAGGGTTAGGACAGCGTTTTCTCAATGATTTTCATGAATTTTTTTATAGTTTAAAAAATGAATATAATTTATTGAAACTTTGAGAATATTTTATACATATATTTAAGTATATACTATAAAATTTTTGAAGAATTTCCTTGAAAAACACCGACGATATTAGCGACCCCATATTGCAGGTCACAATCAGACTCAGCATTTTGCGTACATTCTGGAAGCCGCAATTTTCATCTGAAATGAAACGAGGTTGGAATTTACTTTTATTATATGTCTCTCTTCTATATGAACCTAAATGCTATCAAAAAAATAGAACATTGAATTTTTTACAGGGGTCAAAACAAAAAAGCATGATTTTTTGCCATTTTTTACAACTTTATTTGCAAAAAAAAATTATTTTAAATAATGATAATATTCCGAGTTTAGGTTCATATAGAGCGCAATACTATGAAGAAAGTAACTGCCAATTTTCAAAACGATTGGTTGGAAACTTTTCAAAATAGCGTGTACGCAAGTTTAAAAAACGTCGTTTTCAGAAAAACGCCTTTAAAAAAATAGTACCAAGAAAAACAAAGTCAAGGCAGTCATAAATTTTCTTCGGTGTTTTCCAAGGAAATTCTTCAAAAATTTTATAGCAAATACTTAAATATATATATAAAATATTCTCAAAGTTTCAACAAATTATATTCATTTTTTATACTATAAAAAAATTCATGAAAATCATTGAGAAAACGCTGTCCTAACCCTATTCCTCCCCTTAATGGCTTATAACAATAGAACGAGTCGGAATTTTCATTTAAACTTTTGGGAACATATTTTTCAATAGTTTTACTAACAATTTATGAAATAAAAGAAAATCGATTTTTTGAAACGTCTAACCCTATTTCCCTCCTTAAATGCAAAATTGATCTCGATAATTCTCAGGGACAATACGAGAAGCCTCTGCAAAGAATATTATCAAAAATTCATTACTTTGTCTCAATTTTCATTGAATCAAACTTTTCGATGAAACTGTACAAGATTAACGTTAAAAAAAAAATCGAGAACATTGAACAGAAAGAAAACGGGTGTAGGACATTTTTTTTTTTTTTTTTTGAGACTAGAAACCTTGTAATTACGAGTCTGCTGTATAAACGTTTATCTAGATAATCTCGAGTCTGTGGGAAAAGTGTTTGATCGAACTGGCCGTCAACCACGTGTGTTATTAACGCGATAAAGAAAAAGATATATATTTTTTGAAACATTTTTTTTGTAAAAGCTACGGATATATCGTATTCTCTTAGAGCGGTACGATAGGCGATGGCAATGGCGAGACGTTTGTAGAGTATGCATGAACGATCATTCCGGAATATCGGAGGATCGAGCGAAAAAAAATATTCGCTGGAACAATAATTATTAAATCATTTCCGCGGCTTGTCACGGTTCGTTCGTCGCGTGAAACGTGCTTTTCTCGTTTGCTCATCTCTCTCTCTCTCTTTCTCTCTCTTTCTTGCTCTTTTGAAAAAAAAATGTCCGCCCTATGTAGAACACTCTTCGATGTTTTGCTCTTCCTTCAATTTTTTTTTCTTCCTCCTCATAGCGATACAGATGGGAAGATGGCATTTGCGGGGCGTTAGCATCGGTCAGGAAAGTTTTAACTCGGGGGAAACGTGTACTTTAGATCCCGGTTCTTCGTTCTTTCACCATTACATAGATCCTTTGCTTTTATGCCTCACGGAACTCGTACGACTCACTTCGTAAACACGTGCAGATATAGTGAAAAAAAAAGAAAAAAGAAGAAACACAGCTATAAATGATACATATAGATATTTATTTATTTACTAGTATTTCCATCGCATACCTTTTCAGTTTTTACGTCCCCTTCCCCTATTGTACCCCTTTACATTCCTCGACATCTTCGTCCCTCCACCCCCCCTCTCCAGAGTATTGTCCGCAGCCAATCGTTCCTAACGCACTCTACTTCGTCGTATTTTCACGAGGGCACAGGGAAACTGGGGAAAACCTGAGTCCGATACAAGCGATCGTCGATTTTACTGTAACTCTTTAATTGTATTACGATTGGAAAAAGCTGGAAGAAATTGCCTCCCTCTCGGTACCCAACGCACCAGCCAAGTGTACGGTTAATTGTAAATGGTCATTCGTCTCAGTATTCAGCGCGACCAATATTGCTCAATTTTAGCGTATAGAGTAGAATTACCATTTGAGTCAAACGCAGTGATACAAACTGTCGATTCCAATCACGATGATACCCGTGTGTCGCGCGCGCCCGGCCATCCAGGAAAATAGTTGAATCTCGGATATACAGTTAGATAATCGACGGAGGAGGGGATTCGGGGCGGGAATATTAGTCAGGCGTATTGAACGATGTGACTCGTTCGAAGACTATATCGCGAAATACGTTTTATTTGAATTTAAAAGAATAAAAGAACATCAAAGAACGAGTTGACTCGTTCGAAGACTATAACGCGAAATACGTTTGATTTAAGGTAGTAGTCGGGTAACTTAAGCCGATTTTCATGTCTTTTTTGGAAGGCGTTTTTTTGTAGGAAAATAAAAATGAATCGTTTTGAATATTTAGGATGCTTTTATTTACATATTAGAGATACAAAAAAAATTTGTTTGAAAAAATTTAATATTTTATTATTATTATTATTATTGATCGAAGTTGGCACCTCGAAAAAAAAAAGCGCGTGGGTGGCCCCGGTGATTTTGGCTCTTGATGTTATCTGAAATGAAAAATTCTTGATAATTCTTAATCTATAGACATGTCATTCTGGTCGGAACTACTGAGGTTAAATTTCATGGATAAATAACAAAATGGCGGACTTTGGAAAAAAAAACTTTTTTCCAAAGTCCGCCATTTTGTTATTTATCCATGAAATTTAACTTCAGTAGTTCCGATCAGAATGACATGTCTATAGATTAAGAATTATCAAGAATTTTTGATTGACTACAAACCAAAAAAAAAAAATGTTTCAAACAAATTTTTTTTTTTAAATCTTTAATATGTAAATAAAAACATCCTAAATATCCAAAACGATTCATTTTGATTTTTCTACAAAAAAAACGCCCTCCAAAAAAGACATGAAAATCGGCTTAAGTTACCAGCCTTTTAATGAAATTTAACTACTGAAGTTAAATTTCATGGATAAATAACAAAATGGCGGACTTTGGAAAAAAAAACTTTTTTCCAAAGTCCGCCATTTTGTTATCTATCCATGAAATTAAACTTCAGTAGTTCCGACCAGAATGACAAGTCTATAGATTAAGAATTATCAAGAATTTTTGATTGACTACAAACCAAACAAAAAAAAAAAAAATTTTCAAAAATTTTTTTTTTTTTTCAAAAAAATGTTTCAACGAATTTTTTTTTTTTAATCTTTAATATGTAAATAAAAATATCCTAAATATCCAAAACGATTCATTTTTATTTTTCTAAAAAAAAAAACGCCCTCCAAAAAAGACATGAAAATCGGCTTAAGTTACCAGACTACTACCTTAAAGAGATTTAAATTTAAAAGAGAAAAAATAACATAAAAAATTGAAAATGCATTTTTGCAAATTGATACGAGAACAACATTTCGATTGAATAAAAATTATGAGGCGAAGTTGCAAAGTCGAAACAATTTTATTCAATAAATTCAAAGTACATTCGTGAAATACGTTTATTTCAATACGATGCATCTATTTTTTTTTTGTTCTTTCAATCATATTCACTTGAGATAAATTTTTTTCAGTGTGATAATTTGTATTATCCAACCGTTTTTTGTATTTCTTCTTACGCGACCGATCTTTCAAACTTTATTTTCCGACGCAGTCGGTGTAACATGCCTCGATAACAGGTTGATTCCATTCTGCGTCGTCGTTAATGTACTCACCACTATGGCGTATATCTATATAAATTTATATGTGTGCGTGTGTGTGTGTGTTGTATTGTAGATGAGAGTTGCTGTCCTATCTTAAATCTTGATAGAGTTATCAGATATGGCGCCATGGCGGATCGTTGCGAGAGTTGCTTCATCGCATACACACACTCACATATTAAATATCTGTACAAGTGTTTATGCATGTGTGTAAGCAGCACAGTACTTTTGTTTTACGATCAGCAAACAGAAGCCTACGATTCTTCGTTCTCGCGACTTGCTCGCTTGTTTTTACTTCTTCTTGTATACATATATGTGTTTATATATAAAATATACGAGCAAGCAAGAACAGCTCGTTTTCTACATGTCTACATTCGACTTTGCACAGTGCAGGTCGTCTCGGGAAAGAATGAGATGAGAACGTTGGTATTGAATATATATATATATATATATATTAAATGGAACGAATGAAAGGAGTAAGAGCAATCGCTCGCGGCTTCGTTCCGTCGTCAACCTCGTTAGCGAGTTTTCACACATCTCGTCGTCGCATGAAACGTACCGAGAGGAGAATCAAATAGTAAAATCTCAAACGTTTACTTACACGCCTCGAACCATTGGCATTACCGCGAAGAGCTTTATTTATTTATTTATTTGTTTTCTTTTTTAATATTGTCATTTTTGGGAGTTTTTTATATTTTGAAACTTGATCGGGACCGGCGGCGGGACAGGAGGGGGGGACAATCCGTTTTAACTTGGTGAAACAAACAGCTGTATTGTAAATTTCAAATGGACGATTTTTTTTTTTTTTTTTTTAAACGACGATTATGCAAGAAAATTGATTTAGATCGAAGTCGAGACGAATCAGTGTCTGTCTTTTGGGATTTTCAATTAAATTTTCTCCGATATCGTCGTTAGAAAAAAAAAAATTAACAGCTCAAAAATGAAAAACGAGAAAGAAAACATCGTTGTTACATTTTACCATAAAATTTCATTACGAAATTTCACGGCATTTTACATTTTCACGGGTAACATCAATTTAATTTCCGCATACTTTCCTTTCAATTGTAACGCATCGATCTTCGCGATTAAAAAAAAAAAAAAAGAAAAAAAAAATATAAACTTACGTGTACCGTAATTTGCAGAATAATATTCGTAAAATAATAGGCTCATAATAATGTAGCGCCGAGTGTTCCGTTTCTCTTGCCCCGATAAAATTGTATTATTAATTGGTGCAGCGTCAACGAGCCTTGACCATTGATTCCGCTCGTTCATCGAGGAAACCCATTACAATCGACATAAGCGCGCGTTACATGATACCGCGATACATTTTTATACCGCTCGTTTTGAGGGTCTAGACGTGAGCGCACGTGAGACGATTATCAAATCGCTCGAATAACTTGTGCCTCTCACCCCACCAACTTTCGAGAGCCTTAGAAACACGAATTAATGCACAAATAATCCGGAACTAGATCGAGTTATTATATCTAATCCTATGTCTGCTACGAGAAACTTGATCACTTCCGGAATTGCACCTTGCTCGCTATGTTGAAAATAATTAAAAAAAAATAAACATAAAAAACACGTATCTCGAGATAGTTGAAAAAAAATATATATAAAGTAAAATGCATTTATCAGCTTTTCTTTTTATTTACTTTCCCGCGGCAAGATGATTGATGATCGTACGAACGCGTTTTTAAGGTTACTTTTCACACACGTGTACGTTCCCAGCCAAAAGTGCGATTCGACGAAGAATCTTCGAGTTATTCTCCGGTGTACGATGAATATGGGGGGAGAAATAAAAATTATCAATACCCAAGACATTACGAGAACGTTGATATTAAATAATAACAACGGTGACATTTTTTTTTAAGTAGTTTACAACAAAAATTGCTTAACAAATCGTTCGAAAAACTTGATTTTTCTTATCAAATGAATTTGCTAGAATTATTAGAATGTTTGCACGAATTTTCAAATAATTTTCATTCTCTCATTCTCGAAATTCCTTTTTTTTTCTCGTCCTTTTCGCGAAACTTCTTTAAGGTAGTTCTAACACAAGAAATAGGAGGGGATAGAAGGAGCGGTGCGTGAGGCGGGCAGCCACGTCGCGCAGCGACGTTGTCATGCTCACGAGTTCTTCTAGCCTCAAAACAATATTTTTTCAATAATCCATACTTTTTTACTGTATGGTCGAAAATTGACTGTAAACTATATGTTATTGTTCATCTACTAAACTACTTTCGTGCCAAATTTCAAGAATTTTTCATTACTCCTTCGTACATTTTGGTGACTGAATATCCGGAAAGTGCTCATTTCGTACGGTATAGGTATACGTTCGTATGCAAATTTTGCAATTTTTGATAAACGATATCTTGAAAACGGTACGGTGAAACAGTCTCAAATTTCGCACAAGTATTCTTCAGTACTTTTTCTAGGTTTTCCCAAAAACTCTCAAAATTTGCATTACTTCTTCATTTGTGTTAGAACTACCTTAACCGCCAAATTCGTTAAAACTTCTCGATGAAATCTTCCTGCGAGAAGATAACGAAAAATTCGCGAATCTTCGTGGATTCTTCAAAGAAAAAAAAAAATATATCAACGATAGAAAATGTTTACCAACAATTTGTTAAACGATTAAAAAAAAAAACTACTTTCAAGCAAATTTTTAGCATTATTATTATGGAAAATCAATGTCAGTGGCATCTCTGACTTGGTTGATTTTTTTTTCCTCAGTGTTTTTATCAAATTGGCGAATTATACGAAAAATTGTGTTTGAATGAAACTTTTGATTCGGGTGGACTGTACATAAGCGAAGCATCCTTAAGAGGGGAAATAGGGTTAGGACAGCGTTTTCTCAATGATTTTCATGAATTTTTTTATAGTTTAAAAAATGAATATAATTTATTGAAACTTTGAGAATATTTTATACATATATTTAAGTATATACTATAAATTTTTTGAAGAATTTCCTTGAGAAACACCGAAGATATTAGCGACCCCATATTGCAGGTCACAATCAGACTCAGCATTTTGCGTACATTCTGGAAGCCGCAATTTTCATCTGAAATCAAACGAGGTTGGAATTTACTTTTATTATATGTCTCTCTTCTATATGAACCTAAATGCTATCAAAAAAATAGAAAATTGAATTTTTTACAGGGGTCAAAACAAAAAAGCATGATTTTTTACCATTTTTTACAACTTTATTTGGAAAAAAGGGGAAATAGGGTTAGGACAGCGTTTTCTCAAAGATTTTCATGAATTTTTTTATAGTATAAAAAATGAATATAATTTATTGAAATTTGGAGAATATTTTATACATATATTTAAGTATATACTATAAAATTTTAGAAGAATTTCCTTGAAAAACACCGAAGATATTAGCGACCCCATATTGCAGGTCACAATCAGACTCAGCATTTTGCGTACATTCTGGAAGCCGCAATTTTCATCTGAAATCAAACGAGGTTGGAATTTACTTTTATTATATGTCTCTCTTCTATATGAACCTAAATGCTATCAAAAAAATAGAAAACTGAATTTTTTACAGGGGTCAAAACAAAAAAGTATGATTTTTTTGCTATTTTTTACAACTTTATTTGCAAAAAAAAAATTATTTTAAATAATGATAATATTTTGATTTTAGGTTCGTATAGAGCGCGATACTATGAAGAAAGTTACTGCCAATTTTCAAAACGATTGGATGAAAACTTTTGAAACTAGCGTGTACGACAAGTTAAAAAAAAGTCGTTTTCAGAAAAACGCGTTTGAAAAAATAGCGCGCTCGGGGCCTGACGGAGAGCTACTCACTTTAATGGCTTATAACAATAGAACGAGTCGGAATTTTCATTTAAAAATTTGGGAACATATTTTTCAATAGTTTTACTAACAATTTATGAAATAAAAAAAAAATCGATTTTTTGAAACGTCTAACCCTATTTCCCCCCTTAATATCGATATTTATCAGTATGAATGATCCAACGAAACGTGTATATATATTACAAGGACTAGGTCATCTCGACGTTCGTCAAAATCATTCGTTTTCTCATTCCACGCCCATCGTCACGCTTCTTCCTGTATCACGCGGACACTACATATTTTATTTTGTTTTTTTTGCTTATATTCTTGCATCTTGAGGGTTTTTTTAATGTTTTTTTTCCTCTGACGTTTTTTATTTCCTCGTAAATTCCGCGGCTAGGCTAAGGCAATTTACGTATTACAGCCAACCGCAACGTAGTTTCGTACGTACGATCGTCAGTTCCATCGTTCGTAACGTGTATTTACGCTAAATAACACGCTCTCTCGTGGATGTTGCCCGCTCGATAGTATATTGTGCCTAACATCTATATGGCCTGGCAAAAGAGGGAATATCGGAAATTGAGTGTACACCGTATATGTATATTATATATATATATATATAATATATGCACCTATGTGTTTAATGATATTCGCGATGAATTCAGGCTAGCTAACTGTAAAGGTCCCGGAGGGAAGTTGATCGAGCTCTCCGATGGGCGGACACGTTTGAATCCTATCGAGATCTCGTATATTTGTGTCCCCTCTGCCGAGACACTCGGTACGTGACGGGGTTACATATCTTTAATTACAATTTTTTCAATTCACGATTTTCTTTCGGCTCCTCTCTTGACAATTTATCGTTTCAATGATTTTTCCTTTTCGTTTTTTAAACAAAAACTACAAAACAATCGTAAGGAGTATGATAATTTGAGAAAAGTCATTATTTTGTTCTATCAGTGATTAATCGTTATTAGCCCTTTTATAATTTTTCTTATTTCTCGGAAGAAAATTGCTTACTTTTTATTTTACATCATTGAAAAATAAAATAAAAATAAAAATAAAAATGTTTAGGAGATTAATTTACAAAATTTAATTATTTATCTAATTAATCATTAATTGTCCTAATTATTTTTATTTAAATGATTTTTTGTCGTAAAGTGTAAAAGTAAGACAGAAAAAAATGCAAAAATTCGTGCAGAAATGAGAAACAAAATTGTAAATCTCTTGCCCAGCTATCCATAGATTTTATGTTGGTTTTCCCGAATGCCAAGAAAGTCGAGGATTCAAAATAAAAATAAAATTAACAGTGACACAGAATGAAAATTAATTAATTAATTATCTATTTGATAATTAATTTTCCTAATTATTTTAATTTCAATAATTTTTTGCTGTACAGTGTAAAAAAAATTCAAAAAAAATTCAAAAATGCGCGCAAAAATAAGAAAAAAATTGTCAATCTCTTGCCCAGCTATCTGTAGATATTATGTCGGTTGTCTCGAATGCCAAGAAACTCGAGAACTCAAAATAAAGATAAAAGTAACAGTGACACTAAAAAGAAAAAAAAAACGTCGTGTGCATTCGAAGACGAGAGTTGTACGGAATTGCCGAGCCCAAATTGGGCTCCCTCGACGGGGATAATTTCGTGCTCTGGGCCGTTGGCGGGGTGTCGAACGAAAAAACTTGCGTCGAATTTTTGTGAAGGTGGGGAAAGTTACTTTACGGGGAATTAATTCGGCGAACACATCGTCGCGTTTGTTATTTCGTCTCGTTCCCTTTTCTTCTCGAGGTTGCGGGCGAAAGCGAATTTGTGTCCTGTGGCCGAAATTCAGATTGTACCAAAATTCAAATTTTTTTCGTACTTTCGATTTTTTGTACGCCGTTATTTTTTTGCTTCTTTTTTCCTCTTCGTCCAATTACTTCTGTCACGTTATCGACCCGTTTGACACGAATTTCCATTAGATCTCGCCAGGAGATTAACGTTCTCCGTCAACGAGTTGACTGATTGAATACACAGAGAGAGAGAGAGAGGGAAGGAGCGACATATAAAAAAAAAGAGGGGAAAAGATGCGAACGAGCAAATCCAAATATGTGACGACGACATATCCGGTGAAAACTTTCACGCCAGGGGGGATCTCCGCAACTCGCGATTTCACGAAGCTTTACGCTCTTTCCGCACGATACATATGTCTTTCGAATGGATATACGCGTTAAATTTTGAAAAATTACTAATTCAATTGGTAATCAGTAAATTTTCGTTTAGAATGTTACTTTAGTCAATTTTTAATCGAAAAATGATCGGTTACAAATTATTTTTTAATTATCTTCTTAAGGGGGGAAATAGGGTTAGGACAGCGTTTTCTCAATGATTTTCATGAATTTTTTTATAGCATAAAAAATGAATATAATTTAATGAAACTTTGAGAATATTTTATACATATATTTAAGTATATACTATAAAATTTTTGAAGAATTTCCTTGAAAAACACCGAAGATATCAGCGACCCCATATTGCAGGTCACAATCAGACTTAGCATTTTGTGTACATTCTGGAAGCCGCAATTTTCATCTGAAATCAAACGGGGTTGGAATTTACTTTTATTATATGTCTCTCTTCTACATGAACCTAAATGCTATCAAAAAAATAGAAAATTGAATTTTTTACAGGGGTCAAAACAAAAAAGCATGATTTTTCGCCATTTTGTACAACTTTATTTGCAAAAAAAAATTATTTTAAATAATGATAATATTCCGATTTTAGGTTCATATAGAGCGCAATACTATGAAGAAAGTAACTGCCAATTTTCAAAACGATTGGTCGAAAACTTTTCAAACTAGCGTGTACGCAAGTTCAAAAAAAGTCGTTTTCAAAAAAACGCGTTTGAAAAAATAGTACCAAGAAAAACAAGCAATATGGGGTCGCTAATATTCTATAGTATATACTTAAATATATGTATAAAAATTTTATAGTATATACTTAAATATATTTATAAAATATTCTCAAAGTTTCAATAAATTATTTTAATTTTTTATACTATAAAAAAATTCATGAAAATCATTGAGAAAACGCTGTCCCAACCCTATTTCCTCCCTTAATGGCTTATAACAATAGAACGAGTCAGAATTTTCATTTAAAATTTTGGGAACATATTTTTCAATAGTTTTACTAACAATTTATGAAATTTAAAAAAAATCGATTTTTTGAACCGTCTAACCCTATTTCCTCCCTTAATTCAGACAATAAGTTTCGTATGAATTTAAATAAATTCAAAAATATTTTATGATAATCTAAGAGAAATATAATTCCGAATAAAGCCATTCTCCACCTCACTGAACGCTGAGAAATCAATAGGAAAATAGATCTAGCGATTATTGTGACGTGAAGAAAAAGGTGAAACTGGCGAATTATCGTATTAGGAGAAAATGACCGCGATGGAAAAAGTTGGGGCGGAAAAAAAGGCTGATGGAAAAAATGAAGTTCCCTTTGATCTTTTGAATTTTGTTGGCTGTGTTTGTGTTTTGTTAGTTTGTTAACCTTTGTTTTACTAGTGTGTTGTTTGTTAAGTGTTTGTTTCAGTTATTTAAATATTAATTTTTTCTTTCCATCGGCCATTTTTCCTCGCCTCTATTTTCCCGGCCACTTTTTCTCAGATCCGCGAATTACGACAGGACTACGCGATGCCTTTTAATAGAATCAGAGATCACGTATTAATGAGTCAGACGGGGGAGGGGGTGAGAGATAGATGTAAAACGAATCTTGTAAAGTGTACAAATGTATCGGAGCGCGAACAACACAGAGAGGAGTCTCGCTGCGGCGACGGCTTCGAATACGCCGAGGTCGATTTCTCGCGAGCAATAAAACGAGTGACGAAGTCGAGAATCGTTGCTTGAAAGACGAAAGCCATCGAACCAGAATCGTTGCTCATAATTGGCTTCGTTCTTAAAGCCCCAAGAGTCAAGAGAAAAGGGAAGAACGCGTCCAGAAATCTTCCTCCTCTTCGCACTCCCCGTTTCATCTCTTCCTCTTACTATTCTCTCCCACCACCATTAAGCATCCCAAGTAAAAAGGAAAATCATTGAAAAAAAAAACCAATTCAACATCCGAGCCTATACCATTGAATACATGGGGCCATTATGCCAAACGATTCCCGTGGATTTCAGGGGGAAAATAGGGTTAGGACGGCGTTTTCTCAATGATTTTCATACATTTTTTTATAGTATAAAAAATGAATATAATTTATTGAAACTTTGAGAATATTTTGTACATATATTTAAGTATATACTATAAAATTTTTGAAGAATTTCCTTGAAAAACACCGAAGATATTAGCGACTCCATATTGCAGGTCACAATCAGACTCAGCATTTTGCGTACATTCTGGAAGCCGCAATTTTCATCTGAAATCAAACGAGGTTGGAATTTACTTTTATTACATGTCTCTCTTCTATATGAACCTAAATGCTATCGAAAAAAATTAAAAAATGAATTTTTTATAGGGGTCAAAACAAAAAAGCATGATTTTTTGCCATTTTTTCAACTTTATTTGCAAAAAAAAATTATTTCAAATAATGATTATATTCCGATTTTAGGTTCATATAGAGCGCAATACTATGAAGAAAGTAACTGCCAATTTTCTTAACGATTGGTTGAAAACTTTTTAAACTAGCGTGTACGCAAGTTAAAAAAAAGTCGTTTTCAGAAAAACGCGTTTGAAAAAATAGTGAGGAGAGCTACTGAAGGAGAGCTACTCACTTTAATGGCTTATAACAATAGAACGAGTCGGAATTTTCATTTAAAATTTTGGGAACATATTTTTCAATAGTTTTACTGACAATTTATGAAATAAAAAAAAAATCGATTTTTTGAACCGTCTAACCCTATTTCCCCCTTTAATCCTTGACCCGTTCGATATTAATGTGGCGAAAAAAAATGTAAAATAAGTAAATTTTTTCCGTTACTTTCTTTGCATTTCGAGCAAATTTTATCGCTCAGATATTTCCGAACGAAAAAAATACGGCAATCGTTTGCAAGAGTTTCGGTAAAAATAAATAAACAACCATTACCGGTTGATCCTAGAGAATTGTCAAGATGGAATTGAGAAAAGATTGACTTTTCGATATTTCGGAGAGTTCCAAAAGTGTTGTGGACTAACGCACCGTTACGTTTTATACCGATTAACAATCTGCCGAAATTTGTATCGCGAAAAATTCAACGAACGGCTAAAATTATTGTTAAAATTTGAAAACAACGAAAAAAACACTTTTGGAGTTTTCTTTTGGCTTCAGGTCACAGCTGGCCGTAGATATATATCGCTGGAGCTTGAACGAACCCGTTCGAGACATCTCTGAATCTCGAGATGAAAGTATATACACGCACTCAAATGACTCTGACCAGTTTTTCCGCGGGTACCCCTCTCTTAGATCGCGCGCGACCGCTTCTTTTAAAACACGATCTGCTCGAGGTTTTTAAGTATACTTGCTGCTAGTTAGACGCCGAGGAGTACACTCACTGTCCCGAGAAAATGCTGTCTCGACAATTTTGATTCGCTCGGACGAGAGAGAATTATTGGACAAAATTCATTACAAATCGATTTGCTTTTTTTTTCGTACATTATTAAACAACGAAATGTGGAGTCCGTAGGGAGAAAAAAACGAATCGAAAATCTATCACTTTGTCGGAATTTTTTAGACCACAGCATCGTTAAATCAATTTTTACGATTTTTTTTTCTCTTTCAAATAAAAAAACACGGAATTTTTATGATTTTTTTTTTTCTCTTTCAAACAACAAAACACGGCACTCCTTTCTCGAAACTCTCGCGATGCGAGATAAATATGTAAGAATTAAAATCATACAGTCGAAAAAAAAATCACTTTTTATTTTCGTTGCCGTTCCAGCAATTCTCGTACATTACGATCACAAAATCTCACAAAGTCTAGATCATGTAGCTCTATAGATTCGAAATTTATATTTCGACATGGCGAAATGTAGATCGAACCGCTCTAAAACGAAATCATAAAAAATCTCTCCATACTCCCGGTCAACTTCGATGAATTTAAATAATAAATAAAGTAAAAAATTTACTGGTCGATCTGTCTATCGCCCGAATCAAGATTGTGCAACTTCTCCCCCGACAAGTCTCAATTATTCATTCACTCGTGCCGATCAAAGTCTCGAATTTTTTTTTTCTTTCTCTTTCGCCCTCATCCTCACAAGGTTAAGAGGTCCGACCACTTAGTGAATTCCATTTAGACACGTTTGGACATGCTCATCTGTTTCATCGACGATCAAGATGTACGTTCAGATAGAAGATTCGATTTTTATTTGTTTTGTTTTGTTTTTTGTTTTTTTTCTTCACCAAGTTCACTACCACATTTTTTTCTCACCAAATATCAATCGCGGCGGTTTGTCAGACACAATGCGTTTATATCGGTCGTTCCGTGTGAAATCAATTTTTTTTCCGCCATATAACTTTCCATGTTTTTTTGTGAGTGAAATGTAATTTTTTTACTCCACTTTTATGATGTTAAAGTTTGCATCGTTGGAACGCAACGCAAATAAGTTTTTAAATTTTCATTTTCAGTATTGCTCTTGCTTCTCGTACCCATTTAGGCCCAGGCCCTTAAAGGAGACCCCAATAAAACGTTTTAACGATTTTTGTCATCGATAATCCAATCTTAAGGGGATTTAATGATGTACAAAATTTAATTTCGTTGCATTTCAACGATGCAAACTTCAACATCATCCACTTTTAAAGCACAACGAGACGTTTAAATAATGCCGGAAATTAAAAGTGATCTTTTTTCTTCAGTTGAATCTCTGTTTCCTCAAATTAACGAGTTTACTATAGGGGGTGGGAGGTTCCGAGATTCTTTTCGACTTGGCGAAAAATATCGTATCGAAAATTCCCGAACGACCGATTGTTGAAAAATATTTCTATCCGTCTTTATCAAAATATTAGTTGTGCCCAGCGGTTTTACCCGCATTAAATATGAATTATATATCTTTTTCACACGCATTCCTTTCTTAAAAAAGACATGGCACTCGATTCTCGAAACTCTCGAAATGCGAGATAAATATATCGAATTTTGAAGCCAGTTTATCGTCAATCTGATTGGTTGTCGTAAAGCGCGCGTAATTCAAACACGATTTCGTTCACTATGAAACAACATCTATGGTATACAAAGATTCAATAAGATCAAAGATTCAATAGATTATTGACTCTCGCCCAATGCAATTCTCATAATTTAAAAACCTTATAATAAATTATGTACTATTTAATGAAATGACAACCGATCGAGACGAAATAATCTTAGCGACTGCAGTATGGTGACAAAATCCGTTGTGCCGTTTCGGAAAAAGTATCTATAAGAATTTGCAGTTGATTCTTAATCTAAAGGACAAGTTCGAAATATGAAACATTCAAGCGCGAGCGAAGCGAGCGCGTTGTTGCTAGTATGAGTAAATATCCAAGTGCAACTCATATGAATACCACCCGGAAATTATATGAAAAAATAAAAGGACCAATAACTAAAAAATAAACCGATGCTGCAGCCGCTCCTTAGGGTCCACAGCATAAAGTTATACGGCCTAGAACCTTCCAGAATAAATGGCCTATCTAATGCAAAAAGAATTTTTCAAATCGGATTAGTATTTCCTGAGATTAGCGCGTTCGAACAAACAAACTCCTCACCAGCTTTATCATAGTAGTACGATATTAAAAAAACAAAACAAAACTCCACTTACAATTTTTTATCTAACAATCTGAATATTTTTCTACACAACGAAACGAGCATTGCGAACAATTTCTCGTTTAGAATTTTTCGTACGATTTTTTCCGCGGACAATAAAAAAAAAAAAAAAAAAAAAAAAAAAAATTAAACACGTTTTACTATTTTTTTTATTGTGCTATTGGCGTTTCATTGAGGGGAGGTTAGAGAGATCGTGTCTCTCGCTCGCGAAACAATTCCCATACCGCTATTTCCGTTGCACTCGTGCGATCGCATCCCGCGCGTGTTTAGTCTCCTCTTAAGCTCTCCAGGAAACGCGGCGTTAAAAAACATCCAGTACGATTAATCCAAAGCGACAAATTATTATCTCTCTGATGGCAACGACCTTGTTAAACACACACACACACACACATATACATATCCATATCTCGAGGGACTACGTGTTTTCCCCGTGTATAGAATTGCTCCGGAGTCGTGCACTTCGCGTTATACGAGTTTATAAATTTATTTGCATATCTATGTCTATATCGTGATACCCGTAGCAGGATTATCCCTCGTTTATCCTGTTTACATTCCGCGGTACTCGTCGTTTTTCGCTAGAGATAACGTTACTTTCGTTCATTGCTTTCCTCATTCTCGTCCTCTCTCCCCTGCGCCCCTTTCTCTCGCCCTTCGATCTTCGATAATATGGTCACTCGTCGCGCTCTCTTCGTGGGCTCTTTACGGGAAATCAAAACGGTTTTTTTTTTATTTTTCTTTTTTCGTTACTCTTAAAAAGGATTACCATCTAACCAGAAATACGAGAATGACCTTTATGAATTTGTAAAATATCTGTAAAATACGTATCTATGTATATGTTTGTAATAATATCGATGCTCACGTAATAGGAGACACGTAACAGACGTAACGAGAGAACCACGTCCCGAGAGATGCAACGTAATGCATTTAACTATCTGTGGTTTTCTTGTTTTTTTTTTTTTTTTCTATCTTTTTCCTTTTAATATTCGTAATTCATTCGTTTGTACGATGAGTTTGCGTGATACACTCTGTGTATAGTTGAGGTTATTATAAACTAACGCGTAGAAAGATCGGCCGGAGATACCTGAGAGATTTAACAAGTGCTCATTCTGAAATTTCATCTCCGAACACATTTTAAACGGCGTCAAGATGCGTTTATTTATCGGCAAGAGAAAAATTCGTGGATATAGAAAGTAATTAATAGTAATAATTAATGAACGGCGGACGTGGCGATCGGTGCGCTGGCGATCATTCAAGTTGAGCGGCTTTGGCCCCGCGCTCATTAATTCGATCGGTGATCGCTTAGCCGCGTGCACTCGCTGGCGCGCGCCGACTGTTATACATGGAATAAAACTACACCGCCGATCAATTGAAAGTTTTTTTTTTTAGTCATGAAAAAAAATCTTAAGGGCTATGGCCACGGTAGCGGGTACAAAATCATGTGCACATTTAACAATTCTTTTTGTATGGATAAGTGATTTATTTATAAAACTAATTACACATCTATTTAGTTTAAGTATCAAGCTAATAAACAATTTTTTTTTGTTATTTTTGTTATACAAAATGGCCGACTACTACTATTTGTTTTTTTTTTATGCGCTTCACGGTGTGACATTTGGCATGCACAATTTTTGACTTGGAACAGAAAAAAAAAATTCTCGTTAATCTACATCAAAATAGAATACCCACTAGAGGGGTATGTACGGAATTTGAAAACATATTGTTTTGTTTGAATATTGTAGGCATTTGAACTTGAAAGATGATTTTGAAAGATGGAGAAAAAAAAATCGATTTTTTGAAAATTCTACCGTGGCCATACCCCTTAAGGGTGGAAATAGGGTTAGGACAGCGTTTTCTCAATGATTTTTATGAATTTTTTTATAGTATAAAAAATGAATATAATTTATTGAAACTTTGAGAATATTTTATAGATATATTTAAGTATATACTATAAAATTTTTGAAGAATTTTTTTGAAAAACACCGGGGATATTAGCGACCCCATATTGCCGGTCACAATCAGATTCAGCATTTTGCGTACATTCTGGAAGCCGCAATTTTCATCTGAAATCAAACGAGGTTGGAATTTACTTTTATTATATGTCTCTCTTCTATATGAACCTAAATGCTATCAAAAAAATAGAAAATTCAATTTTTTACAGGGGTCAAAACAAAAAGGCATGATTTTTTGCCATTTTTCACAACTTTATTTGCAAAAAAAAAATTATTTTAAAAAATGATAATATTCCAATTTTAGGTTCATATAGAGCGCAATACTATGAAGAAAGTAACTGCCAATTTTCAAAACGATTGGTTGAAAACTTTTCAAACTAGCGTGTACGCAAGTTCAAAAGAAGTCGTTTTCAAAAAGACGCGTTTGAAAAAATAGTACCAAGAAAAACAAGCAATATGGGGTCGCTAATATTTTATAGTATATACTTAAATATATGTATACAAATTTTATAGTATATACTTAAATATATGTATAAAAAATTCTCAAAGTTTCAATAAATTATATTCATTTTTTATACTATAAAAAAATTCATGAAAATCATTGAGAAAACGCTGTCTTGACCCTATTCCCCCCCGTAATGGCTTATAACAATATAACGAGTCGGAATTTTCATTAAAAATTTTGGGAACATATTTTTCAATAGTTTTACTAACAATTTATGAAGTAAAAAAAAAATCGATTTTTTGAACCGTCTAACCCTATTTCCCCTCTTAAATCGATGTAAAAATGACTGCATCTTTTTCCAAGATGGACTCTACTTCGACGATGTGAAAAATATCGTTCTTTTCGTTTCTTTTGAGCTAGAAAATTTTTACGTACCCGAATGAGAAAGCTCTCACTCGTAGGATATATAAAGATTCGGTGAAATTTTTCCAAGTCGCTCCTATAATTCTAAAAGTCTAATTACCGATTGTTTAGTGTCTCGTGAGACTTTCCCGGCTGATATAAGCTCGTAAAGCAATGGAAATTAGCTAGTAAAGCTATGTATATCAACCCTCCCTCCCTCCGACACTGTCGACGTAATGACACGCGAATAAAATTGACGTTTCGCTACGTAGCCATTATTATCGTGTGCCATAATGCAGTGAGAATTTCGAAAATAAAATGTCTGCTCACCCAGAAGAATAAAAGTTAAATTTTATGACTCAAAAATTTTATCGAAAAAATTGTTGAACAAAAACAAATCATTTTACTCCTCGATTATCTGCGATTTTACGAAATATTTAAGTGAAAATACGAAATATTTATTATCGAGCATTTACTAGCGCGAGAATTAAAAAAAAAGTAAGTACCATACGTAAAAAAATAAATATAAAAATAAACGTACAAGTCAAGATAAAAAAGAATTGAAAAAAAAAAAATTATCGGCGATGAAATAGCTCAATTTTCGTCTTTATGTTCCACGAGGCAAACATAAAAATAATATACTGCCCATTTGGCTGCATCTAATTGACGTCGGTTCGCTCTTTATCATTATTTTATTACTCCTCGTCGATAATGTCTCGAGAAAACATCGGCGAAATATTTTTTTGCCGGCAATAAAAGTGGAATTGAAGGGAAAAAAAAGAAGAAAAAAGAAAACAGCTGTTGTCACGGATACGATATAAGAGACGCGAGAAAAAGAATAAGTGCTCTCGGTTCTTCTTGGCCGTCGACGAGAGTGACGGAACGCAGTAAAAAATAAAATAAAAAAAATAAAGATAGGAGTTACTTTGTCGACTCGAAGAGTACACTTGGAATTCACAAAACGTCTTTTCGCTTTTTCCCTCTCTCTCTCACGTGTACTTGGATACATCATTACCGTGGTCATCCTATTGATGCACACGTGATATACATTTATGTATACGAATAATAGTGTTTGTTACCGCCGAGGGACTTACAAGCTCGCGAATAGACGAGACGAGAGACTGAGGAATTTCGATGACGGAATTATTCGCGAGCGCGTTCAATCGTTCGAAGAATTACGAATTTACGAAAAAATTCCACCAAAGGAATTATTCATTTTTGTGATTTCTAAATTTTTGTATTATTTCTCAAGATGATTGACGTTCAATTAACAATTGAATATTGAGTGAGGTGAATGATAAATATCCGGTAAAATGAATATTTAGATAATTACGAAGTGAATGGTAGTTTTCGTGGCTTGAATTTAATTCAAGTTAAAAGTTTATTAATTTTTTTTTTTCATCATTACCAAATGATTATCGTATTCATTTTTTTTTTTAATGTAGTTTTTACATGTTCATTTCGCAAACGAATGAATAATCAATGTCGGCTCAGTTCGACAAACATTTTATTTTTTCCTTCTTCATTCTCCGCGTCGCAAGCCGATGTATGCAAATTCATTCAATTTTTACGAGGCAACGTCATGCAGCATCATGAATATCCAGAGATAATATAAATATTCCAACGAATCAGAGTCGCGACGGATTATGTCTCGCGCGATTTTATCGAGAGGGGAGACCGATCCTCGATTGACAAAGAGGAGAAAAATAGAGAAAGAAGGAGGAATGAAAAAATTATATTTGCGTCGCGGTCGCGAATGACAAACTCGATACTGCCTTCCGGCTATGAATACACAGCGTGCTCGTTAGAATTATTCATTATTATTAAGGGGTTTGGCCACGGTAGGATTTTCCGAAAATTGATATTTTTTTTTTGCTTAAACGTTGCTTTATCATAAAAATAAGTTAATTTAAGTTAACGTAGTAGTTAGTATTTTTTTTTCACCGACTTTGAGCGCATAACTTAAGGGAGGAAATAGGGTTAGGACAACGTTTTCTCAATGATTTTCATGAATTTTTTTATAGTATAAAAAATGAATATAATTTATTGAAACTTTGAGAATATATTAAACATATATTTGAGTATATACTATAAAATTTTTGAAGCATTTCCGTGAAAAACACCGAAAATGTTAGCGACCCCATATTGCAGGTCACAATCAGACTCAGCATTTTGCGTACATTCTGGAAGCCGCAATTTTCATCTGAAATCAAACGAGGTTGGAATTTACCTTTATTACATGTCTCTCTTCTATATGAACCTAAATGCTGTAAAAAAAATAGAAAACTGAATTTTTTACAGGGGCAAAAAACATAAAAGCATGATTTTTTGCCATTTTTTACAACTTTATTTGCAAAAAAAAAATTATTTTAAATAATGATAATATTCCGATTGTAGGTTCATATAGAATATAGAGCGCAATACTATGAAGAAAGTAACTGCCAATTTTCAAAACGAGTGGTTGAAAACTTTTCAAACTAGCGTGTACGCAAGTTAAAAAAAAGTCGTTTTCAGAAAAACGCGTTTGAAAAAATAGTGACCGCTCGGTTATACACGTGGCGCGCTCGGGGCCTGAAGGAGAGCTACTCACTTTAATGGCTTATAAGAATAAAACGAGTCGGAATTTTCATTTAAAATTTTGGGAACATATTTTTCAATAGTTTTACTAACAATTTATGAAATAAAAAAAAAATCGTTTTTTTGAACCGTCTAACCCTATTTCCTCCCTTAATAAACTCGGGTATAATGTGAAGCAAAGACTTGCACCGTTGAAAAACAATGTTTCGCTCGTTGTTACTACCTGTTAAATTATTCCTTAATATTAAGGGTAAACACCACTGTGACCCCCTGTTTTTTTTCACATTTTTCAAGAATTTTTTTTTGTGGGAAAAAAAAGAGATATTCGAAAAATTTTTTTGGGTTTTGTTCCTTGTTTATTAATGTATCAAAAAACATTTTTTTCACATTTTTCATGCCGCATGGTGGCGCTGGGGAAGCTCTCGCGTCAGGTGCTGTCATCTCCGCGGCACGCAGCAGAACTCTCTTCAACGTCGATCTGAAAAAAAATACCGAGTGTTTTCGTTAATAATATGATATTTTGAAGAGAAGTACATAGGGATTTGGAAAAATATTGTTTTAAAAAAAATAGGCACGCCCTTGAAAATAACTTTAATTTCAAAGGCGTGCCTATTTTTTTTAAAACAATATTTTTCCAAATCCCTATGTACTTCTCTTCAAAATATCATATTATTAACGAAAACACTCGGTATTTTTTTCAGATCGACGTTGAAGAGAGTTCTGCTGCGTGCCGCGGAGATGACAGCACCTGACGCAAGAGCTTCCCCAGCGCCACCATGCGGCGTGAAAAATGTGAAAAAAATGTTTTTTGATACATTAATATACAAGGAACAAAACACAAAAAAATTTTTCGAATATCTCTTATTTTTCCCACAAAAATAAATTCTTGAAAAATGTGAAAAAAAACAGGGGGTCACAGTGGTATTCACCCTTAACTCTTCTACTTTGAGGATTAAAGCCTCGACACCGCTGGCGGGGTATTAAATAATCGACTAATTTAATGACAATTCGATATTTTCCATGACAATTATCGTTCACTGCTGATCGTCGAGGCGGAAAGATCGTTGTTAACCACAGGTGAGACGGAACGTTGCAAAAGTGTTACGTCTCAAACGATCAATTATTTCTGCCCACAAGAAACTCGACCTCGAGCACTTCTCTCTCTCTCTCTCTCTCTCTCTCTCCTCGTGATGACTGTCGAGAGAGCGTTGAATTAATGGAATCGCTACGTACAAAACTACGCATTAGAATCCGTGAGCTAGAAAAAAAAAGTCACATTTTTATGATGAAAATATCGAAAATCCCATTTTTATCCAAACAAAATCGATAAGGTAAATAATTGTTTAAGAACCGGTCACGTTTTAACGCCATATCGCGTTACCGACTACTTATTTATTCGCTCTTACCGTTTGTTTATGAAATTTATCGTGTTATCGCGAACAATAAAACTCGCGTGACGAGGCTAACAAATTGATGACTATAAATTTACGATACAATTATCTATTCCGATAGCGTGAATGACAACAAGTGAGAGAGAGAGCGAGGAAAGAAAAGCAAAACGTGTGTGCTCTGGCTTACCGAGAGAGCATGATGACACCTGGAATGGAGAAACGCTTTTGCGACGTTTATTTTAACTTTGTCGAGACTCGATTACGTAAGCGTGTGCATGAGAAAAAATCAAACAATTTCTGAATTGTCGCGTTGTATTATTGAATTTGCCCTCTTTAATTTTCATAAATCCTTATAGTAGAGGGCAATGGTTTTTAATTTAATGTCGTGTGTCGTTTTGTCGCGGTGTAGCGCAACTTAGGGGCACATCTGTAAAATAATGAGGGAAGAAGCAGAAAAAAAAATTAAATAACAAAGAATAAAGAAACGCAACAGGTTGCCGCGACATTGCAAGGTTGTCTCGCTATGTCGCAATTCTGATGCAACGAACCGTGTTGCGTGTTTGGCTTACAGGCGGTGCGTTCAATTTTCTTCACACACACACACACACACACACACACATATGTGTCTGCATATATGCATCTCTTGGTTGCACTTCCGGACCAATAAGAATTAAAGAACAAATGCCACCTCGGTGTCACGAGAAAAACAAAGTCTCGATTTATTGCACTCGAACATAAAATTTATTCAATAAAATAATTATCGAATGTTAAAAAAAAAACGATTTTATTGCATCATTCGCTTTGATATTTTTTCATCAGGTTCAAACGAAAAAATAACGATTGTATAACGCTATAAAGGATATAAATGTTTTTTTTTTCCAATTCGAAATTAATTTGACCGGAAACTTTCTTAACAAAAATGCAAAAGTCGACTCGTCACGAGGTAAAAATTAATTTTTATCACAATGAAACCACGGAAAATAAATTGTATTTTATCGAAATTTCGTCCATACACATGTGTGTCTGCATATATGCATCTCTTGGTTGCACTTTGGGACCAATAAGAATTAAAGAACAAATGCCACCTCGGTGTAACGAGAAAAACAAAATATCAATTTATTGCACTCGGACACAAAATTTATTGAATAAAATAATTATTGAATGTTAAAAAAAAACGATTTTATTGAATCATTCGCTTTGATATTTTTTGATCAGTTTCAAACGAAAAAATAACGATCGATTAACGCTATAAAACTATAAAGGACATAAATGTTTTTTTTTTTCAATTCGAAATTAATTTGACTGGCAACTTTCTTAATAAATATGAAAAATCGATTTGTCACTTGGTAAAAATTCATTTTTATCACAATGAAACCACGGAAAATAAATTGTATTTTATCGAAATTTCGTCCAAACACATGTGTCTGCATATATGCATCTCTTGCCAAAAGTTTGGTGGTGGTTGCACTTTGGGACCAATAATAATTGAAGAACAAATGCCACCTCGCTGTAACGAGAAAAACAAAATCTCGATTTATTGCACTTGAACACAAAATTTATTCGATGAAATAATTATCGAATGTTCAAAAAAAACGATTTTATTGAATCATTCGCTTCGATATTTTTTCATCAGTTTCAAACGAAAAAATAACGATTGATTAACGCTATAAAGGATATAAATTTTTTTCTTTTTCCAATTCGAAATTAATTTGACCGGCAACTTTCTTAATAAATATGAAAAATCGACTCGTCACTTGGTAAAAATTCATTTCTATCACAATGAAACCACGGAAAATAAATTGTATTTTATCGAAATTTCGTCCACACACATATGTGTCTGCATATATGCATCTCTTGGTTGCACTTTTGGACCAATAAAAATTGAAGAACAAATGCCCGCTCGGTGTAACGAGAAACAAAATAAATCTCAATTTATTTCACGCGAACAAAATTTATTTTTAATCAAAAGAAATTTCGATAAAAGACAATTTATTTTCTGTGGTTTCATTGTGATACAAATGAATTTCTACCAAGTGACGAGTCGATTTTTGCATCTTTTTAAAGAAAGTTTCCCGCTCAAATTAAGTTTCGAATTGAAGAAAAAAAATTTAATATCTTTTATAGCTTCAATAAATCGTTATTTTTTCGTTTGAAACTGATCAAAAAATATCAAAGAGAATGATTCGATAAAATAATTAATGAATGATTAAAAAAATGATTTTGTAACGATAAAAAAAATTAATCATTCATTTTTGTTCATACATATTTGTGTTTAATTTTTTTGTTTTTTTTTATTCTATTTTTTTTTCTCAATTTTCTTGCTATCAAATTAAATCACTGGAAAATGAAAGAATGAAAAAAAAAAAACTCGTTTTTCTCGTTGTGCAGATATTGTCGCGTAGAAACAATGTATGCCACTTTCTCCGTATATAATTTGACCGGATATCGATTCAACTCGCTGGGACGCGCGCGCGCGCGGGGATCCCTGTGATTTTTCTCGGAAACGCAGAAACACCGGAAAGTCCGACCTTTCTCTCTCGCCTCTTTCAAAGTGACACTCATATACGTACTTGTATACATATATATATATAGTACATATATATCCGCTTGTCCCGTCGATTCGAGTAGATTTGTCCTCGTGAGATTGGAAAAAATCCGAAACCGGAAATTCCATCGTATATAACGTCCATTCCGATTGCATTGCTCGAATAATTTCTCAAAAATACTTAATATTTTCTTGAGCCTCGCGTCTCACGTTCCTCGAAATATTTTCGATGCTCGAAATACGGAAAAATTCAATGTTTTCAATACGTTCATTACGGTCCCGGATGCAAGAACTAATTAAATATTGCTGAAATATTGTATTATTATTTTTTTGTTGAAAAATAATACAAAATTGTTTTTTTTTTCGTTCGTACGGTCACACGTACGTGCGGTTTACGCGAACTGTGTCTACTCGAGCTGAAATGCGTGCGGAAGAGTAATTTCACGTTGTCGATATCTAAGGATCGATGCTTCGGATTTTCTAGCGCACTTTTTCCGTACGATCTTCTTCGATCTATATATTATTTTTTTCTTCTTTTGCGGTGTATTCAGCTGTGTTTATATATATATATATATATATATATATATATATATATACATATAAACACCTGTAAAATTGTATCATTAATTTGAGGAGAAAGTAGAACGCATCTCGGTCGAATCCTCGTGTATATTTTCCAATCCGCGCGCGCAAATATTATAACCGATCGATCTAGTTCACAATAGAATTTTTCAAAAGTCACATTATCAATCTCACTCGTCGCCTATTTCACGCAGAAAAATAATACCCGCTTTATTCCTTCGTTATGAAAAGATGAACGGAAAAAAATGAACAGAAAAAATCGCTCGTCAGAGTTCTGGAACGCGGATTCTAGGAAAATGTATCGCGTACCTGTGACAATCGATCGAAAAATTCTTTGTAGATTCCATCATCGCGAACTCATCATTCGCGATATACATGAGTGATTAGATTCTTGATTCGTTGGTCGATAAAACATTTTTATTTAACAATTTTATCTTTTTACTTTATCGAACCATTACGACCAACAATACCATTATTATTGTTATTATTATTATTATTATTATTTTGTGTGACACGCACCAAATCATTTTACAGCCAATCTTCATACCTCTCGCTCGTTAATTTTTAACGCAGTGTAATTTCGTGCCTAGCATCGTCTAATCACACTGGAATTAAAAAGAAAATTTAACCATTACGAGATTCGATAATCTAATCATGGAAAAAATAAACGGAAAATTCTTTGTATTTTCCTTCTGGCTATCGTCCCCGCACCAGGGACTAGTGCCGTAAAATGGAAAATTAATCGTGACATTTAATTACTTCAGAATTAGACACTAAAACGATGTTTTACGACTTAACGACGACGCGAATAATTCAAGAGGGAGAATATAATGCTCGTTGCATGGGGGGGGGGGGGGGGGGATGAATGTTCAAATACAAATTTTCGTCAATTCCGCAAAAAGTATTATTTCCTCAATATTTCGAAAAATCAATCTTTCAACGAGTCTCGATTGATCGAAAAAAAAAAAGAACGAATATATGACACATCGTTAGAAATATCTCCTACAAATATTATACCCCAATAGTTTATCGTATATAAAAAAAAAATTAAACTCGATTACGCCTCGTACTTGACGCAGTAACGTATTTCCCGATCGATTAAGGAGGCAAATCGGGTTAGGACAGCGTTTTGTCAATGATTTTCATGAATTTTTTTATAGTATAAAAAATGAATATAATTTATTGAAACTTTGAGAATATTTTATACATATATTTAAGTATGTGCTATAAAATTTTTGAAGAATTTTCTTGAAAAACACCGGGGATATTAGCGACCCCATATTGCAGGTCACAATCAGACTCAGCATTTTGCGTACATTCTGGAAGCCGCAATTTTCATCTTAAATCAAACCAGGCTGGAATTTACTTTTATTATATGTCTCTCTTCTATATGAAACTAAATGCTATCAAAAAAATAGAAAATTGAATTTTTTACAGGGGCCAAAACAAAAAAGCATGATTTTTTGCCATTTTTTACAACTTTATTTGCAAAAAAAAAATTATTTTACATAATGATAATATTCCGATTTTAGGTTCATATAGAGGGCAATACTATGAAGAAAGTAACTGCCAATTTTCAAAACGATTGGTTGAAAACTTTTCAAACTAGCGTGTACGTAAGTTAAAAAAAAGTCGTTTTCAGAATAACGCGTTTGAAAAAATAGCAAAATGCTGAGTCTGATTGTGACCTGCAATACGGGGTCGCTAATATCTGCGGTGTTTTTCAAGGAAATTCTTAAAAAATTTTATAGTATATATTTAAATATATGTATAAAATATTCTCAAAGTTTCAATAAATTATATTAATTTTTTATACTATAAAAAAATTCATGAAAATCATTGAGAAAACGCTGTCCTAACCCTATTTCCCCCGTTAATGGCTTATAACAATAGAACGAGTCGGAATTTTCATTTAAAATTTTGGGAACATTTTTTTCAATAGTTTTACTAACAATTTATGAAATAAAAAAAAATCGATTTTTTGAACCGTCTAAGCGGATTTTCCCCCTTAAAAGAATCTTGAGATGAGAACACGGGATATTCTCTCTCGAGAATAAAATAATAATTTATCGTTGGAATTTTGTCGTGCCGTTTGATCGTCAACGATACGCTCTTATTTTATCGATATTTCAATTTGTGCGCTCGTGTTGACGGGCCGATAAGTGCGTAGCTGTTTGGTCTCTCAATAATTAACAATTTATCGTGCGAAGATAAAACAAGAATTTCGATAAAATAAGAATTACATCGAAAGTGATTGTGCGAATGGATTTTATCTTCCTGTGGGTCTAGTCTTTCGTTTTTTTAATATTATTTTAACGAGAAATTAATGAAAATGCTTATTTAATGAAGAAAAAAAAATAAGAATATCAATTTAACGAGTAGAATAAAAAGCACTTGTTCGATAAGTGATATAAAAAAAAAAATACTTATTTAACATCATTATTAAATAGAACACGATTATTTAATAATGCAATCGAATTTCTCTCTTTTCACGACGAGAACTCTTCGGTGCAACGAGGGAGAGAGAAAGAGAGGTCAGAGGGTTAAAAGTCGCGACGCCCAAGTATATTTGGTCATTAATTAGAGAGAAAGTGGAACGAGTCGTTGCTCGAACCGATCATCGACCAGTTTATCGGTGTTGCTCGTTCCGCAAGATAAATCGTCGTTCAAAACTCTCGTTGTATGTATAATAACGGCGCGAGTCTCGCTATCTTTCCCTCTCTGTCTCCTCATCTCGCGAGATCCGCCGGAGAATCGTTTCGCGAGCGGCGTTACTCTCTCGAGCCGCTCGTTCTAGCCACGACAGCCTTGAAAAATCTCGCACGAATCAAACCGACGACGAAGTTAAACTTGCTCGAAATTCGCAACTCCGCAACTCCGCCGAGCCTTTCGACCGAACGGGAAATTCCGTGAATCACGAAGGACTAATGGTAAACTCACGAACACTGAATATACGTTTATGCGATGAAAAAGAGGGTGAAACCGTTGAAACGGGGTAAAATGGATCACCGGTTGGAAAGAACAAATGGAAATTTCAAACATTCAGCTACCACAGAGGCTGTATCTCGGAAACGCCGAAGCCTATTTCAATAATTCAAAAAGCTATTTGTTCGTCATCGAATTCTCTTGGATGTCGAGATTTTTATCAAATTTTTCTATCATCCGGTTCGTTCGCTTTTCGTGGACTTTCAAAAAACCGGAAAATTTTCACATACTCATGCATTCAACTTTAGAAGCTTGCCTCGCGAAAACAACGAGTCCGATTTCGAGGATCCAAAAAGATATTACTTCGTCATTATGTTCTCTTAAGGTAGTAGTCTGGTAACTTAAGCCGATTTTCATGTCTTTTTTGGAGGGCGTTTTTTTGTAGGGAAATAAAAATGAATCGTTTTGGATTTTTAGGATGTTTTTATTTACATATTAAAGATACAAAAATATTTTTTTTTTTTTAAATTCAATAGTTTATTATTATTATTATTGATCGAAGTTGGCACCTCAAAGTTGGCAGCCCGGGTGCTAACTTTTTTTCTACCGAACCGATTGCTTTCAAATTTTAACAGGCTACTTTGCACACTTATAGTTCTGATCGGAACTACTGAAGTTAAATTTCATGGATAAATAACAAAATGGCGGACTTGGGATAAAGCAAGTCCTTTTATTTTAGCAAAGGGGTTGTAAAATAAAAAGTTAGGGGTGAAAAAATTTTTCGGTAGCTCCGACGAGAACTGTAAGTGTGTAGAGTAGCCTGTTAAAATTTGAAAGCAATCGGTTCGGTAGAAAAAAAGTTAGGACCCGGGCTGCCAACTTCGAAGTGCCAACTTCGATCAATAATAATAATAATAATAAACTATTAAATTTTTTCAAAAAAAGTTTTTTTTGTATCTTCAATATGTAAATAAAAACATCCTAAATATCCAAAACGATTCATTTTTATTTTCGTACAAAAAAACGCCCTCCAAAAAAAACATGAAAATCGGCTTAAGTTACCAGTCTACTACCTTGATATCTAAATTTTTTCAAATTTCTCCAATCACCCTTTACGTCCCGCGCTTCCGGAGTGGTCCATTTTGCCCCATTACCCCGAGTACACTGCGCGCACAACAAATTCTTGTATATCTAGGACGTTTAATTATATACTCGTGTACCTTTAAGGATATAATTGCGTGTACATCGAGTTTACCTTTGGTTATTGTCGTTGAAATACATGTATATGTCTCTCTGCCGCGAGCATTAGGAGAACGAGGACTCTCTCAAAGTCGCGAAATGAGAATAAGAACGCCGGCGGTGTGTGTTCGACTTAAAAGGATGTTGGTAAAAGAAAAAAAAATAAATAAAAAGAAAAACAGTCGGTGCGATCGTATCTATTGTTATATTCCTCGTTCGGGACGAGCTAAAAAAGGTTTCTATTGATGCGATGAGTTTTATATAGGTCACGGGTAACACGAGAACATCGAGTTCGCGTATCTGCTCGGAAATGCCGTTTTAAAACGAAAGAAGAAAGAAAAAAAAACAAACCGCGGGTCTAAGGAAAGTTTCGTACATTTTTGTGTCCGTAAATAGCCGATGAAATGTCCTTTCCTCCTTTCTCTTTCTCTTCTAATTTTTTTTTTCTTTCGTTTCATTTGTTTTTTTTTTTTTTCACCTCCCCTCGATGCTTTCTGCTCACAAGATTAATTAAATATACTCGAACGTCTGCTCTTGCGCCGATCGATTATGTAATAGCGCGATTGGTTCGATAGATAGACAAATAATCGACGTGTGTGTGTGTGTGTGTGTGTGCTAATGAGATAACGATCTTAATTCGACGAGTTAGTAATGATGAGAGAATACAATAATAATGGGCGTTTCTGTCTATCGTTAAAATATTATTATTATTATTTTATTAATATTTAATTATATAGTAATCACAGATGCATATACGGTGGGTCAAAAAAGTATTTATACACCTTGTTTTTTTACGATAACTTTATGGACATAAGCGATACGCAAAGAAAGTCGATTTTATTTAATAGTACATCAGGTACAGAGATAAACTGCAAATGGAGGATTTTTTTTCAGGTATAATAGAAGAATTATTAAAAAAAAAAAAACGAAAATTTTCGGGCCAAAAAAGTATTCGTACACTTACGATTGAGCTGCTAAACGGACGGTCTGACCTCTGCGTACAATTTAAACAAGTCTTCGTTGACACAATGATTTTGACCTATTCCATGCGGTAGTAGATCTTCAAGTTCCGAACAGACACGATGGCAAAGAAAAGCGAAATATCAATATCCATGCGAGATAGAGTGATTTTTCTTCGGAAACGCGGTGAAAGTTATCGAAAAATTAGTAAAGAACTAAATCTAAGTTTCGCAACAGTGCGATATATAATTAAAAAAATACGAAAGAACAAACAGCAGAGAAAATAAGCCACGAACCGGTCGACCGAGAGTACTAACGGTACGAGAGCGTCGGATTATCGTTACAGAGGCTACAAAAAAACCGCTCACAAGTGCTCGCAGTTTAGCGAATGATGTCGCGTCAACATCGGGGAAGAGCCTTGTATCCCCGGACTATTCGAAACGGTTTTGCATTCTGCCCAAATATACGGCGGAACTGTCCGCAAAAAACCATTAATTAATAATATAAATCGAGAAAAACGTTTAGGTTTCGGAAAAACCTACGTAAAAAAATCTATAGAATTTTGGAAACGTGTCGTATTCTCGGATGAATCGAAGCTTAACATCTTCGGGTCCGATGGAAAAAAATTCGTCCGGCGGAAACCAAATACCGAGCTCCGGCAGAAAAATTTAATACCGACTGTAATGCACGGCGGAGGAAGCGTCATGGTTTGGGGCTGTATGGGATATTATGGCGTTGGTAATCTAGCTTTTATAGAATGATGCTGAAGTTTGCATCGTTGGAATGCAACGAAAATATATTTTTTTTATACCATTCAGCCCCCTTAAGGTTGAATTTTCTAAGACAAATATCGTTAAAACGTTCTTTTGGGGTGTCCTTTAAAAATCTGGACCCAAATGGACAAGAGAAGCGAGAGCAATATCGAAAATAAAAATTTGAAAAATCTATTTTCGTTGCGTTCCAACGATGCAAACTTCAACATCGTTTTATAGATGGTACAACGAATGCCCAGAAGTATATCGACGTGTTGCGCAGCAATTTCAAAGCAAGCGTAGACAAAATGGGCCTGGATGGAAATTTCTACTTCCAACAAGATAACGACCCGAAACATACCGCCATGAAAACGAGGGAATGGTTACTCTATAATGTCCGCAAACAATTGATTACACCACCACAATCTCCAGACATCAATCCTATTGAAAATTTATGGCACTTGGTCGATGTAGAAATTAGAAAAAGAAAAATAACAAACAAATCCGATCTCCAAAGAGTGGACGAAAATAAGCAAAAGAAACAACGCAAAAGCTAGTAAAATCCATGCTTAAGAGACTCGTGGCGATAATTGAAGCAAAAGGGATGCACGTCAAATATTAGTTATAATTAACAACTATGATGATGTAGGTTTTCGCTATGATCGTAAGTGTATGAGTACTTTTTTTGCCCGAAAATTTTCGTTTTTTTTGCATAATTCTTCTATTATTCCTGGGAAAAAATTCTCCATTTGCAGCTTATCTCTGCACCTGATGTACTATTAAATAAAATTGGCTTTCTTTGCGTATCGCTTATGTCTATAAAGTTATCGCAAAAAAAACAAGGTGTATGAATACTTTTTTGACCCACTGTATTTGCTGATATAACAGGTGCGATGGCTCGCGTTATGCATTACCCGTGTCCGATTAGAGAACATCGACGAGGAAGGGATAAAAATGGCGGAAGAGAATGGTTTGAATTTGAATTTTTGCATACCAGCCGTGTGTGTCTTGTACAATGCCCGTGCGCGCGCGCGCGCGCCTTTGAAGGCTCGTTTTCTCTCATCGTCGTGTGTGATCGCACCTGTCGAAGGTGCATCGAGCAGCGCGCCCGCACGAGATATTACACAAGCATACATTTATTTTAAAGTGCGCAATTTCATACTCGCGGAAGACTCGCTTCGCTGGATACTCGTCCGTTGGTCACGCCCGCAAACTCGCTATTAATCCACTTTCGAAAATTTGCGAAAGTTGAAAATGCAAAATTAACCCTAAAACAAAGTAAGGAAATAGACATTTGTCCTCGTTTTGAAAATTATTTATCATCATTATCTCCGTTGTTATCGGGACGAGTGATAAAAAAAAAATAATAATATTTCCTCCAAATATCTTTGTTTTATTCATACTTTTGGCGCACTTTCGTCACACCAGGGTAATTAATAGAATTAACTCTCATTTACCGGTTACCTAATCAATCTAGTTAATTTTTTTCTTACGTATATTTTTCACAGTGGATTCCGCGCCCCCGAATCCTTCGTTCGTTTGGAAAATCTGAGTTAACTAATGTTTTTTGAAGTCTCGGCATTTGTTCGTTTGAACGATAATTCGTTGAGGAAACGTACGATCATTTTAGAAAAGATTATTCTCAAAGTTTGCCCGGACGATGATGGAAAAAAAAATGATAAGATATTGAAAAACAATTGGCTTTAGATTTTCGATGAGGCAGTTGACAAGTCTTTGGAAGTGAAACTTTGAAAAGTCAACGATATTGAGTTTAAATAAAAAATAACAAAGAGACATTGGTAAAAGGGTCAAAAAAATTACATGATTTTTAGCGCGAAAAATTCCTTATTTTTTTCGTTTCCTTATTCGTCTCTTTTGAACGACACTGTGTAGTCCGAAAGTTCTTGAAACTTGACGATAATTCATGTAGACGGGTTTCGTAATGATTCGACGAAAAAAAATCGTACAATTTTTGTTCTTCTTTCCCCCCACCCTCTCTTAATATATATTTAATGATGGATCGAACGCTTTACGGATCGCGACAGAGACACTGGGCAAAGTCGTTGCAGCGAAAATTTCAAGCGACCATCAGTAGGTTGACCGCTGCCTCCGGCTCGATATTTTTTACCCGTACCTATATATTGTACGCGTACTGACCAATTTTTTTGTTTTATTTTTCTCTTTTTTTTTTCTTTGCGAATTCATCTCGAAAGTCTCTCGCCGATCCGTCACGAAGAGAGTCGGAGAAGATGTCCCACTTTCGCCCGAAAATGATCGTCCCTGATCGACCAATATATATATATATATATATATATATATGTTTAATGCATTTCCGTATCGTATAAAAATTTCGCGTATAAATAATTACGATCGATGGAGAAGAGGAAGAAAAAATAAACATTGCAAGTGGCGGAGGACAGACGTACGAACGCGACGAAATTCCTTTGAAAAAAGAAACGAATTGAAAAGAGTAAAACAAAAGTTTTTTTGAACTCAAACATTTTTTTTTTATTTAAAAAAAAACCCTTTTTAAAGTAAAATATAAGATCGGAGGTTATTCGGAATTGGTGTCTGCCAATTGAAAAACAATATTAGTCGGAATGTCGCTCGCCTCAAAGGTTATTACACCGGTAAGAATCTCTCAAGTGCTGTCTCTCTCTCTCTCTCTCTGTGCAACCACGATGTGCTCTACAGCATCCGTGTGGTGTATAGAGTAGACGGTCAGGCCAGCGCACTCTCGACGCGCCTGGGACAGAGGGAAATAATTTAAAAAAATTAAAAAAAATAAAAAAATAAAAAAATAAACTGAATGAGGAAGTTATCCGGTGCACGAGAAGTACCAATATACACATACACCCCCACTGTCATACACAGTATAGCGAATGGTAAAGCTGAAAGTGACTGTATCGAAAAAGTTGAAAAAAGCAACAAGTGCTCTGAAAGAGCGAGTCCGGTATATCTGTATCAGATGTCCGGACAAATGGAAGATTGGCGGCACTAACAGCGTACATGGATGTGTTAATGTTAAAAGGGCATCAAGTCGATACTCGCGGCCAAACTCTGTAAATCCCTCTGACATTAAACTACACTCTGGACCAAAGTGGGAGAAGGAATCTCGATTTTTTTTTTCCACAGTCAACGTCGTTCATCCTTCTCTTCGTCCTTGCTTCCCTTCTTGGCCTTTCGTGCGAGAGAGTCCCGGAGAGACGAGTAAAGGGTACTACTGAGATGCTCACTCGCGAATCACGACAGGTTAACTCTTCTTCTCTCAGAAGAAGAAGAAGAAGAAGGGAAAGAGAAGAAAAACAAGAATTGGAGAGGCAGTTCTCTTGGGCTTTTTCAATCTTTTTCCTTTTTTTTTTCTTTTCTTTTCATTTCTTTTCATTTATCCCTGACTCTGACTCGCTTGCCTATGATATCTCAGGCGTTTCCCGTTCATGCATATACGCATTAGGATCGCGGCCATTTTGTTCTGATGCCGGTAAACAAAATGGCGCGATCCACAGGATTTAAAACGTAAAATAATGGGCATTACGCCCTTTTTACTTCTAGTCATTGATATAACACGTGAACACACACACACACACACAATGTACAGTGAAATCGTATTCTTCATCTCTCTCTCATTCTCTTTCGTTCGCCATTTTAATATCCCTCGTTTCTCTTCCTCGTCGTTCTCGCGGCGCGATGCACACTCCCCACCAACTACGGTAGTCGCGCGCGGTTCTTTCAATGTGCCCACGAGCTATACGAGAGATTCTATGCTTCCTTCTCTTTACTCACGTTTTATTTATATATATATATATATATATTTTGTTTTTTCTTCTTCTTTTTTCTCTCCTCTCGGAAGGTTCTTCGCGAGGAGGTCGCGAGCAAGGCCACCTCGGGCGTTGCCCTCCCTCGCTCGATCTCCTTCTCTCTATACTCTTCTGTTTGGTACAAAACTAAGAATCCATATAGCTGTGTATATTAGGGCGATTTTTTGTTTTTTCGATTATTATTTTTTTTCAGTCCCCACCCGGAATTTTTAAACAAAATTCTCGTTTTTTTGCTGTTATCTCCAAAACAATTAACTTTACGAAAAATATTTAAATGAAAAATTTGTTGGAAATTTAATTTCCTACAAAAAAGTTCCTATCGACTCAGTTGCTTAGATTAATATTTCTTGAGATATTGAACTTTAACTTATGAGTAGTATAAAATTTATAAAATATGAAATATTAAATAATAAAAAAAATTTTTTTAAATAAAGTGCAATATCTCAAGAAATATTAATCTAAGCAATTGGGTCGATAGGACATTTTTTGCAAGAAATTAAATTTCCAACAAATTTTTTGTTCGCATATTTTTCGTAAAGTTAATTGTTTCGGAGATAACAGCAAAAAAACGAGAATTTTGGGTAAAAATCAACTTCAGTGACCCGTACCAACTCACCAGTACAATTTACACTTTCGCCGCAAAAGGCACTTTTTTAGATTGTTTTATTCCGAGTAAATCGAAACCAAGAACAATATGATAGCATAAAATGCGGCTGAGTTATAGGAATTTGAAAAAAAAAATTTGATTTACGTGTATTTTAGATGGAAAATCTTCTCACGCTTTGGGAGAGTAACTTTCAGGGAATTTCTTTTTCGACATATCCAACAAAATTTCGGGTGGAGACTGAAAAAAAAAAAATCGCCCTAATGTATATTCAACATTTACTCTCTATACGTATTATTATTACTATTGTTATTATCGTTGAATTTGTGTAGGCGAAACTATGAGCTCCTTTTTCTCACGTAGTTCGGCGTCGTTTCCTTGGTCCTCCCAGGGGCAGTTTTTCAAAGGCGAAATTTATGAATGTACACACCGAAGAGATCACGTATGATTTTTCTTACAGCTGTGAATCCTTTATAGAAAGCTGTATTGCTACCGTTTTTTGTTTTACGCGAATTCAGAAAATACATTATTGATATTGATTAAATATTATCTTTACTTGAAACTTTTCATATATACACTTTGGATCTTTCAAATTTCCAAAATTCCTATCTCGGAATCGATGAGGACCTTCGCTGCAGAACTTTTATGATGTAAATCTGAGAGAAATCGAAAAAAATGAGAATTTTCTAAAATATCGTCTCGCGATCGAGCGAAGGCTAGACCATTTTTTTACTCTTCAACTTGGCGAAAAAATAAAAATCTTAGCGAATATCCTAAACGAGCGATTGTTAAAAATTTTACTACGATCGTGCGTACAAACGTTTAGATCCAAATTACAAAAGTTATAGAAGCCATTTTTGTTTTTTTTTTAAATAGAATAAATATTCAAACAATCCTCTCACAAATATTTATATATCGATCTGAATTTTTTTTTCATTCACATGACCAAAAATATTTCGAACAATCTATCGTTTAGATTTTCCATGATTTTTTTTTCGCAAAATAAAAAGAAAAACATTCCCCCCGGCCGCCTCGTTAACTTGAAAGTGATGATTATAAGTAAAATTATTTTTATTTTGAAAAAAGCGTATGTAATTTGAAGTATTGAATTAATTTTTTTTGTTTCTCAATACGCGCCTTTCGATTTCACTGCCGATGTTTAGCGGACCTGTAATTCATATTCACGGGTGTGCATGACATATACAATATGCGGTCATTCCAGTTATTCGGCTTTGGGGCGAGGGAGCCTGTAATCATGAGACTTGACGAGAATCATCGATCTCTCGACCGTCATATGGTGTTCGAAATCGATTTAATGAAAAAAAAGAAAAAAAAACAACTTGCGATCATTTAATACTCTTATTACAAGTTAATCCAATAAATTTCATCATTTTTTCATGAAATCTCAACATTCACTCGCTTTATCATCAATTTCAATCCTCTCACGTGATTGCCTGGGGTCCAAATTTTTTTTTTCAAATCGCCAACGGGGTCATTAAATTAATTTTCATTTAACGAACGTGAGAATTCTTGGAGCGCGTAAAAAAAAATTTCATTAAAATTCGTAAAATCTTTTAATCATTAGGAATTTATATTTAATTATTCCCAATGAAACTACGAAAAACAGGATCAACCCACATTTCGTTCGACCGCGCCGAGACCGCTGGTCAATTTTTATATTTTTCTTTACCCGATGACCTTGACGCCGAGGAGAAAAACATGATTAGGAATAATCGGACAGTTCTAAACCGGTTTTTTTTTCTTCTTTCGTTCGTGCGCATCATTTCGTTCGTTCCACCCAGGTGTGTTTTCTACCGCGTACATAACAATTCCGCTTCGTGTTTTCTATACACTGTCGGCAAAGAATTTTTCAACGTTTGACGCCGCCCCGGCTCTCTCTGTTGGGCCAGGTCAGCGGGCCCATATTTATTGCGCGTAACCGTCGATGCATTTCGAATCTCACGGCTTATGGTCTTGTTCGTGATTCGTGCAACAACGTCGGTGATATAAAAGAAAAATATTGGAATCCTTGAAAAAATTAACGCTGAAATATTGATTCAAATTAAAACGGAAGTCAAAGAATTTAATTTAATTGATAAGAAAAATTTTAATGAATTGAGTTGTTAATATTATTAATAGACAAATTGTCAATGACCGACGGTCGGTGTGCGACTGCGGCAATCTTCTATGTTAAGGGGGCAACACCACTGTAGCGACAGAAAAAAAGGCCTGACTCTGACGATTTATTTTGGGAGTATGAAAAAAAGGAATAGGATTTATTTTCAGAGAGTTTATTTAACACATATTGAAGTATGAAAAAAAAAATTTTTATTATCATTTTGATATAAAATGGCGGCCACAGAGACGATCTTGAAAATCGCCTTTTTTTAAAACACCTTCATGGGAGGACGGTTTTCTCGTAAAGTTTAAGACTTGGAACAAAGAACCAAAAAATTTTATAATCTATATGCTATTGGCTGTGGGACTACGTAGGGGTTTTTTTTTTTTTATTTTGTAGAAATGGTGCACTTTTGAAAGAATTAATCGATTTTTTGCCAAATAAAAAGCAGTAAATTGTTTATAAATAAAAGTTTACATTAAATCAAAAAACGGCTACGTACTCCGGTAGAGAATGTAATTGTGAAGCTACTGTCAAAATTTCAAATCGATTCATGCAACGGTGTTCAAGTAATACGTCCTCCCAGTTTGACAAAGACGTTTTCCAAAATGGCCTTTGTCGCCGCCATTTTGTATCAAAATGATAATAAATTTTTTTTTTTTTCATTCTTCAATATGTGTTCAATAAAACCTGTGAAAAGAAATTCTATTCCTTTTTTCATACTCCCAAAATAAATCGTCAAAGTTAGGCCTTTTTTCTGTCGCTAGAGTGGTGTTACCCCGTAATGGGGGAAATAGGGTTAGGACAGCGTTTTCTCAATGATTTTCATGAATTTTTTTATAGTATAAAAAATGAATATAATTTATTGAAACTTTGAGAATATTTTATACATATATTTAAGTATATACTATAAAATTTTTGAAGAATTTTCTTGAAAAACACCGAAAATATTAGCGACCCCATATTGCAGGTCACAGTCGGACATTTTGCGTACATTCTGGAAGCCGCAATTTTCATCTGAAATCAAACGAGGTTGGAATTTACTTTTATCATATGTCTCTCTTCTATATGAACCTAAACGCTATCAAAAAAATTGAAAATTGAATTTTTTACAGGGGTCAAAACAAAAAAGCATGATTTTTTGCCATTTTTTAACAACTTTATTTGCAAAAAAAAAATTATTTTAAATAATGATAATATTCCGATTTTAGGTTCATATGGAGCGCAATACTATGAAGAAAGTAACTGCGAAATTTCAAAACGATTGGTTGAAAACTTTTCAAACTAGCGTGTACGCAAGTTGAAAAAAAGTCGTTTTCAGAAAAACGCGTTTGAAAAAATAGTACCAAGAAAAACAAAGTCAAGGCAGTCATAAATTTTCTTCGGTGTTTTTCAAGGAAATTCTTCAAACATTTTATAGTATATACTTAAATATATGTATAAAATATTCTCAAAGTTTCAATAAATTATATTCATTTTTTATACTATAAAAAAATTCATGAAAATCATTGAGAAAACGCTGTCCTAATCCTATTTCCTCCCTTAATGGCTTATAACAATAGATCGAGTCGGAATTTTCATTTCAAATTTCGGGAACATATTTTTCAATAGTTTTACTAACAATTTATGAAATTAAAAAAAAATCGATTTTTTGAACCGTCTAACCTTATTTCCCCCCTTAAGCGGTCTTTACTCGGATGAGTGACCGTTTAGTCGTTCACTGGCTTGCACGCTGATTACCAATCGAGAGGCATTTTCTCGGAATTTCCGATAATACAACTGAAAGTCAGTAAAAATAAAAAAGCCGTGTCCCCACTGGCGCGGGTTTTTCGCAGTTTCCCCGTTCCCACGCCAAAGTGGCTAAAACGCTGCTGCGGATGCTAGGCTAGTTTAGTAGAGCGCGGGTGGGGAGTGATAGAAGGGAAAATTGAGAAGGGCCATACGTAAAAACCCGCGAGGGTATTAATTTTTCAAAAAATCAAACTATTAATTATTAATTATCCATTTATTTTTCTTTTATTACAATAAAAATTTCCAAACATAATTCCCGAAGAAAATTATCGACACTCTTTTCTCGCCTGACCTTGAGATAGCTCTCGATTTCACGATCACATGTTCTTTTTTTCTTCTTTCCCTCCCTCGAAAGCGAATAATGCACATTTTTCCTCTCCGAGTACGTGTGTATTTGCCTTGGCTCAGAGCCGGAAAAGCTTCATTAGAATAATAATTTAATCGTGCGAAAAGTTCTAACTACACGTTTCCAGCTCTTGCAATGCGCAACTTCAACTGTTTCTAACATAGGTTATAGTTATAAAAAATGTTGAATTTATATTATACATCCTAGTAAAACCGTCGTTAATGCCCCCGGTGCGGTTTCCCGTGACTTTTTTCTTCTTCATTCAGTTCGTCTATTCTCGTCGTTACGTTTTTTTTTACTTTTCTCGTCTCTCAGTGACAGGAGACACTGACGTTTCACTCATCGCTCGGTCGAGCGAAAGTCAACTCGACACATTTGTACGTGCAGTTGCAAAATTTAACTGAAAGAAATTGAAAAAAAAAGACTCGTGCTCGAGAACGGATAAAGAAACTCTTTTAGGTTTCTTCTTTCTCGTTTCGTTACGAGAACAAAAACAAAATGACCCGATAGCTCGTAACGAAAGTCAATCGCTTCGGTGCACTGAATATTGATGCGAGTTTCGTATTGCAGAAAACGTGTGTGTACGGTTAATTTTATTTTATTCTCGCTCTTTCCCTTTCGCTCTCACGAATTTATTTCGATTGATTTTTTGATTTTTTTTTCATTCTACACAGGCGAGTCTGCGACGAAAAAAATATCGTCAAGGCTTTGTTTTTTTTATTGCGAGAGAACGATTTTGTGATTGAGAAAAAAAAAATTTTTCATCACCTTAAAATGTTCTTCGTTTTAAAAAGTCATCTCAAATAATTCGTTTGAAATTTCTTTTTCTACTTTTGAAAAGTGTCCTTCCGTAACGTTAAAAAGATATATCCTACAAACAATGTTTTTAATTTTCCCTTCAAATTTTCAATGAACTTTTCTTAACCGTACGTTCGTTGAAACTCAAATATTTTTGTGACAAGCTATTTTTTAGTTTTGTTGTTTTTTTTTTTCACGAAAATCTCTTAGCTAAGTTTTTCGGAAATTTTCATTCTCGCAGTTTCTCGTGGTCGTACGTAAAAAATCGCTCGTTTCGAGAGTTTGTCGAACCTTGAAGTTGTTGCGATGAAATTGCGTATAAGACGGTATTCTCGACTTAGTTGGAAACTAAAATATCGTTATTCATCTAACGCTGTGTAATAGCCGCCACTTATTTTATCATGTACCATAAGTACAAAGTCTTCTTACTTCCCATGCTGAATTTTGTGGGTCAAATTCTCTAACCAACAGTAATAATAATAATAATAATAATAATCGGATACGCGTGTGGTCAGCAGTATTTTGTGAAAGTTTAGTGATTAGTTTCCTAACGTTAGAGGTCGCCCTCTTGCCCTTTCCGATGCACCTACTTGTCATTTCTATGTACGCTTTCATTGATATTTCATTTCAATGATTTATCATTATAAACATGATAATTGACATATTCGAGTATTTTCACACACAATTCAATCGAGCATCGGGAGAAATCGTGCTGAGGACGAGTGAATTACTCTCAGGTACTTCGACGCTCTCCCAAAGTCGTTATCTACCATGGACATTCGCAAATATATATATATATATATATATATATATATATATATATATTTATATTTATACTTTATTTGGTATCGGTGATATTATGGAAGAGACATTGACCATTGGGTTATTGAAAACTGTGAGAATCCGACGAGAGAGAAAGAAAGATATTAGTTGTGATCACAACTTCCGATACGCTTTCTCGTCTCCTGGTGAGGCTTTCCTATCGAACCAACGGGTTAAAATCTATAGAGAGAACAGAGCGATACTCGAGACTTAAAACTTTGTGTCCTCTTTGTAATAAATATATGAAATTGAACGAGCGCGCGAACGAATGAGAAATTCCTCTCTTCCAGTTCAGTGGACAACAGCGTTAGATCTGTGTGAAATCTCCGCGAGATTCTCGAGCTTCAATGACAAATAAATAATGTTATCTGTACTCTGGGGTATAAATTCGATGCGATAAGCTTTGGATATGCTCTTGCCAGGAGGAAATACGTTAAACGGGTCGAACCAGGTCGAGTACGTGGTTGTTGAAGAATACATTTTATTAGAAATGTACAATTTTTTGTACAATTTTTTGTACGAGGAAACATGTACCGGATGAAAATAATGACAATTAGAATTTTTCGATGATGTATAAAATGTGTTATCACATAAATGTCAATACACGGGTAAAAGAGGCCGCGATAAAGCAGCCACAAGAATGTTGTTTCAATGCCGTGCGTGTATGTCCTATCGAGAGAGAACCCAGGCGAGTCAACAACTCGCGGCTGTTCTCCACGCAACTTCGCGTAATTACCCGCGGAAGGGTGGCTCTCTCTCTCGCGTGCGATTTGCGACGCGGAAGAGCGATACGGCGCTAACTCTATTAATTTTGTCTCCTCATCCATTTGGATATAATTGATCTCGATTTGTAGTTCTGATAAGGATTGATTTCGAATAATCGGTGAATGATGAAAATTGGATCTTAAGGAATGTGCCCGCACGGTGGCGGATATAAAATCATGTGCACATTGAAGAATTTTTTTTTGTATGAAAAAGTGATTTATTTTTAAAACTAATTACACATCTATTTAGTATAAATATCAAGCTAATAAAAAATATTTTTTTTTGTCGAGTTTTGTTATACAAAATGACCGACTACTGCTGTTTGCTTTTGGTATCTTTTTTTTTTTGAGACGCTCCGCGGCGTGACATTTGCCATCCACAATTTTTGACCTAGGACTAAAAAAAAAAATTCTCGTTAATCTACATCAGAATACCTAGAGGTGTACGTATGGAATTTGAAAAATCTTGTTTTATCCGAATATTGTAGGGATTTGAACTTAAAAGGTGAATTTCCAGTGAAAAATTTCGTATGAAACTGCTCATAAAGTGGAAAGTTTTTAATTGATCAGAAATTCCGTACGTACTTCCTTGCGAAATGCGATTAGAAACATAATTTCAAAATTTGAAGTCAGGTGAAAATTGCCCAAGTTATTTATCACGCGACGCGCTCGCGCGTACTCTTTGGCCGTACCAGAGGTAGGCTTAAGGGGGGAAATAGGGTTAGGACAGCGTTTTCTCAATGATTTTCATGAATTTTTTTTATAGTATAAAAAATTAATATAATTTATTGAAACTTTGAGAATATTTTATACATATATTTAAGTATATACTATAAAATTTTTGAAGAATTTCCTTGAAAAACACGGAAGATATTAGCGACCGCATATTGCAGGTCACAATCAGACTCAGCATTTTGCGTACATTCTGGAAGCCGCAATTTTCATCCGAAATTAAACGAGGTTGGAATTTACTTTTATTATATGTCTCTCTTCTATATGAACCTAAATGCTATGAAAAAAATAGAAAATTGAATTTTTTACAGGGGTCAAAACAAAAAAGCATGATTTTTTGCCATTTTTTACAACTTTATTTGCAAAAAAAAAATTATTTTAAATAATGATAATATTCCGATTTTAGATTCATATAGAGCGCAATACTATGAAGAAAGTAACTGCCAATTTTCAAAACGATTAGTTGAAAACTTTTCAAACTAGCGTGTACACAAGTTCGAAGAAAGTCGTTTTCAGAAGAACGCGTTTAAAAAAATAGTACCAAGAAAAACGAGCAATATGGGATCGCTAATATTTTATAGTATATACTTAAATATATGTAAAAAAATTTTATAGTATATACTTAAATATATGTATAAAATATTCTCAGTTTCAATAAATTATATTAATTTTTTATACTATAAAAAAATTCATGAAAATCATTGAGAAAACGCTGTCCTAACCCTATTTCCCCCCTTAATGGCTTATAACAATAGAACGAGTCGGAATTTTCATTAAAAATTTTGGGAACATATTTTTCAATAGTTTTACTAACAATTTATGAAATAAAAAAAAATCGTTTTTTTGAACCGTCTAACTCTATTTCCACCCTTAAGTTATACGCTTAAAATCGGTGAAAAGAACATTTTTCTCGCTCTAAATCGAATAATAACTTATTTTTATGATAAAGGATCGTTTAAGCAAAAAAAAACATTGATTTTTTGAAAATTCTACCGTGGCCATATCCCTTAAGGGTTACACAGTCCATGAATTACGAACGCCTATTATAATGGACTGTAATGTTCGAGCAACAAGCTCTCAAAACATCTCCATTTTTTCCCCACTTTCGCACTCAACTTTTTTACTGTAAAAAAAAAAATGTCTCAACCCTATGAGATTTAACAAAAAGTTCTTTAACAAATACCAAGTGACTTTTTAATTTGGCAGAATGAATTTAAAAAATTGTTAATCAGTCCCAAAACTTTCGGAATTCGGAGGAATCGATTAAACGAGTTTGCACGAAACGTCCCATATATACGTTGTACACGTGACGAGAGAGCACGTGAAGTTCTTGCAGCATCGCGTTTTATATATCTAATGAAAACCGCTCGCACGTGGATTATGCAAGGAAAAAGGATCGTATATGTTGTACGCGAGAGAAATGGCGATATGCATTTATAATATATAATATCGAATCACGCAACCCTCTCCCCTCGACGACGGCGACGAATCTCTCGTTACGTAAATTAATTTTTGCCCCGGTGTGAAAATGAGGAAGAGAATGTGAGAAAATATTTTCTTTTTCTTTTTTTTTTCTCCCGACACGGTATTTAATGATAGACGTGTCCGTAGGTTTTTATGCGTAATTCGCGATTACTGATAAAGAAAGGCCGAGAGCGTGAATAAAAAAAATAAATAAATAAATGTTAAAAACGATTGTGAGATAAATATGACTCGCGGCGCGCGCTCTAGGCAAATTAAAAATATTTTGTTTCACGTCTGTCGGGGGCGTTGATGTTTTTTTTTATTAAATTTGAAGAAAAAATTCTTCTCCATGATTTATTACCGCTGTTTGATTCGCGATATTTTTATTTCAACAAACGATGCACCAATTTATTTGTTTCGTCGATTGGACGTAATTAATTAAGGATAATCAGACTATCGTTCTTTTTTTTTCTCTTTCTTTTTTTATAATTCTTCATAATTCAAAACATCTCGCCAGCACTTTGATGGAGAAAGGTTTTTTTTTGTAATGCATTAATATCGAGATCGATTGAGTTGGCTCATTTTTATTTATCGTTTCATATAGGTCGAGGGAGGCCTCGAGGCAAAATAATATCCCTCCGCCGCCCCCCCGTCGTCATTCCGTGCCTCAAATCGACTTTCTTAATTCTGCGATCGCGCTCGTTACATTCGTTCATATATTATACATATATGTATGTATATGCTTACGTAAATAAATTCGCATCGTCGTAATAGCGGTGAGCCAAACACTTTTTTTTATTTTTTATTACACGCCTTCGTGTTCTAATGTGATTCATTAATATGGATTCATCGTAATGGAGTTAGTGTGGCGTTAAGGAATTTCGCCTTCTCGTAAAATTATGAGGGAGAGTGAAAATTGGATAATTAGTCGAATTAGAATTTTGTTGAACGACAGTCAGTGATGGGAGCGGAATTGGATGTTAGAAAAAATTAGAAAAAGATTGTGTAATGTATCGAACAGGACGTTGATAGTTAAAATGGATGATGCCCTCCACCCCTTTAATTCACGAATTTGACAAAAATTATTAAACCAACGATGGTTGGAACGAAACAAAATAAAAACTTAAATAAACTTTCGTCAGTTTTATGAACAAGTACAAAATCCTTAGAATTAGGCAACTAATGAACTTTTCTAAAAATCAATTCATCAATTAGTTTCTTTAATTAATCAACATTTCGTAAATGAAGAATCTTAGACAAACAAAAATTAAATTTGATCTAACTTATGGGGCAGAATTGAATGTTAGAGAAAATTAGAAAAAGATTGTGTAATATATCGAACAGGACGTTGATAGTTAAAAAGGATGATGCCCTCCACCACTTTAATTCACGAATTTGACAAAAATTATTAAACCAACGATGGTTTGAACGAAACAAAATAAAAATTTAAATAAACTTTCGTCAATTTTATGAACAAGTAAAAAATCCTTAGAATTAGGGAACTAATGAACTTTTCTAAAAATCAATTCATCAATTAGATTCTTTAATTAATCAACATTTCGTAAATGGAGAATCTTAGACAAACAAAAATTAAATTTGATCTAACTTATGGGGCAGAATTGGATGTTAGAGAAAATCAGAAAAAGATTGTGCAATATATCGAACAGGACGTTGATAGTTAAAAAGGATCATGCCCTCCATCCCTTTAATTGACGAATTTGACAAAAATTATTAAGCCAACGATGGTTTGAACGAAACAAAATAAAAATTTAAATAAACTTTCGTCAATTTTATGAACAAGTAAAAAATCCTTAGAGTTAGCGAACTAAATCAATTCATCAATTAGTTTCTTTAATTAATCAACATTTCGTAAATGAATAATCTTAGACAAATAAATATTAAATTTGATCTAGCTTAAGCAATATTTGCTTTTTAAACAATAATTTTTTTACCACCTCCCGTATGTTTTATTTATTTATTGATTTTTAGTTCTCTCTGCGCGACTCTCGTGACAACCCACTACATGCAATATCTCTCGTTACACTTGGATTTATTCGTTCTCGCGATTGTGTATTTCGCACATGCGCGGAGAGTCATCGTTTTTTCTCTCTTTTCTTTTTTTTTTACCTCCCCTGAAACGCGTGAGTTACCTGGCAATTCAATAGCATTGATTTCGCTACTACGAGAAAGAGAGAGCAAGAGAGAACTCGATGGATGCATTCTCGCCAACTGGCAAAGCAAGTAGTAGCGAAAAATAAATGCACATACAGAGAGACGAGAGAAAGACTTTGCCACCGCCGGCGATCTTCTCTCTCGATATCGATTACCTCTCTCATCGCTATACCGCAAACCCATACGAGCACACGATCTCTTTTATATATACATTATATATATATATATTTTATTCGAATTCTCACAGCGAGTAAACGCACTTACCACTCTCGTACGTGCTCGAATCTGGTTCCGCGTGCTTTCGCCACGGCGATAATCTTTTTATTCGCCTCTTGGAATAAAAAAAATAAAAAAATATAAAAAAAACACGAAACACCATTTAACGATCGTTTCCGAATAAAGTTTTTCATAGTGGAGAATCATTGCATTATAATTGGAAATAAACACGACGTCGTTCCCATTGAATAAATTATTCAATTGGCAGATATAATTGTATGTACTTTTAGGCGCGGGAGAGGTGCTAACGGTGTTAATGATTTTTTTTTCCACTCAACCTCATTATTCATTATTGGTTTTATTAGTTCATGGAAAAATTATTGGCAATAAAATTTTTTATTATATCTACTGAATTTAGTTTATTACTCATGTTTTTTTTTCTTTTCAATTCGAATATATTCTCTCGTCGCTCGCTATAAAATTTTTATTGCCGCACATCCGGGTTAAAAAAACAAGCTCACTAAAAATAAAGAGACATTTTTTTAAACCAAAAAAAACCTCGTAAATGGAGGAAAATTTGTCGTAATTAAAATTATATCGTCGATATATCGATGAATTCGTTAATTTAACATTCTTAAATTGTTTGGTCGTAAGAAGAAAATAATTTATTCGTGATCCTTTTTACGTATATATTCTCAGCCAAATGTGAGAGATTCCATGAGAATTTTGAGTACTTCGTCGAGGGATAAAAGTCTGAGGGAAATTATCAATATTCGCGATGCGAAGGAAATTGATTTTAAATAATGATAATGCCTGAAAGTTGCTTCTTTAGCATTATAGTTTTTGCCAACAATTGTGTTTTATTTCATTTTTATACGTGCTTAAAGAGACATTCACGTTAAAGTGTAACGGAAGTAACGGACCAGCGCAACTTCTCGGAATATTCGTCACGAAAATCAGAGAGCTATTCGCGAGTCATGTAAAGAAAATCGGGAAAATTAGTCTTCAAAATTAATTAAAGTATAAACATTAATTTCAAGGCATAAAAGAATTTTTTATCATCATTTGTTAAACAACTTTTCCTAACTAATTTATTGATAAATTAGTTACGAGAGAAAACCGGGAAAATTAGTCTTCAAAATTAATTAAAGTATAAAACATTAATTACAAGGCATAAAAGAATTTTTTATCATCATTTGTTAAATAATTTTTCCTAACTAATTTATTGATAAATTAGTTAGAAAAAATTGAAATAACTTTCTATTATCATTTGTTAAACAATTTTTTCTAACTAATTTATTAATATATTAGTTAGCAAAAATTGTTTAACAAATGATAATAGAAAATTCTTTCAATTTTTTCTAATCATTCGTTTCGAATTTTCGATTATTATTTGTTGAACAATTTTTTCTAACTAATTTATCAATAAATTAGTTAGAAAAAATTGAAAGAACTTTCTATTAGCATTTGTTAAACAATTTTTTTTAACTAATTTATTAATAAATTCGTTAGAAAAAATCGTTCAACAAATGATAATGGAAAATTCTTTTATGCCTTGAAATTAATGTTTTATACTTTGATTAATTTTGAACACTAATTTTCACAACAATTGTTAAACAATTTTTCCTAACTAATTTATCAACAAATTATTTCGAAAAAATTGTTTAACAAATGATAATAGAAAAATGTTTTCTAACAACAATTTTTTCCAACAAATTTATCAATAAAGTAGTTAGAAAAAATTGTCTAAAAATTGATGATAAAAAATTTGTCTATGCCTTGAAATTAATGTTTCAAACTATAATTAATTTTGAAGACTAATTTTCCCGATTTTCTTTTCATCACTCGCGAAATGACTCTTATTTTCGTGACAAATATTCAGAGAAGTTGCGCTGGTCAGTTACTTCCGTTACACTTTAACGTGAATGTCTCTTTAAGCGCGTAAAAAAAAACACACACAATTGTTGGCAAAAATTGGAATGCTAAAGAAGCATTTGCATTGACGAGAGAGGGATCACGAAAGGAAAAAAAAAAAGCAGCTGACTCGTGAATCTCGTGAAAGTTTTGTCCGTATACTATTGTACGTAGTCTCTTGGGATCAGAACACCATTCACCGTGTATAAGGCAGACGGACCGGAGACACCGCGCCGTTGCTCTCCGCACGCGCGGCGCGGTTTTAACTTTTATCCCATATACATCCCACCGGGTCAGCGTGTTCTCTCCGTGTATAGGAAGTCCTCTTTCCCCTCGTAATTTACGAGTCACCTGTGACTCGTTGAATCTCATCGTCGGCATAATATGATTTTTTTTCTCTCTCTCCTAAAGCGAGAGGTTACGGTTCGCGTGAGAATTTTATTTTTTTAATGTCAGTCGAATTGATTACGAATGTTCCTGAGACTCCCGAAGTCACGTTGATACTGAAGTTACGAAAAAAAAAAAAAAAAATTTTTTTATCGCGTTAAATGAATACGGCCGACTTTCCATCAATTGATAGATTGCTCTTGCCCCAAATGAGAAGAAAAAAAAGTCAAATTTCGCTCCGATTCGTCGCTTACTAATTAGCCGAATTTCCTTTTTCTCACGGACTCAGCGACAAGTGTTTTACCATTCTAACTAGCGATAGGTAATTTTTTGGTATTTTTTTTTCCTAAAGGAAGCAGAATTTGTCTCTTTTTTTTCTCAAATTTATGATTAAATTTTCGTTTGCCTTTTTAAAACGAATTAAAATTGAAAGATCAATCGATTATTTTTGTTACAACGTCTCCGTTCTAGGAAAATAAAGTCTTTTGGAAACGAAAAAATTAATAAATAATACAAAATTAATATTAACATTATAGAAAAATAATGTATCGTTGGAATTTGCGATGCCGATCGATGATTTTCTTCCGTACAAGCAATTCCGATTGTTATGCACGTATAGTGTCGCGGGAGTACTGGTACGAGACGCACGACTCACGTGCATATAGAATCGGTGTTTCTTTTTTTCTTTTTCTTAACGCGGGTGCTGTAACGTGTTTCGAATGGAAAATGTGTTCGAGGGGAGTCCTCGTGATACGATGTCCATACCGATTCGTCGGTATAAAAATCGTTTATTTCAATTCGTGAGTTCATGCTCGCGCGCCCGTGGTTGTTGAATATCAAAGTGAAAATGCTCGGAACAACCGATCGTTTCCTGACGTACACGTTGTAACGCAGATAAAATGGCCGTGCGTCGGATAATGCATGGCCAATTAAAATGGAAAAAAATAATCATCATACATTTTTTTTTCCTTTGATAATGTAAATGCGAATTAGATTATTAAAAAATAAGAGTAATATAAAAAAGAATTATTGATAGGAATTGTTTGTTATTTATAAAAGTGCGAATTAAATTGAAAATAATAATAACGATGAAACAAAATTAATATTACCAATTGTTTTACCTTGTTAAGAGGGGAAATAGGGTTAGGACAGCGTTTTCCCAATGATTTTCATGAATTCTTTTATAGTATAAAAAATGAATATAATTTATTGAAACTTTGAGAATATTTTATACATATATTTAAGTATATATTATAAAATTTTTATACATATATTTGAGTATATACTATAAAATATTAGCGACCCCATATTGCAGGTCACAATCACACTCAGCATTTTGCGTACATTCTGGAAGTAGCAATTTTTATCTGAAATCAAACGAGGTTGGAATTTACTTTTATTATGTGTCTCTCTTCTATATGAACCTAAATGCTATCAAAAAAATAGAAAATTGAATTTTTTACAGGGGTCAAAACAAAAGAGCATGATTTTTTGCCATTTTTTTACAACTTTATTTGCAAAAAAAAATTATTTTAAATAATGATAATATACCGATTTTAGGTTCATATAGAGCGCAATACTATAAAGAAAGTAACTGCAAATTTTCAAAACGATTGGTTGAAAACTTTTCAAACTAGCATGTATGCAAGTTCAAAAAAGTCGTTTTCAGAAAAACGCGTTTGAAAAAATAGTACCAAGAAAAAGAAAGTCAAGGCAGTCATAAATTTTCTTCGGTGTTTTTCAAGGAAATTCTTCAAAAATTGTATAGTATATATTTAAATACATGTATAAAATATTCTCAAAGTTTCAATAAATTATATTCATTTTTTATACTATAAAAAAATTCATGAAAATCATTGAAAAAACGTTGTCCTAACCCTATTCCCCCCCTTAATGGCTTATAACAATGGAACGAGTCGGAATTTTCATTTACAATTTTGGGAACATATTTTTCAATAGTTTTACTAACAATTTATGAAATTTAAAAAAAAACGATTTTTTGAACCGTCTAACCCTATTTCTCCCCTTAAAATGGGGATAAATAATCATTATAATTTTTTTCCTTTGATAATGTAAATGCGAATTAGATTATTAAAAAATAAGAGTAAAATAAAAAAGAATTATTGATAGGAATTATTTGTTATTTAAAAAAGTGCGAATTAAATTGAAAATAATGATAACGATGAAAAAAATTAATATTATCAATTGTTTTTCCTTGTTAAGCGGTAACGCCAATCTAGCGGCAGAAAAAAAGGCCTAACTTTGACGATTTATTTTCGGAGTATGGAAAAAGGAATAGGATTTATTTTCAGAGGGTTTATTTAACACATATTGAAGTATGAAAAAAAAAATGTTTATTATCATTTTGATACAAAATGGCGACGACAGTGGCGACAGAGCCCATCTTGAAAATCAACTTTTTTTTAAAACACCTTCACGGGAAGACCGTTTTCTCGTGAAGCATAAGACCTGGAATAACAAAGCAAAAAATTTGATAATCTATATACTATTGGCTATGGGACTACGTAGAGATTTTTTTTTTAATTAAATTTTGTAGAAATGGTGCACTCCTGAAAGAATGAATCGATTTTTTGCCAACAAAAAACAGTAAATTGTTTATAAAAAAAAAAGTTTATATCAAATCAAAAAACGGCTAAATACTCCGATAGAGAATGTAATTGTGAAGCGTCTGTCAAAATTTCAAATCGATTCATGCAACGGTGTTCAAGTAATACGTCCTACCAGTTTAAAAAAGATGATTTTCAAGATGGGCTCTGTCGCCGCCATTTTGTATCAAAATGATAATAAAAAATTTTGTTTTCCTACTTCAATATGTGTTCAATAAATCCTCGGAAAAGAAACCCCATTCCTTTTTTCATACTCCCAAAATAAATCGTCAAAGTTAGGCCTTTTTATTCTGACGCTAGAGCGATGTTATCCCTTAATTAAACTATTACTTTTCATATTACTCAGTTCGAACTCTTTCTGTAGTACTTGAAAGAAAAAACGAGAAAAATATTCTAAGATGCAATTATTCGGCGACGCTAAACGAACTCGTGCCAAGTCCGTAAATATCGCGAATCGATAACAAAGTCTCACGTGTCTTCGGTGACACGGGACTCGTTAGTACGTCGAGAAAAAAAAATAGCCTATACCGCGATATTCTAATTTCGTGCTCCAAAAATACCAAGTATATTCGTTACCACCGGTACGTGTCTTTCTTTTCACGACCTTCGAGCGTTATCGGTACACTCTTATCACTGGTTTTCGTGACTAACTGAATGCCTCTCGTTTTTTTTCCTTCTCGCGTGATGAATAGTCAATTTTTTTCTAGTCAAATATTTTCGTCGCGATATTAACAATAAGAACTTGCGCAACGTTTGTTTTTTTGTCGTTAATTTTTTATTTTTTCACTACTTTGTCACACTCTCTCGTGCGCGCATGAGTCGCGCTATGCATTGGAAATTTACAACAGCCGTATATATACTCTACAAGATGTAAGGAATGTGAGATGTCTCGTTGGATATTATTTAAGAGTTCACCCGTAGGAGTTGACGAACGTTCACCGTTAGAGCTAACATTCAAATTCATTCAATGTCCTCGCTTCATGTGCACCCAAAAAGACTGATATGGCTTTTTAGCACGATAATTAATTGTTATATTACCGTGAAAAAGTGTTTAAGGGGGGAAATAGGGTTAGGACAGCGTTTTCTCAATGATTTTCATGAATTTTTTTATAGTATAAAAAATGAACATAATTTATTGAAACTTTGAGAATATTTTATACATTTATTTAAGTATATACTATAAAATTTTTGGAGAATTTCCTTGAAAAACACCGAAGATATTAGCGACCCCATATTGCAGGTCACAATCAGACTCAGCATTTTGCGTACATTCTGGAAGCCGCAATTTTTATCTGAAATCAAACGAGGTTGGACTTTACTTTTATTATATGTCTCTCTTCTATATGAACCTAAATGCTATCAAAAAAATAGAAAATTGAATTTTTTACAGGGGTCAAAACAAAAAAGCATGATTTTTTGCCATTTTTTACAACTTTATTTCCAAAAAAAAACATTTTAAATAATGATAATGATAATATTCCAATTTTAGGTTCATATGGAGCGTAATACTATGAAGAAAGTAACTGCCAATTTTCAAAACGATTGGTTGAAAACTTTTCAAACTAGCGTGTACGCAAGTTCAAAAAAAGTAGTTTTCAGAAAAACGCGTTTGAAAAAATAGCGCAATGCTGAGTCTGATTGTGACCTGCAATATCTTCGCTAATATCTTCGGTGTTTTTCAAGGAAATTCTTCAAAAATTTTATAGTATATACTTAAATATATGTATAAAATATTCTCAAAGTTTCAATAAATTATATTCATTTTTTATAGTATAAAAAAATTCATGAAAATCATTGAGAAAATGCTGTCCTAACCCTATTTCCCCCCTTAATGGCTTAATGGCTGGTAAATTTTCATTTACAATTTTGGGAACATATTTTTCAATAGTTTTACTTACAATTTATGAAATTTAAAAAAATCGAATTTTCGAACCCTCTAACCCTATTTGCCCCCCTAAGGTAGAAACACCACTCTTGCGGCAGAAAAAAAGGCCTAACTTTGACGATTTATTTTGGAACTATGAAAAAAGGAATGGGATTTCTTTTCAGAGAGTTTATTTAACACATATTGAAGTATGGAAGAACATTTTTTTATTATCATTTTGATACAAAATGGCGGCGACAGAGCCCATCTTGAAAATCGTCTTTTTTTAAAACACCTTCACGGGAGGACGGTTTTCTCGTAAAGTATAAGACCTGGAAGAATAAACGAAAAAAATGTATAATCTATATACTATTGGCTACGGGACTACGTAGGGTTTTTTTTTTTAATCAAATTTTGTAGTAATGGTGTACTTTTGAAAAAATCAATCGATTTTTTGCCAAAAAAAAGCAGTAAATTGTTTATAAGAAAAAAAGTTTACAGTAAATCAAAAAACGGCTACGTGCTCCGATAGAGAATGTAATTGTGAAGATACTATCAAAATTTTTAATCGATCCAAGCAACGGTGTTCAAGTAATACGTTCTCAAAGTTTGAAAAAGGCGATTATCAAGATGGGCTCTGTCGCCGCCATTTTGTATCAAAATGATAATAAAAATTTTTTCTTTCATACTTCAATATGTGTCAAATAAACCCTCTGAAAAGAAATCCTATTCCTTTTTTCGTACTCCCAAAATAAATCGTCAAAGTTGAGTATTTTTTTCTGCCGATAGAGTGGTGTTACCCCTTAATGATTTTTTTTACAATGTTTTCAAGGAAATAATAATTTTCAATTATTTCGTGATAACGACTACGTAACTTTAGTTGGTACGTCGCAAAATCATTTAAAATTACGTTTTAATGAATTTTTCAAGGGTATTACCATTTTAAATGATCTTTTAACGACGAGCATGAATAATTAATGTAAACAAATAAAAAATTTATCCGTCAAATCAAGAATAAATTTTAAATAATTATTTTTCTACGTGAATAGCAATTATATTAAAATAATTATTTACATACTGTTTGTCGGAGAATTATCTTGAATTATTATTTTATTCGCACAATCGTCGTCTCCGTAAACAAATATACATGTAACTGTTTATATAATACCGTTGTTTCGGAATCGCGTGAAGACGACGAAAAAAAAACTCATAGAACGCGTGGCGAAAGTCTCTTTTACTTTGCGATGCACGATCGCAAAGTGTTGACCATTGGGTGATGGGAGAGAAAATACGTCGATGGGAACACACGCGAGGAAACGAGAAAATATGTGACTTCGAGTTGTGTACCGTACATGCCATCGGGCACCGTGTACCACACCCTTGCTGCCATTGAACGGGTGTAATCGAAGGAGAAAAACGTGACGAGCTCGAGGAGTTTTTGTAGCTTTACATAAAAGACACCAGTGGCTCGATTCCTCTCTTTCTTTCGTTCTAATAATATCGATATTCGGATATATAATTGGGAATAGAGAAAATCGTTTGCCTACCCTACCCCTTTATCGAATCACGCTGAAACGGACCGGAGGGGAAAAATAATAAATAAATATCTCGTTCACTGCCACGAGTCATTTTGCACAGTCACGCCGTGCGGTAGTACACTTTTTCCATTCCACGCCCATCGATCAAACCCGGAAATCTTCGGATCTTTTTTCTCCTGACTGTTTTTCTTTTTTGTTAACTCACTTTCGAAAATTTTAGCATCGATTAAATAAAAATTAATACGCAGAAATTTCGTTGATTAATAAAACAAAAAACTTTATTCATTTTTTTTAATGTAACGTTTTCTCATTTTTCTTCGTTTCGCAAAAACGGTAAAGTCCATTGGGACGAAACAAATGGTATTTGCGAAGTTTAAGAATTAACAAAAAAATTGACACGAACGGTGCAAACGGGAGAAAACCATATTTATAGGCAATTGAATATTCGATATTTTTACATGTTCTCGAAACCCCATTTATTTTTAGATTTTCTAACTCATTCGAGCGGAAATTTTCCGCTGATTATACGAGTTTATCGTTCGTTTAAGGGCGGAAATAGGGTTAGACGGTTCAAAAAATCGATTTTTTTTTCAATTTCATAAATTATTAGTAAAACTATTGAAAAATATGTTCCCTAAATTTTAAATGAAAATTCCGACTCGTTCTATTGTTATAAGCCATTAAGGGGGGAAATAGGGTTAGGACAGCGTTATCTCAATGATTTTCATGAATTTTTTTATATTATAAAAAATGAATATAATTTATTGAAACTTTGAGAATATTTTATACATATATTTAAGTATATACTAAAAAATCTTCGAAGAATTTCCTTGAAAAACACCGAAGAAAATTTATGACTGCCTTGACTTTGTTTTTCTTGGTACTATTTTTTCAAACGCGTTTTTCTGAAAACGACTTTTTTGAACTTGCGTACACGCTAGTTTGAAAAGTTATCAACCAATCGTTTTGAAAATTGGCAGTTACTTTCTTCATTATTTAAAATAATTTTTTTTTTCCAAATAAAAATGGCAAAAAGTCATGCTTTTTTGTTTTGACCCCTGTAAAAAATTCAATTTTCTATTTTTTTGATAGCATTTAGGTTCATATAGAAGAGAGACATATAATAAAAGTAAATTCCAACCTCGTTTGATTTCAGATGAAAATTGCGGCTTCTAGAATGTACGCAAAATGCTGAGTCTGATTGTGACCTGCAATATGGGGCTGCTAATATTTTATAGTATATACTTAAATATATGCATACAAATTTTATTTTTTTTTTAATTTAATTTAATTTTTTTTTAATTTTTAATTTTTTTTATATACTTAAATACATGTATAAAATATTCTCAAAGTTTCAATAAATTATATTAATTTTTTATACTATAAAAGAATTCATGAAAATCATTGAGAAAACGCTGTCCTAACCCTATTACCCCCCTTAATTTGTGAGCTCACGAAAAATAAATCCAAATAGATGAAAAAAATATATATATTACGCTCACACTCATCTCTGGAAACAGAGATATTTTTAACATTCATCGATTTGTATGAAAGAAAATATTTAAAAAAAAATTCAAACGCGTCTATGAGATCATTGATTGAATTAAAACGAAACTTGTTTTACACGTTTATAATTCATGTACGAGGGCGTATCGGGGTACAGGTGCACCGCCCCGAGAGAGCTTTCTGACAATAGGCGTGATCGATGTATCAATAATTTTATTCGCACTTTTGTGAGGGCTGATTTAACATGCGTGAGATCACGCGTCTTAATAAATTTATAATTCACGATAAATCTACTCGGACATGGGCGTCTGTCGATACTTTGGAGAAAAAAAAAATTCTTTGCTTATCTCGTCTAGAATATGTTTATTATTAATTATTTTATATAAGTGACCTACGGGTATTTGTAGTTGCTTATTTTTACGCGTTACTCCATAATGGAAATGAACCTCGTTTGAAATGTTCATCGTTTTCTTTTGCGTTCGATAAAAAAAAAAACCCCATTAATAACAAATGTAACGAAGGAAAGGATCGATCGACACTTTATGCGTTTTACTCGCTACGCCATAGATTTAATTTTTAACATATTTTTTTTTATCTAACGCACTAGAAAAATCATCGTTTATATCCCGGAGTAATTAACGCATGCATTTGCAAATACTAGAGATTACCGATATAAAATTATTAACAATAAAAGAATTATTAAAAAAAAATCACAAAGGTTTCAAGAGGTGACCATCTCTGAATTTATCTACCGAAACATTGGCATCTTCACAATGTACTGAATTTTCACCGACATTTTTTGTACAATTACAATAAATTTTTGTAATTTTGTTATTTTTGGTTATGAATGAGGAATTTCAATTAACGATCGAAAGTTTCTGCGAGCTCGTGAATTTTTACGAACGAGCATGATGGAACGAAACGGCGAGAGAGTCGAGGGATGTAAAAGAAAACGTGCAATTTTCCAATGTACATCCCATTATGAGTACGATGGAAAATAATAATTTCCGTGATCGCTGTCGTTTTGATTTGGAAAAATTTCGATTTGCGAGTGGTCACGTCTCGTCTCTTCGACGTTTGAAACGTCTCACTCAGTATACACGCGTATACATGTACACATTGCACTCGTACGATAAACATTGACGGTTGCATGTTTCTCCAGCTCATTTTCTCTCCTTTCGCAATTTTCCAATCCTTACTTCTGTTGCCGCGGCTTTAAGAGTGTTCGTGGGCCTGTGTTCTGTGCCACCACACGAGCCTCATACTCTCGGGGGTTTCAATATGGGGCCGCATCCATAAGTGGTTTTCTCGCACTCGCCACTCGGGACGAATTGCGCAATGAACGTATGTTATAACCGTTCAATATTAATCAGTAAACATTGGTATTTCTGGGATTTCGTTTTATTGCAAAAAATTCAACGAATCTTTGCCATTTTTCATTTTTTATCGAGCGACGAGTCGTTTTCTATTCGGCCATGATGTACGTCTGTGGAAATCGTCTTAATCAATTTTTTTTTAAACCTCTGACTAATGTATCGTACATTGGACAGATAACTTTCAATTTAGACTTTGTCTCGGGAGTTCAAAAAATGTCCATACTATGATTATTACGTAAGGGCGTTGTGCACTTTTTTTTTAGTATTTTTATTTTTTTAAATAACTTTTAAACGTAAATTAGATTTTTTTAAATTAAAATGGTTCATTTGTTACTGCCAAAAATCGTTCCACGTTTTTGTTACACTATACTTTGATTATTCCGATGGTGGAAAAAAATATTGACAGCGAAAACATTTTTTCTTCCACCCAGAAATAATTTGATTAGCGAGAGAGTCACAACATCGTTCTTATTGCAACGGAAGATTTCGTGATTCTAACGACAGTTGCAAGAAGGATTGTGAAAAAAAAATGTGATTCACGGAAACCTACTTTTAACGAACTCTCCCGGTCGTTAGCCCACTTTCTGTTTTTTTTTCTTTCCCGCTTTTTATAGTCTTCCTTTCTCCGGGAATACAATACATCGTATCAACGAGATGTCTGACAAGGAGAAAAATTATAATAATTAAACTAACGTGAATGAATGTAAAAAAAAAAAAAATATATATATAAGGACTTAAAATTGAGATCCCAGTGATTAGTAACGTATAATTGACGGAATCGTTTCGCTTCTACATTGGAAGTGTCGATCTTCGTAAGCTGCTTCGCCTCGTTCGAAATTGACGTAATCTCCGAGACAGTGAGAAATTGCGAAATTGCAACGAGCGTCGTGTGGCATAATTTCGTTTGATTAAGGGGGAAATAGGGTTAGGACAGCGTTTTCTCAATGATTTTCATGAATTTTTTTATAGTATAAAAAATGAATATAATTTATTGAAACTTTGAGAATATTTTATACATATATTTAAGTATATACTATAAAATTTTTGAAGAATTTTCTTGAAAAACACCGAAGATATTAGCGACCCCATATTGCAGGTCACAATCAGACTCAGCATTTTGCGTACATTCTGGAAGCCGCAATTTTCATCTGAAATCAAACGAGGTTGGAATTTACTTTTATTATATGTCTCTCTTCTATATGAACCTAAATGCTATCAAAAAAATAGGAAATTGAATTTTTTACAGGGGTCAAAACAAAATAGCATGATTTTTTGCCATTTTTTACAACTTTATTTGCAAAAAAAAAAATTATTTTAAATAATGATAATATTCCGATTTTAGGTTCATATAGAGCGCAATACTATGAAGAAAGTAACTGCCGATTTTCAAAACGATTGGTTGAAAACTTTTCAAACTAGCGTGTACGCAAGTTAAAAAAAAGTAGTTTTTAGAGAAACGCGTTTGAAAAAATAGCGCGCTGGAGGCCTGAAGGAGAGCTACTCACTTTAATGGCTTATAACAATAGAACGAGTCGGAATTTTCATAAAAAATTTTGGGAACATATTTTCCAATAGTTTTACTAACAATTTATGAAATGCAAAAAAAATCGATTTTTTGAACCGTCCAACCCTATTTTCTCCCTTAAAGTCCAGCAAAGTATTTTAGAAAAGTGTGTCGTTGAAGAAAGAAAAAAAAACGTCCATAATGCATCCAATTAAATGTCCCTTATGGAGTTCGAGTGTGAAATCCAAGAGATCTGCTTCTCGACCACTCGAGTGATCTTGTCTCTTTGCTTTGGTGAAGCAATTTTAATTAATCACGCGCACCATTTGATGTCAAACAACGGTATATCTATTTAATTAAGAGAGAACTAGAAGGAGTTTTGCAAGCTAAAATTGACCGGGTAAAAAAGAAATAATTATTGACGTGGATTAACACTTTTGTTAAATGATAAATAAACGAATTCCTTTTTTTCCTTTATCCGCCTACAAACACTTTTATCTCGAAAAAAAAAAAACAGAATTAATAATTGTACTCTGTATTATAAAATAGAGTGAAGTTTGTAGTTTCACCGAACGGCGCTAGGTGGCGCAATGACGCGAAACCTTTCTCGCAAGCACAAGGATCGTCATCTTTTTTAATATATAGGAATGAATTATTTTATTATATACTCGGGAGTTTCTGCTCGCCAAGTCGGCATTGGTGTTTGCTTTCGTCGGTTCGTTCACCCCAAAAATTGAATCGACGACCCAGAGAAACTTCCATATTTTTTGGCTCGGTAGGGCTGCCAGAGCTTAAGGGGGGAAATAGGGTTAGGACAGCGTTTTCTCAATGATTTTCATGAATTTTGAAATGAATATAACAGCGTTTTCTCAATGATTTTCATGAATTTTGAAATGAATATAATTTATTGAAACTTTGAGAATATTTTATACATATATTTAAGTATATACTATAAAATTTTTGAAGAATTTCCTTGAAAAAACACCGAAAATATTAGCGACCCCATATTGCAGGTCACAATCAGACTCAGCATTTTGCGTACATTCTGGTAGCCGCAATTTTCATCTGAAATCAAACGAGGTTGGAATTTACTTTTATTATATGTCTCTCTTCTATATGAACCTAAATGCTATCAAAAAAATAGAAATTTGAATTTTTTACAGGGGTCAAAACAAAAAAGCATGATTTTTTGCCATTTTTACAACTTTATTTGCAAAAAAAAAAATATTTTAAATAATGATAATATTCCGATTTTAGGTTCACATAGAGCGCAATACTATGAAGAAAGTAACTGCCAATTTTCAAAACGATTGGTTGAAAACTTTTCAAACTAGCGTGTACGTAAGTTAAAAAAAAGTCGTTTTCAGAAAAACGCGTTTGAAACACGTGGCGCGCTCAGGGCCTCAAGGAGAGCTACTCACTTTAATGGCTTATAACAATAGAACGAGTCGGAATTTTCATTTAAAATTTTGGGAACATATTTTTCAATAGTTTTACTAACAATTTATGAAATAAAGAAAAAATCGATTTTTTGAACCGTCTAACCCCATTTCCCCCCTTAATAGAGCTTGGTCGAATTAAAAGTCACGCGAAATTTAATTCATCCTGATTCTCAGGATTCTCCGCTCGGGTCTCAGATTTATCCTGTTATTGCAACTCAGATCCAGTCTCTGCGTGTGCTATTATACATGTTTTATTATATATATATACAGCAAGGTAGACAGGAAGTTCCAGTCTCCCTGTTTTGCCACGGGTTGCTCACTGAACCGCAAGAAACTCGCTTATTTAGTTATATATCCGTATCATCTGTACCTCGCAAAGAGGCGTACATACACAACCAGGTACAACGTTTTTTTTTTTTTTAATGCACGACGAAGTGTAATTCGTTTCTATTCGCATATAACGTGGTATTTTGATGCTTAGCTCTGACTGATCCCGGCAGGAAGAGCAAATTAACGTAATTACCGATTTTTCGTACCGACAGAGTTCGCGATTCACCTTGGCTGCGTTGAAAACAAGAAAATATGCTTTGCACGGAAACGAGAGTAATGCAGCAAGGAAAAAAAAATGTTTAGATTGAAACATAATTTATTTCTAAAAAAGAAAAAAAAACGATTGGAGAAAAAATATATGAAAAATGTTTGACATTGATTCATATATTCGTGAATTTATTTTAATGAAATAAAATTTATATTTCATTTGGATAAAATGTTCTTGCATTATTTTCAAATAATTAATATTCAAATAAATTTTGTTTCATCGAAAAAACTACTGTGTAATTGTTTATTTTTTCATAGATATTTTGTTATTTCTCATAAAGGTTCGATTTCAGATGAAAATGGCGGCTTCCAGAATGTACGCAAAATGCTGAGTCTGATTGTGACCTGCAATATGGGGTCGATAATATTTTCGGTGTTTTTCAAGGAAATTCTTCAAAAATTGTATAGCATATACTTAAATATAAGTATAAAATATTCTCAAAGTTTCAATAAATTATATTCATTTTTTATACTATGAAAAAATTCATGAAAATCATTGAGAAAACGCTGTCCTAACCCTATTTGCTCCCTTAAGCTCTGGCAGCCCTACCGAGCCAAAAAATATGGGAGTTTCTCTGGGTCGTCGGTTCAATTTTTGGGGTGAACGAACCGACGAAAGCAAACACCAATGCCGACTTAGCGAGCAGAAACTCCCCGAGTATATAATAAAATAATTCATTCCTATATATTAAAAAAGATGGCGATTATTGTGCTCGCGAGAAAGGCTTCGCGTCATTGCGCCACCTAGCGCCGTTCGGTGAAACTACAAACTTCACTCTATTTTATAATACTAAGTACAATTATTAAGTCTGTTTTTTTTTTGAGATAAAAGTGTCTGTAGACGGATTAAGGAACAAAAGGAATTCGTTTATTTATCATTTAAGGCCGTAGTCTGGTCTAGAGCGAGATTTTTGACATGTCATTTCTAATGTTCAATAACGTTTAAACCGTTGAATTTGTCTTGATGAAAATTTACACGTGCATTTATTGATCCTTAGAGAATACTTGTACGTTAAAAAAAAAAATTATTTTAAATATTTTCATGTAGTTTTTTGCCTTGTTGCAACATGGTGCGCCGAAATCGGCGCCCACTCTGGACGATGTTGTATGCATCTGAAAAAAAAAAAATATATATATATTCTCAATCTGTATGAGTATTCTGAGCACTGGTAGCAGAATTGGTACTTAAAAAAAAAATTTGAGAAAATAGCGGCCTGTTGAACTTTCGTTAATGATATTTCATACATTTTCGGGTATTCGACGAGTTATAAAATGTCGGCAAAATTATTGTTCGACTCAATTCTGCTACCAGTCCTCAGAAATAGGCTACCTAAGGTACGTGCAAAATTTGAGCTCGATCGGTCCATTAGTTATCGAGATATGGTGGGCGCCGATTTGAAAAACATAGTTCTGAGATAAACGCGTTCAAAGTTTTGACACCGTCGCGCGCGGCTTGCTTAGAATTTTTATTTCTCGGGTAATTTTTGAAATATCAATAAACGGCTTTCAGGAGTGTATGAAGAAAGGTCTAAGGAATAAGAAAATGAAAAAAAAAACAAAAAAAAATCGATTTTTTCAAATTTCTAGACCAGACTACCGCGTAAACAAAAAAATTATTTGAAGAATGTATTTTGTTTGATATAATCACCTGCTCGATCAATCTGTGCATTGAGGAATTTGTCGTTCGACAAAGTGTAATGAATTTTGGCTTATCAAGCCAAATGAAAATTGTTCGATTTAAAACGGGAAGAAAATTGGCTCGTGAAACTCGGACGTTTGTTCGAATTGGATAAAACATTTTTTTCGTCTCGTAATAATGATCGTTGCGCGCGTTACGATTGATTTTCCGTTTTTCAACACTAAGGGAAGGTTCCCGTCCAAAGATCCTAAAAATACCTCAATTTAAGGAATGTTTTTTTCAATACAAAATAAATTATTTTGCGTAAATTTTGTTGTGGCTTTTATTTGTATATAAAAGAAGTATTTACTGAGTTTTTTTCACAATAAAATAATTCAGAATGGCGGCTCCAGCTTCCGCCAAAGAAGCCGCTCCCGGCGCGAAGTGATGTGCGCGACCTTCTACAGCCTCACCAAGTGGTCTGAAATCCAAAAACCAAAAAGATTCTTGAAATAGATGAAATTTGTGGGGTCCCTATCGGTTTCCGATTTTTAAGAAGGCCCTTTAAAACAAAATGGCGGCCGTTTAAAAAAAAACTAATTTTTTCATGCCTTTTTTTGAGCTTTAACGTTAAAAAAGAAATATTTACAATAATTTTTTCGAAAAAAACACTCCGTCAGGGCCCCCCGAATTTAATTAGTATTAAATTGAGCGGTGAAACTTTAAAATCGGTGCATTCCTCGAACCTGTAGAACGTACCGCGCGTCGAAAAACGTTGTTTCGAGAAAAACGCGTTTAAAGTTTTATGCTACCTACCGTAGACTCACCCATCAGGTCAGACTGCTCCGCCCGACCCCGTATATCTCGAGAACTACATCATATATCGAAATATCCTTTCTCCCGCGTATTCCCGACAACATAATGATGAAAATTAAGCAAAAAAAATTTTTTCGATTTTTTTCATCGATTTGGACGGGGAACCTTCCCTTGAGAAACGAAATTTTCTCTTTCATCATTTCGTAATCTATCGAATTCTCAATCTACTGTCCGAATTCCAGCGCGATGAGATCTAACACCGTTCAATTGCTTAAAGAGAAACCGGGCTCGTCCTTTGTATCCAATGAACTCTCGTCGATGAATTCATAACGATAACTATACTTCATTAAAGAACAGACATCGATCTTTGATATAAATTCTTATATATATATATATATAGCAATGACAGATATATATCTCGGTATATGGTTGGCCATTTACTATAGAAATAATAGACGCGAGCTCCTACGAGATCGTCCCCGACAATTGCATAATCTCTCTACTCTTCTCGTGTGCTAGAACGAATTTACGCAACAGGTGCAACTGCATATACGAATACGTCGTTTATTTCTCATGCATCAGGCATGACTAAAAAAAAAAAAAAATGGTAATAATACTGCCGGTAGGGACACGCGTAATCTCCCATACATTTACAGTTGTCCCGACAATTCGCACGATTCAATTCCCCATACATACTTCCCTCGCTTAGTCTCAAACGTACAATTTTCACTTGTTTCTCTATGATGTCGCTTCTCGCTCGTTGTTACAGCCTTCCGTAAAGACTTTGAAACGAGAGCTGCGAAAAACGAGCCTTCGCCAGCTGCGATCGTAACTGGAGAAAGGATTGAAATTTGTGAGAAGAAAAGAAAAAAAAGACGATTTTTTTTTTTTTCTATACTTTGATCGATTTTATACAGGCTGTAAAGAAAAAAATTTGACAATTCTATTGATATTTTACTAGCTGTGCCCCGTGGTTTCACCCCCATTAAATTTGGATTATATTTCTGTTTCATACGCATTATGAGTATATAACCAAGTGCATCTCATTAATTGTAAACACCATACGGAAATTATATGGAAAAATAAAGGGACCAATCGCTAAAAAAATAAACCGACGCCACCGCCGCTCCTTAAGGGAGGGCTAAGGGTTTCAGCGTTAAAAAAAAACACTTTTTTTGCGATTTTTTTCCTCAAATATGGATTGAGCAATTTTATTCGAACCTTTTGTACATTATTGAGCATACTTTTGACAATGTTGTGTCATTTTTTCATGCAGAAATATTGAAGCATAAGCCCGTAACAGAGCTTCCCCCAGAACGTCTTGGAAAAAAAACAATTTGCGGTGTTCACTATAACTCGGCCAGAAATTATCTGAAAATGAATAACCATGAAAATTTAGTCAAGTTATAATCAAATCTTCCCCCCAACGTTCTCTGATAATTTTTTTTTTCATTTAAAAATTTTTGGCGGCCATCTAAAGTGTGAACTGTTATTTTCCACGAAAAATTCCGCCATTTTGTGGGTGGGAAACACCCTTAATGTAAAAAAAAAAATTAACTAAACGTTGGGGGGAGGTATTTTATATGTAGAAAATGTGTACAAAGTTTGAAATGAATCGGTCAAGTAGTTTTTAAATGGCAGTGAACACGGACTTTGAAAATTAGTTTTGAGAAAAATGCGTCTAAAGTGCACTGCAGCCCGACCGCCCGTAGCTGTTAGAGGTATAGCGTTAAAGGCCAGGAGATTGATAAGACAATAATTTCAAGAATATTGCTTAGATCGGTTTAAAATTTTAAGGACATATTCTTGAAATGTTAAACAATAAGATAAGACAAAAAAAATTCGATTTTTCGAAAGTGAAAACCCTTACCCCGCCCTTAAAGGGGGAAATAGTGTTAGGACAGCGTTTTCTCAATGATTTTCATGAATTTTTTTATAGTATAAAAAATGAATATCATTTATTTAAACTTTGAGAATATTTTATACATATATTTAAGTATATACTATAAAATTTTTGAAGAATTTCCTTGAAAAACACCGAAGATATTAGCGACCCCATATTGCAGGTCACAACCAGACTCAGCATTTTGCGTACATTCTGGAAGCCGCAATTTTCATCTGAAATCAAACGAGGTTGGAATTTACTTTTATCATATGTCTCTCTTCTATATGAACCTAAATGCTATCAAAAAAATTGAAAATTGAATTTTTTACAGGGGTCAAAACAAAAAAGCATGATTTTTTGCCATTTTTTACAACTTTATTTGAAAAAAAAAATTATTTTAAATAATGTTAATATTCCGATTTTAGGTTCATATAGAGCGCAATACTATGAAGAAAGTAACTGCCAATTTTCAAAACGATTGGTTGAAAACTTTTCAAACTAGCGTGTGCGCAAGTTAAAAAAAAGTCGTTTTCAGAAAAACGCGTTTGAAAAAATAGCAAAATGCTGAGTCTGATTGTGACCTGCAATATGGGGTCACTAATATCTTCGGTGTTTTTCAAGGAAATTCTTCAAAAATTTTATAGTATATACTTAAATATATGTATAAAATATTCTCAAAGTTTCAATAAATTATATTCATTTTTTATATTATAAAAAAATTCATGAAAATCATTGAGAAAACGCTGTCCTAACCCTATTTCCCCCCTTAATGGCTTATAACAATAGAGCGAATCAGAATTTTCATTTACAATTTTGGGAACATATTTTTCAATAGTTTTACTAACAATTTATGAAATAAAAAAAAATCGATTTTTTGAACCGTCTAACCCTATTTCCCCCCTTAAGGTCATAGTATCAAGTTATATAACTTAAAGGCTTCCCAAATAAGCGGGCTATCTAACGCAAAAAGAGTTTTTCAAATCGGATCAGTATTTCTTGAGATTAGCGCGTTCGAACAAACATCAAACTCTCCAGCTTTATTATAGTAAGTAAGATCTGTCGTAAATATATATGGTATTGGAATTTAATAAAACGTTATTCGTACAGATAAAATATCATTTTCATTCACTTTTTATTGAACAACTTTTATTTATCATATCGCCTGTCACTTCGGCCACTGCTAGGATTATTTTTTCTGCTTACAAACCGAGACGAAGGGTAGAAAAGTGAAAAAAAAAAATCACTGTACGCGTATAAGTATATATGCTCGTTCATTGAAGAAATTCTCCAGACTCTCGGGCGCGATCGAGGTCGCTCTTACGAAACGTGATGAGATCAGTTTTTTTTTTCTTTTCTTTTTTTCTTTTTCTGTATATACTCTTTTGGGCTCTCTGATGCTGTAGACTGCTGCTCTTCGGCAGCATCAACAGCGTAGAGAAACACGAGGAGTAAAGTGATCTCGACACGTTATGTACTTTCATTCATACCTTCGAGTATATAACAGCTGTAACAGACGTATACCCGCGTACGTGTATAGATATAAATACGTTATAGACATGCCTGTAAATCGTGACGTACCGAAGATTAATTTCTCTCCACTGAGGATGCAAGTTCTCTCTGTAAATGGTGAAGTATATACCTTTTACAAATGTCGTTTGTGCTCTCGGGGATCATAACACTTGCTTTAAGTATCTATTGGACGTACAGTCGCGCTTGAAACCTGAATTTAAAAAAAATTCAGCAGCAAAGAATAAGTTTGATCACCCAATACCAAACGAGCGATTGTTGCAAATATTTCTACGATTGGGTAAAGCAAATATTCATATCGGGATCCAAATAAAATTCGAGCAGATACATTCTTCTCTGTATGTAAAAAAAATGTTTGAAAAATAGAATTTCTCTTCCAATTTTTTATACGTCAAATGCAAAAATAAAATAAGTTTTTCCTAATTTTAATCGTGGAACTTGGACCCCTTTTACTCAATAATTCACCGAGCAGAGAAATGATAATTATCGAGTTATACTTTTACAAATGTCATTTGCGCTTTAGGGGATCATCATACTTGCTTTAAGTATCTACTGGATGTACAGTCGTGCTTGAAATGTGAATTTAAAAAAAATTGAGTAGCAAAAAATAAGTTTGATCACCCAATCCCAAACGAGCGATTGTTGCAAATATTTCTACGATTGAGTAAAGCAAATATTCATATCGGGATTCAAATAAAATTCGAGCAGATACATTTTTCTTTGTATGTAAAAAAAATGTTTAAAAAATAGAATTCCTCTTCCAATTTTTTATACGTCAAATGCAAAAATAAAATAAGTTTTTCCCAATTTTAATTACGGAACTTGGACCTCTTTTACTCAATAATTCACATAGCAGAAAAATGATAATTATCGAGTTATTACTTATTTGCATATCTGCTGGGGAGAAAGGAGAAATTTAAGCATTTCCGAGTATATATCTCGAATATGAAAGTAATTATGAAACTATTTGCAAATTATTTAATTCCTTTCCCTGAGAAATAAAAAAAAATAAAAATAAAACTCTACGATATCCTCGAGTCTCAAATTTCCTAATACTATTCTCCCTTTGCTCCAGAATTTATTTTCATCTCCCCCGAGGACGAGAATCGCGGCTCGACGTATTTTACATACCAAGGGTAATCAATCTCTTCCATATAGTACTAGGGATATAGAGTATCGTCTCGCAAGATTGAGTTATAGGAAACGATCCACTCGTGTAGACACTCGAGAATATTGTTTCTACATTTTCTCAACAATACGAGACTGGTATCGTGTTACGATATGAAGCAGACTGATCGGTATCTTCTCTCAATGTACGGCGAACAAACGATGGAATCGTTGAGACAGTACGAGAAACGTTCCCAGAGACATTCTATTTATTAAAAAGAAATTTAATCTCTAAAATCTCATTTTTTAATTCCATAAAAAAATATAGGAAAATTAGGATTTTGAAATAAATAAATAAGAAATTTGATTGTCCTGAATTAGCAATGAAAAATCGATCGAAATATACGTGACGTAGTTAATTCGAAACAACAAGCATCAGTTTCAATTTTCAATAGTCAACCGATCTCTAAAATATATTCTTTACAGAGGCGTCTTCGACGCCCTCTTCGAGAGAGTCACGAATGATCGATAAAAGATCCGTTTATTCCCGGTCGAGAAAATTTATTGATACAGAATTGAGGAGAGCCCGAACGGTACTTGTCACGCCCTGCCAATTCGAAAAGTCACGCTCGGTTTGGCCCGTCATTAAATTCATTCGCGTTCTACACTCGAACGAATTCAGTGGGGCTTTGCAAGGTAAAACGCTACGAAAATATATTTCGTTCGATGTTGTATTTATTTTTACTCGAAAAATTGTTCGAAAGTGTTAAATCAACAATTTTGAACGTTACAGAATTGTCCTGAGATTTTTTACACGAATAATTCGTTAAAAAATTAAATTTTCAACAACACGTGGCAACGAAAATTGTCCTGCAATTTGTTTTTTTTTTCGTCGCTTTATCATATACATATTAGAATAGTTCATAGATAATTTTTTTTTTTTTATTACAATTGTCAACGAAGCGAACTTCCGGTTAGCATTTTACCATCGCCGAGGTGTTGCAAATAAAATCTCTCGTCTCTGCTCTCGCTGTCTACTTTTACTTCGAATATTTCCTCACACTCGTCTGACTCCGAATGTTACACATAGGTACGAATAGAATATCCTTGATGCTCGGTTCCAATGAACGAATTCTCTCGTTGCACGCGAAACTTTACGTCGAAATTAACATAGTTTATAGTGGTGATAAATTTTTTTTTTCCCTCGCGCAATTCACCGCTACTTTTTCCTACTTGTTCCACGTCGATGCAAATCGAAACGATGATGGCGTTAACAAAATTGTGTCGGTTATGTTTGTTTTTTTTTTTTCATTTAATATCGCACCGTCGTCGAAGGTTGTCCGGTGCCAGTGACATAGTTTTACGACTAGTTCATTTTGTACCGACGAGGGCGTGAATCAAAAGTCCAACAGGATTATCTCGACGATAATCATCGATCAAAATACTTTATTCTGCATTCCAGTATTTTTGTTTTCTTCCACTGCAAACGACACCATTCATTAAACATATTTAAAACGAAATATATATAGATTAGGGCGATTGTTTTTTCGACTATTTTTTTTTCTCAGTCTCCACCTGAAATTTTGTTGGATATTTCGAAAAAGAAATTCCCTGAAAGTTACTTTTTACCCTGAACTTTATTTTTTTTAAATTTTTTTTATTATTTAATATTTCATATTTTATAAATTTTATACTACTCAGAAGTGAAAGTTCAATATCTCAAGAAATATTAATCTAAGCAATTGAGTCGATAGGACCTTTTTTGTAGGAAATTAAAATTCCAACAAATTTTTCATTTACATTTTTTTCGTAAAGTTAATTGTTTCGGAGATAACAGCAAAAAAACGAGAATTTTGGGTAAAAATCAACTTCAGTGACCCGTACCAACTCACCAGTACAATTTACACTTTCGCCGCAAAATGCACTTTTTTAGATTGTTTTATTCTGAGTAAATCGAAACCAAGAACAATATAATAGCATAAAATGCGGCTGAGTTATAGTAATTTGAAAAAAAAAAAAAAAAATTCGATTTACGTGTATTTTAGATGGAAAATCTTCTCACGCTAAGGGAAACTTAAGGGGTACTTAGAATTAATATTAAGGGCTGTAACTTTCAGGGAATTTCTTTTTCGACATATCCAACAAAATTTCGGGTGGGGACTGAAAAAAAAAAATAGTCGAAAAAAAATCGCCCTAATATAGATATAGGGTGATTTAAATAATATATCTTTCTAAGTGAAGGAGATGAAAAAAAAAAACCATTCACATGCTCTCAGCATCTCTTGCCAATCTCTCTCGGTTATAAACCGATCGATTCGTACGAGCTTTATATCAATCCCGAGAATCTCACAATCTCATAACTCTCAAAGCGTTTTATATGCCTATCAACGATTTTCCGGTATCGCTCACCTCGATCAAAACGAATATACAATTCAAATTGGCGCGAGCTTTCGATTATTTATCCAGTGAGATCGAATCTATCACGCTGCAATTTAGATGGTGATTTTAAATGCTTCACCGATCCTTTTTTCCACTTGCCGAAAAAAAAATGTATCGAAACGTCGAACGAACGAATTGTAGAAAATGTTTGTGAAATCATGCAATTAAATATTTTTATCTAAAGAATTGTATAAAATGCAATTTTTTAAATACAAATATTTTTAAATATAGAACTTCATTACAATTTTTCTTATATACCAACGTGAATATTTTTTGACATGATCAAAAAATTTTTTCGAACAATATCTCGTTTGTAATTTTATATACGATTATTAATCGTCGTGCTCCTTAATTCATATACCACGATTCGCGTCGCTATAGTTATATTTTATGGAGAAGAAGTCGCGGCGACACGTTTCAATGTCGAGGGTACCGAGCGTGCTAGGAAATCGTACTCGCTTATTAAAACATTTATCGGTCACATCCGGTCGTAAATGCCACTAGAATGAGGGACAAGTATTATTTAACCTGTCCATCGTAGCATTGACACTGTTTCGTGACCAATGTCGCTAATTACGTTTCGTGATCAATGTCACGTTCAGGTTTACCCGGGTGACACAACAAAAAAAAAAAAAAAAAAAGTACATATCGCAGCTAGTTAAAAAATTGCTTACTCTCAAATAATCATCTTTTCATAGGCGAAGAAATATTTCTATCAATGATAAACATAATAATTGTATGAAAATATTTTTGGCAATTATTTTCTAGCTTCGTATAGTTATAAAATAATTTTATATGCAATTTTTGATCCTCGGCGAGGAATTTACCAACGATATTGTATTAAATTTTATCGTTATTTATGATTTCAGAAGCCGCGAGGAGCGAACCTCCGGCGGTATGGTTCTCACCGTAACGGAAGATACGCCGGCGGACATGCTCGCCGGAAGTATGGAACTTCTGGTGCAGCTACCGAGGGATCATAATGTTCACACGCAAAGAGTCACCGTGCCACGAAGGTAATTATATTGTTCATATCCTTATCCACCGAAACTTATTTTTATTCAATTAAAATCTTCAATGAAAACCATTCCGAAGAGTGAATCCCTGCAAGCATCCATAAGATTCTATACGATACACCAAATCGACGAATGCACGAGCGCCGCGCTGCCTGGCCCCCTCGTGGGACGCCATGGTACCTCGGATGGTACTTTGTAGGTTAGATGCGGTCAAACTTCTACCTAATACGAAACTCGTTACGCCTTTTATTATAGTAAAATATCATTATGTACGATTTATAACAAAACAATCGAGTCTTATTGCGGCAAACCATTCGCTTCAACAATTTCATGGATTTTAATAGAAAAAAAAAAGAAAAAAGCGCGATACGGAAATGATCACGGTTCGAAGTCACGTAGAGGGGGTGCTCTCGGGTGTTTCGTGGAAAAACAAATTTAACGAGAAAATCGCTGTTTGGTTCTCCGCAACATACCGGCAAAAGCCAATCGCGGCTATACTTAGACCCAGGCGCATAAAATCCCGAGACCGCGAGATCTCGAGCTCTCCTACCATTCTTGAAAACGCTTTTACGTAATCGACAGCGGGTACTGACCACCGCAGCGGCCCAACGATCACGTTCGCTCCTCCGAACTGCCGGCTACACGTTTATATGCACTGTATATACAATATAAATGGATTCACATATATACAATGTGTATATAGAGATGTATGGGCCGTTCAACGTCAAATTGACCACGTCATTATTGTCATGATGATAAACACTGTTTGTAATTTTTTTAAAAGCACTCGTGACTGTAAAAAATGACCCAGAAATAATTAGAAAAAATTATCTTCGTCTATTTTTCAACTCAAAAGTTATCGACTGTACAAGAAACAACCTACAGAGAAGAGCTTAAGCTTTTTAAGGGGGAAATAGGGTTTGGACAGCGTTTTCTCAATGATTTTCATGAATTTTTTTATAGCATAAAAAATGAATATAATTTATTGAAACTTTGAGAATATTTTATACATATATTTAAGGGTGAACACCACTGTGACCCCCTGTTTTTTTTCACATTTTTCAAGAATTTTTTTTTTTCGGAAAAAAAAGAGATATTCGAAAAAATTTTTTGGGTTTAATTCCTCGTTTATTAATGTATCAAAAAACATTTTTTTCACATTTTTCACGCCGCATGGTGGCGCTGGGGAAGCTCTCGCGTCAGGTGCTGTCATCTCCGCGGCACGCAGCAGAACTCTCTTCAACGTCGATCTGAAAAAAAATACCGAGTGTTTTCGTTAATAATATGATATTTTGAAGAGAAGTACATAGGGATTTGGAAAAATATTGTTTAAAAAAAAATAGGCACGCCTTTGAAATTAAAGTTAATTTCACAAGCGTACATTAATAAATAAGGAACGAAACCCAACAAAATTTTTCGTATATCTCTTTTTTTTCCCACAAAAAAAAATTCTTGAAAAATGTGAAAAAAAACACGGGGTCACAGTGGTGTTCACCCTTAAGTATATACTATAAAATTGGTATATACTATATACTATAAAATTTAAGTATATACTATAAAATAAAAAAGATTCAGCATTTTGCGTACATTCTGGAAGCCACAATTTTCGTCTGAAATCAAACGAGGTTGGAATTTACTTTTATTATATGTCTCTCTTCTATGCGAACCTAAATGCTATCGAAAAAATAGAAAATTGAGATTTTTACAGGGGTCAAAACAAAAAAGCATGATTTTTTGCCATTTTTTTTTAATTTATTTGCAAAAAAAAAACTATTTCAAATAATGATAATATTCCGATTTTAGGTTCATATAGAGCGCAATACTATGAAGAAAGTAATTGCCAATTTTCAAAGCGATTCGTTGAAAACTTTTCAAACTAGCGTGTACGCAAGTTTAAAAAAACGTCGTTTTCAGAAAAACGCGTTTGAAAAAATAGTACCAAGAAAAACAAGCAATATGGGGTCGCTAATATTTTATAGTATATACTTAAATATATGTATAAAAATTTTATAGTATATACTTAAATATATGTATAAAATATTCTCAAAGTTTCAATAAATTATATTCATTTTTTATACTATAAAAAAATTCATGAAAATCATTGTGAGAAAACGCTGTCCTAACCCTATTTCCCCCCTTAATGGCTTATAACAATAGAACGAGTCGGAATTTTCATTTTTAATTTTGGGAACATATTTTTCAATAGTTTTACTAACAATTTATGAAATAGAAAAAAAAATCGATTTTTTGAACCGTCTAACCCTATTTCCCCCCTTAATGTACTTTGCAATGAAATTTTTCTCAAACTCTTCCAGAGGCTATATGCACGAAAATGGGATGATCCTTTAGCGTAGAATGACTCTTTTATATAATATAAATGGGATATACATATAGATATATATTGGTTATTATATTATTACATACCTCGATGCCCTCAACATAAGCAACAAGCACTTTACTCGGCTATAATATAATCTGATCGCTATATGTACCTGCTTATCTCATACAATCGCGTGTACATTTTATGGTATATCGTCTCGATGCTCGGTGCGTGATGTTCCGTACAAAAACGTACAGGAATTCGCAAACTCAGAAATCGATTTCGGACGAAGTTCATTTCAGCGCTCTCTAGCCAACGGTAAATTAGATTATCCATTTTCGGTTTTTTTCTCCGCGATTTCATGAATAAAACATTGAAACATTACTATTTGCCGTTTTACGAACGAAATCCTCGATGAACCGCCGCCTAGCTCCCTTCATGCTCCAGATGCATTTTCATGAAAATACACACGCCTTAAATAAAAAATATACTTTTTCTCTTTCACCAAAAATTTCATTCTACATTAACGTCTTGAAAATCTCCATTTTTCACCGAAATTTAATAGCGTTCTTTCGATTTTCTTTTGTCGTAAAATAATTTTTATGCCGTTTAATTGATACTCGATATGGGAGGAGAAGAAAAAGAAGATTAAAACGAATATTTTCTCTCGTCCGCAGTACACCGATGATGGATCTTCTCGTGCAAATCGCAACGGCTCACAAATTGTCGGCCTCGAGTTACACACTACAGGCAATCGGCGAGCGGGGTATCGTTCTACCTCATCAACCGAACACTCCCATTGGAGCGCTGGATGCTCTTCAGGTATTTTTACGACGGGGGGGCTAACCCGTGCTTTATATGACGAGAGACGAGAGCAAAACTCTCGGTGGATATGTACCGGAACGCCCAAGCAGAGAGGCTTACTCGATTTTTTTCTTCTCATTCTCAATTTGTATCTCTTTCTTTCTCTCTCTCTCTCTCGGACAATTTAAGTGTGTGAAATTTGTAAAAATGATGAAAATGAGAGACAAAGAGAAGAGGCATCTGCTGCGGCGATTCTGCGATCCCGATTCGTTGAAATCATTTTACTCTCTTTTATTTATTTTTACTTTTGTTTTTTTTTTTTTTTTTTTTTCAAGCTCGATAATCCTCGTAGTTTGATTCTTTACGATTGTTGTTTTTTTTTTTCTTCTTTTTCATATTCCTTCGCACCAGGTAAAATTACTACCGAAGCAGGGAACTTTCCCACCGAAGAAAGCTAAACAGGCTAATCAACCTTTCGAAACGACCTTCAGGTTACAGGTAAAATTACAATAATTACATGGCGGCGTCGATTCTATATGCCTAATTGACTTTGGGCGAGGCACCTATCTCTGTTGGAAAGAAATTCATTCTTTTCTCCTCCTCCTCCTCCTCCTCCCAGTTCTCCTCGGTGTGCTAACAGAGGGGCAGCTTAATGAAATTTTCTTTTGTCCGAAGGTATTGCTGCCGAGGAATCAACTTTACGTCTCCAGAGTAAGTCCAAAAATGAATCTCGGCAAGATTTTGGAGGAAGTGTGCAGGGAGAAAAATCTTGACAAGAACAAATACGAGCTACGTCATCCAGGTTGGTAGCGAAATTATTTTATTATTTTTTTTTTTTCTTTCGCTCGTACTATATTAGGGCGATTTTTTTTTCGACTATTTTTTTTTTCAGTCCCCACCCGAAATTTTGTTGGATATGTCGAAAAAGAAATTCCCTGAAAGTTACAGCCCTCAATATTAATTCTAAGTACTTTCCCAAAGCGTGAGAAGATTTTCCATCTAAAATACACGTAAATCGAATTTTTTTTATTTTTTATTTCTATAACTCAGCCGCATTTTATGCTATCATATTGTTCTTGGTTTCGATTTACTCAGAATGAAACAATCTAAAAAAGTGCCTTTTTGCGGCGAAAGTGTAAATTGTACTGGTGAGTTGGTACGGGTCACTGAAGTTGATTTTTATCCAAAATTCTCGTTTTTTGCTGTTATCTCCGAAACAATTAACTTTACGAAAAAAATGTAATTGAAAAATATGTTGGAAATTTAATTTCCTACAAAAAAGGTCCTGTCGACCCAATTGCTTAGATTAATCTTTCTTGAGATATTGAACTTTATTTTTTTATATTTTTTTTATTATTTAATATTTCATATTTTATAAATTGTATACTACTCATAAGTTAAAGTTCAATATCTCAAGAAATATTAATCTAAGCAATTGGGTCGATAGGACCTTTTTTGTAGGAAATTAAATTTCCAAAAAATTTTTCGTATACATGTTTTTCGTAAAGTTAATTGTTTCGGAGATAACAGCAAAAAAACGAGAATTTTGGGTAAAAATCGACTTCAGTGACCCGTACCAACTCACCAGTACAATTTACACTTTCGCCGGAAAAGGCACTTTTTTAGATTGCTTTATTCCGAGTAAATCGAAACCAAGAAACCAAGAAAATTGAGCGACGCCATTGTTTTCTCCTTCGGGGAACTTTTTTTATTTTTTATTTTTTTTGTTATTGACCATTTCATATTTTATAAATTTTATACTACTCATAAGTTAAAGTTCAATATCTCAAGAAATATTGATCAAAGCAATTGGGTCGATGAGACCTTTTTTGTAGGAAATTAAATTTCCAACAAATTTTTCATTTACATTTTTTTCGTAAAGTTAATTGTTTCGGAGATAACAGCAAAAAAACGAGAATTTCGGGTAAAAATCGACTTCAGTGACCCGTACCAACTCACCAGTACAATTTACACTTTCGCCGCAAAAGGTACTTTTTTAAATTGTTTTATTCCGAGTAAATCGAAACCAAGAACAATATAATAGCATAAAATGCGGCTGAGTTATAGAAATTTGAAAAAATAAATAAAATTCGATTTACGTGTATTTCAGATGGAAAATCTTCTCACGCTTTGGGAAAGTACTTAGAATTAATATAAAGGGCTGTAACGTTCAGGGAATTTCTTTCTCGACATATCCAACAAAATTTCGAGTGGGGACTGAAAAAAAAAAATAGTCGAAAAAAAAAATCGCCCTAGTACTATATACAGGACCAGTTGAAACTACTTTCGGCGATTATCCAAATTGAGCAGCTTTCGCTGCGGTCACTAGTTAGATCGGTGAACGTTTAGCCGTGCACTGACTGGCGCACCGACCGTTGAGCGGGAGGCAATTTTATTGAGTTTTTGATGTAGTAAGTATAACAGAAACTCAGTCGAAAAACAAAGCCGAGTCCTTATCGACACGAGTTTTCGGCAGTTTCCCTCTGGCCCGTGGAAAATGCGATACAGCGTAGCTAAGACATCTGCGAGCGCAATGAAAGTTTTGGGTTATTTTACTGAAGTGCTGGTAGGTAGGGGGGAAAACGGAAAAAAAATTAAATTGGGTAGGGTCGAACGTGTAAAAAACGCGAAAGGAACGTTGGAAGAACGAAAAAAATAAAGAAAAAAAAACTATATATTTAAAGTACATCGTTATCTAGATGAAAAAAAAAACGGTGCAAGAATTATAATTTATAATTTTCTATGTACAACGATGAATTCGCTTCTCTCTCTCTCTCTCTCTCTCTCACAATGACAAGTCACGCTTCTCAGACACCCTCGAAACGTGGATTACGACGTCGCGGGGGAAATTAATGTTAGCAGCCGCGTGTGCGTCTCAACGTGTCTACATCCCACAAAATTCCCTCTCTCTCTCTCTCTCTCTCTTCGTCTACATATCGTCTACTCTTAGGATATAGAAACGTGCCGTGATTTCAAGTCCCCCCCCCCCCCCCCCTCTCGCTCCCCTTCCTCAAGCTGTACGGCAATTGCGACACGACCAGAAAAACCTCCTCGGGTGCTAATTAGAGAGAGGCTATTTAATGGAGGATCTCGCTCGAAACGAAAGCAACGGAAATTCCACAAGACAATTTGGTGTGTGATTGAACGATGTACGAGGAATCTACGCGAGAATTTCGATTAGAATGAAATTCAACGTTTCGTCAAATCAATAATGCAAAAGTCACACGCGTGTATATGTATGTGTGTGTGTTTAAACTTTGCTGGATATGCGCGGGAAAGGAGGTCATATTTCCGGAATATCGAAATTTCACGAGAAATTCCTCGGGTTTTGTGTCTCTCTCGTATGTTGCTACAAAGAGACTATTTTAAATTACGCTCTGATCGTATATTTCGTGTTTGCGAAAAATCGGCCGAGAGAGTCCAGGCGAGTACCCGGGAAATCACGGCCTCGCGGAGACGAGAAACGAATTTCGCAAAAATGATTTACACCGAGAAACGATATGTACGCAATTTTCTAAGGCAACTGCTTTTTTTTTTTTTTTTTTTTTCGATGAAATTTTAATTCACGATGAACATATACGAATTTTACGCAATTTCCACTTTAATCTTATCCTCATCTGCGAAGAAAAAAAAAAAACAAATACGTTAATTCGTATTTACAAACGCCCGAAATGTATTCCTCGCTGTGCGGTAACGGGGGGGAGTTCGTGAGAATGGCTACGTACCGTTAATTCGAAAACGTGATATCGAAATCAGCGGGAGGGATGATTTTTCTTCGAGTATAAAAGTTTCGGTGGATAAAAACTCGTTGATACGGTACCGCGCGGCGTGAAAGGGAATTGGTGGGAATGTAATTTCGCCTCGTTGACCAAGAACGAGAGATAGAAGGAGAAAGAATTCTTTTACGGACGACGAATAATCACACAATTCTGAGGTTCAAGGACCGGTTACCGAATCGACGAGACGCCCGGCTAAAACGGCAATTTCTCGAGTGCGCCGATCTTCCAAACCGTAAATTAAAACGACGATCTCTTCTGTCTCTCCGAATTCTCATTTATGTGATCGTCTTCTTTACATATATGCCGTTTAACTTTGTCGTTAAGATGAACATCCACGATAATCGATAATTCTATGGAAATCGTGACTCGAAAAATCTTGCGGTTCTGTTTATTTACCACGTTGAGAGAACAATTACCGTACGAAAATTTATACAATTTTTTTCGTTAACTTTTCAAAGAGATATTTTAATTTTACAACATTCGACGTAAATGATAAAGACAAATTGAACAAAATAATTGTATGAATTTTCCCCGCGGGGGGAAAAGTACCGGTATTCCGGTAGTTTTGATGGATGCTTCACGTTCATCACGAGGTCTGTTCAAAAAGTATCGCGATTTTTGAATTTCCCCGGGCTACGTATATTCGATTTTCGATTTTTTTGTGGCGTTAGGTTGGTACTCGTGTACCTCACTTATGCTGAAAAAATCGGCCATTTTGAATGTTTAGTTAATTGTTGACAGCTGTTTTGGTTAGACGTGTTTTCGCTTGTCTTCGATTTTTGCCTATTCCAAAAAATGAATCAAAGAATCTGTATCAAATTTTGTGTGAAAAACAAAATTAAGGTTGTAGTCTGGTAACTTAAGCCGATTTTTTTGTCTTTTTTGGAGGGCGTTTTTTGTAGGAAAATAAAAATGAATCGTTTTGGATATTTAGGATGTTTTTATTTACATATTAAAGATAGAAAAAAAAAATGTTTGAAAAAATTTAATAGTTTATTATTATTATTATTGATCGAAGTTGGCACCTCGAAAAAAAAGCGCGTGGGTGGCCCCGGTGATTTTGGCTCTTCATGTTATCTGAAATAAAAAATTCTTGATAATTCTTAATCTATAGACGTGTCATTCTGGTCGGAACTACTAAAGTTAAATTTCATGGATAAATAACAAAATGGCGGACTTTGGAAAGAAACTTTTTTTTCCAAAAAAAAAAAATTCGATAGTTTGTTATTATTATTATTGATCGAAGTTGGCACCTCGAAAAAAAAGCGCGTGGGTGGCCCCGGTGATTTTGGCTCTTGATGTTATCTGAAATAAAAAATTCTTGATAATTCTTAATCTATAGACATGTCATTCTGGTCGGAACTACTGAAGTTAAATTTCATGGATAAATAACAAAATGGCGGACTTTGGAAAGAAACTTTTTCTTCCACAGTCCGCCATTTTGTTATTTATCCATGAAATTTTACTTCAGTAGTTCCGACCAGAATGACATGTCTATAGATTAAGAATTATCAAGAATTTTTGATTTCAGATAACATCAAGAGCCAAAATCAACGGGGCCACCCACGCGCTTTTTTTTCGAGGTGCCAACTTCGATAAATAATAATAATAATAAACTCTTAAATTTTTTCAACAAATTTTTTTTTTTGTATCTTTAATATGTAAATAAAAACATCATAAATATCCAAAACGATTTATTTTTATTTTCCTACAAAAAAACGCCCTCAAAAAAAGACATGAAAATCGGCTTAAGTTACCAGACTACTACTTTAAGGCGTTACATACGTCCAGCGGTACCGAAAACGTACCAAAAGAAAAACTGTTTTTAGGAGGGATAGAAATAGAAATTGATAAACAAATTCTTACACATTGTTTATTACTGTGTTAAGTTTGTAAAAAAATTTATTTCAATTTTTTTTTTCAAAAATTACAACATGAAAAATCACATTTTTCGAAGCACTGTAAAAAAAAAGTTGCTCCACGGTCGGCAGTATTTCTTCCTCAAATGTTGACGGATCTGCAAAATGTAAAGAAATTCTTGTAAAATAAGGTAGTAGTTATAGTCTGTCGAGCCGGATTTTTGAAATTCGAAAAATTAAACAATTTACGGTGATTTAAAAAAAAATGTTAAGTTTGTGTCAAAAAAGTCACACTTTAATTGTTTTTATAAAATTTTCTAATTATAATTTAAAAAATCCGGCTCGACAGACTATAGAAAAAACAATTCCGAATATTTAAAAAAAAAAATCATCAAAAAATATTAAAAACCGTACGAGTTATCATGCCGACCGTGTCAGAAAAAGTAGTTTTGAGAAAAACGCGTTTAAAGTTTCAAGCGCGTTTCGCTCGAAGTCGCGCGCGGCTGGAGCAAGAACTTTATGAATTTTTTTAATTTATTTAGTTAACTTACGTCTAATCTCCCATTCCAGCTTCATATTGTACGCCTTCATTGTCAGTAAAAAATTGTTGTTGTTTATTTTTTTCTAATCGACGAATTGTTCAAACAACTCAACTCAGGTAGGCGCGCGTCAGACCTTTGTCCTTTCGTCGGGCAGTCACATTATCTACAATAACTTTTGAACTATGGGGAATTTTTACAATCAGCTTACACAGAAATACGCCTAAGACTATAAGGAATAATAATCTGTAAACAAAAAAAAATCGATTTTTTGAAAATTCTCGACGTATGTAAGGCCTTAAGTGCGTGGACGCATTCCGAATGTTGACTGTGGCATATGGTGAAGCTACCTTGGACCGAAGCAACGTTTATCGGTGAAACAAAATGTTCTCAGAGGGCCGAGAAGATGCGAACAACGAAATGCGTTCCGGACGCCCGAGCACATCAACAACAGACGAAAACATTGATGAAGCGAAGAAAATAATATTGGCCAATCGTTGAATCACCGTTAGAGAAGTTGCTCAGGAACTAAACATATCGATTGGCTCGTGCTATTCGATTTTACCAATGATTTGGGCATGTGACGGGGTCGCCGCGAAATTCGTGCAAAAATTGCTCAATTTCGAACAAAAACAGTGTCGCATTAACATTGCTAAGGAGCTGTTGGACTCGGTCCGCGACGACCCAAATTTGCTCCAGAGGGTCATAACTGGTGACGAATCATGGGTTTATGGTTATGACGTGGAAACCAAAGCTCAATCGTCGCAATGGAAGCTTCTTTTTTTGGAATAAGCAAAAATCGAAGACAAGCCAAAACGCGTCTGACCAAAACAGCTGTCAACAATTAACTAAATATTCAAAATGACCGATTTTTTCAGCATAAGTGAGGGACACGAGTACCAACCTAACGTCACAAAAAAATCGAAAATCGAATATACGTAGCCCGCGAAAATTCAAAATTCACGATACTTTTTGAACCAGACGTCGTACAATCGAAACTAAGAATTTCATTCGGTCACCATTTGAATCCTTCGCGATGAGATAATTAATTCGACGAAACAAAGTAATTTTTAGTTCGAACCACTTTGATCGATAATTTTTTTTTGTCGGCATTGTTATTAATTAAAATTGATATTCATAATATTCTCAATATCGTTAATTTTTCAAAGATTTTTATCGTAAAAGTGAAATACTCAAAATTCTGATGAAATCTCACTTTTGACTTGTACACGTTATGCGTTCAAACATATTATAATGTTATTCATTTAAGGATCCTGCTTATTTAAGGTAGTAGTCTGGTAACTTAAGCTGATTTTCATGTCTTTTTTGGAGGGCGTTTTTTTTGTAGGAAAATAAAAATGAATCATTCTGGATATTTAGGATGTTTTTATCTACATATTAAAGATACAAAAAAAAATTTGTTTGAAAAATTGTAATAGTTTATTATTATTATTATTGCTTTTTTTTCGAGGTGCCAACTTCGATCAATAATAATAATAATAATAATAAACTATAAAATTTTTTCAAACTAATTTTTTTTTGTAACTTTAATGTGTAAATAAAAACATCCTAAATATCCAAAACGATTCATTTTTATTTTCCTACAAAAAACGCCCTCCAAAAAAGACCTGCAAATCGGCTTAAGTTACCAAACTACTACCTTACAGAATCCTTGAGGATTCTCCAAAATGTGTTGATTGAGTACTTTTAGCCGTTAGTTTATCTGGCTGTTAAATAAATTTGTAATACAAAAAAAATTTCCACTTCTGGAATTACGTTATTCGCAAATGAAATCCGTGTGGAACATCACGATAAAGATTTTATATAGCTACGCGAATAATTTTGTAAAACGCTCAGTGAAATATCACAAAGACTCAATTCACCATGGTACAGCTCTCGAGTGAAGTTGAACGAGGGGAGGGCATCAAAAGTTATACAGAACGAGAATCCCTGACTCTCGTATATACTGCGATCGCTAATATACTTGTAGCTTGTAAACGTCTCGTCATTCTCGCATAAAGAAATTTACCGTTAACGAGACAGACACACAAACGGCACACACGCGCGTACACATGAAATTTTCGATTTAAACTCAACGTCCGTCACTGATAATATTCCGTTTCTCTTATTTTACCATCTTACCGTATTATTCACGCCTCGCAATTTACAACAGTGAGGAAGACAACGAAGTCTCGAGTTATCATTAAAGTTTACAATTGTATATTTCTTCTCGTGACGGAAAATTGAGCGACGCCATTGTTTTCATCTTCGGGGATCACAAGTGCGAACGATAAATTTGCATATTCGCGAATTAATTTTACGAAGAGCAGATCTTTTTCTTTTTTTTTAAATATAAATCCTCCTAATTGAGGAGTCGAGAGAGAGAGAGAGTAAAAAAATTGGTATTTTTTGGGATATATCCCGTGGAAGTATTAACGGGGTCGGGGAAAGCGAGAAATAAGAACACTGTTTACCCAACGAGCTCGCGAGCTCGTTTGGATATTGTATTTAAATGCGTGTGTATGCACATAGGGTGGAGAGAAATTGCTTGTATGTGAAATTTTTTTTTAATTTACGTTGCCACGTAATTTGTTTGAATGTGCTCGGCATGAGTGGTTAATTCATCGTCAAGACTCACAGAGAGGCCCCCCGACACGCTCTATGATTTACCATTTTGCTTAGCGCGGAGTCAGGTATGAATTATCGATAGGGTTTTATTTATGTTACGCGCGAACTAGGCTCGCGAGAAAGAACGATCGAGAATTCTAATCATCGACTCCGACGATTCGTAACTTGATTGTATTTTAATTCAAACGCACTCTCGAGTCATCGCTCTATAAAGTATTTTTTATATATTTATTTATTTATTTAATAACTACCTGTTTGACTTTTCCTATGTAAAATTTACTCCTTTATTTTTCTCTTACGACGAAACTTGCCGTTGGAAAAAAAAACTCCACCCAGCGAATAAAGGCTCGTAAAGATTACGTCTCGAGTAATAAGTGCATATATTTATTTCGCACTCGTTCCCGATTGTGTGTGTATGTGTGTGTATGTGCGCGATGTTAATCTCATCGGATTACTCGTCCTCGCTGACAGATACAACTTGCTCGTTAACATCTGCAATTCTTCAATTTCGTTATATTTCTCGGTCTCGCAAAATTTCGTCGTCATTGCAATGAGAGAATTACAATTCCTCTTCCGCGACCGAGAGATATGTATCATTAACCGATATATTTTATTCCGTGTCTAAGAATTCAATTCGTTTTTTCTTTTTTTCAATCGTTCAAAATTTTTTAAACGCTGTTGAGGATATTTTTTAAGAGGCTCCACTTTGAAGTTCCCTGAATGCCCTTGAAAGTTAACTAATACAAAATGTTATGAGAAATGTCTTTTAACGGTATCAGCGAAAATTTACAATTTTCTGTCAACTTCCGTTGAGTCTCGTTTTTCATTGGCACTACGCTACGAATTCTTAAGGTAGTAGTCTGGTAACTTAAGCCGATTTTCATGTCTTTTTTGGTTGGTTTTTTGGTTTGTCTTTTTTGGTAGGCGTTTTTTTGTAGGAAAATAAAAAAGAATCGTTTTGGATATTTAGGATGTTTTTATTTACATATTAAAGATACAAAAAAAAATTTTTTTGAAAAAATTTAATAGTTTATTATTATTATTATTATTGATCGAAGTTGGCACCTCGAAAAAAAAGCGCGTGAGTGGCCCCGGTGATTTTGGCTCTTGATGTTATCTGAAATAAAAAATTCTTGATAATTCTCAATCTATAGGCATGTCATTCTGGTCGGAACTACTGAAGTTAAATTTCATGGATAAATAACAAAATGGCGGACTTTGGAAGAAAAAAAGGTTTTTTCAAAAGTCCGCCATTTTGTTATTTATCCATGAAATCAAAAATTCGCGATAATTCTTAATCTATAGACATGTCATTCTGGTCGGAACTACTGAAGTTAAATTTCATGGATAAATAACAAAATGGCGGACTTTGGGAAAAAAAACTTTTTTCCAAAGTCCGCCATTTTGTTATTTATCCATGAAATTTAACTTCAGTAGTTCCGACCAGAATGACATGTCTATAGATTAAGAATTATCAAGAATTTTTTATTTCAGATAACATCAAGAGCCAAAATCACCAGGGCCACCCATGCGCTTTTTTTTCGAGGTGCCAACTTCGATCAATAATAATAATAATAATAAACTATTAAATTTGTTCAAAAATTTTTTTTTTTGTATCTTTAATATATAAATAAAAACATCCTAAATATCCATAACGATTCATTTTTATTTTCCTACAAAAAAAACGCCCTCCAAAAAAGACATGCAAATCGGCTTAAGTTACCAGACTACTACCTTAAAGAATCCTTGAGGACTCTCCAAAATTTGGATATTTTGGATATTTAGAATGTTTTTATTTACATATTGATGATACAAAAAAAAAATGTTTGAAAAAATTTAACAGTTTATTATTATTATTATTATTGATCGAAGTTGGCACCTCGAAAAAAAAGCGCGTGGGTGGCTCCGGTGATTTTGGCTCTTGATGTTATCTGAAATAAAAAATTCTTGATAATTCTTAATAATTCTTAATCTATAGACATGTTATTCTGGTCGGAACTACTGAAGTTGAATTTCATGGATAAATAACAAAATGGCGGACTTTGGAAAAAAAAAGTTTTTTCCAAAGTCCGCCATTTTGTTATTTATCCATGAAATCAAAAATTCTTGATGATTCTTAATCTATAGACATGTCATTCTGGTCGGAACTACTGAAGTTAAATTTCATGGATAAATAACAAAATGGCGGACTTTGGGAAAAAAAACTTTTTTCCAAAGTCCGCCATTTTGTTATTTATCCATTAAATTTAACTTCAGTAGTTCCGACCAGAATGACATGTCTATAGATTAAGAATTATCAAGAATTTTTGATTTCAGATAACATCAAGAGCCAAAATCACCGGGGCCATCCACACGCTTTTTTTTCGAGGTGCCAACTTCGATCAATAATAATAATAACATTAAACTATTACATTTTTTCAAAAATTTTTTTTTTTGTATCTTTAATATGTAAATAAAAACATCCTAAATATCCAAAACGATTCATTCTTATTTTCCTACAAAAAAACGCCCTCCAAAAAAGACATGAAAATCAGCTTAAGTTACCAGACTACTACCTTAAATGCCTAAAAAAATGATGGGAAAAAATACAATTGCGCTTCAAATACGAAAATTCTATTTTTAACAGCAGTTTTATACCATTTAATAATTGCTTATCTCGCTTTTTTTTATAGTAATGCATACAGTGATGAAAAAAAAATGCGATTCCATGAACTTCACGGGGTATTAATATTTCTAACATTAACTGCGTGTCATTTAAGATCTTCATTTCTTATTTTTATACTATCTGACACATTTTTTTCAATATCAATGAATCGTAAAAAAAAAACATGTCGCGCGCGTTCTATTTATTTATCAATCGTATTGTCAGAGAGCCGTGGCCTCGTGACTTTAATCGGGAACATCAACGGAGGAAATACGAGAGGCTTCGCGAAGCCACTGCGGGTCTGTCGAGCGTCTATGTGCCCCAAGCACATATATCCGTGATGGCACATATTCACTCGGTGAAATCCAATTTCATGAATTTTTTTCCTCCCCGCAATGTCCTTTTATCGTGAGAACGAAATTAGAATGCCAAAGAGCGTTCTCGTTTTCGAACGAGATCGAAGAATTTTATCGAACGAAAAAAAAAACAGAAAAAAAAATAAACAAAAATAGCCATAATGTTTTGAGGAATGAAATTCCTCGTCGGATAGTCGTAATAGACGATTGGTTCAAAAGTCGAGAATTAATCGCGGAGACGCGAAGACATTGGGATTATCGCTGTAAAAAAAATGTATAAAAGAAGGAGACTCACTGGAAGAAAACACTTTTCGTGTTCACTCGCGATTAGATTCATTGGAATTTCTCGCGATAAGAGTGAGATAAAAGTATGGTAAAAGATTTCCGACGAATGAAATGCTTCTTTTGGGACAGAATCGTCGAACTTTAATTCCCCCAAGAATGTTGAAATGATTTTTTTTCTTGTTTTTCATGATATCCGCTGTGTTACCTTCATTATATTCTCGTGCAGACGTGAATATGTGTTGTGAGGCACGCCGGTGCAAGGTCTCTCGGTGCTCGCGTAAGGTATTTAAGTTAGTTAGTCGTTGCATGAAGGTGCTTTTAAGATCGTTATCTCTGGGATTGGTTAAGCCATAGTTGCTACCCGGCTCTGGTCATTAAATCTTCTCGCTACTGTAACGTCGGAACGTATTCCAACGAGACACACGTGTGTACTATAATGTACATCCTGAGTGCGTTAGGAAACGTTCGTCGAACTTTTGCAAAGCTCCGATGAGCCATACCCCATAGTTTATCAACCCTCCCGTGTCGACCTAGCCGCGTAACTTCGTATCGCATATTACTGTTTTGCCGCTCACGTAAACGCTGATTGCTTCTGCCAAACGAAATTCGATATGATTCCTCTCTACGGACGATATACAACCTAACGTTATTTATGTCGTATTACTCTCGACGATTCGATACGGTCGGTTTTTCTATTTATGGTACGTGCAAATTATAGGAACGCCTTTTCACTCTAGTTGCACGCCAGTTTCGTTGTTATTTACCATTTTGATAGGGAATATAATAAAAAAAAAAATTACGGTGTATTGTAATCAATGGATAAGGCTGAAACGTTCTAATTCCGAATTTTCAATAAAGATAACCCTGGAGAGGGATTGTTGAAGGGCTGTCGCAATTGTATCGAATTCAATGATATTCTATATTCTTGCACCAGCGTCCCATTTATTTATTTTTCACGACAGTATCGAGTGTGATTGTTTGAAATATAAATACACTTGAATCGAGAATAAAAATGTTTTATTTCCGAATAACAGTACTTGAATTTTTTTTAAATACATAATGGAAATCAAAAGAACGTCGCAATTGTACCGAAGTCAATGATATTCTATATTCTTGCACCAGCGTCCCATTTATTTATTTTTCACGACAGTATCGAGTGTGATTGTTTGAAATATAAATATACTTGAATCGAGAATAAAAATGTTTTATTTCCGAATAACAGTACTTGAATTTTTTTTTAATACATAATGGAAATCAAAAGAACGTCGCAATTGTACCGAAGTCAATGATATTCTATATTCTTGCACCAGCGTCCCATTTATTTATTTTTCACGACAGTATCGAGTGTGATTGTTTGAAATATAAATATACTTGAATCGAGAATAAAAATGTTTTATTTCCGAATAACAGTACTTGAATTTTTTTTAAATACATAATGGAAATCAAAAGAACGTCGCAATTGTACCGAAGTCAATGATGTTCTATATTCTTGCACCAGCGTCCCATTTATTTATTTTTCACGACAGTATCGAGTGTGATTGTTTGAAATATAAATATACTTGAATCGAGAATAAAAATGTTTTATTTCCGAATAACAGTACTTGAATTTTTTTTAAATACATAATGGAAATCAAAAGAACGTCGCAATTGTACCCAAGTCAATGATATTCTATATTCTTGCACCAGCGTCCCATTTATTTATTTTTCACGACAGTATCGAGTGTGATTGTTTGAAATATAAATATACTTGATTCGAGAATAAAAATGTTTTATTTCCGAATAACAGTACTTGAATTTTTTTTAAATACATAATGGAAATCAAAAGAACGTCGCAATTGTACCGAAGTCAATGATATTCTATATTCTTGCACCAGCGTCCCATTTATTTATTTTTCACGACAGTATCGAGTGTGATTGTTTGAAATATAAATATACTTGATTCGAGAATAAAAATGTTTTATTTCCGAATAACAGTACTTGAATTTTTTTTAAATACATAATGGAAATCAAAAGAACGTCGCAATTGTACCGAAGTCAATGATGTTCTATATTCTTGCACCAGCGTCCCATTTATTTATTTTTCACGACAGTATCGAGTGTGATTGTTTGAAATATAAATATACTTGAATCGAGAATAAAAATGTTTTATTTCCGAATAACAGTACTTGAATTTTTTTTAAATACATAATGGAAATCAAAAGAACGTCGCAATTGTACCGAAGTCAATGATATTCTATATTCTTGCACCAGCGTCCCATTTATTTATTTTTCACGACAGTATCGAGTGTGATTGTTTGAAATATAAATATACTTGATTCGAGAATAAAAATGTTTTATTTCCGAATAACAGTACTTGAATTTTTTTTAAATACATAATGGAAATCAAAAGAACGTCGCAATTGTACCGAAGTCAATGATGTTCTATATTCTTGCACCAGCGTCCCATTTATTTATTTTTCACGACAGTATCGAGTGTGATTGTTTGAAATATAAATATACTTGAATCGAGAATAAAAATGTTTTATTTCCGAATAACAGTACTTGAATTTTTTTTAAATACATAATGGAAATCAAAAGAACGTCGCAATTGTACCGAAGTCAATGATATTCTATATTCTTGCACCAGCGTCCCATTTATTTATTTTTCACGACAGTATCGAGTGTGATTGTTTGAAATATAAATATACTTGATTCGAGAATAAAAATGTTTTATTTCCGAATAACAGTACTTGAATTTTTTTTAAATACATAATGGAAATCAAAAGAACGTCGCAATTGTACCGAAGTCAATGATGTTCTATATTCTTGCACCAGCGTCCCATTTATTTATTTTTCACGACAGTATCGAGTGTGATTGTTTGAAATATAAATATACTTGAATCGAGAATAAAAATGTTTTATTTCCGAATAACAGTACTTGAATTTTTTTTAAATACATAATGGAAATCAAAAGAACGTCGCAATTGTACCGAAGTCAATGATATTCTATATTCTTGCACCAGCGTCCCATTTATTTATTTTTCACGACAGTATCGAGTGTGATTGTTTGAAATATAAATATACTTGATTCGAGAATAAAAATGTTTTATTTCCGAATAACAGTACTTGAATTTTTTTTAAATACATAATGGAAATCAAAAGAACGTCGCAATTGTACCGAAGTCAATGATATTCTATATTCTTGCACCAGCGTCCCATTTATTTATTTTTCACGACAGTATCGAGTGTGATTGTTTGAAATATAAATATACTTGAATCGAGAATAAAAATGTTTTATTTCCGAATAACAGTACTTGAATTTTTTTTTAATACATAATGGAAATCAAAAGAACGTCGCAATTGTACCGAAGTCAATGATATTCTATATTCTTGCACCAGCGTCCCATTTATTTATTTTTCACGACAGTATCGAGTGTGATTGTTTGAAATATAAATATACTTGAATCGAGAATAAAAATGTTTTATTTCCGAATAACAGTACTTGAATTTTTTTTAAATACATAATGGAAATCAAAAGAACGTCGCAATTGTACCGAAGTCAATGATGTTCTATATTCTTGCACCAGCGTCCCATTTATTTATTTTTCACGACAGTATCGAGTGTGATTGTTTGAAATATAAATATACTTGAATCGAGAATAAAAATGTTTTATTTCCGAATAACAGTACTTGAATTTTTTTTAAATACATAATGGAAATCAAAAGAACGTCGCAATTGTACCCAAGTCAATGATATTCTATATTCTTGCACCAGCGTCCCATTTATTTATTTTTCACGACAGTATCGAGTGTGATTGTTTGAAATATAAATATACTTGATTCGAGAATAAAAATGTTTTATTTCCGAATAACAGTACTTGAATTTTTTTTAAATACATAATGGAAATCAAAAGAACGTCGCAATTGTACCGAAGTCAATGATATTCTATATTCTTGCACCAGCGTCCCATTTATTTATTTTTCACGACAGTATCGAGTGTGATTGTTTGAAATATAAATATACTTGATTCGAGAATAAAAATGTTTTATTTCCGAATAACAGTACTTGAATTTTTTTTAAATACATAATGGAAATCAAAAGAACGTCGCAATTGTACCGAAGTCAATGATGTTCTATATTCTTGCACCAGCGTCCCATTTATTTATTTTTCACGACAGTATCGAGTGTGATTGTTTGAAATATAAATATACTTGAATCGAGAATAAAAATGTTTTATTTCCGAATAACAGTACTTGAATTTTTTTTAAATACATAATGGAAATCAAAAGAACGTCGCAATTGTACCGAAGTCAATGATATTCTATATTCTTGCACCAGCGTCCCATTTATTTATTTTTCACGACAGTATCGAGTGTGATTGTTTGAAATATAAATATACTTGATTCGAGAATAAAAATGTTTTATTTCCGAATAACAGTACTTGAATTTTTTTTAAATACATAATGGAAATCAAAAGAACGTCGCAATTGTACCGAAGTCAATGATATTCTATATTCTTGCACCAGCGTCCCATTTATTTATTTTTCACGACAGTATCGAGTGTGATTGTTTGAAATATAAATATACTTGAATCGAGAATAAAAATGTTTTATTTCCGAATAACAGTACTTGAATTTTTTTTAAATACATAATGGAAATCAAAAGAACGTCGCAATTGTACCGAAGTCAATGATATTCTATATTCTTGCACCAGCGTCCCATTTATTTATTTTTCACGACAGTATCGAGTGTGCTTGTCCGAAATATAAATATACTTGAATCGAGAATGAAAATGTTTTATTTCCGAATAACAGTACTTGATTTTTTTTTTTTTAAGACTCAATGGAAATCAGAAGAACGTATTCTGAAAGATTGTTGACAAAGTGGGTAATACTCGTAATATAAATTTTCGTTGCATTATTTCTTCAATTGATATTACTCTATCACATTCACATCATAGGGTACAGGGAACCTACGAAAAATTCATGCATCCGGTTTAGACATAAAAAAAATCGCATCTCGTTTGTAGACAGATGTTGAAAATTGATCGAAGTTTTTCGATTTTTTTTTTCTTCAGCCAATCTCGAGGAAACTCTGGATCTCTCGTTGTCCCTGCAGGATTATCATCTTCAGGAAGTGACGCTTTACGCTAAGCAAGGAAGAGCACTGGGTGCCGCGTTGAGCTCGCAGGATATAATGGCCCTCCAGAGGCAGGAAGAACGACGAAGACAACAGGCGAAACAGAGTGTTTTTGGTTTTATGTTCAGAAAATCGAAGGAAAGCTCTTTGAGCATCGACAGCCTCGGGGGAAGGAGCGTATCACCGGCGAGAAGCGACGAGACCGGAAGAAGCGTGAGTCCACTTGCACCGCCCTCGAGGCCGCAGAGAAAAAGACGACCGGCACCAAAACCACCCGTAAAAACGTCCGTTTCCGGCGAGAACGACGACGATTCGAAGGAAAAACTTGTGATAAGTCACAGTCGCAACAGCAGCGACAGTTCGGGCTATCACGAGGCTTCGGTACTCAGTGACAATCCAGATTCGAGCGGCAGAATGCCCGAGACACTGCCCAGACGCAGTAAACCACCTTGTAAAATCGAGACGTCGAGGAAACTCGCACAAACGTCACAGGCGAGCAAGAGCTTGGGTAATCTCGCAATAGCATCGGGAGGACTCAGTCATGGTATCAGCAGCACTTCCATAAGCTCGACTGGTTCGTATGAAATTTAACAATTTTCTTTTAAATATCGTCATTGTGGCAATTCATATTTTATGTTTTGATAATTGAGGTTTCACGCGTATAATCTTAAACGAAATTTTTGTTCGATCAGAATTTTGGTACTCGGCGACGCAACGATAATCTTAAACAAAATGTTACGTCTGTCAGGAACAAATAATATAAAATTACTTTTTTTTTTACTTTGTTCATATACAAAACACGATTTTTCGATTCTTACCCCTCTCGCTATTTCAACGCACGAATTATTATTTCTTCTGTTTCTTCGCTATCAGATTCAAACTCAAGTGAGTTAATGTTAATTTCCACAACGAAAAAAAAAATCATGTAATTTCGAAAGATCCACTTTGTAAAATTCTTTTGCCTTTTTCTTTTCGTTGCCGTTTCTCCAGGTGTAAGAAAAAAGCGTGTTGCTCCACCACCACCGATAGCAAGGCCACTATCTTCGGCTATTTCGACCCAGGCACTCGAGCGTATAGTTGACTCGGAAGAATCATTAACGTCCGACATTGATATATCAAAATCACCCTCGGACATCGCGGCCTCGTCAAAAGCAAATTCCGACATAGGAGTCGGTTCAAAGGCAAATTCGGACATTGGTGTGCACTCGATGGGATCGAAACCGTCGTCGGAGATTGGCTACAAAATTGACGCCGAATTTCGTGCCGCTTTGGCCGATCACGAGGACAATGGAGAGACGATCGAAATTGACAGACGGTCAGCGCCAATTCCACCGCCAGCTAGATTGAAACCGTCGTTCGACGCTCAAGCCGATGTCGCCCAGACACAATCGAAGAACGTATCGTTGCTAGATGAATCCGAGAACGTAGAAACGCCTAGAATAGCCAAGAGAGGTAAGCTAGCTCGTAGCTCGAGTAGTTTAGAAAATAATTTCGTATCTTATAGTTTCGTGTCGCAAACCAGTCTTGAGAATATACTTGAATTGGGTGAGTCAACGAAACACGCGATTGATAAGCACGAAAACTCAACGAACCTCAACGAACGTGACAATCTCCTTGACCGTTCGAAATTCAAATCAAACTCCGTACTTACGATTTCGCGCGAAGTAATCGAATCCCACACTCGCGACGCAACTACCAAAGTCATCGGGACATTGACAAAATCTGAGAATCCAACAATCTCAAAGACTCGCATTGATTCCAATGTGAATTCTCCAAAGTCCGAAACACTTCGAGACAAACGACAATTCGAACGATCGCACGAGCCCCTCGGCCAACATTTCACGTTAGATTATCGCAATCGTAAAAACAACAGAAGTAACCTCAGGAGACTCGAAAAAATCGCTTCAATCGGTAATCTCGATGAAATCGTATGCGACACCGAAAATATGCCACATTGCGGTATCCTCGAGGCTCGCTTTAGTCCCAGTAAGCCTCATTGCGACAATTACATATGCGACGAGAGATGTAAAAGGCGAATGTTGAAGCACAGCTTGAGTTTTCAGAATAGAGCGAGCCTGAAGGAAACAAAAATCGTCGGTAGTCACGAATTTCCAAAATTACTCACGAATTCGCACAGTTTTTCCGCGAGAATTGACAAAAAAACTTCGACCTCGTCGTATATCGATTACCGAGATTTTTCGAATCGTCAGAATGTCCCAAAATTGGGAAATTTCACGACGACAAATTATTACGATAATCCGTTGATCTCGTGTTGTCGCGCGGATTGCACGGTCGATTGTAACGAAGAATTTAACGACGATTCGATAAATTTGTCACCACCGCCAATAAGTAATCTTCAGATATTTGCTATATCGAAAAAACCAGTTGATATTCAAGTTACACCGATCGTTACGGTACCGAATGAAATTGACAAATTACCCTCATTACCGATACTCAGTAGATCAGGATCGAAGGTTAGTTTTGACAAAAAAGTCAGTATACTCGAGCCACCGCCGCCCGGTTTGGTCAGTCGTCGAGAGTCCAATGAGAATTGGAATCAATTTTTGATACAGCTCAATTCGATACTCGAGAGTAGAGCCGGCGAATTCGTTTGATGTGATAAATATTACTTCACCCACTTCCGTTACGCAAGACGTTGTATCGATTGCGATATTAAACTACACCGGTACTATCGCGCCTTTTACATTGTTTTTACGTGCATTCCTTTGCGTTGACACAGTTTTACGTTTTAGCTATCTCCCTCTTCTCGCATTACCTATGAATTATCTTTTATTCCCGTTCATAATTCGTGTTCTTTCGCTTGTATATTAATGCAGCTGCACTAAATGGATCTCGCCTGAATTTCATCGCACCCCCTTTCTCTTACACTTACTTCGTTTCATTATTCACACACCGGAACGATTTCGTAGACTGAGAAATTTCTGGTTACAATTTTCGGACGATAAAGAGAGAAAAAAAATTATTACTCTCCATTTTCATTTTACGAAATGCCAATATACTTTTTCTTCTTGAAACTTGTCGCAATTTCATGGACGTAAAGCTCCTACAATTTAGAGGCTTGTAACTGATAGATTTCAAAATATAAATTGTGTACATTCAACAAACAGACTGTATAGAAATTTTTATCTCGACAAGTATTGATCGTGAGCTCTATTGCTATATTTTTGTATGATATTGTTGATAAATTTCATTAAAAAAAAATTGATATTGGACCCGAAAAGAAAATTGAATTATTCCTACAATTTCTAACACTTTGTACTTAAAATTTATATTTTGCTCCTGCGACATCTTATTTAAGGAAATTACCTATCAATTCGCCAATATCTCGATTTAATGAGATTGAATATTAAAAAAAAAAAAACATTTTTCAACTCATCAGAATTTTTCAATCTTCGGAAACAACTGAAATTTTTTTAAATGCATCCTTTAACACTGTGGTGATGGTCATTGCATTTTTTGTTGTTAATTTTTTTCCCCCAAACACAGAGACCCGAGCTTTGGCACCGACTCCAAAACCCCGTAGTGCCGTTAGAGCTTGCGAAAATTCGCTTTCCGTAGCACCCAGACGTGTAGTTCTCAAATCCACGACCATCGATTCCACGACGGCCGGTCCCATCGAAGCTTTGATCGAGAACGACGGTGAGATTAATTCGAAAAAAATAACGAGTCAAGATTCAGAAGTGATTGGTCCTTTTGAGCTTCGAGAACAAAAATCGTTCGATCAGTCAACTGACCAAAGTGCGAGAGCGAAAGGAAGCGCTGTAATGCAGTTGGATAATGAAGCAAATTTGGAAAATCGTGTACTCAAGAATGTAAAGAGTGTGGATGATATTTACGGAATGGAATTCGCTGACGAAGATATTGACAAAGATTCATTATCGGGAGATTTATCCTGTGCGGTTATCTCGACAATTCCGAAATGTGCTCATCTGACGCCAAATATCGACGACACTGTCGAACTCGAGGATGGAGAAATCTCGATCCAAAATACGGAATCTAATCTCGCAAAACTACCGACGTCATCGCATAATGATTCTGGCCGATTGAGGAAAAATCTATCGGTCTCACGACGACCTAAAATCTTCAGAAGCCAATCAGCCATCAACGACTTCGATGTTAATCCATTCGAGAGACAAACGAGACACTTAAGTTCACATCCCGAGGATTTCACTTGCGCCCTGAATCCAAATTTTTCACGTAACGTGATAAATCTCGAGGCCAGAGGGACGAATGACGACGATTTGGATATTGATGCTCGCCGGATTAACGAAGATTTGAAGCTCAATGGAAATATCGTCGAAGATTTTCCAATGTTTGTCGTACGCACGACGAATCTAGGATGTCAGGAGGATTTTTCGACAGTGGAGAACGAAGATAACTGGGAACCACAATTGATAGAACAATCAGGTGCATGCTACTAGATTACTAACTCACGGAGATGATTACTTTTCGTTAATTTGAATTTTTCACTCTTCGCCCGTTTATCGCGTACAATACAATATTTTCAATTCGACGAAATTCTGAATAATATCACACTTGTATAGTACGACGAGTGGTGGTCATCTCTGCCTTAGAAATTTTCATTCTACAAATTAACTAACTTTTTTAAACGCACGAATATTAGCCGTCCCGCAAATGTTGGTGGAAGTTTCACTCTACAGACCTTCCTCACACCGTTCCGTTATTTTTACTTTCGTAACATCGTTACGTGATATTAAAAATTGTACAAAAATGTTATTGTTCGTTTATTAATTTTTTATTATTTCTTCAGCTAGCGGCGAACGGACAACGGAGACGGACATACTTTTGCAAAAAGTCTCTGATACTCTGTCGAATTCTCTACCGATAACCGAGCCACCTTTACCCGAGGAGGTTGTAGCAAAGCTGCAAAAAGAAAAAATCACAAAAGATCCTATCATTGAGAACGACGAGTTTGATGGAATTGAAGAAAATTCGGAAATTTCCATTAAAACAACAGACGCGAAAGCAACGATAGCAATCCAATCGAAAAATCGTGAATCGTCGTTATCCACAAAGAACAATATCGCGACTAGCCCTGACGCAACGTTAAATTCGCAACAAGACACGTCGGATTATGTTTCCGCGACTGGTGACGATCTGTCGATCACAGATTGGGAATATCAGTTGCCAGCACCACCGAGTGCGTTCAGGGACAATATTTCGCCGGATTTCGATGGATACGACACGATAACGTTACGCTCAGTCGAGGCTTTCGAAGAACCCGTTGTTAATGATCCAGAATTGGAAAAAAGTCCAAACGTCGATTTAGCCTCGAGCACATCGTCGACTCATCCACCCAGCGTTTCTGCAGAGATCCAAAGAGTTCCCGAACCGATAATTCCTGAAATTGCGATTGTTTGTTCGGGAGACAATGAAAAACCCGTTGCACCGGAAAAACCGAAGCTCAGTCCCCAAATATTTGCGGATGGTCGAAACGGCGATGTCAGCTCGGAGCTAAAAAAGGATATTATCATTGAACTCGCCACGAAGATCGAGAACGGTTGTCTGACACAATCGAACGGTAAAATTTCCGAACAAGATACTCGAAGAACAACGGCCGAGTCTGCGGCACCAAAAATTGCTCCGGTCGACAATACTTTGTCAAACTTTACAATCACGACATACTCGAGGCAAAAGAGTTTGAATATATTCGACGAAGAGGTTACTGAGGAAATCCGAAGTTTTCCAAAATTCAAAAATTCCGAGACCAAGCAACAAACGATTGTAACGAACAAATCTTCGATTCCGAATAATACAGGAAGGTTCGCGTCGAGAAATTCGTTGGACAGGGTTGACGATGATTTTTCTACGGAGAAAAAATCGGCTATAACGAGAACACAGAGCGTTGAACATATTATAACACCGGAAGTGGAATTTACAAAACCCGAGGCAAAAACTCATTTTACTCAGCACGATTCGATCCTAAGACGCCCGTCTCCCAGTAACGAACATCAAACATCAACGAACGTTCACAGATCAAAGAGTTACATTACACTTGCGAATAACTCGAAATATCGAGACGACGTGGACGGCGAGAGACGCGACACGAGCAGAAGAAATGAGAACGATGATGGTCGTATGATAAAATCTACGAGCGTGACAAACCTGAATCATGAAGCTTCGAGAAACAATGAGAAATTCTCCCAGTGGAGGGAAAATATATTAAAGAGACAGGAAGAACCGTCAAAAGAGAAACAGCTAAAGTGTCTCCAGGTACGGTTTATTTCGAGTCTCGTTTTGCAGTAAAAAAATTATAATTGCCATTCATTTGTGAAATAATATTTTTTTTTTCGTTTATTGTATTGCAAATGTGATAATTTTCAGGTTTTGAAAAACATTTTGCCGCGGTTGAAGAGCCCTCAACAGACGGAGGAAAATGTTCCGGAAACGTCGTCGGAAGAGGGCGAGCATCGTAATGACACGAGGTAAACATTTGTTTTTTTATTTACCAATTCTTTGACGCGGCGGACCGTGCAACATGCGCTGCTTTCAAATAGATCCATATTGCTTCCTCATAATTGAAAAATTATCACAAAGCTTTCTCTGGGTAAGCAATGTTCAAGTTTCAATTTGAGCCCTTTTTTTCCTTCTCTTTATCTTCCAGTTTAAATTTCCTTCAACTGGATGTTATAATTATTACAATTTGTTCGAATTAGAGCATTAACGGGGGGAGGTAGGGTTTTAAAGGCGAAAAAAAAACATATTTTTATGATTTTTTTGCGGCGACATGAGTAATATAATTTTATTGAATAGAATTACATATTATTGTACAACTATTGAAGTATCTCAGAAAAAATTTTCAATGAAAAATATTGATAAATAAGCCGGTGACGTTGAATCTCCAGAGGCGCCTTGAAAAAAAGTGGTTTTGCGGTGAACAATATAACTCGTTACCGGATCATCTGATACGAAAAAATTGTTATGCATTTTAAAGGTGATATATTTCTCGAGGTAATCAGGAAGAGTTTTTTTTTTTTTTTTTTTTTTTCATTTTTTGCAGCACTTGGAAGTGAAAAGTGCAATTTTAGCTTAAAAATCGCGCTTAATTTGTTATTAAAAAATTGAAAAAATTGAAAAAAAAAAAAACCCCCTGATTACCCGTTGATTTATGTGAAGAAGTAATGTTTAAATTTTCAAAAGGATCGGTTCAGTAGATTTTGAGTTCTAATGTTCACAAACTTCAAAAATGACGTTTTCGGGAAAATCGATTTAAAGTTTTTTATACATGATATACAGGTATCACGGCCGGTCGTTTGAAACGCTGTAACTCCGTTAGTTTTACTCCGATTGACTTAAAATTTATACACAATTTTATATTCTCGACATATTGTTCATTCAGAAAAAAATTAAAAAAATGCAAAAAAAATAATTTAAACCCCCCCCCCCCCCCCCCCCCCACTTCAAAAGATAAAAGGATCACAAAATTTTCATACAAAATGAATACCTTTTTATTTTTTCCATTGAGTCAAAAATAAAAGTGAATAAACGTAATTTGTGTGTGTTTTTTGTCTATCAGATCTAAAACTCAAACGGCAGAAGAATTGATCGAGTCACAGTCAACTGTGCCGGAAATAAGAACAGAAGCCGCGTCTAAGCCGCAAAAAATGACGGAAGACGCGACAACGAAGCGTTACAAGTACACCGGACCACCGGCAATAAGTCTCGGTAGTTGGTCGGAGAGGCCTCGTGTCAATGTACAGCTGAAGATGGACACGGATTATAAATTTGCCGCGAACAATAATACCTCGGGTGCGAAGACCGTTGTTAATTTAAACGGAACGAGCAACGACGATAAACGAGCGAAATCAACGACTTTACCGAGAAATATGCCAAAAAATGTAACGAGCAACGGAACAACGACGCATCAAGAGACGATGCTCGAGAGACGCGAATCGGAGGAGGAGCTCGCTAAAAAATTGATAACTCACGCAACGGCAACGGGTTTTAAAAAAACAACATTAAATCGAATTATTATCCCGGACGTGAAGAAAGTTTTGCGAAACGAGGACAAGCCCGTTGTTACGAGTGTTGCTCTGAAAAAAACGTACATCGAGAAACCGGATACGAGAGCGAATAATCAGGTGTCCGAAGATGATGACGTGAAGATCGATACAAAACCGGTGAATTTCAAGGAGTTGACGAAGACCTTTGGTCAAGAAGTCTGCCTGAGATCCAAGCCAAAACGTGCTTTACAAAACAGGCACTCGGATTATTACGGTGGACGGTCCGAAAACGTCAAAAATTTCGCAAATTCGATCAACGGACCGGCGAGCTTTTGGGAAAATGCCAATAAAAATGCCCTGAAGCATGCCGAGTCAACGAGAAATCAAACACCGATCAAGAGATACACCTCGATCGTTGGTATCCAGTCACAGAACAATAATAATTATGGATCGGAGAACGTTGAATCGACGACTAAAAATTATACCACAAATACAAAGATAAACGGTTTGATGCCAATTGTCAAAGGTTTCAAGACACCGTCTAGCCAGAACGACAAAAGAGAATCGAATTCTCAAGTTCAACATAACGGCGCCTCGAAGATGGATTCTTTCAAGAAAATTTCGAGCGTACCACCGCCTCCGCCAACTATGCCGATAATCACCGGTGTTACGCTCAAGAATAGCACAATGAGACCAAAATCAATGCCGATTTGCAACGCCGATCCCAGGGATCAGTTATTAGAGTCAATCAGAAGTTTTGGTGGACGCGATAGGCTCAGAAGTATTCTGTCCTAGATGAGCGCGAACCTTGCGAAAGCGAAACAGTGGGAAGATCGTTGATTGATTCGATGTATCAAACTAAAAAAAAAACAAAAGAAAAGTATTTTTTCCGTCGTAAAAGAACGGAATGGTTTTTCCATTAGCAAACACACGCCCAAAAAAGTCTTCTATTTCGGACACTTTTAAGTTAAAATTTCGTACAGGTCTCCGAAACAAAAGAAAATGTTGCCAATGTGTGCGTGCTGACGAAGTTTTTTTTCTTTACTGTAAACGAACGTAAAAAAATTCCTTTCGTCAAAACATAAGCATCAATTTTCTCTTATTTGGAACCCTGTTTTTTTTTATTGAGAAATTATTCGTCATGAGTGTTTGTCAAAAATCAAAAGGACTTTTTTTGTAGTGTGTGCGTGTGTGGACTGATGAAAAGACCTATTTCGGTAGACTATGAAATTTCGAATGTATATATTAGCGTTTAGATTTAGAATAGTGATTAACCCTTGAAGGAAGCATTAGTCAGCTCTGTTTTACTTGTATGATTTATTGAATGATTTCGCTCACGAAGCTAGAATCGGGTGCTCCAGTCGTATATAACTATTGACAATTTGCAAAGGCTACGTGCTTGGTTTTTTTTGCAATTTGTTGTTATTATTTTATATCGCTTGTTTGATATGGTTGGTCCGAAGACTCCCGGATTATCCATTATCAAAAAGTACGATAGTTATACACACGCATACACATTTATTATACTCGATATCGAGAGAAATATCAGTTTATCGATTGACAATCTTCATTAATTTTTTTTTTTTGTCGTGTGTAAAGTTTTGAGCGAAGTTTGAACTGTTGTCAAGGTTTGAGAATGCTCGTTTCATTCCGAACTTCAACGCTACATGCTCCTCGACTGGTGATTGTCAATCGGGTCTTGTAAATTATCTGTAGAAACCTTCTTATGATTTATATTACACCCTGCCATATTGGATTGATTCATTTTTCGCGTTATTATGAAAATCCAACGATGGTTATGAATATCTAAAGAATCGCTGTAAGAGTCTATTTAGTCATGGTTGAGTCGCTTACTCCAAAAAAGAATTATTCCCATTCGTTTGTACATAATGATGGACCCGTGGAATTAAATTTTCGTTATTTCTTCTTTCGTTTCTCGTACGAAAATCGTACCCTCTTTTTTGTCCATCGATGTAAAGAAAAAATCGTTAATTTTGATTATAATCATAGATCGTATTCAACATTGCTCATTCCTGCGTACGGGGGGGGGGGGGGGGGGGGGGTTTCAAGTATAAGCCCTTATTTAAGTTTTTTTTTCTCTCTTTTAAGCTCACGAAGACCGTTCTACGAAGCTAGCTTTGGTCACATCTGTCATTAATGAGAAAGAAAAAATAAATAAAAAATATACCAAAGTTGGTCGCGAACGGATATGATGGATGCACTATTAACAAAAAAAAAGCACTAACTACTGCTAATTACGCGTGCTAATTATCGCAAAGTATAAAACTTTTAAAGTTTCTATCAACGGGACCAAAGGTAACACACACACATACACTCTTTTTATTTTATATTAAACACAGATATATCGTACAACAAATTTATACGTCGTCGAAATGATAAAAAAAAAAAAAAAAAAACAAAGCAATTAGAACAAAGCGCAATAGGCTTGAAGCGAAGCTGGTCAGTTGAATTATTAATGAGAAAATGAAGATGGACTGTTGTCGCGATGAAACTTGTTGGATGTGGTGTTTCTAAATTTCATTGTGCCTTACGAGAAATTACGTATCATAAAATTGCCACGCGTTACAATCATATCTGAAAAGTAAAACTGAAAATGGCAAAAAAAATATAAACTGGCATTAAATGTAATATGGCCGTTCAGATACGCTTTCAACCATAATATTTATTACGTCTACAAGATCAGGTAATGGTACGCTGCATTCGGGGTTTCTTCCATACGTGATGGAACTTTATTGTATATAAGCACGTATGTCAACACTGTATTTAATATCTATAACACAAGCAAGTACCGTTACGAACACAACTGTAATCTATTTATAAACGTTACAACTTACACTTGCATTAAAGTTAATCAAAAAATGAATTTACCTGTGTTACCTTATTTCCTTACAGACTTAGATATTTTTTTCTTTTTAATAACGTTTAATTTCGTTTTTTACAGTCATTTTATAACAGCACCAATTCATAGTCGTGAACGCCACAGTATCAAGAAAAAAAAATACTGATTACATCATAACGGTCAATAAGTTAATACTAAGTTATAGTATTTCTTGTTGCAGGAATAACGGATCCGGACTTAGCGGACCTCCGATCGTTTGTATTCTGATCACCGTTAAATTTTTTGTTATTTCCGAAAATCACAGCTGTGAGCATCAATCAACGATTGAGAATCTAGATTTAAAAAAAAAATTATTATCTACAAGGCATTGTATGCGTATGAGACGAATTGCACTTGAATTCTCGCGTCGTTAATCTAGTCGTCGGGTATAGGCGTATTGCAATTGCCGTGCCATAATTTAACGTCCGAATCGCAATGTGAATAATTCGCAAATACGTCGGTGTAACCGCGATCTCGCCACCATGTACACAATTGTCTATTCCAGCCGCAATCAACGTTGTGTATGAGCTCGGGTCGTTCCATTCCCAGGAGAGTATAAAAGTCTTGATCTCCCAAGTGGCCCTGGCGATGATAAAATCAATTTTACAAAAAGTTGAACAATCAACGAGTATAGTGGTCGAGAAGAAATACAAGAAATTATTATTTTATCTGAGATCGAGGGAGTCTTGTGAATTTTTTTGTTGAGTTAATCAAGGCGGTATGTAACGATATTTAAAATGAAGAATATTGAAGATCCAAGAATATTAAAACTGTGGTACCTTGAAATTATATTTCTGAGTCATGTGATTGACCATATCTTCGCTTATTATTTGATCCCATTCCAGAGACATTCTCAATCTTTCCAAATGGAATAGCACCACTCCGCTGTTGTAGCCAGGATAACCACCCAATGATGCGGGCTCTCCGAAGGTAGTTTTTGGATTTTGACTCCTGTAAAGGTAGAGAACGTGTCGATAGACGGGCGTGAGTTCGGGAGCCAATCCGAAGAGTGCTTGCGGCCCAAAGTTCGCAAATTCCTCAAAGAGATCTTTTACGTCGCGCCTAAATTTGGTATCAGCGTCCAGCATAACTGCTAATTTTTGCTCCTCGGGAGCTATTTGATGCAGTCCCAGAGACAAGAAGAAGAGAGCGTCGGAGTAATAAGTTCCCGGCTTGCTACTGAAATGCGGCGACATCACCGACACAATGTATTCCAGGTCGGCGGCAAGTTTATTTACGTCGTAATATTGCACCTAGGAGGAAAAAAAATACAACGAATAAACATCTAAAACACATAAAAGATATGGACAATTTGGAGTTACGCAACGTGAATAATATTACTTTCATAAATTTTCCAGTTGCGGACAGAACTCCAGCGATTACGAGTTCGGCGATGGAACGACTTTCCTTGTCGCTTATCACGTGAAATGCTATATCGACCGAAGCGAGTCTCAGCAGAGAATCCGTGAATATTCGAAATTTTCGTCTCATTGGAGAATTCGTCGTGACTTTTGTGAATATACACCATACATTGTAATAATTCGTAATGTCGGACAATGAACGAAATTCAGTGTTATTACGAAAGATAGGTTGGACATTTTTTCGTACATCGAGCCGAGCTAGGGTGGATGAAAAATTCGTTCTTTCGCTAGCATTTTGATATCGGAAATAGTGATCGCTCCAGTAAACACCATTCGACGTTTGAAAGCAATATAGTATTAACAAAAGTATCGCGACAACTGTCAAATTTATCAAAATTTTGCGTAACAAACGCATTTAACTACTCGTTAGTCATTGTCCAATTCACCGTCCAGAGTATCATCGTTTTTGTAGCACGATTATATCCACAAAGATCCGAGTGTTTAAGGATTGTTCACTTGCGCATTGCATCTTCATTGAAACTCGGTTAATTATTAATTTTCGGAGATAATAATGGGGACGATGCTCTTTCCATCGTTCCACAATCGAATGTTTGTATCGAACAATCGAGATTAACTGTTGTCGATTGTTTTACAGATCGATCATCTGCGTTAACAATTACCGGTAATTTACCATATGCCGGTAAGGTAGATTTTTTGCTCATGCCACAAAAAAATAGAGAATATTCTATTCTCTCGAATTGTACACTATTTTTTTATGAATGAGAAATCGTAGAGGGGAATCCCACGATTATAGGAGACCAATCTATGACGATATACTTCTCATAAATTGGTCTCATATACATCATCGACGAGTCGACAAGACGCCTAAATACCTTATACTAGCTAAATTGCACTACGAAGAAAAACAAAGCAAAGAATAAAAAGAACTACATACAGTGGGTCGAAAAAGTTTTCATACACCTTGTTTTTTTGCGATAACTTTATAGACATAAGCGATACGCAAAGAAAGCCAATTTTATTTAATGGTACATCAGGTGCAGAGATAAACTGCAAATGGAGCATTTTTTCCCAGGAATAATAGAAGAATTTTGCGAAAAAAACGAAAATTTTCGGGCAAAAAAAGTATTCATACACTTACGATTATAGTGAAAACCTACATCATCATCGTTGTTAATTATAACTAATATTTGGTGCGCATCCCTTTTGATTCAATTATCGCCTCGAGTCTCTTAGGCATGGATTCTACTAGCATTTGCGTTCTTTCTTTTGCTATTTTCGTCCATTCTTCAAAAAGCACTCTTTGGAGATCGGATTTGTTTGTTATTTTTCTTTTTCTAATTTCTACATCCACCAAGTGCCATAAATTTTCAATAGGATCGATGTCCGGAGATTGTGGTGGTGTAATCAATTGTTTGCGGACATTATAGAGTAACCATTCCCTCGTTTTCACGGCGGTATGTTTCGGGTCGTTATCTTGCTGGAAGTAGAAATTTCCATCCATGCCTATTTTATCTACACTCGCTTTGAAATTGCTGCGCAACACGTCGATATACTTCTGGGCATTCGTTGTACCATCTATAAAAGCCAGATTACCAACGCCATAATATCCCATACAGCCCCAAACCACGACGCTTCCTCCGCCGTGCTTTACAGTCGGTATTAAAGTTTCTGCTGGAGCTCGGTATTTGGTTTCCGCCAGACGAATTCTTTTTCCATTGGACCCGAAGATGTTAAGCTTCGATTCATCCGAGAATACGACACGTTTCCAAAATTCTATAGATTTTTTTACGTAGGTTTTTCCGAAACCTAAACGTTTTTCTCGATTTATATTATTAATTAATGGTTTTTTGCGGGCAGTTCCGCCGTATATTTGGGCAGAATGCAAAACGTTTCGAACAGTCCGGGGACACACGCTCTTCCCCGATGTTGACGCGACATCATTCGTTAAACTTCGAGCACTTGTGAACGGTTTTTTTGTAGCCTCTGTAACGATACTCCGACGCTCTCGTACCGTTAGTATTCTCGGTCGACCGGTTCGTGGCTTATTTTTCCGTGCTGTTTGTTCTTTCGTATTTTTTTTATTATATATTGCACTGTTGCGAAACTTAGATTTAGTTTTTTACTAATTTTTCGATAACTTTCACCGCGTTTCCGAAGAAAAATCACTCTATCTCGCATGGATATTGATACTTCGCTTTTCTTTGCCATCGTGTCTGTCCGGAGCTTGAAGATCTACTACCGCATGGAATAGGTCAAAACCATTGTGTAAACGAAGACTTGTTTACATTGTACGCAGAGGTCGGACCGTCCGTGAGTGAATATCGAGGTTTAGCCGCTCAATCATAAGTGTACGAATACTTTTTTGGCCCGAAAATTTTCGTTTTTTTTTGCATAATTCTTCTATTATTCCTGGGAAAAAATTCTCCATTTGCAGTTTATCTCTGTACCTGATGTACTATTAAATAAAATTGACTTTCTTTGCGTATCGCTTATGTCTATAAAGTTATCGCAAAGAAACAAGGTGTATGAATACTTCTTTGACCCACTGTATGTAAAAGCTGCGAAATCGGAAATCCTTTTACACAGCTTATTGATTTATCGTAAAAAATGGATACGTAGATGGGGAGAGCCTCTTCCTTCAGCATTTATAGAATTCTCTCCACAGTGGCAAACTATATTCTAAATAAATGTCAAAAAATGAGGAGAGGAAAATGATGCGTATGAGATTGATATAATGCATATCTTACAACTGACAAAACGACATCTTCAAACGCTGCGACGCTGTGCACCAGACGAACAGATTAATGTCGGCCATTAATCTGTTTGATGAATTGTTGATCGTGGTTTTCTATCCCCTCCTTCGTCGATTCTCCTTCCATTGCTACCGGGAATCCGTCTTCTACACATTTTAACGATGAAGAAACATTATTATCTTGTTCTTAATGGTTTTTTACATATAAATAACAAGAGAAAACTATTTCTCATCGACTAATAATTCTATAAAGAGCGATCGATTTTTCTAATACATTTTTATCTTATCGTCACACTTTTACATTGTATCGGATACCATTATCGAGAGTGAAGAGTGGGAAGATAACGTTTCGTTGATCGATAAAAGTCTTTTCATTTAGTTATCTGTACCGCGAGCTAGGTGAACATTGTCCGGCATCGTATAAATCGTTATTTGCTATTGCGTTATAAATTCAACGATGTTTAATTGTGCGATAAATATCGAAAAAAAGCGTATGATGCTTTGAGATTTTTTATTTTTGGCAATGTTTACGGAAAGTGAAACTTACCAAGTATCGAAATCAAGCAGGTACGAAAAGTTCCTTATATCTCATGGACTTTTAGAATAACAAATTTATAGATGTATTAAAAAAAAGACACTTGTTTGTGCAAAGTTTTATTAATTAATCAACGGATGATGCTAGATTCGAGGAAATTAATGTGATGCAAACAGATCGATATGTACCAGTGTGAAAAAAAGTACAATGTACCACCAGTCAAACGATGATAATAATTCGTTAAAAAATTTATCTCAATACGTTATTTAATTTTTTATACCAATTTGTAAATGTAGCATGACGTCAAAGTTAAAGTCGATTTTCAAGAGGCAAGTATCGTCGCCGGTGGTACGCAGAGATGTGGAAAATACCGAGGAGTCCAGCGCTATTATGCAGGAAATGGAAAATGTACCAGAGGAATTTCTTCGTCATCGAAAAAATGAAAAAACCACGTTGTCCGATATCAAGGAAAACGGAACGCGCGAAAATTCCATCGTTCTCCGACGGAAGAACGGAATCAGACGGCACAAGTGCGTACACACGAAACTTTAATGATTTTCATAAACGTTTTCTTCGATATTTATCTTTGTCAATTTAATTTAGCACGTCATTAGGAGCTATCGAGGATTTGTTGCAATGTCCAATTTGCAAGAATCGCTTGAAATCACCGAGAATGATGCCGTGCCAGCATACATTTTGTCAAAAATGTTTGGAGAAACAATTGGGCCAGTTGAGTGGCAATAAGGGTGAGTTCTTTTTTTAAGTCTCAATTGTATTCTTCTTTGACGATGAATAATGCCGCACGGGGAGTACGAAGTAATCAGTGATGAAACAGAGAAAACTGATAAAACAACGTTGATATCGCTATCCTGTAATGTTATATCAGATTAAATCATTTCTGACGTGAGATTCTATTAAAAGAATACCGGGACACTTTTGTATACTACTGTAATCGTTGGAGAATGCTTAGCGCATAGATTCACGCACGACAATTGAATTCCATGAAATGTTTACATCGTAATGAAATAAACAAACGCAGCAAATCGAACATACCGAAGATTTTAAGGGAGGAAATAGGGTTAGGACAGCGTTTTCTTAATGATTTTCATGAATTTTTTTATAGTATAAAAAATTAATAAAATTTATTGAAACTTTGAGAATATTTTATACATATATTTAAGTATATACTATAAAATTTTTGAACAATTTTCTTGAAAAACACCGGGGATATTAGCGACCCCATATTGCAGGTCACAATCAGACTCAGCATTTTGCGTACATTCTGGAAGCCGCAATTTTCATCCGAAATGAAACGAGGTTGGAATTTACTTTTGTTATATGTCTCTCTTCTATATGAACCTAAATGCTATCAAAAAAATAGACAATTGAATTTTTTACAGGAGTCAAAACAAAAAAGCATGATTTTTTGCCATTTTTTAGAACTTTATTTGCAAAAAAAAAATTAATAAACGCAGTAAATCGAACATACCGAAGATTTTAAGGGGGGAAATAGGGTTAGGACAGCGTTTTCTTAATGATTTTCATGAATTTTTTTATAGTATAAAAAATTAATAAAATTTATTGAAACTTTGAGAATATTTTATACATATATTTAAGTATATACTATAAAATTTTTGAAGAATTTTCTTGAAAAACACCGGGGATATTAGCGACCCCATATTGCAGGTCACAATCAGACTCAGCATTTTGCGTACATTCTGGAAGCCGCAATTTTCATCCGAAATGAAACGAGGTTGGAATTTACTTTTATTATATGTCTCTCTTCTACATGAACCTAAATGCTATCAAAAAAATAGACAATTGAATTTTTTACAGGGGTCAAAACAAGAAAGCATGATTTTTTGCCATTTTTTAGAACTTTATTTGCAAAAAAAAAATTAATAAACGCAGTAAATCGAACATACCGAAGATTTTAAGGGGAGAAATAGGGTTAGGAAAGCGTTTTCTCAATGATTTTCATACATTTTTTTATAGTATAAAAAATGAATAGAATTTATTGAAACTTTGAGAATATTTTATACATATATTTAAGTATATACTATAAAATTTTTGAACAATTTTCTTGAAAAACACCGGGGATATTAGCGACCCCATATTGCAGGTCACAATCAGACTCAGCATTTTGCGTACATTCTGGAAGCCGCAATTTTCATCTGAAATGAAACGAGGTTGGAATTTACGTTTATTATATGTCTCTCTTCTATATGAACCTAAATGCTATCAAAAAAATAGACAATTGAATTTTTTACAGGGGTCAAAACAAAAAAGCATGATTTTTTGCCATTTTTTACAACTTTATTTGCAAAAAAAAAATTAATAAACGCAGTAAATCGAAGATACCGAAGATTTTAAGGGAGGAAATAGGGTTAGGAAAGCGTTTTCTCAATGATTTTCATGAATTTTTTTATAGTATAAAAAATGGATATAATTTATTGAAACTTTGAGAATATTTTATACATATATTTAAGTATATACTATAAAATTTTTGAAGAATTTTCTTGAAAAACACCGGGGATATTAGCGACCCCATATTGCAGGTCACAATCAGACTCAGCATTTTGCGTACATTCTGGAAGCCGCAATTTTCATCTGAAATGAAACGAGGTTGGAATTTACGTTTATTATATGTCTCTCTTCTATATGAACCTAAATGCTATCAAAAAAATAGACAATTGAATTTTTTACAGGGGTCAAAACAAAAAAGCATGATTTTTTGCCATTTTTTACAACTTTATTTGCAAAAAAAAAATTAATTAACGCAGTAAATCGAACATACCGAAGATTTTAAGGGAGGAAATAGGGTTAGGAAAGCGTTTTCTCAATGATTTTCATGAATTTTTTTATAGTATAAAAAATGAATATAATTTATTGAAACTTTGAGAATATTTTATACATATATTTAAGTATATACTATAAAATTTTTGAAGAATTTTCTTGAAAAACACCGGGGATATTAGCGACCCCATATTGCAGGTCACAATCAGACTCAGCATTTTGCGTACATTCTGGAAGCCGCAATTTTCATCTGAAATGAAACGAGGTTGGAATTTACGTTTATTATATGTCTCTCTTCTATATGAACCTAAATGCTATCAAAAAAATAGACAATTGAATTTTTTACAGGGGTCAAAACAAAAAAGCATGATTTTTTGCCATTTTTTACAACTTTATTTGCAAAAAAAAAATTAATTAACGCAGTAAATCGAACATACCGAAGATTTTAAGGGAGGAAATAGGGTTAGGAAAGCGTTTTCTCAATGATTTTCATGAATTTTTTTATAGTATAAAAAATGAATATAATTTATTGAAACTTTGAGAATATTTTATACATATATTTAAGTATATACTATAAAATTTTTGAAGAATTTTCTTGAAAAACACCGGGGATATTAGCGACCCCATATTGCAGGTCACAATCAGACTCAGCATTTTGCGTACATTCTGGAAGCCGCAATTTTCATCCGAAATGAAACGAGGTTGGAATTTACTTTTATTATATGTCTCTCTTCTACATGAACCTAAATGCTATCAAAAAAATAGACAATTGAATTTTTTACAGGGGTCAAAACAAAAAAGCATGATTTTTTGCCATTTTTTACAACTTTATTTGCAAAAAAAAAATTAATAAACGCAGTAAATCGAACATACCGAAGATTTTAAGGGAGGAAATAGGGTTAGGAAAGCGTTTTCTCAATGATTTTCATGAATTTTTTTATAGTATAAAAAATGAATATAATTTATTGAAACTTTGAGAATATTTTATACATATATTTAAGTATATACTATAAAATTTTTGAAGAATTTTCTTGAAAAACACCGGGGATATTAGCGACCCCATATTGCAGGTCACAATCAGACTCAGCATTTTGCGTACATCCTGGAAGCCGCAATTTTCATCCGAAATGAAACGAGGTTGGAATTTACTTTTATTATATGTCTCTCTTCTACATGAACCTAAATGCTATCAAAAAAATAGACAATTGAATTTTTTACAGGGGTCAAAACAAAAAAGCATGATTTCTTGCCATTTTTTACAACTTTATTTGCAAAAAAAAAATTATTTTAAATAATGGTAATATTCCGATTTTAGGTTCATACAGAGCGCAATACTATGAAGAAAGTAACTGCCAATTTTCAAAACGATTGGTTGAAAACTTTTCAAACTAGCGTGTACGCAAGTTCAAAAAAAGTCGTTTTCAGAAAAACGCGTTTGAAAAAATAGTACCAAGAAAAACAAAGTCAAGGCAGTCATAAATTTTCTTCGGTGTTTTTCAAGGAGATTCTTCAAAAATGTTATAGTATATACTTGAATATATGTATAAAATATTCTCAAAGTTTCAATAAATTATATTAATTTTTTATACTATAAAAAAATTCATGAAAATCATTGAGAAAACGCTATCCTAACCCTATTTCTCCCCTTAATGGCTTATAACAATAGAACGAGTCAAAATTTTCATTGAAAATTTTGGAAACATATTTTTCAATAGTTTTACTAACAATTTATGAAATAAAAAAAAAATCGATTTTTTTAACCGTCTAACCCTATTTCCCCCCTTAAAGGAATTTGCATTTCAAAGCAATTTTCATCGACAAGTATTCCTATTTTTTATCATTTACATTTCATAAATTGTTATGACTGAGAAAAATTAACGATAGCGAAGATATTTTCAACATCTCGAAAATTTTCATTGAATTCTAACTTTTGTTTGAGACTATTCCGTTAAAACAGTTTAATCGCGAGAAACAGATGTTTCGTATTATCGGCTAACAATGGATTAACCAACCGTCGCAAAAAATATATCATACACAGCCGATGCGGCATTGATTTGTCCGCTCTGCAATCTTCGAGTGACCGATCGTTCGGCCGATCTTCTTCCCACGAATTTGTACATCGAGAGCCTTCTTCGAGTGATGGAAAATCCGGGCGAAGGTTGGCTACGTCTTGCCACGAGAAATCCCGTCGTTAGCTTCGCGCCGTTGCCCGAACGTAATTTGGAATCCGAAAGTATCGCCGCCGTTCGGACGATTTCGCCAATTCGTTGCAACAAATGTTCGATCGACTCGAGCAAGGACGACAGATGCAAGCACTGCAAGAGGGTCGAGATTTTTTAATTTTTTTACTATTAAAAAGAAACGCTCACTGTTCAATGAAACAAATAATTTGAGCATTTTTCTTTATTGATAAAATTATTAATCGTACAATTAATATGATTTTTTTCATTTAAGTTTTCTATTTCTCGGATCACTAAAATCATCCAAATTATTTTACCGCACTAATCGATAGATCTTTTGCGGTATGTGCTGGGTCTCTCATATCGATGAGCTCAAGGAACACCTTCGGAAAATCGTACCGCAGATGGAAACAACGTCCGGTCGATTCGTTAACAGAATCGATGATTTTAGGGTAACTCAATTTTACGATATTCATCAAATCTGGCTCGAGCACAAAACGACAATTGATTAAGCGATAATTAATTGTCGACTATATTCTCGGATCGAAATTGTGACCCGAGAGTAAAAGTTCAATCGGTTGTAACGTTTGTGCGGTTCTGATGTTCATCACATTTTTTCGCTTGAATATCTTGTTTTCCTGTTTTCAGCGCACTGCTTTTGTCTTTAGATTTTTTTTAGTCACGGAGCTATGATTTTTTTTGACAAAACTGGTTTTTATACTATTACAAAACTTTTTCTTCACACTTATGTGCATGAAAATTTGTATTATTATCAAAAACATTTTTTCCTTTAATATATATATTATGTACATTATGGCATCGTGTTTAAGGGAGGGGTAAGGGTTTCAGCGTAAAACAAACACTTTTTTTGCGATTTTTTTTCTCAAATATGGATTGGGCAATTTTATTCGAACTTTTTGTACATTATTGAGCATACTTTTGACAATGTTGTGTAATTTTTTCATGCAGAAATATTGAAGCATAAGCCCGTAACAGAGCTTCCCCCAGAACGTCTTGGGAAAAAAACAATTTGCGGTGTTCACTATAACTCGGCCGGAAATTATCTGAAAATAAAAAACCATGAAAATTTAGTCAAATTATAATCAAATCTTCCCCCCAACGTTCTCTGATAATTTTTTTTTTCATTTAACAATTTTTGGCGGCCATCTAAAGTGGGAACTGTTATTTTCCACGAAAAATTCCGCGATTTTGTAGGTGGGAAACACCCTTAATGTAAAAAAAAAAAATGTAACTAAACGTTGGGGGGAGGTATTTTATATGTAGAAAATGTGTACAATGTTTGAAATGAATCGGTCAAGTAGTTTTTAAATGGCAGTGAACACGGACTTTGCAAAGGTCGTTTTGAGAAAAACGCGTCTAAAGTTTATGGAGTAAAAAAGTGAAGAAATTTTTTTTTTTTTTCCAACTTACACAGAATCATCGATTCCAGCTCCATATAGCTCGTTACTTCTTTTAAAATATTGTAGTGTATAGTATACACTATATACTATATACACAATAGCAATGAATAAACTGTATACCTGTTCGACAGCTGCACTGCTAGCCCGAGCGCCCGCAGCTGTTAGAGGTATAGCGTTAAAGGCCAGGCGATTAATAAGACAATAACTTCAAGAATATTGCTTAGATCGGTTTAAAATTTTAAGGACATATTCTTGAAATGTTAAACAATAAGATAAGACAAAAAAAAATTCGATTTTTCGAAAGTGAAAACCCTTACCCCGCCCTTAAGGGAAGCTTCCCCCCGTCCAAAGACCCCAAAAATACCTCAATTTGAGGAATTTTTTTCGATACAAAACAAATTATTCTGCGAAAATTTTGTTGTAGGTTTTATTTGTATATAAAAGAAGTACTGTACTGAGTCTTTTCACAATAAAATAATTCAAAATGGCGGCAACAGCTTCCGCCAAAAAAGCCGCTCCCGGCGCGAAGTGATGTGCGCGGTACTACAGCCTCACCAAGTGGTCTGAGATCCAAAAACCAAAAAGATTCTTGAAATAGATGAAATTTATGGGGCCCTATCGGTTTCCAATTTTTAAAAAAGCCCTTTAAAACTAAATGGCGGCCGTCATTTTTTCATGCTTTTTTTGGGCTTTAACGTTAAAAAAGAAATATTTACAATAATTTTTTCGAAAAAAACGCTCCGTCAGGGCCCCCCAAATTTAATTAGCTTTAATTCGAGGGGTGAAACTTTGAAATCGGTGCATTCCTCGAAGCTGTAGAGCGGTACCGCGCGTCGAAAAACGTTGTTTCGAGAAAAACGCGTTTAAAGTTTTATGCTACATTTTATGCTACAAGTTTTATGCTAATTTTTCGATTTTTTCATCGATTTGGACGGGAACCTTCCCTTAAATATCCTGTTTTCCTGTTTCCAGCGCACCGCTTTTGTCTTTAGATTTTTTTTTAGTCACGCAGCTATGATTTTTTTGACAAAACTGGTTTTTATACTATTAAAAAAATTTTTTGTTTACACTTATGTGCGTGAAAATTTTTATTATTATCAAAAACATTTTTTTTCCTACAATATATCCATTCTGTACATTATGGCCTCGTGTTTAAATAGCGAAAGAGTAAAATTCTTTAAGATCCGTGAATGATTGAGCGAGTCTAAGACGCCTCGGATGAATTGTATCCAGGGATGTGGATTAAGATGAGAAAATGAAACGGGGATGAAGTTGAATTAATTAAAAGATATATCCAACGACAATCAATTAATAAACTCGGCGATCGGTTAATCGATAGTTAATTCATTAATTAACAGGCAAAAGTCGATGACCTCAAGGTTTCGATCGAGAGAGACATAGAAGCGAGAGTAGCGGAATTGATGCAAGAGCGCGAGCAACGAATCACGAGATTGTCCTGTCAGTCTGATCGCGGTGAGGAAACTGCTAAAGAGATACAGCGAAGAATAACGAAAGTTTCGAACGAGATGAGGGAACAGACGGATGGATTGTACGAGGCACTGACTGACAACAACGCTAAGGTAAAAAGCTCGTTGAACAATTGACAATTCTCGTTATGTAAGAACAATTGCCAAAAATGTATATAAACATTTTCTTGCAAAAAAAAAAAAAAAAACGGATTCGACGAGAAGAAAAAAAAATGTGTTCCTTCTCGTTGCGAATAAGTCAAGCTGGCGGGATATCGGAAGAAGATGAATGCTCGTGTCGAAAAAAAAAACCCGTTTAAAAGTAGCTGCTTTTTTACCAAAAATAAAATATAGATCATATACCGCCCCTCGGTCCCTCTCTTTCTCTCTCTCTCTCTCTGCCACCTGTCCCAAACAGAATCTCGCGGAGTATTGATCATTCCGGGGACGGGCGGGTTGGCCGGTTTTCAGCTGAAAGCTAACCTAACGGAGCAGGAGGGAAGAGGTCCATGTACAAATGTATAGGTATATTATTGTAGTTCCGTCGAGAATATGAGAAATACACAGGGGTTGGAAGAGGAACAGGAAGGCGTGGGTGTAGAGATTCTATGTATTTCGCGGGGGTGGGTCGGGGGGGGGGGGAAGAGAAGGGATTGCTTTTGCAGAAGGAGAGATGGTTGCCATCCTACTGTTGGAGTACTTTGGCGTTTCTCATCATCGTACGAAACAGAGAAGAAACTCCAAGAGAGAGAAAAAAAGAAAGAGAAAGACAAAGAGAAAGAGAAAGAGAGAGAGAGAGAGAGAGAGAGAGAGAGAGAGAGAATTTACGTCATTTTGGGTACAGCAAGTCAGAGCGAGGGAGATAGGTAAAAGGGCAACTTGGCTGTATTAGGGCTGACTGCATACTGACTCGTACCACTGGCTCCAGATCGAAGCAACGAGAATGGAGGATATGCCACTCTGAATGTAACGGTGTTGGTGTAGTATAAGGCAGCGGAGGAGAGAACGTCTGTTCCTGACAGCCCATTACCACTGTACAAACGCTCTTTCTCTCACTTGCTCTCTCTCTCTCTCTGCCGAGGGTTCAAAATTTCGTCGACCTCACTCTGCGCGTCCTGTGTGTCCCAACGCATCACTCCGGAGGAAAAGTTATTCCTAGGGCAAAAGACAAAATGTTAAAAAATTTCGAAATACTTTTTTTTCACTCTTTTTTTCCAATAAATAAATTCACCTTAATTCGTTCTTGTTTTACCGATGAGTCGTCACATTGATGGTTCTTTCGAAACGACAAGATACATCAATGTTCTCGCTGAATTCATCTGAGTATTTAATGCCGTACGAATGTTATTTTCATTGATAATACCGCGAATATACATTGTCAAACCATTGTTCATAATTTCATTGGATCGACCGGTGTTGTGTGTCACATGTTTCGCCACGTGATCGAGAACGACCAGTCATTGAATGGTAAACGTGAGTTGAGTTAGAGGGGGTGGATTTTTTTAACTTGCAGTTTATTGTTTAACGGAGAACACCACTGTGACCCCCTGTTTTTTTTTTTCACATTTTTCAAGAATTTTTTTTTCGTGGGAAAAAAAGAGATATTCGAAAAATTTTTTTGGGTTTTGTTCCTCGTTCATTAATGTATCAAAAAACATTTTTTTCACATTTTTCACGCCGCATGGTGGCGCTGGGGAAGCTCTCGCGTCAGGTGCTGTCATTTCCGCGGCACGCAGCAGAACTCTCTTCGACGTCGATCTGAAAAAAAATACCGAGTGTTTTCGTTAATAATATGATGTTTTGAAGAGAAGTACACAGGGATTTGGAAAAATATTGTTTTAAAAAAAATAGGCACGCCTTTGAAATTAACTTTAATTTCAAAGGCGTGCCTATTTAACAAAAAAAAAAATTTTCTCTTCAAAATATCATATTATTAACGAAAACACTCGGTATTTTTTTTCAGATCGACGTTGAAGAGAGTTCTGCTGCGTGCCGCGGAAATGACAGCACCTGACGCGAGAGCTTCCCCAGCGCCACCATGCGGCGTGAAAAATGTGAAAAAAATGTTTTTTGTTACATTAATAAACAAGGAACAAAACCCAAACAAATTTTTCGAATATCTCTTTTTTTTTCCCACGAAAAAAAAATTCATGAAAAATGTGAAAAAAAAACAGGGGGTCACAGTGGTGTTCTCCCTTAATTCACGATGTTCGGTTATTCGAAATATCGATCGTCGTCGTTAATTTATCGACATATCCAGAGATTTTTCGACCGATTGTGACGTTTCGAAAATTTGAAAACTATCTCGAATGAAAATGTCGTGTGAGTAAAAGCTTTCTTTACGGAGGATCCAAAATGATCTATGTGGATCCTCGTGAGAGGCCAAATATTTATCCGATGAGAAATTTCTTCGGTTTTTTTTTTTTACGGGGGTGGATGGAGGTGAAATAATGTAATACCTTGATTATACGGTAGGATAGAAACGATAGGGATGTATAAAACGTTCGTAGATGTTCGTAGATACCTTGGAAAACTTAAACTCTCATCATGGAATCAATTTTCCCAGTCTTGTCTTTGATATCAGAGGCTAGGGGAGAGTGGAGAGAGAGTGAGAGAGAATTTCGAGCCTCGAGGGATTCGAGCCACGCCTGTTGCCACCCTCGGCAAGGACCCTAAGCCACGCCCGACCTCGTTCTTCTCGTAAACGTTATACAGATGGAGAACGTGAGAGAGAGAGAGAGAGAGAGAGAGGTATGGGAGTGAGAAGCCCCGGAGAATTCACTCTCCTCTCGTCCGACCAAGGGCTAATAATTCACGTCAGAGACACACTCCACCATAAACAGTCGACGACGTGGGTCTCTCTCCGTTTCTCTCTGTACTTTAGTGTGGCAAGTTACGAATTCTACTATTGTATAGTTCTGGAGCAAAGCAGCCAATGAACTATTTTAATGAAAATTTCGTTTTATCTCAAACTTAGCGCGACCCGGCGAACTTCGTACCGCCCAACAGTCAATGAATGTCGTGTTAACTTTTAGCTAAACTTAATTCAGGATTTTATTAACGTGACAAAATGAATACTGAAAAATTATTTAGTTCAATAGTTTATTAGGATAATGTATATAAAGAAAATTAAAATTCAATAAACGTACGAAAATCAGGTATTTCAATGGCGTGTCAGCAAGGCATTTGCTTTATTGAAGCTATGTATTTTGCTGCATGGCTTGCACTCGGGTTGATTCTCTTCAGTGAAGTACCCTTGTGAGGTGCTTCACTGGAAAAACAAATTTTTCGTTTTGTTATCAGGCGCAAGAACAAATTAAGCGGATGGCTTAGGTTAGATGCCAAACTTAATTTATTTAAAAACTCATTTTATTCATTATTTTTTTTTCCGTGAATTTTTCAGATATATTAATAGTTATTCTGCTACTCGGGACGAATCCAACAAATCAGAAATCATTAAGGCCTTACATACGTCCAGCGGTACCGAAAACGTACCGAAAGAAAAACTGTTTTTAGGAGGGATAGAAATGGAAATTGATAAAAAAATTCTTACACATTGTTTATTACTGTGTTAAGTTTGTAAAAAAATTTATTTCAATTTTTTTTTTCAAAAATTACAACATGAAAAATCACATTTTTTGAAGCACTGTAAAAAAAAAAGTTGCTCCACGGTCGGCAGTATTTCTTCCTCAAATGTTGACGGATCTGCAAAATGTAAAGAAATTCTTGTAAAATAAGGTAGTAGTTATAGTCTGTCGAGCCGGATTTTTGAAATTCGAAAAATTAAACGATTTACGGTAATTTAAAAAAAAATGTTAAGTTTGTGTCAAAAAAGTCACACTTTAATTGTTTTTATAAAATTTTCTAATTATAATTTTTAAAATCCGGCTCGACAGACTATAGAAAAAACAATTCCGAATATTTGAAAAAAAAAAACATAAAAAAATATTAAAAACCGTACGAGTTATCATGGCGACCGTGTCAGAAAAAGTAGTTTTGAGAAAAACGCGTTTAAAGTTTCAAGCGCGTTTCGCTCGAAGTCGCGCGCGGCTGGAGCAAGAACTTTATGAATTTTTTCAATTTATTTAGTTAACTTACGTCTAATCTCCCAATCCAGCTTCATATTGTACGCCTTCCTTGTCAGTAAAAAATTGTTGTTGTTTATTTTTTTCTAATCGACGAATTGTTCTGGCCTCTTTTGTTGCTTTGGTAGCGTTGATTCGAGCGTGTTTCACATTATCAGGCAGTCACATTATCTACAATAACTTTTGAACTATGGGGAATTTTTACAATCAGCTTACACAGAAATACGCCTAAGACTATAAGGAATAATAATCTGTAAACAAAAAAAAATCGATTTTTTGAAAATTCTCGACGTATGTAAGGCCTTAAAATCGGTACAGCCGTTCTTGAGTTATAAGTGATGTAACTAACCCGACTTTGTTTTATATATAAAGAAGATGTTAAAACTTTGTTCCCGGATAATGGCACAATTTAAACCTCATTTCGGTCACTCTCGAGTCTTCTCGTTCGAAAAGGCGATTAGCCATTGAATTTCCAATTGTAATCTTCAAGTCCAGCAAATCTTTTATTTACCCAATCCAAACGTTTATTACGAGGTCAAAGCGGGGACAAAAAAAAATAAAGAAAAAAAATAACAATTCCATAATTGTTTCTTTTTTTCTTCATTTTTTTTTTTGAAACGAGTGAGAGAGAGATTTAATTTTCGTTCGACGAGTAAAATGTACAATGCAGAATCATCACCATCGTTCATCCTTGACACGACGCAACCATGTAACATTTCAATGTTTAACGTTTATATTACAAACAATTATTATCTGCTGATGAAGTATACAGACTGACAAATTATTATAAACCACTTAATGAATTTATGTCAATGTGACCTTTTATACACACACACATGCACATGCGCGCGGAGAGGAGGAGAGCGAAGTTGAGTGGAGAACCGACAGTTACAATTAATATCCGTATTAACGAGCTTCTGGAATTGACGTTATTACATTCAGGTATACGATTCACCTGTAAAATCAATTTTATACGATGACAGTGACGAGACGCAATATTATCGATGTCACCCCCACCCCCCTCGGAATAATTCAAAAATCTGTGACTCAATTTACGAAACGACTATACGATCGAGATAAAAATGCGATTAGGTAAAGAACAAAAAATAAATAACGGCAGATACATATAATACATTATGCAGATTAGCGACTCGTAAAAATTTGCTCACCGGCCCGAGGGAGATACTCCGAAGATGACGTCGTGTAATCTCGATCGTTTATCCCGAACGTCTGCTCACGTTTTTGTTACTTCAAGGGCTCACATAACGCTGGGCGCGCAGAAAACCAAGTAAATTTGAAAAATTATTATAGTTATATGGTGAAAAAAAAAAAAATTAAATTGTTGATTTCACATTTTTCATTAACTTTTCAACTATAAGAAAAAAAATAAAAAATGTTTTTTTTTCATATATTACCATTATTTTTTTACGGGTATAAATGCACTACTGATGAAAACCATGGCGCCTCATTGTCGACATCAGGACTTCACCAAAAATTATCCAATCTGTAAAAATAAAAAAGAATCTAGTAACATAATGTAGTAGTAATTGTCTGACGGAGGGATTTGTTTTTTTTTTTTTTTTAACAATAAAGAATTTACAGTATTTGCAATTGCAATTTAAAAAAAAATTGTGTTTAATAATTTATAAAAAATTGTCCAACCAAAAAATTAAAAAAACCTCTCGTCAGACTATCGAGAAAATAATTATCAAGATTTAAAAAATAAAAAAGTTAAAAAATATAAAAAATTGACTGAGTTATCGTGCTGACACAATCTAGAAACATAGTTTCGAGAAAAACGCGTTTAAGGGAGGAAATAGGGTTAGGACAGCGTTTTCTCAATGATTTTCAGGAATTTTTTTATAGTATAAAAAATTAATATAATTTATTGAAACTTTGAGAATGTTTTATACATATATTTAAGAATATACTATAAAATGTTTATACATATATTTAAGTATATACTATAAAATTTTTATACATATATTTAAGTATATGCTATAAAATTTTTATACATATATTTAAGTATATACAATAAAATTTTTATACATATATTTAAGTATATACTATAAAATTTTTATACATATATTTAAGTATATACTATAAAATATTAGCGACCCCATATTGCAGGTCACAATTAGACTCAGCATTTTGCGTACATTCTGAAAGCCGCAATTTTCATCTGAAATCAAACGAGGTTGCAATTTACTTTTATTATATGTCTCTCTTCTATATGAACCTAAATGCTATGAAAAAAATAGAAAATTGAATTTTTTACAGGGGTCAAAACAAAAAAGCATGATTTTTTGCCATTTTTTACAACTTTATTTGCAAAAAAAAATTATTTTAAATAATGATAATATTCCGATTTTAGGTTCATATAGAGCGCAATACTATGAAGAAAGTAACTGCCAATTTTCAAAACGATTGGTTAAAAACTTTTCAAACTAGCGTGTACGCAAGTTCAAAAAAAGTCGTTTTCAGAAAAACGCATTTGAAAAAATAGTACCAAAAAAAACAAGCAATATGGGGTCGCTAATATTTTATAGTATATACTTAAATATATGTATAAAAATTTTATAGTATATACTTAAATATATGTATAAAATATTCTCAAAGTTTCAATAAATTATATTCATTTTTTATACTATAAAAAAATTCATGAAAATTATTGAGAAAACGCTGTCCTAACCCTATTTCCCCCTTTAATGGCTTATAACAATAAAACGAGTCGGAATTTTCATTAAAAATTTTGGGAACATATTTTTCAATAGTTTTACTAACAATTTATGAAATTTAAAAAAAATCGATTTTTTGAACGGTCTAACCCTATTTCGCCCCTTAAAGTTAGCCAAGGTAGCCGCCCCAACCCGATGTCCGGTTACAATTATTGCTATAACTTCGTAAAGGAGTGGAATTTTCTTAAAAGTTTTTTTTTTTTCAATTCTTAAAAGTATAAAAAATAAAAATCGGTGAAAAAAAATTAATTTTTTGAAAATTTCCGGGGTATGTAAGCCCTTAATCCCGAACGTCTACTTACGTTTTTGTTACTTTAACAAGGTTGTGCATTGTGACTTGTGTAAAAGTACGTAGGCACGCGTTCGAGCGATTGGAGCAATCCCTAAAATTAGCCACAGTGACAAAACGGGGGCAGCGATTGTCGCTCGAGCCCAAAGGCATCAAGGGCGTATAATACAAAAGTGGGTATATACATGCGTCTGTGCATATATATGTGTAGGCGTCTGTCGACCCCCTCTTTTTTGGGAGCCTGGGAAAATCAACTGACCTGTAACTAAACTGGTCTATCATTAATTTTATAACGCGTATGTTTATATCGCTATGGTTATTACGAGTTCTTCCAGGACACGTCTAACTCATGCGCGTTTATTCTCGCGTTACACGGTAAGGCCAATTTGTCGATGAAACGAGAATCCGAGAGCGAAGCAAGGGCAGAACATCCGGGCGCTCTCGTGTTTGCCACCAATCGTTCTTTTTTTTTACAAATCTTTTTACCAATGCTTCTGGCTTATATATATATATATATATATATATATATATATATATATATATTGTATGCCATTTCCATACCTTTGCCACTCTTCAAGTTTATTTTTATCACTCCCCGTGCGACCATGACAAAGGGAACCGCGACGATACACGGATTTAGCCGAGCTTTTCGTCGAGGCCCCGCGGTTTTTGCACGAGTTTATCGACATCCCGCGTCAAAGTGTCTTCGAGGATAACGGGAGAGAGAGAAGAAACGGAATTCGTGAGATAAAATGATAAACGAAACAATGTTAAGGATGAAAATGACACGGTAATTAAAATGATATTTATATACAGGATGAGGCACTAACTGTTGCCACGTAGAATAACTCCGAAAGTACGACAGTAGTGGAAAATTTTTTGAAACACAAGTCGCATGGGACAACGGGGGCAAATGATAATCATAAAAATATGCTTTTTTTTCGCCTTTAAAACCCTACCCCCCCCCACCTTATACAGGGTGAGGCACTAACTGTCGCCACGTAGAATAACTCCGAAAGTACGATAGTAGTAGACAATTTTTCGAAACAAAAGTTGCATGGGACAACGGGGGCTATCATATGTCGTTAGTTTTTTGTTGCTAGGTGGAGTCGCATCGGAGATTTCAAGGTCAACTTTGTTTTTTTTAGATAGAATGGGATGTTTTGGTACTTATTTTCTGATATGGGCTATCGAGACAAATCAAATGATATAAAAAAAAATAAATTTCGATTTTTTTTTATTTAAAAATTTTTTTTTTATTTAAAAAATTTTTTTTTTTATTTTTTTTTTTTTTTGAGGCAAAAAAGTGAGATGAACTTTATTTACAGAAGGTGTTCAAAGTGATTGCCATTGGAATCAATGCAGTACTGCAATCACCTTGTCACGGATTGTGTAGAATTTCTCATCACTTCGGCACTTATCGAATCACATGCAAGAATACGACATCATTTACATTCGCTTGATGCGATGATACTGGTCTTACCATTCTTACTATCGTTGTCTCGTACAAGACACAATACAATGTAATACATTGTACGATACAGTGTAATGTAAATGTGCGTTAATAGTAAATATTTACTAAATACGGCGTTTTCATCAAACCGACAATGTATCGTGTAAATATACGGTCAAATTTTGCACGATATGCGAGAGAGAAAAAACATTTTTTTAAACAATCAAAAATAAAAAAAAATACAAAAAAAACATCATTGGATTCGTCTCGATAACCGCTACCAGATAATAAGTACCAAAACATAGCATTCTATCTAAAAAAAAACAATGTTGACCTTGAAATCTCCGATGCGACTCCACCTAGCAACAAAAAAACTAACGCCATATGATAGCCCCCGTTGTCCCATGCAACTTTTGTTTCGAAAAATTGTCTACTACTATCGTACTTTCGGAGTTATTCTACGTGGCGACAGTTAGTGCCTCACCCTGTATAAGGTGGGGGGGTAGGGTTTTAAAGGCGAAAAAAAAGCATATTTTTATGATTTTTTTTGCGGCGATATGAGTAATATAATTTTATTAAATAGAATTACATATTATTGTACAACTATTGAAGTATCTCAGAAAAAATTTTCAATGAAAAATATTGATAAATAAGCCGGTGACGTTGAATCTCCAGAGGCGCCTTGAAAAAAAAAGTGGTTTTGCGGTAAACATTATAACTCGTTACCGGATCATCCGAAACAAAAAAATTAATATGCATTTTAAAGGTGGTGTATTTCTCGAGGTAATCAGGAAGAGTTTTTTTTTTTTTTTTTTTTTTTTCTATTTTTTGCAGCACTTGGAAGTGAAAAACGCAATTTTAGCTCAAAAAATCGCGCTTAATTTGTTATTAAAAAATTGGAAATATTGAAAAAAAAAAAAACTCCTGATTACCTGTTGATTTATGTGAAGAAGTAATGTTTAAATTTTCAAAAGGATCGGTTCAGTAGATTTTGAGTTCTAATGTTCACAAACTTCGAAAATGACGTTTTCGGGAAAATCAATTTAAAGTTTTTTATACGTGAACCCGTATCACGTAATCGTAATCGTTTGAAACGCTGTAACTCCGTTAGTTTTACTCCGATTGACTTAAAATTTATACACAATATTCTCGACATATTGTTCATTCAGAAAAAAAATAAAAAATAAATGCAAAAAAAATAATTTTAAAACCCTCCCCCCCCATAAGCGGTAATTAAAATGATATTGAAGAAAAATTAGAAAATCAGAGGCTCGTTAAATTTTTTCTTACGATAAAATTAAATTAAATTTCCAAAATGTACAATACAATCGATGCTGCACGATTGATTAGATTTATTGCTCAGAAGGGTGAATGACAAATATTTGTAAGAAAAAAAAATCGACAAATTTTTGTAAGTTCATAATCGGAATTTCCAATAATAATCGTGAATTTCGCAACGAAAGGAACAAAACAATCGCGAAGAAATCAACGAGAATAAAGTTCCATCGGGTAATTTATAATCGATCGACCGGGTTCTCTTCCTCCCTGAAATCTTCCGTTTCGTTGAATCAGTCGAGAAGTAACTAACCCGTGAAATATGCGAAGCAATGCGGTTGACGTCGTAGCCCGCAAAATCGTGTGTTCATCGGTGCGACGCTAAGTTGCGGCCAATTGAGAGGACATACACACGCGCGGACAGGCACAGAACGAAAAATCATGGGCACAACGTCGGGCCACACTTTTGTCGTCCCCTCTGCTTTCTGGCACTTACGTACAAGCCAGGACCCCGGTTCCTTTATGGAGAGGATAGTGTAGAAAGAATAATTTTGCTCCCGCAAACCCCTGGAAGCCTCTGCCCGGGGTCACGTGCCGGAGTGTGTGGACCCTTTGTCGTTTCGTCTTCGTCTCTCGTTCGTAAACGGGCGGATCCACGTTTTACACCATACATATATATATATATATATATATATATATATATTAATGCTTGCAAAGACACGTGTATATCAAATAGGCTTGGTGGCCAACGTTTTTGTTTGCACCCGCTGTTCGGCACCAGAGCAACTTCAACGTTGCTGGCTACTCGAGCGAGATATACACCACTATCATCACAATCCATGTTTCGCTAATCGATGAAACGTAAAGAGAACGGATTTTTCGAAAAATCTTCTAAACTCTTAGCTTTTCAACGCTGTCTAGCTATTTTTTTTTCCCTTTGTTCCAACGTTTACCCTTTCGGGTTTTTACGTACCCTTCCCAATTTCATTTTTTTTCCATTTTTCGCCCTATCGCTCTCTAGCCGCATTTCGCTTAGCCAACTTAAATTCCATTGTGCCCGCAGACGTCTTCGATACGCTGTATCGAATTTGCCATGGGCACAAGGAAACTGCGGAAAACCTGCGTCGATAAAGACGGCTTTGTTTCTGACTGAGTTTCAGTTGTATTTACTTGCAACAGAAAATTTATATAAAATTGCCAGCCGCTCAACAGTTGGCGCACCAGTTAGTGCACGGCTGACCGGTCACCGAGCCAAGTAATGACCGCGGCGAAAGCTGCTTAACTTGGGTGATCGTCAGAGCTCAGCACCGACCGCCCGTCCACTGTTGTCGGTAACATCATCTCTAGGTAATAAATTGTAATTTTCCGTCGGTCTACGATACCAAGTATCTCGAATTTTTCATCACAGCTGTTGTTATTGAGAGAATGTCAAAATTTTATTCAAGATTATCGTTTATTTGCGTTCGAATTAATATATGATTTATTAATGAACAATATTGATCTCTTAAGGGAATCGATTAGAAGTCCGAATATGATATTTTTTTATATTTAATATTAATAGTAATATTAATATTAATATCAATATTGAATAAATATAAAATAAATATAATATAAAAAATGTAGTAGTTTTTTTTTTTTTTAGTAGTTTATTTCCATGTACACCCTTTGGGGTTTTTACAGTGCCCCTCCCTGTACATATCCCTCTCTTACATATCTATTTACACTCTTCCGTTCTATTTACATTCCTCGTTCCCTGCTTCCCTGCATCCTTCCATTCAATGGCCTTATATCTACTTCCCTCTGGCTTTATAAAAAATGTTTTATATTTAATATTAATATTAATATTAATATTAATATTAAATATTAAAATAAATCGTATATTAACGGTATTTTTTAACGTTTATATTTGGTATTTTTTAATATTGAATATAAAAAAATATCGTTTTCGGACTTCCAATTGTCTCCTTTAGGAGATTAATATTATAATTAATATTAATATTAATTTATAATAATTAATATTAATATTACTTAATTATAATAATTAATTAATATTAATTACAATATTAATCTCTTAAGGGAGCCGATTAGAAGTCCGAAAACGGAATTCTTTTATATTTAATACTAATATTAATATTAAATATAAAACATTTTTCACATTATCTTTATTTTACATTTATTTGTTATATATTTATTTTATATTGATATTAATATTAATATTACTATTAATATTAAATATTAAAAAATACCGTTTTCGGATTTCTAATCAGCTGTAATTTCTAATCGGATTTCTAATCGGCTATTGTGATTAATATTAATATTAATTACAATATTAATCTCTTAAGGGAGACGATTGAAAGTTCGGAAACGGTATTTTTAAATATTTTGCGAAAAAGACAAAATTCTATCAAATATTTTTGACGAGAGATAACGTTGGTGTAATAAATTTAGATCGACATATAAAAAATGATATACCGATCTCCCTCGTTCGGTACTCTCGTTACGATTTTTTGTTCGCCAAGCTGAAAACGTTTCTGGAACATCATCCCTATATTGTATTGCTTGATTTGAATGGTTACAGGTCAAGGTTTTCATGTCTCTGCATCGCGAAGCGACGGAACTAATGAATCTGGAAACTTCATGGAAACCCGAACTCGGTGATGCTGATGTGATTGATAAATCGAAGATTATCCACGTCGATTTTACGTCTGTCAGGGGAGACGTTGATCTATTCTACAGGTATATTCGTCAAATTAATTAAACTAATTTCCATTGAATAATTTATTCGAAATAATAGAATTTATTAATTTAACTCTGAAGAGTGTAATGACTTGCCGAGCTAGTTAATTATCGAATTTCACCAATTGTCGATGCTCATATTGATCGAAGAATTCTCAAAAAAATTGCCGAGATCTACCATCAAAGTGTCTTTTATTTGCTGTCATGACGAAAAATTCATTGAATCCATCGGCATTATTATCCGAAAGAAGAAAAGGCAACAGTTTTCATAATCGAAAAAAAAACTTCCTCTTTACGGGGGGAAATAGTGTTAGGACAGCGTTTTCTCAATGATTTTCATGAATTTTTTTATAGTATAAAAAATGAATATAATTTATTGAAACTTTGAGAATATTTTATACATATATTGAAGTATATACTATAAAATTTTTGAAGAATTTCCTTGAATAACACCGAAGATATTAGCGACCCCATATTGCAGGTCACAATCAGACTCAGCATTTTGCGTACATTCTGGAAGCCGCAATTTTCATCTGAAATCAAACGAGGTTGGAATTTACTTTTATTATATGTCTCTCTTCTATATGAACCTAAATGCCATCAAAAAAATAGAAAATTGAATTTTTTACAGGGGTCAAAACAAAAGAGCATGATTTTTTGCCATTTTTCGCAACTTTATTTGCAAAAAAAAAATTATTTTAAATAATGATAATATTCCGATTTTAGGTTCATATAGAGCGCAATACTATGAAGAAAGTAACTGAGAATTTTCAAGACGATTGGTTGAAAACTTTTCAAACTAACGTGTACGCAAGTTCAAAAAAAGTTGTTTTCAGAAAAACCCGTTTGAAAAAATAGCGCGCTCGGCGCCTGAAGGAGAGCTACTCACTTTAATGGCTTATAACAATAGAACGAGTCGGAATTTTCATTTAAAATTTTGGGAACATATTTTTCAATAGTATATTTCAATTTTATAGTATATACTTAAATATATGTATAAAATATTCTCAAAGTTTCAATAAATTATATTAATTTTTTATACTACTGTTTTTTATTATACTGTTTTTTTTTAATTATTACATTTTTATTATACTGTATTTTTTTTTTTTTTTTCAAAAATAAAGAAAATACAGTATTTGCAATTGCAATTTAAAAAAAAATTGTGTTTAATAATTTATAAAAAATTGTCCAACGAAAAAATTAAAAAAACCTCTCGTCAGACTACAGAGAAAATAATTATCAAGATTTAAAAAATAAAAAAGTCAAAAAATATTAAAAATTGACTGAGTTATCGTGCTGACACAATCTAAAAACATAGTTTCGAGAAAAACGCGTTTAATGGGGGAAATAGGGTTAGGACAGCGTTTTCTCAATGATTTTCATGAATTTTTTTATAGTATAAAAAATGAATATAATTTAATGAAACTTTGAGAATATTTTATACATATATTTAAGTATATACAATAAAATTTTTATATATATATTTTAGTATATACTATAAAATATTAGCGATCCCATATTGCAGGTCACAATCAGACTCAGCATTTTGCGTACATTCTGGAAGCCGCAATTTTCATCTGAAATCAAACGAGGTTGGAATTTACTTTTATTATATGTCTCTCTTCTATATGAACCTAAATTCTATCAAAAAAATAGAAAATTGAATTTTTTACAGGGGTCAAAACAAAGAAGCATGATTTTTTGATATTTTTTACAACTTTATTTGCGAAAAAAAAGTTATTTTAAATAATGATAATATTCCGATTTTAGGTTCATATAGAGCGCAATACTATGAAGAAAGTAACTGCCAATTTTCAAAACGATTGATTGAAAACTTTTCAAACTAGCGTCCACGCAAGTTAAAAAAAAAGTCGTTTTCAGTAAAACGCGTTTGAAAAAATATTACCAAGAAAAAAAAGCAATATAGGGTCGCTAATATTTTATAGTATATACTTAAATATATGTATAAAATATTCTCAAAGATTCAATAAATTATATTCATTTTTTGTACTATAAAAAAATTCAAGAAAATCATTGAGAAAACGCTGTCCTAACCCTATTTCACCCCTTAATGGCTTACAACAATAGAACGAGTCGGAATTTTCATTTCAAATTTTGGGAACATATTTTTCAATAGTTTTACTAACAATTTATGAAACAAAAAAAAAATCGTTTTTTCGAACCGTCTAAGCCTATTTCCCCCCTTAAAGGGTTAATCAGATTGATGGAGTGAAATTCCTTTAAATTCATTGTTTTAATGGTAAATTTATTAATTCTCGAAAAAAAAAAAAAAAAAAAAACAAAAACGTGCAATTAAATTTAAAGACGAAAAATCTTCACGTCAAAATTCATCGTAAATCGCGAGCTCGTTCAGCGACCTTCGGGCATGGCTCACGATCCTTGGAGGGATCACGTTTTTGTCGCGTGTCCGGGTGCTCGTCAAATCGTCGTACTCGACAGGAAATACAAATTATTCAAGAGGTATCAGAGCACGGAAATGATGGCTCCGCAGGGTGTCGCTTATGCGGAAAGTACCGAGGAACTCTTTGTCACCGGTACAATCTTTATTTTTCTGATAATTTTTTGTACCTTTATATTTATCCCTTTCGCTATAAAAATTTTACTTTTCAGTATAAAAAATAAAAAATAAAAAAACGTTGGTGATATAAAATATCGTTTCTATCTAGACAAATGGAAACATTGCATCTTCGTATTCGATCGAAAGGGCGAAGTTGTGAGACACATGTGCAAAAAGGGTCCAGCGGAATCACAATTGTCATGTCCCGAAGGTTTGGCGCTTCACGCACGAAATAATTTTCTCTATGTCGCCGATACCGGCAACGATCGAGTTCAGATACTCGAATTAGACGGTACTTGTCGCGGTTTTATCGGTCCAATTGAGAGACGCGCCAACAGCGTCACGAAATCCGGCAAAGTAGCCGGTATTGTCGTCAATCATTTAAATCAACCGACCGACGTTGCCGTCACGGATGATTGCGTGATTGTCGCTGATTGCGGTAATCATAAGATCAAGGTAGAAAAAGTTTTGATTAAAAAAAATTGTTTCAATGAACGGTAAAATAGTTCTTTAGTTGTTTAGAGAAAAGAAACTAATGTAATCCGTTTTTTTTGTTTTTTTTTTTTTTCTGAAGATATTCAATCACGAAGGTGTCCTCGTACATACGATCGGTGGTTCGGGAACTCTCAGACGATACTTCAGATCACCGGAAGTCGTTAAAGTCGACAAGAAGGGTAACATTATCGTCGGCGATTCGGGAAACGCTCGTGTACAAATATTTTCGCCGCAGGGCGAATTGTTGAGAATTCTCGGCGGACGAACCTCGAGATCGAATAAATTCGGCTGGATTTCTGGACTTTTGGTTAAGAACAATTTTGATATCATGATCGGCGACAACAAGAACAATGCTATCAAGATATTTTAATTTTTAAGATTAGTGCTGTAATATCGGAAATATCGATAAACATCGAATTGTTTTACATTAAAGGGGAAGCGGATTAGTAATGGGAATTAGTTCACTCATTCTTTGACTACAGTATTTTTTTCCTCAATAAATTTTTAGTAATTCCCTTCACATTAATTCTTCACATCCACATTCGGCGTCATATTTTATCGTTAGCTCAATGCTGAGCTGAAAATTGACGACCCTCTTCCTAACATCAATATCGTTCGCTAAATACTTCCATGTCTTCAAAGCCTTGAAAAAAAATGATACGCGATGCTGAAACATCGAATTGTTTTACATTAAAGGGGAAGCGGATCAGTAATGAAATTGGTAAACTGATACCTTGACTATAGTATTTTTTCCTTCAATACATTTTCAGTAATTCCCTTCACATTTATTTTTCACATCCACATTCGGCGTCATATTTTATCGTTAGCTCAATGCTGAGATAAAAATTGATGACCCTCTTCTTAACATCATTATCGATCGCTAAATATTTCCATGTCTTCAAAGCCTTAAAAAAAAATGATACGCGATGCTAAAACATCGAATTGTTTTACATTAAAGGGGAAGCGGATTAGTAATGGAATTAGTTCACTCATTCTTTGACTATAGTATTTTTTTGTTCAATAAATTTTTAGTAATTCCCTTCACATTTATTTTCCACATCCACATTAGGCGTTATATTTTAGCGTTAGCTCAATGCTGAGATAAAAATTGTCGACTCTCTTCCTAACATCATTATCGTTCACTAAATATTTCCATATCTCCAAAGCCTTAAAAAAAATGATACGCGATGCTGAAACATCGAATTGTTTTACATTAAAGGGGAAGCGGATCAGTAATGAAATTAGTAAACTGATACCTTGACTATAGTATTTTTTCCTTCAATACATTTTCAGTAATTCCCTTCACATTTATTCTTCACATCCACATTAGGCGTCTTATTTTAGCGTTAGCTCAATGCTGAGATAAAAATTGACGACCCTCTTCCTAACATCATTATCGTTCGCTAAATATTTCCATTTCTCCAAAGCCTTAAAAAAAAATGATACGCGATGCTAAAACATCGAATTGTGTTACATTAAAGGGGAAGCGAATTAGTAATGGGAATTAGTTCACTCATACTTTGACTGTAGTATTTTTTTCCAACAATAAACTTTCAGTAATTCCCTTCACATTTATTTTTAACATCCACATTAGGCGTTATATTTTAGCGTTAGCTCAATGCTGAGATAAAAATTGACGACCCTCTTCCTAACATCATTATCGTTCGCTAAATATTTCCATTTCTCCAAAGCCTTAAGAAAAAATGATACGCGATGCTAAAACATCGAATTGTTTTACATTAAAGGGGAAGCGGATTAGTAATGGAATTAGTTCTCACTCATTCTTTGACTATAGTATTTTTTCCTTCAATAAGCTTTCAGTAATTCTCTTCACATTTATTTTCCACATCCACATTAGGCGTTATATTTTAGCGTTAGCTCAATGCTGAGATAATAATTGACGACCCTCTTCCTAACATCATTATCGTTCGCTAAATATTTCCATGTCTTCAAAGCCTTAAAAAAAAAATGATACGCGATGCTAAAACATCGAATTGTTTTAAATTAAAGGGGAAGCGGATCAGTAATGAAATTAGTAAACTGATACCTTGACTATAGTATTTTTTCCTCCAATAAATTTTCAGTAATTCCCTTCACATTTATTTTTCACATCCACATTCGACATCATATTTTAGCGTTAGCTAAATAGTGAGATAAAAATTGACGACCCTCTTCCTAACATCATTATCGTTCGCTAAATATTTCCATATTTCCAGTCTTGAAAAAAAATATGATACGCGATGCTGAATCATCGAATAGTTGCCCATTAAAGGGGAAGCGGATTAGTAATGGAATCAGTTCACTCATTCTTTGACTATAATATTTTTTCCTTCGATAAATTTTTAGTAATTCCCTTCACATTTATTCTTCACATCCACATTAGGCGTCTTATTTTAGCGTTAGCTCAATACTGAGATAAAAATTGACGACCCTCTTCCTAACATCATTATCCATCGCTAAATATTTCCATATCTCCAAAGCCTTAAAAAAAATGATACGCGATGCTAAAGCATCGAATTGTTTTACATTAAAGGAGAAGCGGATTAGTAATGGAATAAGTTCTCACTCATTCTTTGACTGTAGTATTTTTTCCTTCAATAAATTTTTAGTAATTTCCTTCACATTTATTTTTCACATCCACATTAGGCGTTATATTTTAGCGTTAGCTCAATGCTGAGATAAAAATTGACGACCCTCTTCCTAACATCATTATCGTTCGCTAAATATTTCCATATCTCCAAAGCCTTAAGAAAAAATGATACGCGATGCTAAACATCGAATTGTTTTACATTAAAGGGGAAGCGGATCAGTAATGAAATTAGTAAACTGATACCTTGACTATAGTATTTTTTCCTTCAATACATTTTCAGTAATTCCCTTCACATTTATTTTTCACATCCACATTCGCCATTATATTTCAGCGTTAGATCAATACTGAGCTAAAAATTGACGACCCTCTTCCTAACATCATTATCGTTCGCAAAATATTTCCAATTCTCCAAAGCCTTAAAAAAAAAAAAAAACACGACACGCGACGTACCGTTTAAATGCCAGTGTAAAGAATTACAAAAATGGAAAATAAATTTTGAGGTCGTATGATCAATAAACGGAACAATAAACTGACGTATAGCCTCCGGTTATATCACCTCGTACAAATTTCTGTACAATGAAATAAATGAACAAACGCATAAGCTCCCAATTCCTATTATCTTTCCCCGACACTTATCAATTTTTGACAATTCGTTGGGTGAAAAAAAAAAAAAAAAAACATACAAGGTAAAAAAACAAACGTAGCTAGTCGAACGGCCAAATTCGATTAAACCTTTTGAAGCTCCGGGCTCGCAATCATCCCTCATCCCCGTAGCCCAATGTCCCGTTCCGTTGTCGTGCGATTCTCGGTACTTCACCAGGGGGTGGTTTGCTTTTCCCAAACCGCTAGGTACGCCACCTCAACCACCCCCCCACCCCGGTATATATATCGAAATATCAAACAGATTTACGGTAAACCGTGTCCGATCGTGCGCGAAACCTCGTAAGCATATTTGACCAATAAATAAATTTAGCAAACGAATTGATCCCCCGAGACTATAAACAGATACTTAGAGGCACGCGACTGTTGCGGCGGGTATCGTAACAAATGGAAAATGACAAAGTTTCGTACGTCGAGGGATGAATTAGCGAGAACTGGAGTATCGAGTGTAATGGACAATTGGAAATCATTGACGAATGTGAGACCCCTACTGTGAGAACCAATGGGGGGGCCCCCGCGGCGTGAAATCTCTATTATAAGGGGGTTGAAACACTCTCGGAACTATCTACATCTAGTTTTACCCCACCGGCAGACTATCTCTCTCGCTCTTTAGCTGGTGCTGACACGAGGGGGTTTCGGTGGCCTGTTATAAAGTATACACGAAACAAACGCGAACGAACGGTTCACCCTCTTCTGTTGTCCCTCGATTCAACAGTGTAATCGGGAATTAAATGTTTGCACGGAAATCGAGGATACGAATCTCGAAACAACCCCGTAACCACTTCACAAGTCCCAAATCTCTAATTATCGTGATCGGAGGATCGTAGAAAATTTCATCAGTTTTGAAACAACGAAAATACAGATAATCGAGTAATAAATAAAAACAAATAAATTGCGTGTACGTATTGCATTTGTGGTCCGTAACCTGACAGTTAATTTCTCGTTCTCTCTCGCTCGCCCCACACCCCTCGTGACAAATTGAGATAAATAATCGTTTGTTGGCCAAGAGATAGATAGGGTGACCAAATGCGAGCTCTCGAAATCCGTCATGGTTTCGACACTCGAACTCCCTAAAATTTCTTTGCAAATAGCGAAGAGACAAAACGATATGTATCTGGCTGTTGTTTGGTAAACTTTGTCCCACGGCTCGATAGGTTTGTTTTTTTTTTTTGGGTCGTGAAGAGCCCCGAAGTCTCGAGCGATGGAGTTGAATGTGAAATGGATTTTGATCTGCAGATATAAAAAATATTGGCCAACCGATATAACTTATGCGAAGTCAATGGTGATGAAAATCAATTGGAGATAACATCGTAATATGCAAATGGCCCGTGACCCATAGAAACGAGGATTAGTCCCTTTGGAGAAGAGGAAACTAGTACTTGTTGGGTGGGTTCAACAATGAATATCTACTTGGAGGAAAAATATTTATAAATAAATCAGGTAAATATATATTTTTTTTTTCATTAAATGAAGACCAACCCCTCTAAGAATTGAGACATTCCAAATTTTTTGTTTTTTCATTTAACAATAAGTCAGTCATTTTTAAAGGGTTTTTTAAGCAATTTTCACATTTACAAAGCCGATTCCGCATTTTTTATGTTTGTGCTTATTAAATTCAGGGCCCATTGGGTATAAAGCATTTTATAGGTCAGTTTTAAACTCATTCGATTTTTCGAGTTAGGAAATAATTCGTATTACGAGATTCCATTAACCCAGTTATTCAATGGTATTCATCCCTATCGATCTTCTCTCGTACGTGAACGAGCAATCTCGAGAGTACATAAAGTAGTACATGGCAGAAGCTCTAATCCAAATTATTGGCGGGTGTGGTACGTGCCAATATTAATTTTCTATTGTTGAGACCCGAAAATTACGAATTTTTTATTTTTCATTTTAGTATAAGTCACAGTCATTTTTAAAGGGCTTTTTAAGCAATTTTCACATTTACAAAGCCGATTCCGCATTATTAACGCGGTAGTCTGGTCTAGAGCGAGATTTTTGACGTCATTTCTAATGTGCAATAATTCTTAAACCGTTGAAGTTGTCTCGATGAAAATTTACACGTGCATTTATTGATCCTTAGAGAATATTTGTACATTAAAAAAAAAAATTATTTTAAATATTTTCATGTAGTTTTTTTGCCTTGTTGCAACATGGTGCGCCGAAAGCCGCCTCAATCGGCGCCCACTCTGGACAATGTTGTATGCATCTGAAAAAAAAAAAATATATGTATTGTCAATCTGTATGAGTATTCTGAGCACTGGTAGCAGAATTGGTACTTAAAAAAATTTTTTGACAAAATGGCGGCCTGTTGAACTTTCATTAATGATATTTCATACATTTTCGGGTATTCGACGAGTTATAAAATGTCGGCAAAATTATTGTTCGATTCAATTCTGCTACCAGTCCTCAGAAACAGGCTACCCAAGGTACGTGCAAAATTTGAGCTCGATCGGTCCATTAGTTATCGAGATATCGTGGGCGCCGATTTGAAAAACATAGTTCTGAGATAAACGCGTTCAAAGTTTTGACACCGTTAAATGAGCGACTTAGTAGCCTCTGCGTTAGCTGCTTCCCGACCGCGCTACCTGAGCGCGCGGCTTGCTTAGAATTTTTATTTCTCGGCTAATTTTTGAAATATCAATAAACGGTTTTCAGGAGCGTATGGAGAAAGGTCTAAGGAATAAGAAAATGGAAGAAACAAAAATCGATTTTTTCAAATTTCTTATTATTAATGTTTGTGCATATTAAATTCAGGGGCCATTGGGTATAAAGCATTTTTAAGCTCAGTTTTAAACTCATTCTTCGATTTTTCTAGATAGAAAATAATTCGTATAACGAGATTCCATTAAGCCAGTTATTCAATGGTTTTCATCCTTTTCGATCTTCGAAAGATCTTCGAATTAATAGAATATTAATTTTCTATTCCTGGTACCCGAAAATTCCGAATTTTTTATTTTAATATAAGTCACAGTTATTTTTAAAGGGCTTTTTAAGTAATTTTTACATTTACAAAGCCCATTCCCCATTTTCCATGTTTGTGCATATTAAATTCAGGGGCTATTGGGTATAGAGCATTTTTAAGCTCAGTTTTGAACTCATTCTTCGATTTTTCCAGTTAGAAAATAATTCGTATTACGAGATTCCATTAAGGGAGAACATCACTGTGGCCCACTGTTTTTTTTCACATATTTCAAGAATTTTTTTTTGTGGGAAAAAAAAGAGATATTCGAAAAATTTTTTTGGGTTTTGTTCCTTGTTTATTAATGTATCAAAAAACATTTTTTTCACATTTTTCACGCCGCATGGTGGCGCTGGGGAAGCTCTCGCGTCAGGTGCTATCATTTCCGCGGCACGCAGCAGAACTCTCTTCAACGTCGATTTGAAAAAAAATACCGAGTGTTTTCGTTAATAATATGATATTTAAAAAAATAGGCACGCCTTTGAAATCAAAGTTAATTTCAAAGGCGTGCCTATTTTTTTTAAAACAATATTTTTCCAAATCCCTGTGTACTTCTCTTCAAAATATCATATTATTAACGAAAACACTCGGTATTTTTTTTCAGATCGACGTTGAAGAGAGTTCTGCTGCGTGCCGCGGAAATGACAGCACCTGACGCGAGAGCTTCCCCGGCGCTACCATGCGGCGTGAAAAATGTGAAAAAAATGTTTTTTGATACACTAATAAGCAAGGAACAAAGCCCAAACAAATTGTTCGAATGTCTCTTTTTTTTTCGACAAAAAAAAATTCTTGAAAAATGTGAAAAAAAACAGTGGGTCACAGTGGTGTTCTCCGTTAACCCAGTTATTCAATGGTATTCATCCTTTTCGATCTTCGAATTAATAGAATATTAATTTTCTATTCCTGTTACCCAAAAATTCCAAATTTTTTATATCTTATTTTAATATAAGTCACAGTCATTTTTGAAGGACTCTTTAAGTAGCTTTTACATTTACAAAGCCGATTCCCCATTTTCAATCTTTGTGCATATTAAATTCAGGGGCCATTGGGTATAAAGCATTTTTAAGCTCAGTTGTAAACTCATTCTTCGATTTTTCCAGTTAGAAAATAATTCATATTACAAGATTCCATTAACCCAGTTATTCAATGGTATTCATCCCTTTCGATCTTCTCTCGTACGAGAACGAGCAATTTCGAGAGTACATAAAGTAGTACATAGCAGAAGCTCTAATCCAAATTATCGGCGGGTGTGGTACATGCCAATATTAATTTTCTATTCCTGGTACCCGAGAGGATCTTACAATGGTTCTTGGGAGTCGGTAGAAACTACGATGTGCAAAAGGATTTATATAATATCCCGAGATGAGATAAAGAGAAAGAGAGAGAGAGAGGAATTCTTCCTCATCCGCCCATCGACAATATTTCCTCCCCATCTTCTCACTGTGTACCTACAACCCTATCGAAAACTATTGTGGTTGCATTAACACCTTGCATAATTGGTACTCCCGGCCTTTGCATTTTCGTCCATTGTGTGTACCGGCAAACACACCTCATTTGAATATTGGCCTATTCATATCACTCTCTTGCCCGTCGGCCCGATCACAGTCGACCGCACGCTCGGTCGTGTTAATATTTGAGCTGTGCTAGTAGTTTTACTGACGATGAGCCATACTATATCCGAATCCCCTGACGCGATGTACTCGCGATTTTCTCAGGCTGTCAGACCGATAATCGTCGGTCCATTATAAAAACGATTATTTCATTTTTTTTTTTATCATTATACATTCATTGATCCGCTTCGAAGTGGAACATAGAAAAAATGCGAGAATTTTTATTAAACAAATGTGGATGTTGAAAAAATAATTGTACTCTACGGAATATTTTGGACCACAATCTTCGAGGCTTAATGAAGAAAATTATTTTTTTTTAACGCTCCATCGATCCATTTTTAATTGTACATACGAACTCACAAACTTTTAGTGAAGATGGATTCTTGAAAAAAATGGTACTCCGATAGAAAAATCCCGAGACGAATTAATGTGCTTGGCCACGGTAGCGGCTATAAAATCATGTGCACATTTAACAATTTTTTTTTGTATGAAAAAGTGATTTATTTATAAAACTAATTACACATCTATTTAGTATGAATATCAAGCTAATAAAAAATATTTTTTTTCGTTTTCTTGTTATACAAAATGGCCGACTACTGCTGTTTGCTTTTGGCACGCGGCGCTCCGCGGCTTCACATTTGGCATCCGCAATTGTTGATCTATAACAACAAAAAATTCTCGTTATTCTACATCAGATTATCTAGAGAAGTACGTACGGAATTTGAATAATATTGTTTTATTCGAATATTGTAGGCATTTGAACTTAAATGGTGAATTTTCAGTGAAAAATTTCGTATAAAGCTGCTCGTAAAATGGAAAGTTTTTAATTAATCAGAAATTCCATAAGTAGTTCTCTGGGTATTCTGATGTAGATTAAGGGGAGAAATAGTGTTAGACGGTTCGAAAAATCTATTTTTTTTAATTCCATAAATTGTTAGTAAAACTATTGAAAAATATGTTCCCAAAATTTTTAATGAAAATTCCGACTCGTTCTATTGTTATGAGCCATTAAGGGGGGAAATAGCGGTTAGGACAGCGTTTTCTCAATGATTTTCATGAATTTTTTTATAGTATAAAAAATTAATATAATTTATTGAAACTTTGAGAATATTTTATACATATATTTAAGTATATACTATAAAATTTTTGAAGAATTTCCTTGAAAAACACCGAAGAAAATTTATGACTGCCTTGACTTTGTTTTTCTTGGTACTATTTTTTCAAACGCGTTTTTCTGAAAACGACTTTTTTTGAACTTGCGTACACGCTAGTTTGAAAAGTTTTCAACCAATCGTTTTGAAAATTGGCAGTTACTTTCTTCATAGTATTGCGCTCTATACGAACCTAAAATCGGAATATCATCATTATTAAAAATAATTTTTTTTTTCCAAATAAAGTTGTAAAAAATGGCGAAAAATCATGCTTTTTCGTTTTGACCCCTGTAAAAAATTCAATTTTCCATTTTTTTTATAGCATTTAGGTTCATATAGAAGAGAGACATATAATAAAAGTAAATTTCAACCTCGTTTGATTTCAGATGAAAATTGCGGCTTCCAGAATGTACGCAAAATGCTGAGTCTGATTGTGACCTGCAATATGGGGTCGCTAATATTTTATAGTATATACTTAAATATATGTATAAAAATTTTATAGTGTATACTTAAATATATGTATAAAATATTCTCAAAGTTTCAATAAATTATATTCGTTTTTTATAATATAAAAAAATTCATGAAAATCATTGAGAAAACGCTGTCCTATTTTTTTTGTTTCAGGTCAAAAATTGTGGATGTCAAATGTCACGCCGCGGATGGCCTCAAAAAAAAAGATACCAAAAGCAAACAGCAGTAGTCGGCCATTTTGTGTAACAAAAAAAATATTTTTTATTAGCTTAATATTTATACTAAATAGATGTGTAATTAGTTTTATAAATAAATCACTATTTCATACAAAAAAAAATCTGTTAAATGTGCACATGATTTTATACACGCTACCGTGGCCATACCCCTTAAAAAAAAATTATTGTTCAGTAGAAATGGATTTTATATTTACTTTAATCCTTTCGAAACGAATCCTTTCTTTATTATCCTACGGTCCGAGAAAATAAAATCACTATTTCATACAAAAAAAAATCTGTTAAATGTGCACATGATTTTATACACGCTACCGTGGCCATAACCCTTAAAAAAAAAAATTATTGTTCAGTAGAAAAAGAATCCTTTCTTTATTATACTCCCGCCAGAGTTCCATTTTAGAAATCTCTCTTTTTAATATTCGACAAAACGATCCGAGCCCTCTGTCGTTTTATTTCTTCGTTCTATTCCTCGTAAATAAACAGGGTTTTCTTCCGCGGGCCTCTCCTCTCTCTCTCTCTCTCTCTCTCTCTCTCTCTCTCTCTCTCTCTCTCTATTCCGTTTATTGCTTGAGGTATAAAACAAAATTGTCAAACGGCAGTAACAATAAACTGCAGAATGGCTCTATCCTCTTTTCTCGTTATCCGCAGACCATTTTCCACCCCCGTTCTACCCTCTCATTTGTGCATATAACGCTATTGAGAGTAGATATAAATTCTCTCTTTCTCTCACTCTCTCTCTCGTCTGTTTGTCGTTGGCTATTAAGCATTTAACCAATGAAATCTCAGTCTGATAATAATTTCACCCTCGCAGAGATCGGATTGGTCGTAGACTCCGCCCAGGGGTTGGTTATCGATTCACCCTCGCGTACGTTAAAACGACGTATATACATTTGACCTGGGATTTATATATAAGGCCGGTGTCCCGAGGGATCGTTCTGATAGTCCGTGCACGAATGTTCACCAGGAACCGTGACCGTACCTCGTTACATTATCTTAGCTCCGATCGTAAAATAAAATTCAATCGAATTAAACAATTTCGTTGAATAAGTAAAAATTTGCAAATAAATTAAATTATAGTAGGGGCAAAATAATTGAAAGGAAAAAAACACAAAGGCGAAATTTTGTTTAACATTGTGCTTTAAAACTGATATCTTCATAAGGGTATTTGATATTTTTTTTCATTTTAACGTGAACGAAAGAATCTACAGTCGTGGCTTCGTGCGCGATATTCGACATGGCGTCTCATCCCGCCTACGATTACGAGGAACGAGGGCAACGTATCTGCCGTGATAGGGTTGGAACTGCTTCGAGACCCGCGGATTCAACCGTCGCCTGTACAAAGTGAGCTCGATAACAAAAATTGTCTTGTTGATACGTTTTGTCAGATTGAAAAGACATCATTTTTTTTCATCAGCCCCATATCCGGTTCGATAAGAAATATTTTTTTTTTTTCCAATAGATCTAAAGTCATTAGTTAATTAATTTTTCTCAACATCTACTTGCCAAAAATTAGATCCTCGACTTATTTGGTTACGGGAGAAATACGATTTTTTTATTCACCTTCTCTGTTTAAAGATTAATCATTTTTTTTCACGAGAACCACCGACGGTTTGCAGTGAAATCCTTTTGTCGAAAGATTCATTCTATTTCAACAAAAATTAATTCGTTAATTACACGTACTCTGTTCAAAAGAAATTACTTCATAATCGGTCTGAAGAGATATTCATTTTTTCAAAGCACACTCACTTTGATAATGATCATGTATTTTTTAAAAACCCAAAACAGTTTGAAAACAAATAATTTTTTTAACGCTAGTTACCGAGCTTGTGACTTCTAGGAAATTCTGTATAGCGGTGCAATAAAAGAGTTGGCTTTAAAAAAAAAAAAATGAAAAATAACGACGGTAATAGTAGAATTTTTTTTCCAGTGCTCAATATTACGTCGATCAAAGCAGCGACATTAGCGGTGAGGATCTCGCTGAATTGCCTTCTTGCGTTTATGCAGGAAGACAAACGCAACACGTGGCGCACGCTTCACCGCACACTCATTCCCCTTTACACTATCACATGCCGATATCAACGTCAGGTAAGCATTTTCTTTCGTTTCACTCGTCCTGAATCGGCATGGAAAAAAAAACCTTCCCACTATAACCGCGATAGTTCCTGCGGATCGAATAAATGAAAACTAAACTTGTAGAAACGAAAAACGTTTAACGATCATTAAAAATCTTACTATCTTATTACGGTACGAAATACGATTTTTTCAGTTTTTCACCGCCCCATAAGGGTGCTTTCCGGACAGAGAAAATCATTCAAATTTTTTTCGGAGTCGCCGTTAGGGGCCTGGGTCACAAATGTTCCCGAAAACCTCGAGCAATACTGAAAATTAATTTTTATGTTTCAAAACTTAATTTCGTTGCATCGCAACGATGCAAACTTCAGCATCATCGATACTTTTTCCTCAATTAATATGCATTACTAATGAACTATTAACAAAGATAATTGTTTTACTAAAATTTTCTTATCAATTTAAACAGATCACAATGACACCGATATGAATGGCGTCGAGGAAGGTTACTATCCGAACGGTAGTCCGTTCAGAGCACAGAGACACGCCGCGAATATTCGCGAGCGTCGACGTATGCTAAGGTAAGAATGATTTTTCTCATCGAAATGAGAAGATTGAGAGAAAAAAAAAAAGAATTGTCGATTCGTTGGTTAATGGACGTTTCACGAGAAGTTGATAGTTGTACGCGAATTGTAAGTGCGATTGGAATTTTGTAGCAGCATCAACTCGGCATTCGACGCACTTAGGGGCCACGTTCCAACGTTCCCATATGAGAAGCGTCTCTCGAAGATCGACACCCTTAGACTCGCGATAGCTTACATAGCGCTTCTTCAGGAAGTCCTTGCGGCCGGCTTGGATCCTCTCACTTTTATCGAGAGATATCTCAGAGGTCAGATAAGCGGCGTACGAGCCGAATGGAATACCAGCGGTAAGTCGCTAACTCTTACGGAGCTAAAAATAAAAAATTCGTTAGATTAAAAAATAAAACATTTCTGAACTATTATTCGAACAGATCTAACCGCTCGACTTTCCTGGATAAATTGGGCGAATCTCGGTGTTAATCCAAACAGGCGATCGATCCTCACAACGCTCACTTTAACAACGGACAATATGAACTAAAAGAAGAAAAAATAAAAGAATCATCGATTTGTGAAATATTATCCAAATTATCGCCAGACATTTTTTTTTAAATGATTTTTCTTTGTAAATAATGTACTACTTTCGTACCACGCGCGTTACAGTACGAAACTTTCGAAAACTATGATACTAGTCTACGTGCAATATGAGCGAATTTTATTTCGTACGTATATATAATATATATGTATACATATTATAATATATTATATATATTTGAATGGACGCAAATTGTGGCGAAAAATAACGTTTAGCTTTAGCTAGATTAAGTAGGATTTTATTTGGAATAATGTTTAAATAAAAACGATACAGATATATGTATTTCACTTACCCCTTGATTACCGGGATTCCCCGAAATCGTTGAGAAAAGTCCCGTTGAGCGTTGCGACGAACATTGCCAACCAACTCACATTTTGACCATCACTTTATCGTCAATTCACGATATTCATTATGACAAATGGAAGTTGACATAATGTCATAAAATATATTGACGATGTAAATGGTTGTTTGTCCAATGGCATAAATTGAGCCGAATAGTACCGGGCGTATTTTCAACGATTTTGAGGTTAAACATGGAAGTACGTCTATAGTTCAAATCCAAAAATTAAAGATCTGAATTATTGGATTTCGTAGACGGAGGAATGATACTTATACGTACATCTTTGGATCAAAGATAAATCAACCAATTGCTTAACCTTATACGTAGAAGTATTTTGTGTCTTACAAAAAGAATCCAAGATAGAAATATTTTCTTTGGAAAACATACGGATACATTCGTCCAATCTTCCTGAACATCGCTGAAGTTAAATAATTGTAGATTACATCTTTACCGAAGATGAAAAATTCAATTGTCAATATGCGTTTTCAATAGTCTCGTAATGGACGTCGCGATGAATCGCCACAATTTGTACTTAACGAATTTTTGTCCATAAATCGTTAGGAAAACAATATTACAACTGGTCGTACCGACCACTGACCGAAAACCCGAAGAGATCGAGACATCCCTTAACCCCCGAAACCTGAAGAGATCGAGACTCGACTCGACGCTCGTGCTGCCATCTTTATCAGTTGTTGAATCAAATTACAACTCATGCGTTTAGCTGTAATCGTAAAAATCATCACAAAAGAGTTGATCATTTATGCACATCGTAGAAACGATACGCGATAGCATATCATTTTTACGATGTGCATAATCGATAACCAACTATGTCATGAGAAAAACTTGATACATGATATTTATCAATTTCTTTCGCTTATTAACTAAATTATTGATTTACTTGAACCTTTTACACTTACACGTACGAGGGCGCTCGAAACAGTGTCGAAAAAATGTAGAGAAATTCTCGGGTATCTATATATATTAGGGCGATTTTATTATCGACTATTTTTTTTTTCAGTCCCACCCGGAATTTCGTTGGATATGTCGAAAAAGAAATTCCCTGAAAGTTACAGCTCTTAATATTAATTCTACGTACTTTCCCAAAGCGTGAGAAGATTTTCCATCTAAAATACACGTAAATCGAATTTTTTTTATTTTCATATTTCTATAACTCAGCCGCATTTTATGCTATCATATTGTTCTTGGTTTCGATTTACTCAGAATAAAACAATTTAAAAAAGTGCCTTTCGCGGCGAAAGTGTAAATTGTACTGGTGAGTTGGTACGGGTCACTGAAGCTGATTTTTACCCAAAATTCTCGTTTTATTGCTGTTATCTCCGCAACAATTAACTTTACGCAAAAAATGTAAACGAAAAATTTGTTGGAAATTTAATTTCCTATAAAAAAGGTCCTATCGACCCAATTGCTTAGATTAATATTTCTCGAGATATTGAACTTTTTTTATTTTTTATTTTTATTATTATTTAATATTTCATATTTTATAAATTTTATACTACTCATAAGTTAAAGTTCAATATCTCAAGAAATATTAATCTAAGCTATTGGGTCGATAGGATCTTTTTTGTAGGAAATTAAGTTTCCAACAAATTTTTCATTTACATATTTTTCGTAAAGTTAATTGTTTCGGAGATAACAGCAAAAAAACGAGAATTTTGGGTAAAAATCAACTTCAGTGACCCGTGCCAACTCACCAGTACAATTTACACTTTCGCCGCAAAAGGCACTTTTTTAGATTGTTTCATTCTGAGTAAATCGAAACCAAGAACAATATGATAGCATAAAATGTGGCTGAGTTATAGAAATTTGAAAAAAAAAAATGCGATTCACGTGTATTTTAGATGGAAAATCTTCTCACGCTTTGGGAAAGTACTTAGAATTAATATTAAGGGCTGTAACTTTCAGGGAATTTCTTTTTCGATATATCCAACAAAATTTCGGGTGGGGACTGAAAAAAAAAAAGTCGAAAAAAAAAATCGCCCTAATATGTATATATATGTGTGTAAATGATTAAATGACCCGATCGTCCGACAGGTGGTTCTGCAAAACGTCACTCAGCGGAGACAAGAGAAGAAATAAAATAAAATAAAAACATTTGTAAAGCGTATAGCCGAATTACGAACAAAAGAAGCTCGTCACAGGTTCCTCCGAATTTCCAAGCCACTATCAAACTTTTCATCCTCACCTTCTTTTTTCTCAGTACCAATTCGTACAACGGAAGCAAGATCGCGAGTGACCGTGTACAACACGTTCGGAAGACGACAAAACCATATCAACGTCGTAGTTTCAATTGCGGAAAAAAAATCGACGTTTGATCCGGACGTACCTGCGAGTCGGAAAAAAATTTTTTTCAAGGGTTCAACACTGACTGGCAAATTTCTCGACGTTGGTAAATTTCTCCATGATTTGTCTGGAACTTTGTGCCAAGCGTATTCCTCCAGTCCTGACTCGTTTCCGAATAAACAAAAAAAAAATTACAGAACTGCAATTAACAAGTTCAATTTCGTGTCCTTAATTAATAACGCTTGGAACATTAGAATTTCAAATGGCCAAGGATGGGAAGGATATCTCGCACGAAGAATCCAAAGGTTCAACGAGCTCGGAGGACAACGAGGAGTACGATGATTTGCGAGTTGTGGCTGTCATCGACAACGAGACGACAGTGAAGAAACTCGATGAAAAATTCAATGCGAAAGAAGTCTCGAAGAAATGTGAAAAAGAGATGATCGTCAGTGTTAAAACGGAAGTGATACATTTGGACGAAGCACCAATCGATCAAACCTTCAAGGGTACCGCGTCGAAAATCGTGAAATTCCACGGAAATCCTCGTGTCATCGAGCTGAGCGATGACAAATTAAAGATGGAGCTTAGACGCGAATTCAAGGTGGACGTCGCGAGTCACGAGCTATCTGTCGGGAATTCCTCCAATTCGCGAATCAGCACGGTGGCCGACGACGACGGGAGCGCTGATATATTATCGCGTCTACCGCCGGGAACAATATTGATAAAGCAGCGCGCAGGTAACAGCGCGACGGGGCCGGAAACTACGAGAATCAGCAGTCGGGAGGACAGTGATTACGTGCACGATTCGTCAAAAGACTCGACCGGGACGAACAGCAGTGAGAGCAGCAGCGCCGCGTCCTACGCTACTGCTGGCAAAGTCCGGAGAATGCAGTACCGAAGCGTCAGAAGTAAAAAGTAAGAGGAAAAAAAAACAAAATATTGCCGAAAATGTCGGAACAAAAGGGACGAATGTTTGTTAAGACTTGTCGGTTATCAGATATTTCATCCTGAGAGAGAAAATATTACGATAAAATATCCTTACCAGAATATCCTCTCACACAAATATACCCTGAGAATGTAAAACGAGATAATCAACAATGTAGAGGGCTGTATGTAGTTGACTAGTGAAAGCAGGAATATCAAAATCACCGGCTAGTTAATACAAACTCAAATTATTAGGAAAATAGATCAAGAATGCGACACGTGGTGATTGAATCGTGAACTAAACAAAATTACTATACAAGGGGGGAAATAGGGTTGGAACAGCGTTTTCTCAATGATTTTCATGAATTTTTTTATAGTATAAAAAATTAATATAATTTATTGAAACTTTGAGAATATTTTATACATATATTTAAGTATATACTATAAAATTGGTATCCATATATTTAAGTATATACTATAAAATATTAGCGATCCCATATTGCAGGTCACAATCAGACTCGGCATTTTGCGTACATTCTGGAAGCCGCAATTTTCATCTCAAATCAAACGAAGTTGGAATTTACTTTTATTACGTGTCTCCCTTCTATATGAACCTAAATGTTATCAAAAAAATAAAAAACTGAATTTTTTACAGGGGTCAAAACAAAAAAGCATGATTTTTTGCCATTTTTTACAACATTATTTGCAAAAAAAAATTGTTTTAAATAATGATAATATTCCGATTATAGGTTCATATAGAGTACAATACCATGAAGAAAGTAACTGCCAATTTTCAAAACGATTGGTTAAAAACTTTTCAAACTAGCGTGTACGCAAGTTCGAAAAAAGTCGTTTTCAGAAAAACGCGTTTGAAAAAATAGTACCAAGAAAAACAAGCAATATGGGGTCGCTAATATTTTATAGTATATACTTAAATATATATACAAAAAATTTATAGTATATACTTAAATATATGTATAAAATATTCTCAAAGTTTCAATAAATTGTATTCATTTTTTATACGATAAAAAAATTCATGAAAATTATTGAGAAAACGCTGTCCTAACCCTATTTCCCCACTTAATGGCTTATAACAATAGAACGAGTCGGAATTTTTATTTAAAATTTTGCGAACATATTTTTCAATAGTTTTACCAACAATTTATGAAATAAAAAAAAATCGAATTTTTGAACCGTCTAACCCTATTTCCCCGCTTAAGGGAGGAAATAGGGTTAGGACAGCGTTTTCTCAATGATTTTCATGAATTTTTTTATAGTATAAAAAATTAATATAATTTATTGAAACTTTGAGAATATTTTATACATATATTTAAGTATCTACTATAAAATTTGTATACATATATTTAAGGATATACTATAAAATAGTAGCGACCCCATATTGCAGGTCACAATCAGACTCAGCATTTTGCGTACATTCTGGAAGCCGCAATTTTCACCTGAAACCAAACGAGGTTGGAATTCACTTTTATTACATGTCTCCCTTCTATATGAACCTAAATGCTATCACAAAAATAGAAAATTGAGTTTTTTACAGGGCTCAAAACAAAAAAGCATGATTTTTTGCCATTTTTTACAACTTTATTTGCAAAAAAAAATTATTTTAAATAATGATAATATTCCGATTATAGGTTCATATAGAGTGCAATACCATGAAGAAAGTAACTGCCAATTTTCAAAACGATTGGTTGAAAACTTTTCAAACTAGCGTGTACGCAAGTTCGAAAAAAGTCGTTTTCAGAAAAACGCGTTTGAAAAAATAGTACCAAGAAGAACAAGCAATGTGGGGTCGCTAATATTTTATAGTATACACTTAAATATATGTACAAAAATTTTATAGTATATACTTAAATATATGTATAAAATATTCTCAAAGTTTCAATAAATTATATTCATTTTTTATACTATAAAAAAATTCATGAAAATCATTGAGAAAACGCTGTCCTAACCCTATTTCACCCCTTAATGGCTTATAACAATAGAACGAGTGGGAATTTTCATTTAAAATTTTGCGAACATATTTTTCAATAGTTTTACTAACAATTTATGAAATAAAAAAAAAATCGATTTGTTGAACCGTCTAACCCTATTTCGCCCCTTAAAGATTCACATTAAAACCTGGGTCTCAAGTTTTGCGGACAGGTAATACGGGCTTCATGCTGGCATGAACGCAAAAATCGAGCTATTTTTTTTTTTTTGTATCGATGAGTTATTTTTTATGTTTATATAAATATCAAATATTCACTAAGATTATATAGATCTAAAGCTTGAGATAACAATTCGAGGAGGGATTTTTTAACTCTTCTGTCATCGGGTGTTTTTAACCTCACAACTGTTTGCGATAATATCCGCTTAAGTATTATCATTTGTTACGCGATATATGACGAACAGAATATAGTTCGGGCCGTAGATATTTATTTTTCTGAACTTTGCAAATTCCGTGCCCACATCTTCGTTACAAACACGACGGCGATCCATTAGCCCTGAGCTGTATCTAACCTCAAACTTCAATTCTATATTTATCAATAAATATGCAATATTTATTGTCGTAATTTTACGAACCAACAGTGAAAACTTTTATAAACATGCTGTATTTTTTTCATTATGATCTATGTCTGCTGTGCAATTAAATTCAATTATTGCAAAATATCTCGAGATCCAAAAGAATCCACTTAATGCTAGAAGAGTTAAAAATACTTGATAATAAGCAAACGAAAACTTAACGAGAAGCGACTGGAAATATTTCAATCATAGGATATCTTTACGACAGGATATTTTAAATGAATATTACGTCTCTGTATGAAAATTTTCTTTACCGAGCTGTCACCGTTAATGACGAATAACCGAATGGTTCGAGGCTCGACCACCAACGTCGCGCCACTGTCGGCAGAACGGGCGCTGCTGAAAAATGAACTACGCGCGTGAATCGAGATTAAAAAGAGAATTAAAACGTTATCGTTTGCAGGATCGTCGAGGTACGTCGGAATCCCGTTCGTAACAAAAAGAAAAAGCCAATTGACGAGGATTTCACGCGTCCGAGGCAGCGTTTAATGGCGTTAAAGAGAAAATCAAGTTTCGCCGTTGACAATCCAACGAGAAAACGCGCGAGAACCGTATCGACTCCCTACATGAACACAAGATCGGTAACGAGAAAGATGTACACGGTCGGTGCGACTTATCAAGCGCCCACCGCTAACGACGCCCTCGAGTGGAAAGAATGGCCGACGCACGGTATGCACGAGAGGCCAATATGGCATCCTCAGGTTGGTCTCGCTTACGAGTACAACGATCGAAGCTTCATCAGTTTGGACGGACAAAATTATCGTGAAATAATCGAGGATCCGGTTATCGAGGTGGTGTCGGTTGATCCCCATCCCGAGCGAATGTCCGTGTCTTACGGAAGACGTAACTTCGAGCGTCCACGATATTACAACGTACCGAGAAGTCTCAATGATTTCGTCGATAAGAAAGAGCCGTTTGTCGAGGGAAATTCTTTTGCCTCCTGTATGCACGGCAGTTTTCACTCGGTACTGGCCTACTGCGCTCGGGTCGTTAATCCAACGTACAAGAAAAATGTCGATATGAAAATCCGCAGTTTTTCACGTATCGACGATTTTTCAAACGTCAAAACAGCCACGAAACTAAATGTTTTACCGACTAGCACGAAAAATTCCCACGATCCCAATAAAATTGGAATACCATCGCTGATAATACCGGCCACAAGCTCAGCGACTGCGGCTCAAATGAAAATCCCCGAAACAAATTTTCCAAGTACAAGCACTTCCGGCGAAGTACCAAAGTGCCTCGTTATACCGAGAAAAACAATTCACTTCACGAACGTGCGAAACATTCAGGGTAACATATTGCAAGAAGTCTTCAATCGTTCGTCGAAAAATACACTGATATTTCTCAAACCCACCGATCCACCGGGAAAAACAGCGGAAAAAATTGCCGCGGCATTGAAAAATTCAACCGCCAAACTGAATGCCACGAGAAGCAAAGATGGCGCGGACGCAAAAACCGAACTAAATCTCATTAAACTCGATGACAATGCTATAAGCGACGAGGCGCTAATGGAAATGTCCTCCATGTACAATAATCTTTTGCCCATTGAAGAAAACGAAAATACCGCGAAAAATTGCAGACCGGCTAATTACGCGACTCGGCCGGTAACGGCTATAGTAGCGACAAAAATTCCAAACAAATCGTGCGAGCCACCGATGGCAAATTCCAATTACAAAACCATACCAATAGCGAGACCTTCTTATCCGGGATTTCGTCCCGATAATTCTGGTTTAACGATCAATCAACAGATGGCTCATCCAACGAGATTCTCGTACTCCAATCAGGCATCGGAAATCGCTAAGATACTCGCCGAGTACAATCAAAAAGCTACGAAAAATTCGATAATGAGAAACAGCTGTTACACGTCGCCGAGTGTCGTTAACGTCAGAGGAACCGTTACAAAGAACTTAAAACCGATTAGGCACTGTGTCAACAACGGCGAAAGTCGGAATACATATTTCTCCGTTGTCGAACAGCCAAAAGTCATTAGGCTAAGGAGAGAAGAGGATTTAATGGCGTCTCCGAATTTTCGTGGTTTCAACGTTAACGGACCAATTTATGGTCATAATGCACGACAAGTTTCGGCAACGATAACATCGGAAACCGCTAAAGATTCGGCAAACGATGATAATCAGGCGATGGATCTTACGACCGCTAGATCACGGGATAACGAGGATAAGAGGGAGATCGCCGAAAAGTCGGATGAATCGCGAAAGTGGCTGGAAGAATTGATCGAGGATACTGCCGTTTTGTATTGCGCTGCTGCCGGTGTTCATCAGGACGACGTTGCCGAATACATTAACACGCTCGATTCGGCACAGAGTATACAGTGGCTGGGCTCGTGATATTATCCAAAACACTGTTTGTTCAGAATAAGCCGAACAAATAAGACAATCGCGGGCACGGCCTCCACGATCAAAGTAACGAAAAACAAAGGAAAAAAACAGATTTAAATTTTTTATTTTACGAAAAAACGTTGTATCGAAAATTCACAAACGAGAGATTGCTCGAAATGTTTTTCCGATGATTTGACAAAATATTCAGATCGGCATATGTACAATTGTAAGTGCGGTGCAATTGAAAAAAAATTTATCTGTACCTAGTAGGGCGATTTTTTTTTTCGACTATTTTTTTTTTCCGTTCCTACCCGAAATTTTGTTGGATATGTCGAAAAAGAAATTCCCTGAAATTTACAGCCCTTAATACTAATTCTAAGTACTCTCCCAAAGCGGAGAAGATTTTCCATCTATAATACACGTAAATCGAATTTTTTGTTTTTTCAAATTTCTATAATTCAGCCGTATTTTATGCTATCATATTGTTCTTGGTTTCGATTTACTCGGAATAATACAATCTAAAAAAGTGCCTTCTGCGGCGAAAGTGTAAATTGTACTGGTGTGTTGGTACGGGTCATTGAAGTTGATTTTTACCCAAAATTCTCGTTTTTTTGCTGTTATTTAGGAAACAATTAACTTTACGAAAAAAATTTAAATAAAAAATTTGTTGGAAATTTAATTTCCTGCGAACTAGGTCCTATCGACCCAATTGCTCAGATTAATATTTCTTGAGATATTGAACTTTAACTTATGAGCAGTTTAAAATTTATAAAATATGAAATATTAAATAATAAAAAAAAAAAAAAAATAACAAAAGTTCAATATCTCAAGAAATATTAATCTAAGCAATTGGGTCGATAGGACCTTTTTTGCAGGAAATTAAATTTCCAACAAATTTTTCCTTTACATTATTTTCGTAAAGTTAATTGTTTCGGAGATAATAGCGAAAAAACGAGAATTTTGGGTAAAAATCAACTTCAGTGACCCGTACCAACTCACCAGTACAATTTACACTTTCGCCGCAAAAAGCACTTTTTTAGATTGTTTTATTCCGAGTAAATCGAAACCAAGAACAATATGATAGCATAAAATGCGGCTGAGTTATAGAAATTTGAAAAAAAAAAAAAAAAATCGATTTACGTGTATTTTAGATGGAAAATATTCTCACGCTTTGGGAGAGTACTTAGAATTAATATTAAGGACTGTAACTTTCAGGGAATTTCTTTTTCGACATATCCAACAAAATTTCGGGTGGGGACTGAAAAAAAAAAAAACGCCGTAGTACCTACATTTTTGTAGATTTGCATCTGAATATTTGTTTACGTAAATCTCGAAACATTTTCAATAATCGCTCGTTTGGGAATTTCAATACGGATTGTTGTTTCTTTGTTTTTTCGGTAAGTTAAAAAGGATCGTGGAGCCTGGCTCTTGACGCAGGCTTCGAAAGAGCAATTCATGAAATTTAGATCAACGCTTTCAGTTATTTGATTCTTTCGTAAATCGTAGATTTAATTAATTCATTTATTATCGTTTGAAGTTACGAACTTTGAGGGGAAAAAAAATGTGTCGATACCGCTGTTTTTCTAAGTGTAACGCTAACGTAAAAAGTTCTTCCGGTTCAGTATGAACCGGGTGAATTCGTAATAATATATAAGTCTCATCAATGATGTTTGAAAGATAAAAATAATGCTGGATAAGAAAATCCAGAATGATTTTTTTTGTTCTGACATTAATCGCGTCGTAATTTTTTTTTCGTAGCGATTATAATCATACCGTCGTTAATGGATGCGTGAATGAGGAGTATAAAAACGACTAGAATGGCCAGATAGAGAAACAGCAATGCCACGATACCGATCCTTCGTTGTCAATCTCTGCTTGCCCGGCGTTTGCGACGTCCGTGCCTTAGAAAAAAGAAAAACAGAAATACAAATCACCCGGATGATATTTGAGAGGCAGGAAATAATGCAAAAATTCGTACCGTCTAATTTTCTCGGATTCCGATGCGCTGCTTTCGCTGTTACTCTTATCCTTGATCGACACGTTCGACGTCGACTCGTTGGTCTCATCTTTTTCCCTCTTCTTGCTGATCTCCTCGTGTCTTACTCTCACTGTACTTTTTCCACTCTTGCTCGATGATTTCTTCTCCAATCTCCTTTTGTTACGCCTCTCGTCATCGCTCGGATCTTCCCTCCCGGAGTCTTCGCGATTTGTCGAATTTTTCTTCTTCTCGCGTTTTTTAAATTTATCCTGTTTCGAGGAGTTACGAGAACTCGAAGTGGAGTATCCCGTGTCCTGTCTCGTTTTTCTGCGGAATTGAAGAAAAAAAATGAGTGAAAAAAAATTAAAGTACTGAAGATGATTGATGTATTGCAGGATCGTGAAAAAAAAATTTAGATTTTATACAAATTCGGCAAGGGATACCGTGATAATAACGAAATATTGCTGCTGACTTTGGAAAGTTACTTAAGGTAGTAGTCTGGTAACTTAAGCCGATTTTCATGTGTTTTTTGGAGGGCCTTTTTTTGTAGGAAAATAAAAATGAATCGTTTTGGATATTTAGGGGGTTTTTATTTACATATTAAAGATACGAAAAAAAATTTTTTTGAAAAAATTTAATAGTTTATTATTATTATTATTATTGATCGAAGTTGGCACCTCGAAAAAAAAGCGCGTGGGTGGCCCCGGTGATTTTGGCTCTTGATGTTATTTGAAATCAAAAAATTCTTGATAATTCTTAATCTATAGACATGTTATTCTGGTCGGAACTACTGAAGTTAAATTTCATGGATAAATAACAAAATGACGGACTTTGGAAAAAAAAGTCTTTTCATTTTAGCAAATAAATTTTGTTATTTATCCATGAAATTTAACTTCAGTAGTTCCGACCAGAATGACATGTCTATAGATTAAGAATTATCAAGAATTTTTGATCTCAGATAACATCAAGAGCCAAAATCACCGGGGCCACTCACGCGCTTTTTTTCGAAGTGCCAACTTCGATCGATAATAATAAAAATAATAAACTATAAAATTTTTTCAAAAAATTTTTTTTTTGTATCTTTAGTATGTAAATAAAAACATCCTAAATATCCAAAACGATTCATTTTTATTTTCCCACAAAAAAACGCCCTCCAAAAAAGACATGAAAAATCGGCTTAAGTTACCAGACTACTGCCTTAACGGCGGGGTAAGGGTTTTCACTTTCGAAAAATCGAATTTTTTTTTTTTTTGTCTTATCTTATTGTTTAACATTTCAAGAATATGTCCTTAAAATTTTAAACCGATCTAAGCAATATTCTTGAAGTTATTGTCTTATTAATCTCCTGGCCTTTAAGGGAGAACACCACTGTGACCCCCTGTTTTTTTTCACATTTTTCAAGAATTTTTTTTTGTGAGAAAAAAAAGAGATATTCGAAAAATTTTTTTGGGTTTTGTTCCTTGTTTATTAATGTATCAAAAAACATTTTTTTCACATTTTTCAGTTATTGTCTTTTCAAGTTATTGTCTTATTAATCGCCTGGCCTTTAACGCTATACCTCTAACAGCTGCGGGCGGTCGGGCTAGCAGTGCAGCTGTCGAACAGGTATACAGTTTATTCATTGCTATTGTGTATATAGTATATAGTGTTGCTATACACTGCAATATTTTAAAAGAAGAAACGAGCGTGAATCGAGGATTCTGTGTAAGTTGGAAAAAAAAATTTTTTTTCTTCACTTTTTTACTTCATAAACTTTAGACGCGTTTTTCTCAAAACTACTTTTTCAAAGTCCGTGTTCACTGCCATTTAAAAACTACTTGACCGATTCATTTCAAACTTTGTACACATTTTCTACATATAAAATACCTCCCCCCAACGTTTAGTAAAATTTTTTTTTTTTACATTAAGGGTGTTTCCCACCCACAGAACGGCGGAATTTTTCGTAGAAAATAACAGTTCACACTTTAGATGGCCGCTAAAAATTTTTAAATGAAAAAAAAAATTATCAGAGAACGTTGGGGGGAAGATTTGATTGTAGTTTGACTAAATTTTCATGGTTTTTCATTTTCAGATAATTTCCGGCCGAGTTATAGTGAACACCGCAAATTGTTTTTTTTTCCAAGACGTTCCGGGGAAGGCTCTGTTACGGGCTTATGCTTCAATATTTCTGCATGAAAAAATTACACAACATTGTCAAAAGTATGCTCAATAATGTACAAAAGGTTTGAATAAAATTGCTCAATCCATATTTGAGAAAAAAAATCGCAAAAAAAGTGGTTTTTGTAACGCTGAAACCCTTAACCCTTCCTTAATAATAAAAATTGAATTAAATAGTAGCTCAAACCTTTTGATTCTTTCGAGATTTTTCGGTGACAATTCGTATCTGTCCAATTCCTCCGTGGAATCTTCGCTAATCGAGAATCTCGTTTCGATATCACGAACACGTCGATGTTTTCGTCGTTTGTCATCGAAAAAATTCTTTCTCCGCGTGTCCTTGTACATATCACCGCGCGCAACGATACTTATACTCGGCATCTCGTAAACTTCGTTTCTCTGCCGACGCCTCTTACTCTTGTGTTTGCTCTCGCTCTGCACGACATAGAGTCGATACAATTGTAACAATATAACGAGGGTATTCTTGCAAGTGAAGAATATATTCATGTAACTAACGATCCGATAGTGTATAATGAGAATAAGACGAAAAGCAAGAAACGGACCATCCTGAAGTAACATATTAAGAGCTATGCCCCACACATCGATGCTGCAACAGCTCGTTTCCGTCGTAACTTTTTTCCTCAATGCGGTGCCCGAGGAGAGACGAGACTTTCGTGATTTCGTCGCCGTTAGAACAACGGTAAATTGCATCAGTGACCACGACCATATGCCGAGCGTGAGATAAACGAGAACTGTTTCCCGCGCAATTTTGTCTTCTTTGAAGGAATCAAAAAATTCAATTATATCAGCCGCTGTGCCGATATAAACGAGCAACAATTGGCTCAGTTGATCGCGCGTAAGATCACCCTTTGGTAACATCCAACGACCGATTATCAGTATCAGCATGAGAAATTGTTCGATCAGTGTTACCCAGGTCTCCGTTGATATTTGAATGTCCGGCAGACGAAAATTTACCTTTGAGAAGAAAATAACAATCGTTAACGTGTTTACGTATTATAATTTTTGTTCGTTCCTATGAGGTAGAACGTTATACAAAAATTTTTAAACACCCCAAAAGCTTTTTCCAAATGTCGAAGATCCTCCAGATTCGTTAGATCGAAAGTATCGGTCAAGTTGAGATTTGTCTCACGCGCACGCATTCGTCTGTCCACTTTGTCCAATTCCAGTAGCCAGATTGCCGGTACTACGCTTCCGAGATAGAGAAATACCGACGGGCAAAACCTGTTCAACGAGAAAAAAAGTGTCTTGATGAAATAAGGGCGAGATTAAAATTAAAAAAAAAGCTTTTGATCATCGAATTCCATAGAAAATGTACTCCTCAAAATTAATTCCCCAAACCAAACCAAACCAAACCAAACAGAAAGAATCGAAAAGTAAAATTCCAACGAGATAATTCTTTGAAATAAAAAAATGTATCAAAACGATTCATTCGATGTAACACCTTTTAAGGCAGTAGTCTGGTAACTTAAGCCGATTTTCACATCTTTTTTGGAGGGCGTTTTTTTGTAGGAAAATAAAAATGAATCGTTTTGGATATTTAGGATATTTTTATTTACATATTAGGGGGGGGGGGGGGGGTTTTAAATTATTTTTTTTTATTTTTTTTTCTGAATGAACAATATGTCGAGAATATTGTGTATAAATTTGAAGTCAATCGGAGTAAAACTAACGGAGTTAAAGCGTTTCAAACTATTGATTTCACGCAGTCATTTTCACGTATAAAAAACTTTAAATCGATTTTCCCGAAAACGTCATTTTTGAAGTTTGTGAACATTGGAACTCAAAATCTACTGAACCGATCCTTTTGAAAATTTAAACATTACTTCTTCACATAAATCAACAGGTAATAAGGAGGAGTTTTTTTTTTTTTCATTTTTTTCAATTTTTTAATAACGAATTAAGCGCGATTTTTTGAGCTAAAATTGCGTTTTTCACTTCCAAGTGCTGCAAAAAATAGAAAAAAAAAAAAAAAAAAAAACTCTTTTTAAATAAATAAAAAAAAAATAGAAAAAAAAATTTTTTTGTTTCAAATGATCCGGTAACGAGTTATAATGTTTACCGCAAAACCACTTTTTTTCAAGGCGCCTCTGGAGATTCAACGTCACCGGCTTATTTATCAATATTTTTCATTGAAGATTTTTTCTGAGATACTTCAATAGTTGTACAATAATATGTAATTCTATTTAATAAAATTATATTACTCATGTCGCCGCAAAAAAATCATAAATATATGCTTTTTTTTCGCCTTTAAAACCCTACCCCGCCGTTAAAGATACAAAAAAAAAATTTGTTGAAAAAATTTAATAGTTTATTATTATTATTACTATTTATTTGAAAAAATTCAATAGTTTATTATTATTATCATTATTTTTTTGAAAAAATTTAATAGTTTATTATTATTATTATTATTTTTTCGAGATGCCAACTTCGCTCAATAATAAAAATAATAAACTATTAAATTTTTTCTAAAAAAATTTTTTTTGTATCTTTGATATGTAAATAAAAGATCCTAAATATCCAAAACGATTCATTTTTATTTTCCTACAATAAAACGCCCTTCAAAAAAGCCATGAAATTCGGCTTAAGTTACCAGACTACTACCTTAAATGTGAGTTTAAATATTTGTTTGCATTATGGATAGAAATGTTTCCAAAAATTGTTCGTTTGAAATTTTTCCATACGACTTTTGTCCCGGCAATTTCAAGAGGATCCCTTTAAAATTTGAGTCAATTTGTATGAAAACATTTTTTTTCGCCAAATTTGTATATAAACGTGCATTTGTATATAAACCTGTGCTTTGAAAAAAGAAAAAAAGAAAAAAAAATGTATTCGGGTCACCTTACCAGGTCAATATTTTTCGACCTGCTTTCACCGGTGTCGTCCGTTAAGAGGGAAAGGCGAAGAGGCAAGAAGGGTAGAAATGATACAAAGTATACACGTGGATAGGACAGCTTGTCCGGGAGCAACTAATGCTCAATTTCCGTTTGTCGGAATGGAAGGGTCGAATAATAAAAAAAAAAAAGGTGATACGAATGATAAAGGAAGACCCCTTAGTTGATGGTGTATGCTGACAATACTACCCCCTCACCCACAATCTGATCCCAACGTGTATAAAGCCTTATGCTCCGGAAAATTGTCTTGTTAGCACAGCTTCGTTATGACAAAACTCCGAGATCAGCATTGTTACACCAACGAGAATACATACGAGCCTACCGTATAATTTGAAGAAAAAAAAAAAAAAAATCGTAAATTTTATTTTTCTCACCATTTCCATTCTTGATTAGCCTTTATCGTCAGCGTGAATATACCCTCGAAGAATAGAATTAGAATTGGACAGCTGAGATACCAGTAGAGTGGATTTTTCTTGAAATTCGTCACTTGCCAGATTGCGATGATACCGTGAGACGCGAAGACTATACGCGTTATTATCGCTTTTATAGTTGCTATGAACTTTGCCATTTTCGTTGAAATAACGACTCCAATGTTTTTTTTTTGGGTTTTTTTTTTTCACCACGTTTTTATCAATAATTTTGCAACATTTTTGACGTATTATGCTGAATAATGTGGCGATTTTTTAAACAATATTCAGTGAAATAACGTTTTGAACATTCGTTAATTGATAATTTAGAGAATTTGACGTTTTTATCCTCAATATCATTACATTATTGCACTATGATTTGCTGAATTCTACGAAACACAGTTCTTTTAACAGAAATTCACAATGAAATAGCTTTTTGAACATTGGTGAGTTGAAAAATTATATTAACATGTTGCGAACACTTTATTTGAAGATTATATAGTGTGCAAAGTATCGAAAAATGTCGGATTGTCCGGAAATCATTTTTTCGAATTGTTATCGGGCAAAGGACGAAAAGTCCCGCGACCGCAAAGTTCGAGGTCCGATAAAATACTGTAAGGGCGTTTGAAAGCCCTCCGGAGAGCTTCGAAACTCGGGGGTTGTTCAAATAGACGCGCGAGAGCGCAATGTAAATCCTTTACCCAACGTCATCTGTCCTTAATTCGTCAAAACTAACGATAAATCCATTTTTATAGCACAGCTCTCCGGGTTTTTAAACCAGTTAGATTTCTTCCTTATCGACATTTGATAACACCTCAGCGCCCTCTATCATAAATTCGACAAACTAGCCCGTCACTGACGTTTCATCACATTTTTCATTTTTAATCCAACACGTCAGTATGAAAACGTGACGATAAGCGCGCCGATCTAAAGTCATCCGTTGGAATGTAAATTTACCGGTCCTAGTTTTAAAAAAACATATAACTAACTTAAGCAATTGCAAAGCTTTCCCCGCCTGGGAGGCACACCGGGAGGATGTCAAACTAGTTAAATTTCTTCCTTATCGTCATTTGATAACACCTCAGCGCCATCCATCACGAATTCTTTAAACTAGCCCGTCACTGACGTTTCATCACATTTTTCATTTTTAATCCAACACGTCAGTATGAAAACGTGACGATAAGCGCGCCGATCTGAAGTCATCCGTTGGAATGTATATTTACCGGTTCTAGTTTAAAAAAAAACATATAACTAACTTAAGCAATTGCAAAGCTTTCCCCGTCTGGGAGGCACACCGGGAGGATGTCAAACTAGTTAAATTTCTTTCTTATCGTCATTTGATAACACCTCAGCGCCATCCATCACGAATTCTTTAAACTAGACCGTCACTGACGTTTCATCACATTTTTCATTTTTAATCCAAAACGTCAGTATGAAAACGTGACGATAAGCGCGCGGATCTAAAGTCATCCGTTGGAATGTAAATTTACCGGTCCTAGTTTAAAAAAAAACATATAACTAACTTAAGCAATTGCAAAGCTTTTCCCGCCTGGGAGGCACACCGGGAGGATGTCAAACTAGTTAAATTTCTTCCTTATCGTCATTTGATAACACCTCAGCGCCATCCATCACGAATTCTTTAAACTAGCCCGTCACTGACGTTTCATCACATTTTTCATTTTTAATCCAAAACGTCAGTATGAAAACGTGACGATAAGCGCGCGGATCTAAAGTCATCCGTTGGAATGTAAATTTACCGGTCCTAGTTTAAAAAAAAACATATAACTAACTTAAGCAATTGCAAAGCTTTTCCCGCCTGGGAGGCACACCGGGAGGATGTCAAACTAGTTAAATTTCTTCCTTATCGTCATTTGATAACACCTCAGCGCCATCCATCACGAATTCTTTAAACTAGCCCGTCACTGACGTTTCATCACATTTTTCATTTTTAATCCAAAACGTCAGTATGAAAACGTGACGATAAGCGCGCGGATCTAAAGTCATCCGTTGGAATGTAAATTTACCGGTCCTAGTTTAAAAAAAAACATATAACTAACTTAAGCAATTGCAAAGCTTTTCCCGCCTGGGAGGCACACCGGGAGGATGTCAAACTAGTTAAATTTCTTCCTTATCGTCATTTGATAACACCTCAGCGCCATCCATCACGAATTCTTTAAACTAGCCCGTCACTGACGTTTCATCACATTTTTCATTTTTAATCCAAAACGTCAGTATGAAAACGTGACGATAAGCGCGCGGATCTAAAGTCATCCGTTGGAATGTAAATTTACCGGTCCTAGTTTAAAAAAAAACATATAACTAACTTAAGCAATTGCAAAGCTTTTCCCGCCTGGGAGGCACACCGGGAGGATGTCAAACTAGTTAAATTTCTTCCTTATCGTCATTTGATAACACCTCAGCGCCATCCATCACGAATTCTTTAAACTAGCCCGTCACTGACGTTTCATCACATTTTTCATTTTTAATCCAAAACGTCAGTATGAAAACGTGACGATAAGCGCGCCGATCTAAAGTCATCCGTTGGAATGTATATTTACCGGTCCTAGTTTAAAAAAAAACATATAACTAACTTAAGCAATTGCAAAGCTTTTCCCGCCTGGGAGGCACACCGGGAGGATGTCAAACTAGTTAAATTTCTTCCTTATCGTCATTTGATAACACCTCAGCGCCATCCATCACGAATTCTTTAAACTAGCCCGTCACTGACGTTTCATCACATTTTTCATTTTTAATCCAACACCTCAGTATGAAAACGTGACGATAAGCGCGCCGATCTAAAGTCATCCGTTGGAATGTATATTTACCGGTCCTAGTTTTAAAAAAAACATATAACTAACTTAAGCAATTGCAAAGCTTTTCCCGCCTGGGAGGCACACCGGGAGGATGTCAAACTAGTTAAATTTCTTCCTTATCGTCATTTGATAACACCTCAGCGCCATCCATCACGAATTCTTTAAACTAGCCCGTCACTGACGTTTCATCACATTTTTCATTTTTAATCCAAAACGTCAGTATGAAAACGTGACGATAAGCGCGCGGATCTAAAGTCATCCGGTGGAATGTAAATTTACCGGTCCTTGTTTAAAAAAAAACATATAACTAACTTAAGCAATTGCAAAGCTTTCCCCGCCTGGGAGGCACACCGGGAGGATGTCAAACTAGTTAAATTTCTTCCTTATCGTCATTTGATAACACCTCAGCGCCATCCATCACGAATTCTTTAAACTAGCCCGTCACTGACGTTTCATCACATTTTTCATTTTTAATCCAAAACGTCAGTATGAAAACGTGACGATAAGCGCGCGGATCTAAAGTCATCCGTTGGAATGTATATTTACCGGTCCTAGTTTAAAAAAAAACATATAACTAACTTAAGCAATTGCAAAGCTTTTCCCGCCTGGGAGGCACACCGGGAGGATGTCAAACTAGTTAAATTTCTTCCTTATCGTCATTTGATAACACCTCAGCGCCATCCATCACGAATTCTTTAAACTAGCCCGTCACTGACGTTTCATCACATTTTTCATTTTTAATCCAAAACGTCAGTATGAAAACGTGACGATAAGCGCGCGGATCTAAAGTCATCCGTTGGAATGTATATTTACCGGTCCTAGTTTTAAAAAAAACATATAACTAACTTAAGCAATTGCAAAGCTTTTCCCGCCTGGGAGGCACACCGGGAGGATGTCAAACTAGTTAAATTTCTTCCTTATCGTCATTTGATAACACCTCAGCGCCATCCATCACGAATTCTTTAAACTAGCCCGTCACTGACGTTTCATCACATTTTTCATTTTTAATCCAAAACGTCAGTATGAAAACGTGACGATAAGCGCGCGGATCTAAAGTCATCCGTTGGAATGTAAATTTACCGGTCCTAGTTTAAAAAAAAACATATAACTAACTCGAGCAATTGCAAAACTTTCTCCGCCTGAGGGGCACACACCGCATCGTTTACTGCAAGCGGATACAGCAGATTTCCTGCGTTTATTAAGTCCTGTGAGAAACATTTTCCCACGCGTTAAGTGAAAAAAGAAAGAACGAGGATAACATTAGGCTCGAAGTGTGAATAATCGAAAGAGGTTGTAATTAAAAAAAAAAAAATGAACAAATACTACTTTGTGACCTCGGTAGTGGCCCGAGATAAGGTACGTGACACGTCGTCGTTATTGTAAAAAAATAAAAATAAACATCGGACTTTTTGCGCGTGAGTGCTGCCTCTATGCTGATGCTGCGTGCGACATGCAATGATCCTCGAGTCGTTGTCGTCGATCGTCGTCGCTTCAGTAGCACTCGCACGTCTGTCGAAACGTGCGAATCGCCCAGTGTTGGTGATTTATTCAACAACGTGTGCTGTACACGCAGAATCCATGGAAATGTCGGCAAACTATGTGTGCATTCGATTAAACATCGCTCGTAACAATAACGTTAATAAACTGTCGATTAGCTGACTAATTGGCGTGTGAATAAAGACAACAACAGAAAAAAAACAAGCGAAACCACGAAATTCTTGCAATATGCCCGTGAACGCTTGTTCGAGAATCCAAAGGTACGTTAATGACACGTGACAGTAGTTTTATTTGAGACAATTCCTTAGTAAAGTGGAAAACATTTTTACCATCGTACGTCGCTTTTGGAACAGACGCAACGGAAACATATGCCCCTCTAGTTCCTTCTTGCTCTCATTTTAGTTCATTCAAAGTGCGCAAATTTAATGCAATCCACGTACGTTCCCCTTTTTTTTTCTTTTCTCTCTTCGTTAACGGATTTTATGCAACCTGTCATCGTCATCAGTAATAATATCGTGTTAGTAATAAGAGATTACGATGAAATTAAGCTCGTTCGAAAAAAATGAGATTCTGTCTTCCTCTCTTGCTGTAACAAACATTCTGTTTTTAAATTTGCATTATCATTTCATTGAAATAGTCGAGAATGGTGTTTGGAAGAAATGCTTAAAACATCGAAATTGTCGCAATTTGAGAATAGCTTGACTCAATTGAAATTTGGAACGCTATTAAAGTAGTTATGACTCACGCTCTTTTGACATGATTTTCCAAAAATGCATGCACTGATTTCTATTGCGGAGGATTTGTGGAATTATGGATTTTTAATGATTTATATTTTGGAGCATTGATTGCTTTTCAAATTTTTTTATCGTCACTTTGACTCGAAATAAATTTCAAAAATGCTGGAAGAACTAACGTTAGGTTTTGATAAACGTAAAGTGAAATTCTGGAGTGATCTTCTATAGTGTATTATCTCTGTGAACAAATGTTCAGTAGCTCGATAAAATTTGTGACTGATCGGGGAAAACAGTGTTATCGAGTACAATATGTGTTTTTAACTCTCTCTGCTACCTACTCAAAACTGTTTACTCGTAAGAGAGAAGATAAGAATAATCCTCTGCTTTTCACCGCTCCTCCGTGTCTCTTTGGAACATTGTTCACGTAGATAATCATATTTGTATCGTAATTGAAGAATAAAAAATTTTAAGCAAAGACTAAAGCGGAGCAATGGATGAAAAGAAATCGATATGCGCTATACCTAAAAAATGAACGAAGAATAAGACAAACAGAAATTGAGAAAGGAATGGAAAAAGTATAACGCGGATAAAAATTGAGAAAAGACCAAGTCGACTTGACGTAGGCCGTACAAGCCTGATGAGGATAACGAAAAAAAAAACAATAAAATATGAATGCGTTGCGTCGCATATCTCATGAATTCTGATTTGGCACTGTTGTACAGTTCATTGTGCATGTATATAATGAATAAAAGATGTATAGACGGTATTGATTCCATTCTCATTAGTTAGTCAACTTTCTATATTTAACGCACGCGAACGGCGAATAAAAGCTTGGAAAACCGGGGGAGAGATTATATACTTTGGGCCTCCCTCTGCTTTCTGAGATAGACACACGATGTTGTGTATTTTCCACTCGTTATTAATTATTCACTTATCAACGTGTTATTTTTCTGCAGATGAGCGTTCCATTGTACGGAGGTATCGGGGCCTGTGTCACTCTACTCGTCGCTCTGTTTGGCCTAGGAACTGTTTTAAAAATCTTTGTTTGTCTACTGGTATTAGTCCTAGGGTAATATTACGCACGGTCATTTATTTATAAACAGTTACGCTTTGAATTTTTTTTTTCTATCATGAATTTATCAACAATTTCAATTGATTGGTTTGAATTTATAATTTATACGTTACGAGCATTCGTTATAGAGAAGAATATTTTTCACAAACTTTTATCGATTTATCAACAGTGTAGAGTCTACTACAAACTGTGTTCTCAGTATTGAAAAACAATTATAATAATTTATTGCTTATCGAATGGGTACCTTGATTTATTCGAATATCTGACAAGTTGCATCTTAATTCATTTTAAACAAAAATGCAATTTTTAAACCATGATCTGTTATCAATAATGCATATCGCAAACTGTTAAAGTATCGTTCAATAAAACGAGCGACCGAAAAATTAAACTGTTCAAAATTAATATAACTTAATGAACCTAAATAATTAATTATTACCGACTTTTAACATTAAAGACAACTCACTAATGTTGGTGAATTTATAAAAGTTTGTAAATAGACTTTTTTTTTATTTATCGGTAATTTGATTGGTGCGCAACGTTGTCGCTACCTAAACAATCGATATATGCTAACAATAAAAATTATCACAATTTGCTCTCCTCCAGAATCCTGACTTGTATATACAGAAAATACGCGCCGGATCTTCAAAATGAAATTGATTCTGGCAAACAAAACTTACACAAGAAGACTGAAAAATTGCGACAGGTAATAAGTTACCCGTCAGGAATTGCCATTTTGCGAAATTTCAGCATGCATTAACAAAGTTTTTTTTTTAGTATATGGAAGAGCTATCGAAGAAAAAGGTGACGTTCACACTAGATAGAAGAGTCACGGGTAGCCACATTATCGACGAGTCTCTGCAAGTGAGTTCAGACACGATCTTAAAAAAAAGAAATTAAATAAAACTAAATAATTCGGTTTTAAATACGTTTTTTTTTCATTTTCAGGAGATATTAGACTTTGTACTGCGTGACTACGTCGAGCCGTGGTACAGCGTGTTAACGGACGACGAGGAATTCCCTAAATCCGTCAGAGATACAGCTCAAAAAATTGCTATCAACGTAGCGAACAGGTACGGACAACGCAAAAGAGAAAAAAAAATACATATACGAGGGGGGACCCAAAAAAAACGGGAATTTCGTCATAATTTCTTTATTTTTTAATATTTTTACACCAAATTTTGATCACCTTCAAAGTATTCTCCTTTGACCACAACGCACCTCTGCAAACGATCCTTCCAATGTTCAAAACATTTTTTAAATTCACTTATCGGGATGCTCTTTAGCCCTTCCAGCGATTTTTGTTTTACCTCCTCCACAGTGGCAAAACGCTTTCCTCTCATGTCCCTTTTGAGTCTGGGGAACAAAAAAAAATCACAGGGGGCTAGATCCGGTGAGTAGAGAGGGGGGGGGGGGGGGGGTGGACAATTGGTGTCGTGCAGTTTTTGGTCAAAAACTGCTTTACGGAGAGAGCGGCGTGGGCCAGCGCGTTGTCATGATGGAGGAACCAGTCACTTGTGCGCCAAAGATCTGCCCTTTCCTTCCGGATACTCTGCCTCAATCTTTTCAAAACCTCCAAGTAGAACTTCTGGTTGACGGTTTGACTCGGGGGAACGTCCTCCGCGTGCACAACACCTCTGCAATCGAAGAAACAAACGAGCATTGTCTTGATGTTTGACTTCACTTGGCGAGCTTTTTTCGGACGAGGAGACCGAGGTGTTTTCCACTGGTTTGATTGCTGCTTTGTTTCGGGGTCGTATCCATAGCACCACGATTCATCACCAGTAATCACCTTGGAAAAAAGTTCAGGGTCCTCTTCGAGCTGATTTTGAAGTTCAAAACATGCCCGAAGTCGACGCTCCCTTTGCTCGTCTGTGAGAAGGCGAGGGACAAATTTGGCCGCAACTCTGCTCATGTGCAAATCTTTGGATAAAATCCTCTGAATTGAACTCCATGATATCCCAGACATCTCACAGAGTTGATCAATGGTTCGGCGACGATCTTCACGAATGAGAGCATTGATTTTGTCGACGTTTTCGTCACTTCTTGACGTTGAGGGGCGTCCCGAACGGGGTTGGTCTTCAATTGACATTTCTCCATTTTTAAAACGTGAAAACCACTCGTAGACTCTGGTTTTACTTAGGGCAGCATCTCCATAAGCAGTGTTAAGCATTACAGTAGTTTCCGCGGCAGATTTCCCCGACAGGAAACAAAATTTTACAGCCGCGCGTTGCTCTCGACAATCGGCCATCACGTTTTCGCCGAAATGGAAAAAGTTGTTTCACTACAAAAATTCCCACGGGCGAACCGATGCACTCACGGCGACAGAACTTCGCACACTAACTTGGGAGACGTGTCCCCAACGGACACCTGGTCGAGCAATGGGTTCCCCCACTCTCCCTCCCCGCCGCAGCGCAATTCCCGTTTTTTTTGGGTCCCCCCTCGTATATTCCACTGATTTTGTGTAATGTGAGAATATTCTGCATTGTGTCGTTTTTCGCGCGTCGTTATCGCAATATGATATTCATTTTTTTTTTGCCACCGCACAGAGTGAAGGATGTCGATTGGATACCTTATCTGACAACACGGCTCGTGGACGATGCAGCGTCCCACATGAGACTCTATCGTCAAGCAAGAGCCAAAATGAAACAATTACAGAGCAATAAAATGCACAAGGAGAGCAGCAGCAGTTCGAGTACATCGGGCGGTACGCCCAAGAGAACTCCGACACATCGGAGAAACAAAAGTGAAACCGATATATCCTGGTATTCGCAGTCAAAATTTTACATTCCCAATATACCGGAACCCGTCGAGTATAACGGCGAACGAGAGAAAGATGAGGATATAACTCTCGAGAAGATATTTTTCGATCTCGAGGTTCAAATGGAAAATAACTTAATATGCCGTGATCTTGTCTGTACAAACGAGGAACAAGAGTTGGCGTTCATGGGTGAAATAGCGGAAATTCTATTGTATTTGCTCCTGCCGAAAGGAGACTTTGATTGTCTGACCGTGAGATTTATACTGAGAGAACTTTTAGTTAACGTTATAATCAGACCGTTGTTGAACATGTTCTCGGATCCTGATTATATTAATCAAGCATGTATATGGCTGGTGAGTTTTATCAACGACAAGCAATTACGGGTGAACTATTGAAATTTCGAATATAATCGATTTTTTTCATGTCGAATTGCTTCGAAATCAAATAATCGTCGAAACAGTAGGTTTTACAATTTATTCTTTACGTTATTACAAATATCTTGAAAAAAAATAAAAATTGTCGATATGCTGAAAATTATCCACCTCAACGCAAAATACTTTGGGGTAATTTACGTGTTCAAAACTGCAACATGAAAGTTCCTCCACGGACATTGCACGATTATAAAATTCGTTTAAAATATATTAAAGACAATTTTTTTTACCGTAATGAGGTGAAAAAATTAGATTCGTGTACAACTTATAAAATTTTCGACCAAATTTCTACCAAGTTTCACGTTGTAGTTTTGGGTACGTAAATTGCTTGCGCCAGGGTCGGGCTTATAAACTCGCCGAAAAAAATCGATTATTTTGAAGTTTCGATAGTTCTATACTTCTTTAATCGTGATGTAGAAACTACCAATATTGCTTCAAAGAAATTATCAACTTTTTGGTACATATTGCTATCTCAGATTAACCCTAAGATATATATTTTTTTTCCAATTCCTAGAACATCAGAAAAGGCAAGGGAACTTTTTTTTAGACATAATTTCATTGAAGCAACGGTTCCTAACATTCGATCAAAAAATCCCTGCATTCGAAAAGTTATCTCAGCTCATTTTGTCTTCCCTGGTTTTTCTTTTCAGTGTACTAAAGAAACTAGTTTACCCAGTGATGTATTCTTAACGGTGATGCGAATAACCGATAGTTTAGATGAGCTCATCGCGACGAAGAATTTAGTTTGTAAAGAAATTGCTCATTTACGGTCGAAGGATTCCGGCGGTGAGGATGATTTGCCGGTTAAGCAACAATTGAAGAGTCTCTTGTACGTAAAGGAGAATCTCGAGACGAGAATAATAGCAATGCAAAAGGGTTTGTTAAAAACCGAGGTCGATGGAATTGGTGCACAACCAGATTGGAACAGATTTCTCATGCCAGGCTGTAAATTGGTTAATTTACCATTGGACGAATTATTAAAGAACAACATTGCGCTGAGCTATTTTATCGATTATATGACGTGCGTCAATGCCGAAGCTTATCTCTTTTTCTATCTAAACATATACGGTTGGAAGGTTTCCGCCGAACAGCAGATATCGGACATTGAATTGCAAAAATTACAAAATAATCAGTTGTCCGCCAATTCCTCAGGGGCGAAACGTCGTAACGTTAATCTCGAGAATCTCAAGGAAGCGGCGTTAAAAATATATCAGCAATATTTGAGCGAAAAAGCTGCGTCAAAATTGTTCCTCGACGATTATCTCGTGAAAAATCTCGTGACTAGAATAAAAACCGAGGTTGTGCGTGAAACATGGTTCGACGAGTTGCAGGCATGCTGCTACGAGAAACTTCAGAGCGAGGATAGATTTTTGCCGTCCTTCAAGAGATCCTTCTCGTACGTTAAGTTACTCGCCGAATTGGATTTGCTGAAGGATTCGGCTTCGGAAGACGATATGAAATCGTTGGACGGTATAAGCGTCTCGAGTATGAACAACGAGTTAGATACTCTGGAAGAAACGACGGAAATTCCGAATGACGTAGAGCGGAAGAACTCGATGAAGGAAGGCTTGAGATCAAACGCAAATTCCTCGCTCAGTCTGACGAGCATGAACGAGAAAGATGGCGTCAGTTACGACGAGACGGATTCGGATTTTTTGACAATGCCACGTAAAAATATGAAACGCATGAGAAGCGCATCGAGTATCGATTCCGATCGCATTAGCGAGGGAAAAGATGCAACTTTTTATCTCGAATCGAGCCCCGAACAACAATACGTGAAACTCGACGATGCGGGCTGCGATCAAAATGCCATACGTAAATTGCAACAGGGCAGATTTGAGATAACGGCGGAAATAATTGAGACCGGGGTGGTTAATGATCGTGGAAAAACTTACGGTATATACGCGGTTGCTGTTAAGAAAAATTATGACTCGGGTTATCACGAAAAGTGGCATATATACAGGAGGTACTCGGATTTTCATGATCTTCATCAGAAAATAAAGGAGAAATATTATGATCTCGCAAAAATACCGTTTCCTGCTAAGAAAGCATTTCACAATATGGAACGTGCCGTTCTCGAGAAGCGAATGATAATGTTAAATGCTTGGTTACAACAACTCACGAAACCCGGTATCGTTGATGGTCATATGGGACTTCAGAATATGCTGCTGGCATTTCTCGAACAGGGCGATTATGACAAAGGCGTTACTGGTGGACAAATTTCGAGAACGGTAAGGTTATCGTAAAATGTTTTTGGTAAATATGGAGCAAAGGGGACCCACTTCCGATTGACTTGCCTTTAATATATGTTGTGTAGGGACCCTTCCCGAACAACTTTTTCCCCTGGCACAATTCGGGGTCGTTATTTATTAAAAAGTTATTAACAAATAAATTAATAATTCATATAAACGAAAAAACCCAACAAACAAATCCAAAACAAACCCAAACCAAAAACCCAAACCCAATAAACAAACAAATCCAAAACAAACCCAAACCAAAAAACCCAAACCCAATAAACAAACAAATACTAAACAAACAAAAAACCCAAATAACCTAAACAAACCAAAAACAACGGAAATAATCCAAACAAACAACCCAACTAAACAACCTAACCTAACAACCTAAACGAACAAACTCAACAAACCCAACAAATCCAAAATAAACCCAAACCAAAAAACCAAACCAAAAACCCAAACCCAATAAACAAACAAATCAAAAACAAAAAAACCCAAACAACCTAAACAACCCAACCCAACAAACAAACCCAACAAACAAGCCAACCAAGCAACCCAACCATACAAACAAACCCAATAAAACTGTCGGTATGTTACTCAGGGGGGTTTTTGTAACAACACAAGTGGAGGACAAGATGATTGGGACTGGCTGCTATAAGGAAAATAGCTATATGAAGTATTAACTTTATTTGTTAATAACTTTTTAATAAATAACGACCCCCAATTGTGTCAGAGGAAAAAGTTGTTCAGAAAGGTTCCCTAGACAACATACATTACAGACAAGTCAATCAGAAGTGGGTCCCCTTTGCTCCATATTTACCATGTGTTTTCGCTGATAAAAAAAAAATACTAAAAGCAAAAAGTATATTTGATATCGATCATTTGGTCGATTTATGTATTTAAAAAAAAAATCTGAATACCCGAGAGCCCGATGTTACGATTTTACGTTCTGTTTTTTTCCAGATCGATACTCTAGTAAATCCGTTGAAAACGTCGATGAAAAGCGTGACTCAAGCGGTGAAAACAATGCCCGACAATATGCTCAGTACGGTCGACGGTGTTATGGACAACATAAGCAAATTTTTCGGTAATCCGCGAAAGAACAGCATGTTCTACGAGAGCGTTAAAGTAGGAGCGAGTTTGGACACAGAGGTGAGAATAGAAGGAAAAGAAATTAGATTGTCTCTCACCCGTTCGCAAAGTATCGGCTTCTGCATCCGAAGGGTTTCGTCTTTGGATTTCAGACGGACGATAACATACCACTGAGAATAATATTGTTGCTGATGGACGAGGTGTTTGACCTTAAAGTGAGAAATCAATGGCTTAGACGTAGGATAATAACACTTCTGAGACAAATCATTCGTACGATGTTCGGTGACATTGTTAATCGACGAATCGTCGAGTACGTTTCATTATTGACCAGCCCTAACAACGTAGCAACGTATTTGCGGCTATTCAAGTAAGTTTCAATTCTTCCCTCTTTTATTTTCGTCCCTATTCACAATTTTGTCAATATTAATTTTATTAAGAAAATGTTAAATATTGAAGTAATCTAAAAATATATAATGACGAATTAAAGGAACAATAAATTTTAACAAAGAGCTACGAAATATTATGAACTGAAAAATATTTGATATTAAAGGAAATATTGCTGAATAATCGAATAAGAGATTTCTGAAAGTCACTAGATTCAAAATTTTCGTTCGTCAATCGTCTGTTATATTATAAATAAAAATAAAATTTTCATAACGTTATAAAGGCAAAGTCACTGGCCGAACGGTGTTAAGGCAGAGGCAAAACCTCCGCGCGATCAAGAGACGAAGGATCGAACTCGCGTTGCCGCGAAGGTCGCGCTGCTGTCGTGTTTATCGGACGAGCTGAAACATATCATAGGTAGCGAAACGACGAGACGGGGTTTGTTGAGGGTTTTCGAGCTCTTTCAACGGCCCGTACTGAATAGAAGACTGCTATACGTACTACTTGAGGGAATAATAGAGAATCTGTTTCCTCAGACCGATTTACTCACAATTATACGAAAATTGTACTCGGTCTCGCCCAGAATAAAAAATAAGAGTAAGACCAATTCTTGATGTACAAGGTAAGGACGTGCTTTCTTTCTAATCTACGTAGGGGGGAAGATGGGTAAGGGAGAGAGAGAGAGAGAGAGACGTTTTCTAAGATCTTAAATTAATTCATATTTCGATCCTCGATAAAAATTCGGGTGAAAAAATTCTGCCATGCTGCTAATAGAATAATTAATTTTTGAAAATTTCTCTATCGATCATTGTAATAGTAATATATATATATATACACATGAAAAAGATGCAAATCGCAGGCTTGTTCGCCGAACGAGGTCAGAGTGTGACCATTAGTTTTAAAAAACGCGCATTGAACTCTTACGGCATGATTTCTCCTTGCATTGTTATATTTTTTTTTCTTTTCCGTTATGCCGCTGTACAAATTCATTTATTTTGGTGGCAAGTATTTTTTTTACCTATTTATACACCATCAAACTTTCAATTAAACGGGTCGTGATTAATATTTTCTCATAAAGCAGTCGGCTATATAGAACGGCTTGTCTCTATATCGTTCAAAAATCTCGGTGTTTAATAGGAAAAAAATTATAAAAAAAAAATCAATTGCGACTCAATTGTCTCTGCTATACAAATAATTTATCACTCTGATAAAGCGAATTTTTGATCGAATACTTTGCATCAAGATTTACCATTTAAGTCTAACATTAATTCGTATATTTCTTCGATTCAAAAAAAAAACCATTGTACTGACGCGCGAAAATAACAAGTTAAAAAGTATCCAAATTCTCGATATTCATATTTATATATAATACGACAGGGAACAAAAACAAAATCAACACGAAAGTTTGCAAACTTCGCGAACGAGAAGATTGTATAGTTTCTATAGAAAAAAATGGTCGAAATGACGGAAAAAAATAGAAAAAAAAAACAAGAACAAAGCAAATATATAAAAGAAATGGAAAATTATCGCGAAAGACGTGAAGTAGAGGCCAAAAATTATGATATACAAAATGATATTGTCTAACCATGCCCTCTCGTGGGTTGCTAACATCGTCGGTATTATTATATAAGAATATAAATAATGAACTTTCTTGTGATTACCCGTAGTTGAGAGGAAGAAAAAAAAGAAGAAGAAAAGAACGATGTAGACGATATTCGAATAATACAATCATTCCATTTGCATTTTAAGATCTGTCGGACACTCGTGTAACGTAAATATTTGGGTCGCTAATATATATATCGATACCTTTGAAAATTAACCCTTGCACGGTCGAAATTAGGGCGCTGAGAGATCGCAGGACCACATTGTACGAATCGACATCACAACGACAGAAGTTCCATAATGAATTTTCAATTTCGCTAATTTCCAATTGAACGTTCTAATTCCGAATATCGAAATAGAGGTATCAGCGTGATTGACGAAAACAAATAATCATGAACTGAGAACAGGAAATGAACCGAATGAACTGAGAATCGGAAATACGAAACAAAAATTCGTTCCGACACAATGGTTCTTAATCATCTCTTGTAATCGTCGTTATTGAATTTTGTAAATTCCCGCTCATACACAAAAGTTTTTTTTTTCCATTTCTGCGTCATGAACGTTGACTCTGCTATTAACAATTTCAAGATTCTGTCAATGGATTTGGCGTAGGTGATTTTTTCAAACCTCTATTTACGAATTTTCAGTTAATTCGAATAATTTTTCGTCCATCAATCGGTTATACCGAAAACGACATTTTGAATTTCGAAATTTTTATGTTGCAATTGACGTCAGTGATCTCTATAATCCCAGGATTTTCGGGATCATATGTCGTTGGAATATCGTTGCGGATTATCTGTTGGCCCCATCCACGTTATCGATACGATTTTGGGCTGTGCGAGGGTTAAAATCCTATTACGATATATCGTAAAAATTTTATGGGGATGGCTTAGAATCGATTTAGCATAATAAACTACGAATGATATTCTAAAAGAGAGGGAAAAAAAAACAAATAGATATGCTGCGAAACTCTTGTGAATGTGTGCGTGAGTGAGCGAGAGGATCTTTTTATTTATTTATTGGAATGGATTAAGTAGAGTCGGTGATAGTAATGATAATTGAACAATTAAAAATTCAGCTGTTTCGCTAAATTGGCCAAAAGTTGACGAAGCATATATAAATAAATATATATATATATATAGCTAATGATGTATAAAAATCATTGAATTGTACATTGATGTCGTAAGCCTGTATAAAGAGTTATTTCTATCGTGTTAAAATGAATATAGTTGCTATTATCATGTTTACTTATTAAAAAGAAAATCCTTTATAAAATTTTAATATTATTGACTCACCATTCACGAATCCTCGTCCTTCGTCTTTGTATTTACGGATCTGTAACAAACAAAAAAAAAAAAAAAATAATCCGGGCAATCAACGTTTCCTAGTTTTTCGAAGAACTTTTTGTTCCAAATATTAATTCGGTACGCTCGGGAATATTGTCTGAACTTTATAGACATCCCACAGTGCAATCTAAACAACCCGCAATCTGATATAAGCCAAAGAAACGTTTAAATTCGTCGGTATATAACCAGGAACTTACGGGTCATTGACCCTTTCGATTCAATTAAAAATTCAACCAACTTCCGCATATTGAAAAAAAAAAAACACGAAGGAACGATTATGAAAATTTTAAATTGTATGATGATTCGTTAATATAGAGGGGGGTTGAGAGTAAAAAAAAAAAAAAGAAAACAGCAAAATGTTAACCGGCGACAGACCGGACGGTGGGCAGGGAGTACTTAGGCGTAGTGGTGCGAAGGACAAAAGAAGTTTATTATCGTGGGGAAGGGGTTGGGAGGGAGGTTACGTGCCGAGAGTTTGCGTCTCTCCGAGACGTCCCAGACAAGTAGCTCGCCGAGAGGGGTTGACAAAGTGAAAAAAAAAAAAGAAAAGAAAGGGAGAATGAGGGGACGGACTTCTACGGGGTTAAAACACCGCAGAGTGTGAGAGAGACAGAGGGATCGTGAACTTTGTAGTACGTATATGTCGTATACCTATCCCTTTCTTCTGCTCCCTTACAGCATCGTAGTAAACTATATATAGAACTTCTATATATATGTATGTATGTATTAACGTTCTATGTAATCTCAGGGCACGAGATCATTCGGTGGATTCTTTTTTTTTTGCTCGCGGGTACCACTAAAGCGTCACCACGTGACTGGCGCGAAGGGGGTGGCCGAAAGCGAGCGAGCAAAAGGGAGGATGGGGGGCGGAGAAGAGGCAATGAAAGGAAGAGGGGGGGTGATGGTGGCGTGCTCGGCCATCGCCGTGAAGCGAGAGAAGAGCCATTGTGCGAAAAAAAAAAAGGAATTGGGCATACACATCACGTTGCGTGCACATCTCTCTGTGGTATTAATGACGATATATCGTAAGATGAATGTATACCAAGCGATATATATATATTGAGATACGCGGCAGCGTCTCGGCACTTGAATAATTGAGAAAAATAATAGTAAAATGAAACAAATTTGTTATACCAATTTAATGCCAATACCGATTATGCGAAAGATTTTTTTTTAAATACTCAATGATATATTCAAATGACTCTTTTTTTAAGTACGTTCGGAAACGGAACATTTTTTTAAGAGGAATTTTTCAATACGTTATAATGATTGTCAAAGTATCGTCGGGAGGACGAGGTTGCAAAAAAAAGTGAGAGGAAAAAAATGTTTCGAACAGGATCTGTGTTTAAGGTAGTAGTCTGGTAACTTAAGCCGATTTTCATGTCTTTTTTGGAGGGCGTTTTTTTGTAGGAAAATAAAAATGAATCGTTTTGGATATTTAGGATGTTTTTATTCACATACTAAATATACAAAAAAAAATTTTTTTTTTTAATTTAATATTTTATTATTATTATTATTATTGATCGAAGTTGGCACCTCGAAAAAAAAGCGCGTGGGTGGCCCCGGTGATTTTGGCTCTTGATGTTATCTGAAATGAAAAATTTTTGGTAATTCTTAATCTATAGACATGTTAGTCTCGTCGGAACTACTGAAGTTAAATTTCATGGATAAATAACAAAATTTATTTGCTAAAATAAAAGGACTTTTTTTTCCAAAGTCCGCCATTTTGTTATTTATCCATGAAATTTAACTTCAGTAGTTCCGACCAGAATGACATGTCTATAAATAAAGAATTATCAAGAATTTTTGATTTCAGATAACATCAAGAGCCAAAATCACCGGGGCCATCCACGCGCTTTTTTTTCGAGGTGCCAACTTCGATCAATAATAATAATAATAATAAACTATTAAATTAAAAGAAAAAATTTTTTTTTGTATCTTTAATATGTAAATAAAAACATCCTAAATATCCAAAACGATTCATTTTTATTTTCCTACAAACAAACGCCCTCCAAAAAAGACATGAAAATCGACTTAAGTTACCAGACTACCACCTTAATACCAATACCGATTATGTGAAAGATTTTTTTTTAAATACTCAATGATTCATTCAAATGACTCTTTTTTTAAGTACGTTCAGAAACGGAACATTTTTTTAAGAGGATTTTTTCAATACGTTATAATAATTGTCAAAGTATCGTCGGAAGGACGAGGTTGCAAAAAAAAAGTGAGAGGAAAAAATGTTTCGAACAGGATCTGTGTTTAAGGTAGTAGTCTGGCAACTTAAGCCGATTTTCATGGCTTTTTTGGAGGGCGTTTTTTTGTAGGAAAATAAAAATGAATCGTTTTGGATATTTAGGATGTTTTTATTCACATATTAAAGATACAAAAAAAAAAATGTTGAAAAAATTTAATATTATTATTATTATTATTATTGATCGAAGTTGGCACCTCGAAAAAAAAGCGCGTGGGTGGCCCCGGTGATTTTGGCTCTTGATGTTATCTGAAATGAAAAATTCTTGATAATTCTTAATCTATAGATATGTCATTCTGGTCGGAACTACTGAAGTTGAATTTCATGGATAAATAACAAAATTTATTTGCTAAAATAAAAGGACTTTTTTTTCCAAAGTCCGCCATTTTTCTATTTATCCATGAAATTTAACTTCAGTAGTTCCGACCAGAATGACATGTCTATAGATTAAGAATTATCAAGAATTTTTTATTTCAGATAACATCAAGAGCCAAAATCACCGGGGCCACCCACGCGCTTTTTTTTCGAGGTGCCAACTTCGATCAATGATAATAATAATAACAAACTATTAAATTTTTTCAAAAAATTTTTTTTTTCGTATCTTTAATATGTAAATAAAAACATCCTAAATATCCAAAACGATTCATTTTTATTTTCCTACAAACAAACGCCCTCCAAAAAAGACATGAAATTCGGCTTAAGTTACCAGACTACTACCTTAATACCAATACCGATTACGTGAAAGATTTTTTTTTAAGTACTCAATGATTCATTCAAATGACTCTTTTTTTAAGTACGTTCAGAAACGGAACATTTTTTCAAGAGGATTCTTTCAATACGTTATAATAATTGTCAAAGTATCGTCGTAAGGACGAGGTTGCAAAAGAAAAGTGAGAGGAAAAAAATCTTTCGAACAGGATCTGTGTTTAATTGTTGAGTACTAATAACCGAATTAACCGTTGCGTGAATAAATTTTTCGAAATAACAAATGATCATCAAAGTATTATCGCAAAAAATCGTCAAATTTTTTTTTTAAATTGCCGGTATATACTCTTGCAATTACCGGCGGGGGGAGTGTATGGGGGTCGTCGTTTCTCTTGAGGGCAAACTTTCGAGAATACCAGAGAGCTCTTCTCGTAGCGCGCCCCCGGGCTGCTGTTGCTCGATGACGCGTTTCGCGAAATTTTTCTCTCTCAACAGATCGCTCACCATTCGAGAAGAAGGGGATGAAGGAGGCGAGACGATCCTGAAGCGAGGATGACGAGGACTCGAGAGAGAGAGAGAGAGAGAGATAGATAGTATTACGATTTTTTTTTTCTCTTCCCGGAGGGGGTGAAGGAGCGTAAAACGGGGTACAAACGAGAGAGAGAGGCAAGAGCGAAGGAGAAGCTCAAACGGCCGGCACTAACGAAAGAGAAAAATCGATATGCATGATTCACGCGAGCGGTATATACAAGAGAAAAAGGAGAGAATACGTGGAGAGTGAGATTGTGTGAGCTCTTTGGGGGAAAGGGCGGGAAGAGAATCGAAGGGGAACGCGGGGAGGGGGGGGGGGCTATGGTCGACTTCTCCCCTCGTTCAGGATGGACCCCCTTACCCTTCGTTCTGTTTTTCCCTTCGTCGAATTGCTATATATATGTTTGTGTATATATATGGAGAAAAATATATCTATATACGTTGGGTATATACTTTCTCTCTCGCGTCGAAACCAAAAAAGGGGAACGAAGGAGCGTGTGTACCAAGCTCCCGAGAGAGCGCGAGAGAGACGGCGAAAAACACCACGCGTAATTCTATACAAGCCGGCAGGAGCAACGGCAGCAGCAGCAGCAGCAGCAGCAGCAGCAGCAAGCAAGCAAGCAGAGAAAAACAGGAGGGGTATATAACTCGCGATGCTACCCCCTCGGTCACTCGATCAGTCGTGTCCCGAGTCTCACACAGTCGTGAAACGTCGGGCATCCGTAAAACGCGCGGACTATCTCACAGCAATAATAGTAAACAACGCGCCTACGGGGCTCATCCACGGGCCTCGTGATACGCGACATTTCTTCCTCGTCGCAATATCATCTCGCACCGTTGCCTCGTCCATTTACTTCCAATCAACGAAGCTTGTCGGTGAAACATTCGAGAATTCAACGGACAATATCGTACACGAAGTATTTAAAGTTAGATGGAAATGTACGAGCGAGTAAAAATGTTCATATAAAGACGTAACGCGTGTGTTCTTACCGGCGTCCGCACGCGCCGTGGCGCGCAAGTCTCTGTTTTCTTCGGCGCTTTTACTCCCGCGCGCGCCTCCTTGCGGATCACGAGAGAGAGATGATCTCTTCTGATCTCTCCGGACGATCGAGAGCCCGGAAGGACGCGCCAAAAGTTCCGGAAGTCACCGATAGATGACTGTGGTAGTTCCGAAGCTCTAACGTAGTTCGTGCCGTCAGAGGGGCTACCATTGAACCGGAAATGAAATCGAATATGAAAAATTTACACATAAACGAGAAGAATGAAAACCGGAAATTGAAGTAAAATTTAAAAAATACAAACTGGTAATGATGGGACGGCTGTGAGAATTTGCGACGTTCCGGAAGATCCATCCTCGAAACTATTGCCACAGAGATTGCTCTTCGTCCCGCAAAAGTCAACGTTTAAAAATAAATCCACGAGTAAGTATACAAAGCACGGAAAATAAAAATATCTTTCGCGCGACAACTAAATCCGGAATATCGTCCGCTGACTCGCACTTTCATTCCGTTTGTAAAATATAATAATTATTATAATAACATAGAAAAAAGAATTCTCTCTTTTCCTCGCGTTATTATAATTAATATCGCGCGTTTGCGACCTAGAAAAATCGATTGGCACGCGACGACCACGGGCATTGTACTTGCCCGCGTATGAAACGAAAAAAAGAGAGTTATTATTATTTGTTTTTAAATAGAGCGTATAAAAGGCCACGCTGAGTCGAAGGGTTTATCAACGAGGGAAGCACAAAATTGTGTTTGTCTAGTACGATGACTTTTGTTAATGGGGAAAAATTGTAATCGATGAAATCGCCGGGGCGCTTCCGTTCCTCGGTGGCAGATGGTGCCCCATTCTCTCTTTTTCTCTCTCGTTCAGACTCCGAGAGAGAAAGACAGAGAGACTCGAGAATGGGGAACGAGCCACGCGTCCTTACGCATAGTTGGCGTAACGAAGGGGGAGTTTTCGATCCTCTATTTCAATGGTACATTCTATATACGTATACACACACGAGTTTATATGCATGCGCGCATGTATATAATGACGTTATTCCGATTTGAAAAAATATTTCAAGCAAAAATTGACTTTTCGTTAACGGTATATTCGTGATAAATCGAGAAGCGAGTATTCGTTAGTTAAAAAAGCGTGTAGAGAAATCAATCGGAGAGTGAGAATTCGGCGTCGTTGATCGAGAAGATTGGGCGGACGGGTAGAGAGGGCAGAAATGTGATTGAATAGAAAAGGGGGGGTGCTTGAAGTTCGGGGGATTTCGATGCAAGGCCAAACGGCGTCGCGACGCCCAGACTCCCTTCGTCTCGCGAACTCGCCGCGGTGCAACATCGCTCTGGCCAACAGAGGTCGCGATATCTAACTTCTGCGCGTCTCTAATTCCATTCGTTTTTCTTTTCTGCTTGAAATATATTAATTTACACTTGCCTAGTAGAGCGAGCTCCGGGAGACACATGCGGTGCAACGAAGCGGGAACCCGTAACGCTGTGTGCTCGTCGTTGTCGTTGTCCTCGGGGAAAATAAAATGAGAAAACGATGCCTGGCTGCGGTCAGCTGGGTCTGTTACCGAAATGAGATACGCCTGGGACTTGAAACAAACAAACAATAATGTTGAGTCTCGTTTCTGCGTGATACGGATATTTGTCAATTAATTCCAAAAATTCATTTAAGGTAGTAGTCTGGTAACTTGAGCCGATTTTCATGTTTTTTTTGGCGGGCGTTTTTTTTGTAGGAAAATAAAAATGAATCGTTTTGGATATTTAGGATATTTTTATTTACATATTGAAGATACAAAAAAAAATTTTTTTGAACAAATTTAATAGCTTATTATTATTATTATTATTGATCGAAGTTGGGCTCCTCGAAAAAAAAAGCGCGTGGGTGGCCCCGGTGATTTTGGCTCTTGATGTTATCGGAAATGAAAAATTCTTGATAATTCTTAATCTATAGACATGTCATTCTGGTCGGAACTACCGAAGTTAAATTTCATGGATAAATAACAAAATGGCGGACTTTGGAAAAAAAAATCCTTTTATTTTAGCAAAGAAGGGGTTGTAAAATGAAAAGTTAGGGGTGAAAAAATGTCTCGGTAGTTCCGACGAGAACTGTAAGTGTGTGGAGTAGACTGTTAAAATTTGAAAGCAATCGGTTCGGTAGAAAAAAAGTTAAGACCCGGGCTGACGAGAAAAACACTGTTTTGAGAAAAAATTTCGAGGCCCTCTCGAAAACTCATTATAACTCCGGAGGTATTTCGAAATTTCGGTCTGAAATTTTCACAGTATATTCTCAAGACATTGTACTTTCAAATTAAGCAAAAAAAAAATTTTCGATTTTTTGAATCCAAGTTACCAGACTACTACCTTAAAGACGTAATTTTAGTGTTTTTCTTTTAACGGTTAAATTAAAAATACTATGGCAATTGCACATTTCACGTAATTTCGTTTTTATTTGTAAAGTTCCTACAATGAGAGGGCGTTCTTATTCTCTTGGCTTTTTTCGTACGTGAGCGATTTTGACAGAGTTTACCAATTTTGAGGAATTTTTACCGATTTTAAGTTCGATCGCGTTGAAAGTTCATCTCGCAGAGTTCATCACTGCGAGATGAACTGAATGATCTAGTCCGGCCGAACAAAGTTTTTCTTAAGGCCGTAGTCTGGTCTGGAGCGAGATTTTTGACGTCCTTTCCAATCTGCAATAACGTTTAAACCGTTGAAGTTGATGAAAATTTACACGTGCATTTATTGTTCCTTAGAGAATACTTGTGCATTAAAAAAAAAAAATTATTTCAAATATTTTCATGTAGTTTTTTGCCTTGTTGCAACATGGTGCGCCGAAATCGGCGCCCACTCTGGACGATGTTGTATGCATCTGAAAAAAAAAAAATATATATATTCTCAAACTGTATGAGTATTCTGAGCACTGGTAGCAGAATTGGTACTTAAAAAAAATTTTTGACAAAATGACGGCCTGTTGAACTTTCATTAATGTTATTTCATTATTCGACGAGTTATAAAATGTCGGCAAAATTATTGTTCGACTCAATAAAAAAATTTTTTAAGTACCCATTCTGCTACCAGTGCTCGGAATACTCATACAGATTGAGAATATATATATTTTTTTTTTTTCAGATGCATACAACATCGTCCAGAGTGGGCGCCGATTTCGGCGCACCATGTTGCAACAAGGCGAAAAACTACATGGAAATATTTAAAATAATTTTTTTTTTAACGTACAAGTATTCTCTAGGGATCAATAAATGCACGTGTAAATTTTCATCAAGACAACTTCAACGGTTTAAACGTTATTGCACATTAGAAATGACGTCAAAAATCTCGCTCTAGACCAGACTACGGCCTTAATAAAAGCGTTAATTAGAATTTTTTTTGTGTGAAACTTTTTCGAGGAACAACAACAATCTTTTGTTTATCATAAAATATTCCCAAAGCGATCATTTTGTTCGCTACTTCATTGTCAACACACAATGGGAAAGTAGTCTTGATCGCCACTCCAACGGCGTATCTACTTTACCGGCGGAGTCAAATTAATCACGTCGTTATTGGAAGTTCTACGAAAAAAACAAAACATTTTTCAATTTCCGACGAATTCAATAGCAACGAAAAAAAAAAAAAAACTTGACTCGGTTGCAAAATGCAAAACTAGCTGCGTTTGCTTCGTCATCCGAGTATTTGATTTAAAGCCGTAGTCTGGTCTAGAGCGAGATTTTTGACGTCATTTCTAATGTACAATATCGTTTAAACCGTTGAAGTTGTCTCGATGAAAATTTACACGTGCATTTATTGATCCTTAGAGAATACTTGTACATTAAAAAAAAAAAATTATTTCAAATATTTTCATGTAGTTTTTTGCCTTGTTGCAACATGGTGCGCCGAAATCGGTACCCACTCTGGACGATGTTGTATGCATCTGAAAAAAAAAAAATATATATATATTCTCAATCTGTATGAGTATTCTGAGCACTGGTAGCAGAATTGGTACTTAAAAAATTTTTTCATTGAGTCGAACAATAATTTCGCCGACATTTTATAACTCGTCGAATAATGAAATATCATTAATGAAAGTTCAACAGGCCGTCGTTGTGTCAAAAAATTTGTTTAAGTACCAATTCTGCTACCAGTGCTCAGAATACTCATACAGATTGAGAATAGATATATTTTTTTTTTTCAGATGCATACAACATCGTCCAGAGTGGGCGCCGATTTCGGCGCACCATGTTGCAACAAGGCAAAAAACTACATGAAAATATTTAAAATAATTTTTTTTTTAAATGTACAAGTATTCTCTAAGGATCAATAAATGTACGTGTAAATTTTCATGAAGACAACTTCAACGGTTTAAACGTTATTGCACATTAGAAATGACGTCAAAAATCTCGCTCTAGATCAGACTACGGCCTTAAGGTAGTAGTCTGGTAACTTAAGCCGATTTTCATGTCTTTTTTGGAGGGCGTTTTTTTGTAGGAAAATAAAAATGAATCGTTTTGGATATTTAAGATGTTTTTATTTACACATAAAAGATACAAAAAAAAATTTTTTTGAAAAAATTTCATAGTTTATTATTGTTATTATTATTGATCGAAGTTGGCACCTCGAAAAAAAAGCGCGTGAATGGCCCCGGTGATTTTGGCTCTTGATGTTATCTGAAATGAAAAATTCTTGATAATTCTTAATCTATAGACATGTCATTCTGGTCGGAACTACCGAAGTTAAGTTTCATGGATAAATAACAAAATGGCGGACTTTGGAAAAAAAAGTCCTTTAATTTTAGCAAAGAAGGGGTTGTAAAATAAAAAGTTAGGGATGAAAAAATTTCTCGGTAGTTCCGACGAGAACTACAAGTGTGCAGAGTAGCCTGTTAAAACTTGAAAGCAATCGGTTCGGTAGAAAAAAAGTTAGGACCCGGGCTGACCATGAAAAACACTGTTTTGAGAAAAACGCGTTTAAACTTCAACAACGGATTTTCATAAGTAAACTTATACTTACGTTAATCGTCTATGCCTCGAGCGTATAATAACTCCTTTATCCTCTTTATAGGCATCATTTTCCGGAACTTTGTGCGCGAAAAAAAATTTTTCGATTTTTTGAACCCAAGCTACCAGACTACTACGTTAAATGCACTTCGTATTGTCTTCTCGCTGATCAGATTCGTCGAGACTTTTGTCTCGTTTATCTCCTTCGGGAAGAGAAGCTCAACCATTGTGGGGGCAGGGTTGCGAGAGGGGGGAGGGGGCAGAGACACAGAAAAGAATGAAAAGAAGATCCCGGGGGATGAGAGAGCGAAAGAGAGAGAGAGAGAGAGGACGAAAAGGATGATGAAGAAGAAAAGAAGAAAAGAAGAAAAGAAGAAAAACTCGTCGCAATTTGCACCTAGGAGATCTAGTATCCTGCATTATCACGCTTGAGGGAGTTCGATGAGTCTTTGGCGGGGGAGGAGGAGGAGGAGAAAACGGAGACGGAAAGAGAGATCGAGGGAGTTGAGATGCAAAAAGGAGGTAGGAAAGAACGTTTGCGGGACGTAGAGAGGCGAGGACACCGGGGTAGGTGTAGACTTACTTTGGACCGGTGGTGTGGGATTACCGTACTTATATTCAAGTCTAATATTAAGTTACCATTTTGCTTTACGGCAAGTGAACAGGCTGCCAGCATATAGGAAGCCATCCGAGAGCTCCTGGGACAGTCTCTCCGCCGGCATCGTCTACGCGTCTGGGGGCCCACCTACGTTTACGCGCAAAACCGTCGTCCACTTTAGCGAGCCAAACACGGGCCCGGGCGTCTCTTCGCTCCTCATCGACGAGCATTTCGTCGGAATATCGCGCTTTTGTTTTTCGCCAGAACCGGAAAGGAAAAAAACGAACGAAAAAAAAAAAAAAACGATTAAATCGAGAGTTCGACATATTTGTGGTACACGGAGATTAGTTCGTTTGGCCCGTGTACCGTTAAAACAAGATATTTCGTCATTTTTTTCTGGATACACTGAGGATCGACCAGTGGTGAGAGAAGAAATTATTATTTTTTTTACAATAGTGCCGGAGATAAGTAAAAAAAACGAAAATTTCTTCATTTTTATTTGAACTTAATTGTTTTTTTTTTTTTTTTTTTTTTCATGCTTTTCAATAAAATGTCCGGCGACCGATGCGACAGTGGCGATGTTAAAAAATTAATAATTAGATGATATAGAGTGGGAGATTTGATTTTTTTAAATGTTCTTTTGAAACTTTCGATTTTGCTGATCCGTTATGTTTATTGCGCAAGTTTCGATACGAATCCTTCGAACCGTGGGCTCGCATTGCCAAAGCCGAGCGTTTCTTCGATGTTGCGGTGCTACGCGCAACCGGACTTCTCGCGATTAAACCGCAAACTTCTAGTTAGTACGATGTCTTGACGTTTTGCTGTTTTTTTTTTGTTTTGTTTTTCTTTTCCATTCGTCCAAGTTGCGGTTTAAAAGCTGAGCTCGCAGCGGTGTCTCGAAGTTGCCTGACTATCGGTGGATAAAGATATATATAAAATAGAACGTAGTTTAATCGAGGATTATCGATTGATCGAGCGAAAAATCTGTAATCAGAGCTGGGTATCCCGTTGGAACAACGAATTTTTCATATTCTTTAACGAACGATCAACGGAATTCTCGTTGAATTAATCGTGGTAATTCAATTCGATCGTTATCAATCGTTAATCATCGGAATTATCAGATTTATCGAAAAAATATTTTTTTTTATAACGTCACCAAGTTTAACCTCGGTGCGAATGTCTAATTTTTACAAGAATCGTATTTTCAAACATTTTCTTAAAGTAGTCGTCTGGTAACTTAAGCCGGATTTCATGTCTTTTTTTGGAGGGCGTTTTTTTGTAGGAAAATAAAAATGAATCGTTTTGGATATTTAGGATGTTTTTAATTATATATTAAAGATTAAAAAAAAAATTTTGTTGACAAAATTTAATAGTTTATTATTATTATTATTATTATTATCAATAATATTATTATTATTGATCGAAGTTGGCACCTCGAAAAAAAAGCGCGTGGGTGGCCCCGGTGATTTTGCCTCTTGATGTTATCTGAAATCAAAAATTCTTGATAATTCTTAATCTATAGACATGTCATTCTGGTCGGAACTACCGAAGTTAAATTTCATGGATAAATAACAAAATGGCGGACTTTGGAAAAAAAAAGTCCTTTTCCAAAGTCCGTCATTTTGTTATTTATCCATGAAATTTCACTTCGGTAGTTCCGACCAGAATGACATGTCTATAGATTAAGAATTATCAAGAATTTTTGATTTCAGATAACATCAAGAGCCAAAATCACCGGGGCCACCCACGCGCTTTTTTTTCGAGGTGCCAACTTCGATCAATAACAATAATAATAATAATAATAAACTATTACATTTTTTCAAACTAATTTTTTTTTTTGTATCTTTAATATGTAAATAAAAACATCCTAAATATCCAAAACGATTCATTTTTATTTTCCTACAAAAAAAACGCCCTCCAAAAAAGACATAAAAATCGGCTTAAGTTACCAGACTACTATCTTAAAAACACAAACGGTAATGCAGTGAAAAGTTATTAAAAAATTGCTCAACTGTCGGATTTTTTTGTTTTTTTTTTTTTAGAAAATGAACGAGTAAACCGCACGAATCGCGTTAGAAGGTAGAGGTACTGGCTTCTGTGAGTGCTGGGGTTTTTTTTTGTACTTCCTAGCACCATTTGAAATCAGTACTGCTCCTTCGGGAATTCAACTCCTCCCTCACGGTACACCCCCACCCCTTACGGACGTGGAACGACACAAAAAGGCGAGTTATTACGAATTATTAATTTTATTCGCACGATAACGGATTGTCAATTTTTCTCTTATTACCAGATATATATAATAAATATCAACGATACGGGAGAAAAATTGATTCCGAAACGATTAATCACAATAGTACATATACTATTTATAATAATAGTTTGTTTAATATATCTAATATATATATATATGTATATATTTTTTTATATATTTATAATATATAATAATGTACCTATAAGATTTGCAAGCTTTTTCGGTACCGTTTCGCGATCTCTTGTCGCTTGCAGTTTTTCATTTGTGTTTTTTTTTTCTTTCATATTCTGCGAGGAATTCGATATTTTTATATAATAAATAACCGAGGCCTATTGTCCATTACGCGGAGACTTTAACGGATGACTTTGATGGAACGAGGGGAAAAAAAAAAAAATCTTATTCACGCGATATCTCTTGGGACTTATTAACTATGTACATGGTCTCTCTGTGTTTCTCTCTCTCTCTCTTTCTCTCTATTACGTTATTTCGACAGATATACGTATTAACGAGTATCATCCAAGCCATTTGGTAGCATTTACGTGTGTGTATAATCGATTTATCGAGGAATTTTTCATCATCCAAGTTCCCTCGGATTATTAGCGAGTAATTGGAAAAGAAAAAAAAAAAAAAAATAGAAACACAAACGGGCTCACATCTCTAGACTCGTAACTTAAGCATAGACGTTAACGATCGTGTCGCTCGTCGAGGAAGTTTCCTTGCAGGTGTTTCACGATCATCGCGAAATTCCGAGGACAACGTGGGTTATGTCGAGTCCTTACTTCGTCCCGTTGCCTGAAGTCTCGTCCACGTTTCGCCCAGTGCTTTTGCAAAATGATCGTCGACTGAAACACAAACGATGAAAACAGAAAAGAAAAACGAGGTAAAATGAAATCAAATGGAAATCACAAATTTATACGTCGAATGCAAAGTTTTTATTGGTTTTCTTTTGTACTTTTTTTTTTTTTTTTTTTTTCAAAATCTTCCAGAAATTTTCGAAGGAATTAGCGAAGAGACGAGAGGATGCTCACCACTGAGGCCAGTTTCCTTGTCGTTTGTCGAGGACGCGTTAAATACAGCCGCGTACTCCTTAAGCCCCAATGATCTCTTAAAATGCTCGTCTATCGCCGGATCACTCACGACTCCTGGACTTCTTATACCAGTTCTCTGGCCTCCTATCGCTGCCGAAGGCGTTGCCGTTGGCGTAGGCGTCACTGCTGTATCCTCGATCGTTGTGCCTTGAAGAAGAGGAATATATCGATATGGAGGGCTTGGCAGAGAGTGTTTTTTTTTTGGCAAACGTAAGACGTGACTACGAAAGCCGTAAGGAGGAATGAAAGAATGGAAATTAAAAAAAAAAAAAAACAAAAAAAAACATTTAAAACACATACCGGATATGAAACATTTAATTTTCGTTTTTCGCTTTATTTCGCTCGAACGAACTTAGCTTTTAAACATTTTTTCGGCCAAAAATTCTTTCAATTTACGGGGAATGTCTCGTGTCGTAGAAAATTATGCACAAAAATACGTTAAATTGAGCCGAAAAAAATAAAACCCGTCGAGTCGATCTTAAATACAGCCGATAATAAATCTCGAGTCTAATGGGGTCGTGTGACGGTATCGATTTCCGGCGAGGGTAATCCAGTAACAAAGATGAAACGCGTCAAAAGTAAACGGGTAAAACGGAATTAAGAAAAATGGTAGGAAAAAATGATTTAGATCTGAAATTATTTTCTAGCCCCGATCAAAACGGAACAATTCAAAAAACAACAATTCGTCGAGGTTCGTTAAAAAAAAATTTATTAAATTCGCTAATTATCTTGGTGCTCATAAGAAAAATTGACAAATTTTATTTTACAGCGCAACGAGAGGAATAAACAATTTAAAAACAATATTTTCTAGATATACGTTTGCAAAATAACTTAAAATGGAAAATGTTGGCTACTCGTCGATTTTGATGATTAGTGTGGAAGATGCTGGGAAGTTTCGTCATATTTACTCCGAAATATCTTCGTAGTCGACAAATTTTATTTTACACATGGAAAATTATCAATTTTGGATAATTAATGTCTTTAAATGAAACGTAGGAGAAGAAAAAGAAAAAAATTGTAGAACATACCGGGTTGAGGTGCGGCTGGTACGATAACACTTGGCCTGTTGTGATGATGCACCCTCGCTGCTGACATATCCAGTGCCTCGCTTTGAATCGGGTCCCTCCTACGCTCCCTGCGCCACGCGCTGCTTGGCTTTCTATGAAGACTCGTTGACTTTGGTCGTTCTTCTGCAACCAGAAAAAAAAAGAAAAAAATATATATAGATATATCATCAGTATATAATCGTATCGATGACTTCCGCCCATTTAATCTTGCACTTATGCATTGATATTAATATACGATCCATGCATATGTACGTGTGTATATATATATATATATATATATATTTATATATATATATTTATATATATATATTTATATGCAGACAATATAAATTGACCTGGTGTGTGGACAACGCGGAAGACGCGTGAAAAGAAAAAGAGAAAGGGTCCGCTCGCTTCCGCGGTCATCTCTGCCCACTTCCTTCGTATATTTTTAAAAGCCTACCGTCTACACAACGACAATGCAAATTTCCATTCAACGTGACGGGAATTAACGAAAAAAAAAACAAAAAACAAAAAACAAAACGTTACAAAGGCTTCAGTACTAGAACGTTTTTTCGATGAAAAGGAGGAAAATTAAACTTCAAATAAACTGCGGTTCTGAATTTGGAGAAAAAAAAATAGTCTTTACAAAGTTTCATAAATAAATCCCCGGTAACGAGCAATGAAGTGCGTTCCGGGATTACAGCATGTACCGTTAAGGTAGTAGTCTGGTAACTTAAGCCGATTTTCATTTCTTTTTTGAAGGGCGTTTTTTTCTAGGAAAATAAAAATGGATCGTTTTGGATATTTAGGATGTTGTTATTTACATAGTGGAGATACAAAAAAAAAATTTTTTGAAAAAATTTAATAGTTTATTATTATTATTATTATTATTATTATTGATCGAAGTTGGCACCTCGAAAAAAAAGCGCGTGGGTGGCCCCGGTGATTTTGGCTCTTGATGTTATCTGAAATTAAAAATTCTTGATAATTCTTAATCTGTAGACATGTCATTCTGGTCGGAACTACTGAAGTTAAATTTCATGGATAAATAACAAAATGGCGGACTTTGGAAAAAGAAGTTTTTTTTTCCAAAGTCCGCCATTTTGTTATTTATCCATGAAATTTAACTTCAGTAGTTCCGACCAGAATGACATGTCTACAGATTAAGAATTATCAAGAATTTTTTATTTCAGATAACATCAAGAGCCAAAATCACCGGGGCCACCCACGCGCTTTTTTTTCGAGGTGCCAACTTCGATCAATAATAATAATAATAATAAACTATTAAATTTTTTCAAAAAAATTTTTTTTTGTATCTTTAATATGTAAATAAAAATATCCTAAATATCCAGAACGATCCATTTTTATTTCCCTAGAAAAAAATGCCCACCAAAAAAGACATGAAAATCGGCTTAAGTTACCAGACTACTGCCTTAAAACACAACATCATTAATAGCGAATTATTTGAAAATTTCACTGGAATTGATTCTTTACTCTGTGCACAAAATAATTCATGTTTCGGTCAATTTTTTAATATCCCTTAGCTCGTTTAAAAACTAAAAATATTTATCACTGCTAAGAATACATGGAGGTAATCGATTAATCGATAAGAATTTGTAAAAACGCCCATTTATAATTAAACACTCGTTTGGGTAAACGAAAAAAAATTACTTTTCGACATTTTTACGGACTAATCGATAGTTACAAGTTACACCGTGCGTTAGAGCATGTATTTTTTAAATAAAAAAAAATGTTAGCAGCCAATAATTTGGCAAATTGGCTCCCGGACCTGGATAAGTAATTTTCTAAACATTGTACAATTCGTATTTCAAACTATCCCCGCGTTCGACCAATACGTGTAGGCGTATTAAAAAAAGGCGATCAAAATTTTGCAATACAAAAAAAAAATTTGTCATTAATAAAATTACAAATTCAACACGTTAAGATCAAATTCAGCCAGCGGAAAGAACGGCATTGAAAGTAAAACAATTTCCGATAGTAAAACGGTCGCTAAAGAACGAAAAAAAAAATGAAATAAAAAAGGAACTTTCCGTGGCGAAAAATTTTGCGAGACAGCGACTAAAATAATCCCACGTCTTAATTGACTTTTTGATTAAAAACGTTTCAGTGCGATATTCCCGAATGCCATCTCTGGCAATCGCGAGAAGGTACATAATAAAGTAAAAAAAATAAAATAAACCCGCTTGCAGGACGTCGCTATATTTCTTAATTAACGATATTGTTATGCTAATCGATATGTGTGGGTGTATCGCTACGAGGCATCGTGGTTTCGACCACTTATACGGACTATTCAATAGATTTTAATTACCGATCACTTTTATTTTGTTTCTCTCTGTTTTTGTTTTTTTTTTTAAGGCATCTCGTAACAAACGAACGGAAGGGTTGAGCCCCAAAACAAAAATGGAATTTGATCCAGCGAGGAGGAAGGAGGAAAATCAACCCCGTGTGCGTGCGAGAGCCGCGAGGAGAGAGAGGGAGAGAGTTAGAGGATGAGGCGAGTTCGGTTCCCAGGACGGGGCACAGGAAGTGCCTAATAGCCGTGAGAGGATGCACGGTGTGGCGTTCGGTAAAACTACGGGAGAGAGAGAGAGAGAGGGATAGAGAAAGAGGGACCAGCGATGGAAGAAAACAGGTTTTCGAAAAGGACGATGCTTCGCTGGAAGCTGGAAAGATGAATGAAAGAAGGTGGATGAGGATGAGAGAGAGAGAAACACGAACGAAGGAGGCAACGTGCTCTCCCGAGTACATAGAAAATCATATGTGTGTGTGTGTGTGTGTGAGACAAACCGAGTCTCAATTAACTTTTCGACTCTCGTGAGAATAAAGCCAAAACCTTTTTTTCCTCTCTTCATTGCTCTTTGCTCTAAGTAAAAAAAAAAAATAAAAATCCATACACATAAGCCAAAAATTTGGTTTGTGTATATTTTTTTTTCTCCATCGTTTCTCGCGTAAATAAAAAATGAAAATGCACATATATACATAAGAGAAGAGTGTTACAATCTCATGAAATAATATGCAAATTAATGAGCGGCCCGATAACCCGCAACCTGCTAAAAATCTCCAAAATGCTCGCTTTCCTAAATTTCGGAATGAGGCAGTAGTACATAATTTTTTACAGCCCTCTCCGTTAGCACGAGTTATCCTTTTTCTCATGAGACGAAAGAATCTCGATGAGCAATACAATCCTAAAGAAAAAGGCAACTTTTTCGGACTACCCTAATGCACTGTTTTTCTTTTGCAAAAGCTCAAACCACATTCGTACATATTTTTGTCTCCCCCTTGCTTAAAATATCTTTTTCAATCGCGACGTTAATTCCTCTTTCGACTGATAATTTAAAATCGAAATATTTCGTCGATTACAACGACATCCCGAAGCCATTACAAATCTTTTAAGGCAGTCTTCTGGTCTAGAGCGAGATTTTTGACGTCATTTCTAATGTGCAATAACGTTTAAACCGTTGAAGTTGTCTTGATGAAAATTTACACGTGCATTTATTGATTCTTAGAGAGTACATTAAAAAAAAAAAATTATTTTAAAATATTTTCATGTAGTTTTTTGCCTTGTTGCAACATGGTGCGCCGAAATCGGCGCCCACTCTGGACGATGTTGTATGCATCTGAAAAAATAAAATAAATATATTCTCAATCTTTATGAGTATTCTGAGCACTGGTAGCAGAATGGGAACTTAAAAAATTTTTTATTGAGTCAAACAATAATTTTGCCGACATTTTATAACTCGCCGAATAATGAAATATCATTAATGAAAGTTCAACAGGCAGCCATTTTTAGAAAAAATTTTTTTAAGTACCAATTCTGCTACCAGTGCTCAGAATACTCATACAGATTGAGAATATATATATATTTTTTTTTTCAGTTGCACACAACATCGTCCAGAGTGGGCGCCGATTTCGGAGCACCGTGTTTCAACAAGGCAAAAAGCTACATGAAAATATTTAAAATAATTTTTTTTTTTAACGTACAAGTATTCTCTAAGGATCTATAAATGCACGTGTAAATTTTCATCGAGACAAATTCAACGGTTTAAACGTTATTGCACATTAGAAATGACGTGAAAAATCTCGCTCTAGACCAGACGACTGCCTCAATGCTCACTTCTCCTCTTTACATACCTCTTGATTTCGAGTTTGTACGTATATTTTGAAAATCAATAGTGAGCCACGGTTGCCAAAGGCATCTTCTTCTGGAAGACACTTCCATCTCGACAAGTTTTTCTCGTTCATCAACGTGCAATACACCGAAATACAAAATTTCAACAGCTACCGAACAAAAATCGGTCGATGCATTTCGCGAAACAAAATTTCGACTCTCACTTAATCCTCCAGTTTGCACCGTACACTAGACACGAAAATTTTCAAATATTCACGAAACTTGTCAACCAGTTCGAACTTCCGTTGTGAAGATTTTTGTGGGAACGAAATATTGAATGAGAGATCGGTCAATGAAAAGTCAAATGTTCATTCGCCAAGAAGATTCTTCGTCACTTTGAACAGAACGAGGCTAAAGCAAAACCGCAAAGGGATTGTCTCTTATGGTGTATTTTTTTTTTTCTACGATACCCGATATTTTTGCGTTAACCACTGATTTTCAACGACAATACACAGAAAAAAAAATCATTGTCTCGATGAAAAGAGTCAGAGAGACGATATAAAAAATGAAGTAGTGTATAAAATACCGTTGAAAAAACGTAAGAAAAGTCGACGAAAAAGGAAATGTTTTTTTTTTTCTTTTTTCGATTCCATTCGAGGGGGAGAGAGAGAGTGAGTGAATCAACCGCGTGTGGTTTCGTGAATGCGCGGCTTCTTACGACTGTCTTAAACGTTCATTCATACATCTCGCGAAGCTCGCGGGGCCTCATCCGCTCCTTTTTCTCTCCCCCACTCGAAGAGGAGCACGGGAGGTTCTCGATACGCCGGTATATATATATATATATATATATATATATATATATATATAGAGAAACACTTCGAGCTTGTTCCACGGTGAATACAACACGACTGCCCCCACCCCCCAATCCTGATTGCACTAGTATTGGTAGACTACATAGTGTACACCGTCTGTGAGATTTTGTTGTGTATCCGTGTAGGTAAATCGCGGCCTACTCAGGTAGGCAAAGATGGGACTGACTCGCGAGTTTGAATATCCCTCTCGGACTCGCATTGGTCGATCGAGCCTTATCGCATTAACGATAAAACCCACACGCCAGGATAATAAAAACAAAAGAAAAATTTAACAATTTATTTAATTATTTGTCAATTGTTAAAGTGTAAGGTTTGGTACAATCAATAGACAATATTGTGGCGCATTGAAAATAAAGGGGATTTTTTTTTTAAATTAGGTTCGGTATCACGTAATGAATGTGAATTAACAGAATGGTTACAAATTATGGAAGCGGAAGTGGCCGGCATTTTGAGGAAAACCGTATTGGCCAATATCTCCGTTACCGTGCACTTTAGGCCAAAAATGGTAATAACCTTTCTTGCAGATAATTGAATTTCCCATCTTTTTTTCTAAATAATTTTTTTTTGTATCACTTACCGTTCACGACTTATACCACTGTTGAAATTTATTTTTTCACTTTTTTACCTGTATCTCTCCTAATAATTGTTTAAACAATAAAATGCTAATAACTTATCTTTTGAATCCATACATTTCTCACAATTTTTATTTAAAACTTTTTTGTCTAAAGTTAATATTCTCAAAGTTATAACGCGTTCAATGTTGCGCTACTGGGTGGAAGGTTAATAAAAACGAGATATGCATAGTACAATAATGAAAATTCAATACGTATGTAAAAAAATATTAATGATATTGACATAATTAACAATAAATACCTTCTTACCTGCAAAAAACAACGACTTCCCGTTGACATTTTTTAAATATTTGGATAATATTTTTAACAATTCAATAATACTCTTTTTTTCTTTTTTCTTTTTTTCTAAATAATTTTTTTTGTATCACTTACCGTTCACGACTTATACCACTGTTAAAATTTATTTTTTCACTTTTTGACCTGTATCTCTCCTAATAATTGTTTAAACAATAAAATGCTAATAACTTATCTTTTGAATCCATACATTTCCCACATCTTTTATATAAAACTTTTTTGTCTGAAGTTAATATTCTCAAAGTTATAACGCGTTCAATGTTGCGCTACTGGGTGCAAGGTTAATAAAAACGAGATATGCATAGTACAATAATGAAAATTCAATACGTATGTAAAAAAATATTAATGATATTGACATAGTTAACAATAAATACCTTCTTACCTGCAAAAAACAACGACTTCCCGTTGACATTTTTTAAATATTTGGATAATATTTTTAACAATTCAATAATACTTCATAACTCGAATTGTCCCACGATTATTATCAAATTATCAATTATATACTGTTGGCATAATGAACAAAAGAATAGGAAAATGGGAAATTTATTCAACAAGGCATGGAAAGATTGATAAGTCCGGAAAGAATGGTACTTCGCAGAATTTTCGGTTGGAGGCAGAGCTGCTAGACTTATTTTACTTCTTGTCGATGAGCGAACGTAATTGCGCGTTTTCCTATTCTTTTGTTCATTATGCCAACAGTATATAATTGATAATTTGATAATAATCGTGGGGCAATTCGAGTTATGAAGTATTATTGAATTGTTAAAAATATTATACAAATATTTTAAAAAGGTCAACGAGAAGTCGCTGTTTATTGCAAGTAAGAAGGTATTTATTGTTAATTATGTCAATATCATTAATATTTTTTTACATATGTATTGAATTTTCATTATTGTACTATGCATACCTCGTTTTTATTAACCTTGCACCCAGTAGCGCAACATTGAACGCGTTATAACTTTGAGAATATTAACTTTAGACAAAAAAGTTTTAAATAAAAGTTGTGGGAAATTTATGGATTCAAAAGATAATTTATTAGCATTTTATTGTTTAAACAATTATTAGGAGAGATACAGGTCAAAAAGTGAAAAAATAAATTCTAACAGTGGTATAAGTCGTAAACGGTAAGTGCATATGTAAAAAAATATTAATGATATTGACATAATTAACAATAAATACCTTGTTACCTGCAAAAAACAGCGACTTCCCGTTGACATTTTTTAAATATTTGTATAATATTTTTAACAATTCAATAATACTTCATAACTCGAACTGCCCCACGATTATTATCAATTATATACTGTTGGCATAATGAACAAAAGAATAGGAAAACGGGAAGTTTATTCAGAAAGGCATGGAAAGATTGATAAGTCCGGAACGAATGGCACTTCGCAGTATTTTCGGTTGGAGGCAAAGTTGCTAGACTTATTTTACTTCTTATCGATGAGCGAACGTAATTGCGCGTTTTCCTATTCTTTCGTTCATTATGCCAACAGTATATAATTGATAATTTGATAATAATCGTGGGGCAATTCGAGTTATGAAGTATTATTGAATTGTTAAAAATATTATACAAATATTTAAAAAATGTCAACGAGAAGTCGCTGTTTATTGCAGGTAAGAAGGTATTTATTGTTAATTATGTCAATATCATTAATATTTTTTTACATATGTATTGAATTTTCATTATTGTACTATGCATACCTCGTTTTTATTAACTTTGCACCCAGTAGCGCAACATTGAACGCGTTATAACTTTCAGAATATTACCTTTAGACAAAAAAGTTTTAAATAAAAGTTGTGGGAAATGTATGGATTCAAAAGATAAGTTATTAGCATTTTATTGTTTAAACAATTATTAGGAGAGATACAGGTCAAAAAGTGAAAAAATAAATTTCAACAGTGGTATAAGTCGTAAACGGTAAGTGATACAAAAAAAATTATTTAAAAAAAGATGGGAAATTCAATTATCTACAAGAAAGGTTATTACCATTTTTGGCCTGAAGTGCACGTTAACGGAAATATTGGCCAATACGGTTTTCCTCAAAATGGCGGCACTTCCGCTCCCATAATTTGTAACCATTTTGTTAATTCACATTCAGTACGTGATACTGAACCTAATTTAAAAAAAAATCCCCTTTATTTTTAGTGCGATGCGGACAAGAGTAACGGGCTCCCTATGGATTGTACTAATTGAATTAAAAAAAATAGAAGATATACCTGGATGGCAAGTATTTTGTTGTATAAAAAAAAAACATTCTGCAGGACTTACACGCAGTCAGGAGACCGAAATAAGGCGATTTTTCAAGAATTTTTCCTGGAAAGACATTTTTATTTATTAACGTAAAAATTTATACACGTATTGCGGTAACTTTTAACTTTATTTTCATATTTTTTATTTGTTAAAATAATGATTTTTAAAGCTGCTACAGCCGATCTCCGGGAGCTCATCTAAAAAAAGGTGTCTGGCGGTGAGCACGATATCTCCGGTTTGGATAATCCAAAATAAAAAAACCAAAAAGATTCTATTAGTGGATAGATAAATCTAGGTATTGATCGAAGAAATAGTCGAAATTTTGATTTTTGACAAAATGGCGGCTCAAAAAAGAAAAAATTCCAATTCTCGACCCAAATGTTTTCGTTGAATTGTTTTAAAAAAATAGAAATAATTATCGGTAATCTTGTTCCTTCGATCTATACCTGAAGAATATATCTGAGAAGGTTGTGTTAAAATTGCAGGCCGATCGGTTGAGCCGTTTTTTGAGAAATCGTGCTCACCGTCTTTGAAAACATCGTTTTGGGAAAAACTGCGTTGGAAGGTTTAGGCCGACTACTTTTTAACGCTCCGAGCGTCCTTACAAATATGCATGTATCTCCAAGAATATTTGCCAGCTCAATTTGAAATTTTCAAAGAATATACTCAAATATATGTACATTCCGAAAATGTAATAAAAAAAATGGATTTTTTGAAATATCCAACTGCGTATAACCCTTCAAATCTCGACATATCCATCTGAATTCTGGATTTAAAGAAAAAAAATTGAAGCTGTTAGTTACAGGATGAATTAACGCGTCTTTGGATATACATCAACAATCTGTGATTGATGATCTAGACTTTAATATGAATTTTTTATTGCTTTACGAGATCGTCGGATCGACCGATTATACGATCGTCAAGTGCTACCTCTTTAACTCGCCGTTTATACTCAAGGAATTTACGTTGGAATGCTCTCGATTACACACATTTCCCCTTGAACGAGAACTTGTGGCTTGGAATTACTTCAATATATTCAGTAGAAGAGATCGGCAGTCTCGGTCTCGTTGGCACGAAGATATAAAAAAAAAAAAAAAACGATCGAAGGAATCGGGAGAAAGAGTCGCGGGTTATTTGGGAAGGGGCAATAAGAAAAGCGAAAACGATGAAATCAGCAGATGCACTCGCGTGTGCAATGTCTATCATGAATGCACTATCTCTTCTCTCTCTTTCTCTCTCTTTCTCTCCCTCTCTGTATAGTATCTCGAACCTTGAATAAAGCGTGAAGAATCTTACCGGGAAGTCATTAAGACATTGATTTTTATAAAAAAGTGGAAATGACTACGTTTACATTATTATTTTTTCTTCACTTTTCATTTTAATAATTGCACTTTATGCTCCAAGTCATTTGCGAAGGGAGTAAATAATGGGGGAAAAAAGAAGTGCGGCACGAGATCTCCACGGCTCTGTAACAAAAATTGCCCGCAATTACGGGAGTCTCGAACACTCGTGGATAGCCATAAATTTTATCGCAAAAGTGAGAATGATTCTGAAACCGTTCAAATAATTCTTAGAATAACATACAAACGAGTGTCGGTGAAAGCGAATTTTTTTTTTAAATTTCAGTCGCAAATGGACACTCGCTGGAGCACCAACAATTGGTCCATCGACGCGAAAAGGACTGTTGAACAAGAAAAAAATATATTAAAAAAAATAACAATTTGCTTATTAAATAACAACGCTCCATCAATGTATCCACTTTGTTCCCACGGCATCGCAAAATAAAAACTTTACCACCTATGCAGTACTGTTTCGAAAAATTTTGTTTTTATTTATTATTTCAGATTTGTAAATCCACTCATTCGGAAGGTACTCTGCTTTTTATTTTAATTACCACTTCTTGAATAATTTAGCTCGCACAAACAAATTGACGGAATGTTACAAGGGTAATTTTTTTAAATCAAATTTTAAACTAATTTTTTGTTATCATTTTGTCGACCTCATAAAGTTCGTTTGAGTTAATGTAAAAAATAAATTTTTTTTTTTTTTTTCTTCATTCAGGTAGTAGTCTGGTAACTTGAGCCGATTTTCATGTCTTTTTTGGAGGGCGTTTTTTTGTAGGAAAATAAAAATGAATCGTATTGGATATTTAGGATGTTTTTATTTACATATTAAAAACACAAAAAAAAATTAGTTTGAAAAAATTTAATAGTTTATTATTGTTATTATTATTGATCGAAGTTAGCACTTTAATAAACTATTAAATTTTTCTCAAACTAATTTTTTTTTTGTATCTTTAATATGTAAACAAAAACATCCTAAATATCCAAAACGACTCATTTTTATTTTCCTACAAAAAAACGTCCTTCAAAAAAGACATGAAAATCGGCTTAAGTTACCAGACTACTACCTTAAATAACCCATATATTTTGTTGCAAAAATTACAGAATTTCGAGGCACGTCTGTAGATTTATTTAAAAAATCGTCAGAATTGACAGAATGAAAGTGTTTCACAAATGTTTCAAGGAAAAAAAAAAATTTTGTTTTTATTGATTATTTCAAATTTTTAAATCCACTCATTCGGAAGATACTCTGCTTTTTATTTTAATTACCACTTCTTGAATAATTTAGCTCGCACAAACAAATTGAAGGAATGTTACGAGGGTAATTTTTTTTAATCAAATTTTAAACTAATTTTTTGTTATAATTTTGTCGACCTCATAAAGTTGGTTTGAGTTAATGTAAAAAATATTAAAAAATTTGTTTATTTCTTCATTAAGGTAGTACTCTGGTAACTTAAGCCGATTTTCATGTCTTTTTTGGAGGGCGTTTTGTTGTAGGAAATCAAAAATGAATCGTTTTGGATATTTAGGATGTTTTTATTTACATATTAAAAACACAAAAAAAAATTAGTTTGAAAAAATTTAATAGTTTATTATTGTTATTATTATTGATCGAAGTTAGCACTTTAATAAACTATTAAATTTTTCTCAAACTAATTTTTTTTTGTATCTTTAATATGTAAATAAAAACATCCTAAATATCCAAAACGACTCATTTTTATTTTCCTACAAAAAAACGCCCTCCAAAAAAGACATTTTATTTATTATTTCAGATTTTTAAATCCACTCATTCGGAAGATACTCTGCTTTTTATTTTAATTACCACTTCTTGAATAATTTAGCTCGCACAAACAAATTGAAGGAATGTTACAAGGGTAATTTTTTTCAATCAAATTTTAAACTAATTTTTTGTTATCATTTTGTCGACCTCATAAAGTTGGTTTGAGTTAATGTAAAAAATATTAAAAAATTTGTTTTTTTCTTCATTGAGGTAGTAGTCTGGTAACTTAAGCCGATTTTCATGTCTTTTTTGGAGGGCGTTTTTTTGTAGTAAAAAATTAGTTTGAAAAAATGTAATAGTTTATCATTGTTATTATTATTGATCGAAGTTGGCACTTTAATAAACTATTAAATTTTTTCAAACAAATTTTTTTTTGTATCTTTAATATGTAAATAAAAACATCCTTAATATCCAAAACGATTCATTTTTATTTTCCTACAAAAAAACGCCCTTCAAAAAAGACATGAAAATCGGCTCAAGTTACCAGACTACTATCTTAAATAACCCATATATTTTGTCGCAAAAATTACAGAATTTCGAGGCACGTGTGTAGATTTATTTTAAAAATCGTCAGAATTGACAGAATGAAAGTGTTTCACAAATGTTTCGAGGAAAAAAAAAAATCGACGCGATCGTCGATATAATGGTTACCCGAGAAATAACCGAAAACAGAGGCGTACTAATGAATATATTGCGCAAAAAACCGGAGTTCCTATTGATCAAATATACCGAGACGTAGGTACTGAGAAATATCTAATCGATTGTCTCGTACGAGGAATAAAAAAGAAAACTAGCCTCGCGAGTGTTATGTTTCGGTGGAAAAAACATTGGGTAATCGAAGCGTTATAACATAAAACTAACGAGAGTTAACAAAAAGACTTTGAAATAGCAAAATCTGGGCCGCGTTCGCCGTTGGTGCGACTGTAGCATACAGAGAATCGTCGATCGATTGTTATCTACTCGGAATATTCATTATAGCCGGAATAAATAAAAATAGCAAACTCGCGACGAAATAAAAAAGAATCATTATCGTGTAATTGCAACAACGTGTTCGCGGATCACGGAATAAATGTTTGAATGAAAAACGAGAATAAGCCATAGGAGTGTTGGCTTAACGGGCAGTACAAACTCGACAAGAAGTGTCACACATTTAAAGAGGAAGAAGGGGCTAAATTCAATTTGTTTGTATTTCGGCCAAACAGAAGTGGCTTCACTAAAATCGCTGTAACGTTGCTTCCCGATGGAGTTGAAACCCCACTCTGTGCTTATTCTTTTCGTAACCGTTCAACCTTTAAAATGCCGCTTCGCTTATTGACCTACGATTTTTTTTCGATTTTTCATAGATTTTCAAAGTTGGACCATCGATTTTTGCGAATTTTTTCATACATACTCCCTTCTCATTTTTTTCGCCGATTTTCAACCTGCTCTCACGGCTACAATAATTGAGATATCGGGATGATCCAAAGTGCATTCTCTAAGTCTACTCGAGACGTTTACAAAACCCCCCTTAAAATTCAAAATCGATCAAAGGGGAGTCAAGTTATGAGCATTTGAAATTTCGACATTTTTAGATTTCCGAAAAGGTGGGCAAAAAATGAAAATTTTTCTTTTTTCCATTGTTTCGATACCCTAATCGATTGGAAATTTTCCGCTGATTACGAATAACACCGAGTTTTAGTCGAAATCTCAAAATATCAATGGGGAAAACGCGAAAATAAAAAAATTCACACCCAGTCCAACCCAACCCAAATTTGCAAAACATTAAAAGAAAATGGTTTAACTGTTATTTAAATCATTTAATATCTTTTGATAACCTTTTTCTGCACTTCTTGAGAGGGGGGATCGGTCGAAAGCAAATCCGAAACGAACGATCATTGGAAATTGTTCTGCAATCATGTAAATAAATATTTGAGAATTCAAAGAAATGGTAAGATTATATGAATTTTGTTTTAAAAAATAAAACACATCTTTAAAAAAATATAAATATACCAGTTTGATTTTTTTGTTCCACGTGTAAGCCCTTACGGAAGGGCATTTCGAACAATCTCTCTTTTGGAATTATCGATACGATTTTTTTTTTGCGAAGTAGATAAACAAAAAGAATTACATCGTTATTCCGGGCTGTTTATCGTGAAATTTCTTCGTCGAGTCCCACTTTAATGCGCAGCTGAGTGCATGGCTTTCATGTAAATGACATTGAATTCATTCCTTTCTCAATAGTCATTGCCACCACCTACTCGTATCCTACGATTCAACGATAAAATACCCATGGGAGAGGTTCACGTCGCTTTGTAGATATACAGTGATAAAATAGAATACGTGATATAGGCCGCGAGTTTCCGTAGCTTCGAGTGTTCGAGCATGAGGAAGTCGTTTAAAATATTCACAAAGCTTGAAGAAGAACTCGAGTCATGTTAAATATACTGTCACAACCGACGTGTTATCGTTGTCACTGAGCAAAGAAAATCTCGACACGATATGTGCATACAGTCACGAGAGGAAAGGGGCTCGAGTGTGTTGTTGTCGGTTTTTTAAATTATACCCATCGAGAATGACACTATCCAAACATTACATGTTTTATGTTCAATGGAATATTTAATGGAGTTATGTATAACTAAAAAAAAAAAAACGATTTCTTTTAAAGATACTTCTACGGTCCAAAACTCAAGTGTCAAGAGGAAAAAAACGTCGGGATTAAAAGAAGATTGGTGTCTAAATTTTTGGAGTAAAAAAATCGCAAATTTTGTTTTTATCAAAATCTTAAGACAACGTATTTTTTTTTTAACTTTGACGATCTTTCATTCGTCAAATTTTTTCTAAATATTATACGAAAAGATTTTACAAACGTTCGTCGGAATAAAAAAAGTTAATATGAGTATTAATTCGTGAAAAATCTTTTACCTTTTCTTTCATTGAAATTTCAAAAAATTAAGTTGTCGAGATATAAATAAAAATTCTTGAAAATTCAATTGATCCTTTTGTCGAAAAGTAATCGGAGTAAAAATGATGGATGATAAAAAAATTTTTTACTAAAAGGAAATAGATTCGTAACAACTGATTCAACGCTCTCACGATCGTGGTGCAAGCGCCATCGCACAGGAACGAGAGGAACTGTGCGAGATATTCGGAACAGGTTCGAGTCACCGGACATACCGTCCGCTCTGACAAACCGCACACGAGAGCGAACTCTCGCGATGAACGGAAGGAGCTTTTGCACGTTCTCCCGAGCAGAGAAAAACCCTCTCGTCACTTTGAAAAACAAAAAATCAATAAAATTTTGAATGTTTTTTTCTGGAAACTTTTTTTATTTTTTATTTTTTTTATTATTTAATATTTCATATTTTATAAATTTTATACTACTCATAAGTTAAAGTTCAATATCTCAAGAAATATTAATCTGAGCAATTGGGTCGATATCACCTCTTTTGTAGGAAATTAAATTTCCAACAAATTTTTCATTTACATTTTTTTCGTAAAGTTAATTGTTTCGGAGATAACAGCAAAAAAACGAGAATTTTGGGTAAAAATCAACTTCAGTGACCCGTACCAACTCACCAGTACAATTTACACTTTCACCGCAAAAGGCACTTTTTTTAGATTGTTTTATTCTGAGTAAATCGAAACCAAGAACAATATGATAGCACAAAATGCGGCTGAGTTATAGAAATTTGAAAAAAAAAATTCGATTTACGTGTATTTTAGATGGAAAATCTTCTCACCCTTTGGGAAAGTACTTAGAATTAATATTAAGGGCTGTAACTTTCGGGGAATTTCTCTTTCGACATATCCAACAAAATTTCGGGTGGGGACTGGAAAAAAAATAATCGAAAAAAAAAAATCGCCCTAATGTATATAGGCAAGGAAAATGTAAGATATTGCCCTAATGTGTTTGGCTCACGATATTTGCTCCGCTCCTCTTTATGAGCCTCTTTATTTTTTTTCTGAGATCTTTTAAATATTAATTATTTTATAAAAATGATCCACAGGATTTGTAAACCAAAAATTCCATTAGTTTACAGACAAATCTCAAAATTTGAGTCTTATCAATGATAAGTTTCTAAAACAATATTCTTTAAAGTATCAAGGTCGAAAAACTAAAAAAAAATGGAAATTAAGCACGAACAGTGTCACGAATTCTATAATTTCGAGAGACATAAATCTTATGTGCGATATCTCGAAACCGATATATGTATATAGGCAAGGAAAATGTAAGATTTTGCCCTAATGTGTTTGGCTGACGATATTTGCTCCTCTCCTCTATACGTGCCTCTTTATTTTTCTTCTGGGATCTTTTAAATATTAATTATTTTATAAAAATGATTCACAGGATTTATAAACGAAAAATTCCATTATTTTGCAGACAAATCTCAAAATTTGAGTCTTATTAATGATAATTTTGAAAAAAAATCTTTAAGGTATCAAAATGACCGAAAAACTAAATTAAAAAAAATATAAATTAAGCACGAACAGTGTCACGAATTCTATAATTTCGAGAGACATAAATCTTATGTGCGATATCTCGAAACCGATATATGTATATAGGCAAGGAAAATGTAAGATTTTGCCCTGATGTGTTTGGCTCACGATATTTGCTCCTCTCCTCTTTATGTGCCTCTTTATTTTTCTTCTGGGATCTTTTAAATATTAATTATTTTATAAAAATGATCCACAGAATTTATAAACGAAAAATTCCATTATTTTACAGACAAATCTCAAAATTTGAGTCTTATTAATGATAAGTTTGTAAAACAATATTCTTTAAAGTATCAAGGTCGAAAAACTAAAAAAAAAAAATAGAAATCAAGCACGAACAGTGTCACGAATTCTATAATTTCGAGAGACATAGATCTTATGTGCAATATCTCGGAACTTATATATTATATATATAGGCAAGGAAAATGTAAGATTTTGCCTGATGTGCTTGGCTCACGATATTTGCTCCTCTCCTCTTTACGTGCCGTGTTCGAACTGGGCACGAGTACAAACCCCCGGAATGTCTAACGTTCGAAACTCTATTTCTGTTTGACCAACGTGGGAATTGGGATCGAACGAAAATTTTGCTTTTGGCCCTCGTTACCTCGGTCGCAAATATCTGGTCTATGCGTCGACACGATTTATCGCAAATGCGAAATGCATGTTTGAAAATTATAACACAAGATGATAATTGGATTTGGTGCTGGCCCGAAAGGATGATTCTAGGATTGAATTAATAATAAATTTCTTGCCGAACGAACTGTTGAGTTCTTCGTGAATTAATGCTAAATTTCTTTCTCAATTAGTGCCTGAACTATTGTTAAATTTAATTCCGAACGCATGATGAATTTATTTTTAAGGCAATCCTCAATTACTTCCAGAATTAATTGCGCCCAATTCTGGCCCCGATTAAGGCTCAATTTTTTTTCTGTATTAATGACAAAACTGTTTTTCTGAACTAATGATTGATTCCTTCTTGAATTACTGCTATTTTTTTTCCCCGAAAGATTGCTGAATTTTTGTTTTGGAGTTCAATGGGAAGCGTGACGTTTAAGTTAGTAATCTGGTAACGTAAGCCGATTTTCATGTCTTTTTTGGAGGGCGTTTTTTTGTAGGAAAATAAAAATAAATCGTTTTTGATATTTAGGATTTTTTCATTTACATATTGAAGATACAAAAAAAAATTTGGTTGAAAAAAATTAATAGTTTATTATTATTATTATTGATCGAAGTTGGCACCTCGAAAAAAAAGTGCGTGGGTGGCACCGGTGATTTTGGCTCTTGATGTTATCTGAAATGAAAAATTCTTGATAATTCTTAATCTGTAGACATGTCATTCTGGTCGGAACTACTGAAGTTGAATTTCATGGATAAATAACAAAATGGCGGGCAAAATCAAAGGACTTTTTTTTCCAAGGTCCGTCATTTTGTTATTTATCCATGAAATTTAACTTCAGTAGTTCCGACCAGAATGACATGTCTATAGATTAAGAATTATCAAGAATTTTTCATTTCAGATAACATCAAGAGCCAAAATCACCGGGGCCAGCCACGCGCTTTTTTTTCGAGGTGCCAACTTCGATCAAATAATAATAATAATAATAAACTATTAAATTTTTTCAACAAAATTTTTTTTTGTATCTTTAATATGTAAATAAAAACATCCTAAATATCCAAAACGATTAATTTTTATTTTCCTACAAAAAAACGCCATCCAAAAAAGACATGAAAATCGGCTTTGGAAAAAAAAGTCCTTTTTCCAAAGTCCGCCATTTTGTTATTTATCTATGAAATTTAACTTCAGTAGTTCCGAAAGACATGAAAATTTCATGGATAAATAACAAAATGGCGGACTTTGGAAAAAAGTCCTTTTATTTTAGTAAAGAAGGGGTTGTAAAATAAAAAGAAATTTAACTTCAGTAGTTCCGACCAGAATGACATGTCTATAGATTAAGAATTATCAAGAATTTTTTATTTCAGATAACATCAAGGGCCAAAATCACCGGGGCCACCCACGCGCTTTTTTTCCGAGGTGCCAACTTCGATCAATAATAATAATAATAATAATAATAATAAACTATTAAATTTTTTCAAACAAATTTTTTTTGTGTCTTTAATATGTGAATAGAAACATCCTAAATATTCAAAACGATTAATTTTTATTTTCCTACAAAAAAACGCCCTCCAAAAAAGACATGAAAATCGGCTTTGGAAAAAAAAGTCCTTTTTCCAAAGTCCGCCATTTTGTTATTTATCCATGAAATTTAACTTCAGTAGTTCCGACCAGAATGACATGTCTATAGATTAAGAATTATCAAGAATTTTTTATTTCAGATAACATCAAGAGCCAAAATCACCGGGGCCACCCACGCGCTGTTTTTTCGAGGTGCCAACTTCGATCAATAATAATAATAATAATAAACTATTAAATTTTTTCAAAAAAATTTTTTTTGTGTCTTTAATATGTGAATAGGAACATCCTAAATATCCAAAACGATTAATTTTTATTTTCCTACAAAAAAACGCCCTCCAAAAAAAACATGAAAATCGGCTTAAGTTACCAGACTACTACCTTAAACATCGGAGTTGTATTTTCTTTTTTTTAATATTTATTTTAGCCTGAAAAAAAGTGCATGTCGTACAACTTTGCTTCCTCAATTCCTTCCTGAATTAATGATGGATGACACTAATTTATTTCCAAATTAATTAATTAATTAATCGTCAGTGACTTTCGAAATTAGTTTCACTTCTGTTTCACCAACTGCATTCTCAATTGTTTCACCGAAATACTGCGGATTTTCGTCGTTACCTAATGCGAATTTTTTTTTCCCCCCTCAAATTAAACGTAATATTTCGTTTTGCGTTGATTCTAAATATTTGCCGAATAAGTCCCGAACATCTTTCCAACTTTCACAATTTTTTCTCACGAAGTAAAATAATAATAATTTTCAAAATGCATTTCCAATCAATCCCCAATCTCAATCGTCTCTAATTGTTCAACGAATTGTCCAATACCTCTTCTCTCCAATCCGAAAATAATTGGAATTTAAAAAAAGGCCAATACCAATAAATTCTTCAACATTCGAAGGAATCTTCGTGTCGCAGAAGCGTAAATGGTATTAATGACGAGAGTAACGAGCCATAAATCGTATGGATCTCGGGTATGACTGTAAAGTACGTCACCGAGCCCGTAAATCGTATACGAAGTACGTAGCCGGTATAAACTCTCGCGCAATCGTTTAACGACGAGTGAAAATTGTTAACGACCTTACGTGCGCGTACGAGCGACATTGTTCGAGGTTTAAGCGTCAGCGGGACTAACTGTTCGAGGTGAACAATTTCATTATTAGCATAGGGTATGCATATTTACGTGTACGTTGCGACAGATCGATGTCGTGAAACAAAACGTTCGAGCCCGGGGCACGCGCGATAGAACAAACGCGTGAAAATTTTCAATCGCACTCGTTCAACCGTTGCGAGAACACGATAAACGATCCGAACACATTGGTACAATGAAATAACGAGAGGAGATTCTTCGTTGAGAGCGAGAGTGATCGTCGCGCGTTTAGAACGACATAGAAATATTATTTATTTTTATATACTAGGGCGATTTTTTTTTTGAATATTTTTTTTTTCAGTCCCCACCCGAAATTTTGTTGGATATGTCGACAAAGAAATTCCCTGAAAGTTATAGCCCTTAATATTGATTCTAAGTACTTTCCCAAAGCGTGAGAAGATTTTTCATCTAAGATACACGTAAATCGAATTTTTTTTTTTTTCAAATTTCTATAACTCAGCCGCATTTTATGCTATCATATTGTTCTTGGTTTCGATTTACTCGGAATAAAACAATCTAAAAAAGTGCCTCTTGCGGCGAAAGTGTAAATTGTACTGGTGAGTTGGTACGCGTCACGAGTTGATTTTTACCCAAAATTCTCGTTTTTTTGCTGTTATCTCCGAAACAATTAACTTTACGAAAAAAATGTAAACGAAAAATTTGTTGGAAATTTAATTTCCTACAAAAAAGGTCCTATCGATCCAATTGCTTAGATTAATATTTCTTGAGATATTGAACTTTTTTTTATTGTTTATTTTTTTTATTATTTAATATTTCATATTTTATAAATTTTATACTACTCATAAGTTAAAGTTCAATATCTCGAGAAATATTAATCTAAGCAATTTTGTTGGAATTTTGTTGGATATGTCGAAAAAGAAATTCCCTGAAAGTTACAGCCCTTAATATTTATTCTAAGTACTTTCCCAAAACGTGAAAAGATATTCCATCTAAAATACACGAAAATCGATTTTTTTTTTTTTTTTTCAAATTTCTATAACTCAGCCGCATTTTATGCTATCATATTGTTCTTGTTTTCGATTTACTCGGAATAAAACAATCTAAAAAAGTGCCTTTTGCGGCGAAAGTGTAAATTGTACTGGTGAGTTGGTACGCGTCACTGGAGTTGATTTTTACCCAAAATTCTCGTTTTTTTGCTGTTATCTCCGAAACAATTAACTTTACGAAAAAAATGTAAACGAAAAATTTGTTGAAAATTTAATTTCCTATAAAAAAGGTCCTATCGACCCAATTGCTTAGATTAATATTTCTTGAGATATTGAACTTTTTTTATTTTTTATTTTTTTTATTATTTAATATTTCATATTTTATAAATTTTATACTACTCATAAGTTAAAGGTCAATATCTCGAGAAATATTAATCTGAGCAATTGGGTCGATAGGACCTTTTTTGTAGGAAATTAAATTTCCAACAAATTTTTCATTTACATTTTTTTCGTAAAGTTAATTGTTTCGAAGATAACAGCAAAAAAACGAGAATCATGGGTAAAAATCAACTTCAGTGACCCGTACCAACTCGCCAGTACAATTTCAACTTTCGCCGCAAAAGGCACTTTTTTAGATTGTTTTATTCCGAGTAAAGCGAAACCAAGAACTTTGAATAAAAAAAAATTCGATTTACGTGTACTTTAGATGGAAAATCTTCTCAGGCTTTGGAAAAGTACTTAGAATTAATATTAAGGGTTGTAACTTTCAGGGAATTTCTTTTTCGACATATCCAACAAAATTTCGGGTGGGGACTGAAAAAAAAAAATAGTCGAAAAAAAAATCGCCCTAATATATACATAGAGTTGTAAGGAGTTGAAGAATTTATAGAGTTCAAAATGGTGAAAGAGCTCGGAAGCTGCGAACAATGGAGAAACCGATAAACGCACATTCCACATACCTCTCTCGCTCTATGTTAGGGATATCCTCGGACGCGTTTTAACGTTATCTAATCGTTCTTCCACTACACAAATCTCTCGATGCCATATTTTTTCCACGATATTTTCAATGCTCTTCAATCGAACTCCGAAATCCCTTTCAAATCTCACTCTAAAACGAATATAGATCAATTTTGTAACTACTTATTGCAAACTGCAATTACCACTGCAATGCAATGGAATCGATAACCCGTACACCGAGATTGATAACCCGTGCAGTGGTAAAGTATAGCCACAGCGTTGCATTGGTCATGTGAGGGTCGACTGTTTTTTTTGTTTTATTTTTTTGTTCAATCAGCGTCGCAAACTTTTATAAATCAACCGGCGTGTTCTTAAGTATGCTTAACATGTTTTGTTTTTTGCATTTCCAGCCGAAAACGGTTTCAATAAGAATTTCGAACACTTTGCTGTACGATAAAAAAATGGAAAAAAAAATTAACGATACCGAAGATACGAAGAACATTGATTTCTCATAATAACAATGGACAAATTTATTAATAAAGTAGTTCGGGTACAAAATTGTTTAACAATCAGGACATTCAGAAGAAATTAAGAAAAGTTTATTGACGATTGGTTAACCCATTTTTTAACAATTATTTATTTATAATTTTTTGTCACTATTATTATTATTAATAATTCCTTGCATCTTTAGTATGTCTGATTTTTTTTTTTCCCTTCAAACTTTCATCGTACCTCAAAGAACTCACATTCCGAGTCGACTTTTGTTTGGGATTGTACACGCGAAGCATTCTTAGCATAATTATTTTCAATATTCACTAAGTTGTGCCACTTTCCGAAATAGTTATACTTCCGTTTAGTCCAAGAAATGTTAGCACCACTGTATCAATTTTTACTCTCGATCAGTGGTATTATTCGATGAAAAATAATCATAATTCACCGATAAACATTGTTGACGTGATTTTTTTTTAAATCAATATCTATTGTTTATAAGAAAAATGTTTATAGAGAAAAAATGAATATATCCTCTGATAGAAGGAAACGAAAATGTATCATAGAAAATTGTTGGAGCCTCAAAAAAAAAAAAAAAAAAAAATTACTCATCACAAAAGAAAGTTGCAATTGTTGATTATTATACCCTCCTGTTCTCTTAATGCCAGTAAAACATGCTGCACGTAAATATGATCGAGCCATCGATTAATTAACAAAAGTTTAAAAAAACTACTTTTTTTTTTAATGCTCATTGATTTGACAAGTACCTGATAATCTAGCCACTTTAAATTTCATATTTAAGGGGGGGAAATAGGGTTAGACGGTTAAAAAAATCGATTTTTTTTTAATTTCATAAATTGTTAGTAAAACTATTGAAAAATATGTTCCCAAAATTTTTAATGAAAATTCCGACTCGTTCTATTGTTATAAGCCATTAAGGGGGGAAATAGGGTTAGGACAGCGTTTTCTCAATAATTTTCATGAATTTTTTTTTAGTATAAACAATGAATATAATTTATTGAAACTTTGAGAATATTTTATACATATATTTCATTATATACTATAAAATTTTTATACATATATTTAAGTATATACTATAAAATATTAGCGACCCCATATTGCTTGTTTTTCTTGGTACTATTTTTTAAACGCGTTTTTCTGAAAACGACTTTTTTTGAACTTGCGTACACGCTAGTTTGAAAAGTTTTCAACCAATCGTTTTGAAAATTGGCAGTCACTTTCTTCATAGTATTGCGCTCTATATGAACCTAAAATCGGAATATTATCATTATTTAAAATAATTTTTTTTTTGCAAATAAAGTTGTAAAAAATGGCAATAAATCATGCTTTTTTGTTTTGACTCCTGTAAAAAATTCAATTTTCTATTTTTTTGATAGCATTTAGGTTCATTTAGAAGAGAGACATATAATAAAGGTAAATTCCAATCTCGTTTGATTTCAGATGAAAATTGCGGCTTCCAGAATGTACGCAAAATGCTGAGTCTGATTGTGACCTGCAATATGGGGTCGCTAATATCTTCGGTGTTTTTCAAGGAAATTCTTCAAAAACTTTATAGTATATACTTAAATATATGTATAAAATATTCTCAAAGTTTCAATGAATTATATTCATTTTTTATACTATAAAAAAATTCATGAAAATCATTGAGAAAACGCTGTCCCTAACCCTATTTCCCCCCTTAAGAGGAAGAGATGCTGGTTTCACAGGATTCTCATAAATCAAAAAAGTGAAATATGCGGGTGGTACGTGTGTGATGAGCGATTGAAGAAAGAAGAATGTTCTCGCTCCGGCCATCAGGGTATCCCATCCAAAGTGTTACACGATGACGATACATATATATATATTGTATATATATATATATATATATACATATATATAAATATATAATATACAGTAGTATAGCACTCACCGAGTGGATATATACACAAAGTGAAAAGACACAATAGGAGGAACCGTCGGAATTCCATCGGAGGTTTTGACCCCGTGACAAAAGAGGAGAGAAGAGAAAAAAGAGGAAAGAAAAAAAAAAAATCCTCAGCAGAACTTGAAATTCCAGCATGCTCGAATTATAATGCTCTCGATTCCCTCTCCGCTTGCCCACGTGCCAGCGCACGAACGCGCACACGCTTCTAAATCGCATTTTCTCGCTGTACACTGACGTTCTTTCAGTCCACGATTTGAGTATTATTTTTTTTTTTTAGCTCACGGGCGCGTTACACGCGGTGAACAACAGTCTCGCAGCGGCGATCGGCCACAATGATTTCCGTGAATGTTTCTATAAAATTCACCGTCGGAGGGGATAATATGAAACAAGAGGTTGGTGAAAACTGGAGCAACGAGCGCATTCCCTCGTACCGAAAGACTACGACTACACCAGATTCGGAAATGTTATAACGTTGACATTGTATTATTAAAAATTTTATTTAATCCACACGTTTCTCGACATGGGAATATCTGGAATACTCGCAGTATTACCCGGTTCAATGCCGAATTACGAATATCACAAATTATTTCTACACATTACTGAACACCGATGGCATCCTATAAAAAGAAAAAAAAAAGAAAAAAAACCGACACGTCGATTGCAAAATCATTTATGTAGAAAAGAAAAAAAATGATATTCGAGAAACATATTGCTTATAATAGAATGTTGATGAATAATTATAACGCTGACCTTGTACCATGGTGGCTGCTCTGGAGAGGACGTCCAGAGCGCTCTCAACCGCCGACATCCTCGTCCTCGTTCCCTCGTGAGTCTTATCTCGCTCGCTCGGGGGCGTACGAGGCGCTTTCTTTTTTTTTCCTTTTTTCCTTCTTTCGTTTTTTTTTTTGCCTTCCTCTCTCGAGTATAGTTAGCCGTGTATGTGCGTCCTCGCGCGAATAACGCGGAGGAGTAATAAACAGTTTCCTCTCGTTGATTAGACACCGGTTATTCGTGCAATCATCGTTAAAACGATTGATAATAACATTTGGACGAATGATCCAAGGTCGACGATACTCCTTTTCTTTTTGGTCTCTGTAAATTGGAGAAAAAAAAATACCATATACGATAAGTATTTCAAGTGGTATGTGATGTATAGAGGAGCGGGGGGGGGGGGGGGCGAAGAATTGAAAAGAAGCATAAAAGATCCAGGAAAGAGTTAGTCGTATGTCAGAAAAAAAAGAGAGACAGATATCTCAGATATCTTGGGGGCCCTCTCTTCTCTCGGACGTAGCGCAAATAAAGTAAAACGGGGATTAAAAAACGTGACATTGTCTGTGGAATGCGGACCCCTCACCGGAGCAGCAGTGAGCCTTCTCTTCGCCCCCTCCTTGAACCGCCCCCCCCGCCCTCGCCACTCGCGCCTTTTTGCGCCATCCAGCGGACGCCTCGTGAAACCCACGAGAACGCCAACGCCCCCACCCTTCGACCAAATGTACCAAGTGACCGAACTATTTCCCTCTCTCGCTCCGCTTGAACATCACAATTTCATCACAACAACATAAACAACTCGATGCTGCCGATCTTTATCTTACGATCTCTCTCTCTCTCTCTCTGTCTCGCTTCTACTCTTGCTCGTATTATTCGTTTCAAATTTTCTACTATGAACTCTCCCACATGTGTGATTATACATATTTTTATTCTCGTAGATTCTGCGTCAACGAATAATAGCACAATCAATAGAGAATATTGTGGCGCATTTAAAATAAAGGGGATTTTTTTTTAAATTAGGTTCAGTATCACGTACCGAATGTGAATTAACAAAATGGTTACAAATTATGGGAGCGGAAGTGCCGTCATTTTGAGGAAAACCGTATTGGCCAATATCTCCGTTACCGTGCACTTTAGGCCGAAAATGGTTATAACCTTTCTTGTAGATAATTGAATTTCCCATCTTTTTTTATAAATAATTTTTTTTTGTATCACTTACCGTTTACGACTTATACCACTGTTAAAATTTATTTTTTCACTTTTTGACCTGTATCTCTCCTAATAATTGTTCAAACAATAAAATGCTAATAACTTATCTTTTGAATCCATACATTTTCCACAACTTTTATTTAAAACTTTTTTGTCTAAAGATAATATTCTCAAAGTTATAACGCGTTCAATGTTGCGCTACTGGGTGCAAGGTTAATAAAAACGAGGTATGCATAGTACAATGATGAAAATTCAATACATATGTGAAAAAATATTAATGATATTGACATAATTAACAATAAATACTTTCTTACCTGCAAAAAACAGCGAATTCCCATTGACATTTTTTAAATATTTGTATAATATTTTTAACAATTCAATAATACTTGATAACTCGAATTGCCCCGCGATTATTATCATTTATATACAGTTGGCATAATGAACAAAAGAATAGGAAAACGGGAAATTTATTAAAAAAGGCATGAAAAGATTGATAAGTCCGGAACGAATGGTACTTCGCAGCATTTTCGGTTGGAGGCAGAGTTGCTAGACTTATTTTACTTCTTGTCGATAAACGAACGTAATTGAGCGTTTTCCTATTCTTTTGTTCATTATGCCAACGGTCTATAATTGATAATTTGATAATAATCGTGGTGCAATACGAGTTATGAAGTATTATTGAATTGTTAAAAATATTATACAAATATTTAAAAAATGTCAACGGGAAGTCGCTGTTTTTTTGCAGATAAGAACGTATTTATTGTTAATTATATCAATATCATTAATATTTTTTTACATATATATTGATTTTTCATCATTGTACTATGCATACCTCGTTTTTATTACCCTTGCACCCAGTAACGCAACATTGAACGCGTTATAACTTTGAGAATATTGACTTTAGACAAAAAAGTTTTAAATAAAAGTTGTGGGAAATGTATGGCTTCAAAAGATAAGTTATTAGCATTTTATTGTTTAAACAATTATTAGGAGAGATACAGGTCAAAAAGTGAAAAAATAAATTTTAACAGTGGTATAAGTCGTAAACGGTAAGTGATACAAAAAAAATTATTAAAAAGAAAAGATGGGAAATTCAATTATCTACAAGAAAGGTTATTACCAATTTTGGCCTAAAGTGCACGGTAACGGAGATATTGGGCAATACGGTTTTTCTCAAAATGGCGGCACTTCCGCTCCCATAATTTGTAACCATTTTGTCAATTCACATTCAGTACGTGATACTGAACATAATTAAAAAAAAAAATCCCCTTTATTTTTAGTGCGATGCGGACAAGAGTAACGGGCTCCCTATTGATTGTACTATAACAAACGTAAATGTATTATTTCGCGAGATTTTTTTGATTTTACAGGAATTAGTTGGAGGGTAGTTATCAGGTATGCGACACCTGATGGTCGAATCGAGAAATAGATAGAATAAGGGTTGGAATGGCGTACGTGACTTAAGGAGTTCCAATTTTGTGGAATTCGAAGATGTTTGGTCGTCGAGATTTTTATTTTGACGTTAGATATAATGGATATTGACGGTAAGGGGTGAATTTTGGATTATTTTGTCGTTTGGGATATTTCGGTTCGTGGTATACACTTTTAAAGTTGCAAGGGCATTGATTAACCGGTTTCATGACTATAGATTCTCTATTTAACAATTAGGAATTTGTGAATGAAGATTAATTTATTTTAAAACAATAGTGTGCTGTTTTTAAGCACCATATAAACTATCTTTGAGTAAGTGCTTTATGATTTTGTTATTATTGTCGTTTAGCGTTTGATTTTCGTAGATTCGTAATCTTCAGCAAAGATTGTCATAGCACATAACTTTTTGCTTTGATTATCCGAAACATTCTCAAACTTTAAACTCAAATTTATAAATTAGTCTTCTTAAAACTAAAGAGAAACGGTAATTCGATTTTAATGAGAATATTTTGGGACAAACGCGAGGTCTGGCGGTCAAATTGATAAACATACAAAAATGAGCGAATCCAATAACAGGACGAAATAATTAAAGTTCAGCCTCGAAACACATTCACAAAGTAATACTCAAAAAAATGAAATACAAAGACATAAAAAAAAAGGCGAATGAACCAAAGAAGAAAATAGATATTGTCGCCCTGTCGGGCGTTGTCTCTCGCGGATATCCGGCATAAAGTAAGTAAAGCCCTGACTTCGGTATCCAACTGTTTTTTTCATTGCTACGACCAGGGGGTCGAGGATTCTCGGGCAAAATTCTCAACTACAGCCGATACTATATCTATCTATATTCACAAGTCCCCGGGGGCTTTGGTTATCCCTCGGGAAAAAAAAGAAGAAGAAAAAAAAAGTAACGAGTGATCCCCAATCTGCAGATAGGGAAGAACAGCTCCACACCTCAAATAGAGGTAGGCGGGGAGGAAGAGGAGAGGAATCCGAGTTTGTCGAACTGTTTGAACACGATAAGAGCGAAGCGGGCGAACGACGAGGAACTGTAGGAGAGACGCGCGCGATGTTCGCGCACTCGTCTGAATTCTTGGGGGCTTTGGATGTTGGCTTACGTACAGATATAGAGAGAGAGAGAGAAGAGTACTCAATACATATACATGTAATATAATATTGGCACTGAAATTCCGATATTGCACGCGAGTAAAGCCAACGTTAAAAAAAAAAAATTAATAGAATATCGAGCGAGTAGAACTTTTAGTAAAAATAATTTATATTTATAAAAATGAATTAATACTTAATTCGGTAAATATAAATTATATATAAATATATTTTTTTATTAAGGCCGTAGTCTGGTCTAGAGCGAGATTTTTGACGTCATTTCTAATGTGCAATAACGTTTAAACCGTTGAAGTTGTCTTGATGAAAATTTACACGTGCATTTATTGATCCTTAGAGAATACTTGTACGTTAAAAAAAAAAATTATTTTAAATATTTTCATGTAGTTTTTTGCCTTATTGCAACATGGTGCCCCGAAATCGGCGCCCACTCTGGACAATGTTGTATGCATCTGAAAAAAAAAATATATATATATTCTCAATCTGTATGAGTATTCTGAGCACTGGTAGCAGAATGGGAACTTAAAAAAAAATTTTATTGAGTCGAACAATCATTTTGCCGACATTTTATAACTCGTCGAATAATGAAATATCATTAATGAAAGTTCAACAGGTCGCCATTTTGTCAAAAATTTTTTTTAAATACCAATTCTGCTACCAGTGCTCAGAATACTCATACAGATTGAGAATATATATATATTTTTTTTTTCAGATGAATACAACATCGTCCACAGTGGGCGCCGATTTCGGCGCACCATGTTGCAACAAGGCAAAAAACTACATGAAAATATTTAAAATAATTTTTTTTTTCAATGTACAAGTATTCTCTAAGGATCAATGAATGCACGTGTAAATTTTCATCAAGACAACTTCAACGGTTTAAACGTTATTGCACATTAGAAATGACGTCAAAAATCTCGCTCTAGACCAGACTACGGCCTTAAAAGAAATATATAGATACATAAAATATAAAGAAATTCCTCGACATTTGTTCGAACGATTTTTATATATATAAATATATTTTTTTTATATAAAAAAAAATATATATATAAAAATCGTTTTATATATATATATATATTTTTGTTTATAAAAAAAATATATTTATATATATAAAAATCGTTCGAACAAATGTCGAGGAATTTCTTTATAAAAAAAAATATATATATATAAATCGTTTTATATATATATATATTTTTTTTTTTATTAAAAAAATATATTTATATATATAAAAATCGTTCGAACAAATGTCGAGGAATTTCTTTATATATATATATTTTTTTTTTTAATAAAAAAAATATATTTATATATATAAAAATCGTTCGAACAAATGTCGAGGAATTTCTTTACAAAAAAAAATAAAAATAAAATATATATATATATAAATCGTTTTATATATATATATATCTTTTTTTTTTATAAAAAAAATATATTTATATATATAAAAATCGTTCAAACAAATGTCGAGGAATTTCTTTATATATATATATTTTTTTTTTATAAAAAAAATATATTTATATATATAAAAATCGTTCGAACAAATGTCGAGGAATTTCTTTATATATATATATTTTTTTTTTAATAAAAAAAATATATTTATATATATAAAAATCGTTCGAACAAATGTCGAGGAATTTCTTTATAAAAAAAAATAAAATAAAAATATATATATATATATATAAATCGTTTTATATATATATATATATCTTTTTTTTTTATTAAAAAAATATATTTATATATATAAAAATCGTTCGAACAAATGTCGAGGAATATCTTTATATATATATATTTTTTTTTTAATAAAAAAAATATATTTATATATATAAAAATCGTTCGAACAAATGTCGAGGAATTTCTTTATAAAAAAAAATAATAAAAAAAAATATATATATATATAAATCGTTTTATATATATATATATCTTTTTTTTTTATTAAAAAAATATATTTATATATATAAAAATCGTTCGAACAAATGTCGAGGAATTTCTTTATATATATATATTTTTTTTTTAATAAAAAAAATATATTTATATATATAACAATCGTTCGAACAAATGTCGAGGAATTTCTTTCGCCGACTTGAGTTTCTCGCGAGCGCTGGCGCGCGGGCGCGCGCGAGGTTGTAAAACGTCGACGTCGCAATTTAAAACAACTCCAATACTACGGGATAATATGCACGTGCTTTCTCCGTCCATCCCCTAAGCCGTCACCGATCGACCGGAAATGTCACGCTTTTGAACGACCGTTCGTCTCTCCGCGATGTAAAGTACATTAAATATTTGAAATAATAAAGAAGAAAAACGTGCGAGGCGGATAAAAAAAAAAGAAACCACACAAAACGGAAGTGGCAAGCGGAGAGATGGCTCTGTGGCGTTACACTTTCATATCGGCGTACTATATAAAATGAAGATACTACAAAAGCGAGTGAGCGAGTGAGCGAGAGCGACAGAGAGATAGAGATGCCAAAGGAATTCGAGAAGAAACGAGTACAGATATTTCGTTGAAAAAAAAGAAACCGCTCAATGTATTTTTGCAAATACACTATGCTTTTAAATTAAATAAATGAAATATACTTTTCATGAATAACACGTGTATCTAAAAGCTCGTAATGAAGAATAGATATTCAAAAATTAAAAACAAACTTCGTTGCTCTTTGCAAATGCGTCTGAAGCATGAAACGAGGAACAAACATTTAAGAAGAACAAAAAATTGTCATTTTTCATAATCAAAAATTCCTTATAGAAGTGACCAAAAAAAGAAAAATGATTCAAGGACTCGATTTTTTTTTTGTAGGACATATCCCGGCAATGGCACGTCCCCCCCGTTGGTTCTGCGTACAAATCAATAGAGGAATGCGGCGTAGCGTTAAAAAGGTAAGGCCTCGTCGCATTCCACGAGTGTAAACCGCGCATCGTTACACATTGTTCGACGTGTTCACACATATACGTAAAAATAATTGCGTGCGTATAGAAGGAAAAAAAAACAAAATTAAAAACCAAAAAACCAAAAAAAAAAAAAACAACAAAAAAGACCAAACTCACCACGATCCCCAATGATTGTATATTATTTGCTCTTTGGAATCCAAACACTGTCACGATTTGTCATTTACGAATTGTTTCGCGTTTAACGGGAGCCGCGTAGTCTCTCTCCGTGTGTTTCCATTAAAAACGATGAAAATCTAATGGTATGCGGGCGGACACACGAAGGCGCACGGGCACGTCGTCGTCTGACACACGAGAGAGGTATAGGACCCGCGCGCACACACAGCGCACGGCGCTCCCCCCCCCCCCCCCTACCGCCGGCCACTCATCGCCGCGCCGCTAGCCCCTTCCAACGAACCATCATTGCTGTACGTTACAGTGGAATGCATGGTATTCGGCCGGTCCGACGCGCTCTACAGGCAAAACTGCCAAGCGTTACATATGCCAGAAGATACTATGTACGTACAGTTTGATATATATACGTGCGTAACGTGTGTATGTGTGTGGTCTAAAGTCCTTCCGATATTAACCGGCAGTCCTATGATATTGTAGTTCTACACATTTTTTGTAAATCCACAGACTACTTTTTGTATATTAACATTCATCTTTTTAATAAAATGATAGATTACTTATGCCGGGTCTTTACCAGGGTTGGGCATATTCGAATTTCTTTTTATTCACGAATAATGAAGAAACTTATTCAAAATTCGTTCCGAAAATGAATAAAGAATCCCACTGGAGTCATTATTTATTTTGGAATGAATAATGAATCCTGCTGGATTCAGTATTCATTATTCATTTTCGTCATTAATTATTTTGGAATAAATAATGAATGAGAAGGATTCATTATTCATTCCAAAATAAATAATGAATCCGGTGGGATTCATTATTCATTTTCGGAATGAATACTGAATCCAGTAGGATTCATTATTCATTAATCCTACTTCATTATTATAAATCCTACTGGATTTAGTATTCATTCCGAAAGCGAATAATGAATCCCACTGGATTCATTATTTATTTTGGAATGAATAATGAATCCTACTGGATTTAGTATTCATTCCGAAAACGAATAATGAATCCCACTGGATTCATTATTTATTTTGGAATGAATAATGAATCCTACTGGATTTAGTATTCATTCCGAAAACGAATAATGAATCCCACTGGATTCATTATTTATTTTGGAATGGATAATGAATCCTACTGGATTTAGTATTCATTCCGAAAACGAATAATGAATCCCACTGGATTCATTATTTATTTTGGAATGAATAATGAATCCTACTGGATTTAGTATTCATTCCGAAAACGAATAATGAATCGAACTGGATTCATTATTTATTTTGGAATGAATAATGAATCCTACTGGATTTAGTATTCATTCCGAAAACGAATAATGAATTCCACTGGATTCATTATTTATTTTGGAATGAATAATGAATCCCACTGGATTCAGTATTCATTCCGAAAATGAATAATGGATCCCACTGGATTCATTATTTATTTTGGAATGAATAATGAATCCCACCGGATTCAGTATTCATTCCGAAAATGAATAATGAATCCTACTGGATTCAGTATTCATTCTGAAAATGAATAATGAATCCTACTGGACTCAGTATTCATTTCAAAATGAATAATGACTCCAACTGAATTCAGTATTCATTTCAACATAAGTAATAAATCCAACTCGTTTTAGTATTTATTCCTTATTCGGATATCATTAAATTGAAATTGAAGTTGAAAAAAATGAACAGAAGCGATGTTTATTATCTACTGAAATATATTTTTTAATTAAATAAATTTCTGTTATCGTCTGATTTAATTATATTCCTTATAATATGAGTAGTAATTGTATTATACTACTCTTAAGGTGGTAGTCTGGTAACTTAAGCCGATTTTCATGTCTTTTTTGGAGGGCGTTTTTTTGTAGGAAAATAAAAATGAATCGTTTTAGATATTTACGATGTTTTTATTTACATACTAAAGATACAAAAAAAAATATTAGTTTGAAAAAATTTAATAGTTTATTATTATTATTATTATTATTGATCGAAGTTGGCACCTCGAAGTTGGCAGCCCGGGTCCTAACTTTTTTTCTATCGAACCGATTGTTTTCAAATTTTAACAGGCTACTCTATACACTTATAGTTCTCGTCGGAACCACCGAGAAATTTGTTCACCCCTAACTTTTTATTTTACAACGCCTTCTTTGCTAAAATAGAAGGACTTTAGCAAAGAAGGGGTTGTAAAATAAAAAGTTAGGGGTGAAAAAATTTCTCGGTAGTTCCGACGAGAACTATAAGTGTGTAGAGTAGCCTGTTAAAATTTGAAAGCAATCGGTTCGGTAGGAAAAAAAGTTAGGACCCGGGCTGCCAACTTCGAGGTGCCAACTTCGATCAATAATAATAATAATAATAAACTATTAAATTTTGTCAAAAAATTTTTTTTTTGTATCTTTAATATGGAAATAAAAACATCCTAAATATCCAAAACGATTCATTTTTATTTTCCTACAAAAAAAACGACCTACAAAAGAGACATGAAAATCGGCTTAAGTTACCAGACTACTACCTTAAGCTCATAACTAGTAATAACTACCTGTATTATATTATATTATGACTTATTTACTTTTGTATCGAGAAACAAAAGGAAATTCGCTACTCGTTACGAATGTATGTACTACATACATTCGTACTACATACATACTATGCACATACTACTACATACATACAATGTACATACTATATAGTACATACATACGTACTACATACATACTAGTACATACTATATAGTACATACATACGTACTACATACATACTAATACATACTATATAGTACATACATACGTACTACATACATACTAGTACATACTATGTAGCACATAAATACTACACATTTGTACTATATACATACTATGTAGTAACTTCAATTATCCGATCAATTATCCGTGCTTAACGGATACACTCACGTAAAAAAATTATTTCTGCATTACAATACACCACTTCCATCATCTGCACACGTGGAACGGTTATTTTCTTATGAAACAATGATTAATTTGCCACAGTACAATCGTTTGAATGATAAAAACTTCGAGCAACGTGTACCAGCACTGTGTAACGCTAAGCAAAACATGGTAACATTGCCCAGTGATTGGCTTGAGTAACGGAGATAGGCAAAATCTGTTTCGGCCGATACTCGTTACTCGACAAATAAACGTAGAGCGTTTATTTAGTTTTGCAGCTAATAGTTTTACAAAAAATGAAATTACACGATCTCTTTTGCCATTATTTTGGTAAGTTCATTGTTGATGTTCATTTGTGATTTTTCACAAAAAGAAAGAACTGTAGGTACGATTACTTTGTAGAATCGATTAAATATGCCAAAAGAAGAAAGCTGATTATTTGTGAAAATATACGTATTTTGTTTATGAGAAAAAATGTTGTGTCTATGTTTTTTTTATATAAGCGTCTATTTTGGCAACCTTGGTCTTGACATTAAAATTTCAGTCACTGGATAAGTGGCTAAGAGCGCGATTTCCCTTTAGTAAATATAATGTATTCGGACGATAATGTTTCAATAGAATAAACATGTTTTCTATGAATTTTTCCAGATTATTCAATTTGATGGTATCCAAATACGCAGTGAATACTTAATCAAATTGGATTCATTACTTATGTTGAAATGAATACTGAATCCAGTTGGATTCATTATTCGTTTTGAAATGAATACTGAATCCAGTAGAATTCATTATTCACTTTCGGAAGGAATACTGAATCCAGTAGGATTCATTATTCGTTTTGAAATGAATACTGAATCCAGTAGAATTCATTATTCATTTTCGGAAGGAATATTGAATCCAGTAGGATTCATTATTCGTTTTGAAATGAATACCGAATCCAGTAGAATTAATTATTCATTTTCGGAAGGAATACTGAATCGAGTTGGATTGATTATCGAAAAAAAATGAATAGTCATCTGACATGTATTCGGTATTATTTTAGTATTCGAATACCAAACGTATTCGAGTATGCCCACACCTGGTCTGTACATAAGTGTTCATTTTATTTCAAACTCATGATTCGTGAGAGACGAGTGGAAATAAAAATGTATGAGTTTAGGCTACTTATACTTTTTATGTGTTCATTTATTAGTCAAGTTATAGATTTTTTTTTTAGTATAGCTGGTTTTATAATGTATATTCAATACACATCTGTATCAGAGATTATCCAAATTACATATAGATCCGTCGTTCTGGATTTTTCCCATAAAAATTTTAATTTACAATCAAATAAATTAAACTCTTCGAGGATATTTACAAAAAAACTGATATTGCTATTTTTATCATCTAATGAATTTTTTTTCTTAATTCACTGCCATTTCAGGTTATATTTTCATAGAGGGGGATTTTCTTAGAATTCTCTTTCGAACAGTACATCTTAACGGGAACATCTTTGACGAAAAAATCTGAATAAAAACATTATTGTCAATTAAAATTTGTGCTAATTGGGATTTGAACAAAAATTCATATTTTGAAGACTATTCGATATTTCAAAAAAAAAAAAAAAAAATTACTAAATACTCATTCGATTCTGTGGGTGCATTGAAAAAAAAAATCCGCAACAAAATCGAAAGACCCAAAGGTCGGACATTGATCGATTTGGCATGGAATGGCCCGTATACAAATTTAATAAATTCCACTAGCATCAAGAATATGTGGAATCGGTTTGGCGGTCGTTCAAACGGATCAATGTGCATCCCCGATTTCTGTTCCTTTTTTTTTTGGACTAAAGAAAATTTGGACATTTGAATTGGCCGTTTACCTACTCCGTCGTTATTTAAATGATAGTTACATAAAATGAGGATAAAAAGGAGTAGCGGGCTTTCGCGAGTTTTTGAGAGTGATATAATACTTTTGACCGTTAGTATATCTCGCTTCTAAATGATACAACAATAAACCGGGGAAATTATTTATTTCAATTCGCTCGACGTTCGTTTAACTGAAATAAAATGTATACCAATTCAAACATCTTTTAATTGATGCGAATAAATTTCGTTCCGACGGATTGTTATTATTATTATTTTACGTAACCGAAGAGACAAACACTCGGCGATCGTAGAATTTCTCGATCTAATAGCGGACACACTTTTGTAGTCACATACGATATTCCGTATACGATGCACGCACGTGTTCCCCACGCACGGAGGCCACACGCGAATAGCTTTCGTGAAATATCTATATATCTCTCGTTGCGAGAGAAAAAAAAAAAAAGAACAAACTTTGTACCTTCGACGTTGACTCGCGCGAGCGATTACACCGATTAACCGGCGAAGGGTCACGAGGTCGGAATTTGTTCGCAAGGCCAGTCAGCGAGAGTTTTTCGTTGTTTTTACGATCGATGATAGCTTTTTTTTTTTTCTGCAATTCGTACACGCAAAAACTAGACGATCAAAATTTCGACCTCGAGCCGATCACGATACGCCGAAAGAAGACAGTTTTTTTTTCTTACGCGGGTCGTGTTGTTTTTTTTTTAATGACGCAAACGAAAAATACTTTTTATCGTACAGAGACGTTTATAAACTATTTATCATCAACGTATCCTATACATAATTACTTGCTTTACATTTTAATATATTGTTTTAAATTTTATTTAAATTTGATTCAAATCTTAATAGCGAAGTCGTCAGAGGCGCAAAATTTTTGTAAAGTACTTTTTTTAAAAATGCTGGGTAGTTATTAATCGGTCAATCTCGTATAAAATTCATCATTCGTGAAAAAAAAAACTGGCAATCAGAGTTGCGCAAAATCGAATATGTCGATTCCACTGGGAAAGTATGAAAGTTTCAAACTTCCCGCCAATGAATTGTTTTTTTTTTCCAAATAGATTCGTTGTTTGTTAAAATTTCCAGTAGATGATAACTGAAAGTTCACTTCTTTTTTTTTATGTAAATGAGAAAAATTATATTTTGCCTAACCTTCTGCGAGCGACTAATTGTCCGAAAGTTCGAAGAAACACGTTCGCACCCTCTTTCTACATTTTGTACTGTCTTCCAGTCCTTATCTAGTCTCGTATCTTCCTTAACGAGAGTTCTTAATTGGTACTAGTTAAAAAATTGCTTCAAAAAATTCGACGAAGCGTGTAAGCAGGCTTGGAATCTGTGATGAAATTCGCGAAGCTGTTATTGGCTCGTTGTTTTTTTGGCAATTTGTGTAAAAATACAAAAGAATTTACGTTTAAAGCGAGTTTGAGAGTGAAAAAAAGTACGATATCGATGATTCAAGGTTTCGAGGGCCCGGTAATTTCGTCCTCGTCCTCGCTCGAGGTGTCGAGAGCGTAGCAGAGCTGCAACGAGACGATAATTAGCAATAAACTCGAAAATAAGTGTGCTAATAAAAAAAAAAAAACAAAAAAAGAAAATGGGCGTGAAAAAAACTCACATCATCGAGATCGGACCTTTTCAGCAAGTCCTCGAGGCCCGCAAGTTTCTCGAGATAATTGGGCTCGTTGCAAGCATCAAGAATAAAGGAAACGCCACGTTTTCGATATTCCGTGATGAGCGGCACTGAACAAGCCGTACAGGATGGAAATCTGTGTGTTATCGTTAAACGCATTTCGTGACTCCACAAAGAGCCCCGAACAGTGTGTGGTACACCACCCAGGAGGCCTAAGAAATTTTCCTTTTCACTCGAGTGGTAACGCTCTCGATTGTCATCCATAAAGGCTCGCGCTTCGATTCTGCGGGAACAGAATTTATGAAAAGAAAAGAAAAAAATAGAGGGCGGTTTGTCCTTACAAGATTTCATAGATCAACCAACCGTAATGACTATAATTCTGTACTCTAGCACATTTTCGTAACACACAAAACCATCAGGCGCGAAATGATTTACAAATTTCAACAAGCAAAATTGCTTCTTTCAAAAATTGACATAAATCGTTGGAATCGATGATAAATTACGAAAATTAGTTTTCAATGGTAAATACTCTGTGACACGGACAATCATCGATAAGAGTTTGTAAAAACAATATTTCAACATTTGGAACTGATTTTTTTTTCCAAATCATTAAATCTAACTAATCTACTCATTAATTTGACTCACCCATCGGGATGCTGAGTCAAAGATATCAATAATTCAACAGCTAGACCGGCGGCAATTTGTGAAAGTCCCGGACGACTCACGGTGCACTGTTGATCGAGTGTTCTGTCAACTTGAGAATTTCCCGGCTGGGTAACGTCGTTGCAGAAATAACAGCCGAGATCGCGACCTGACGGATTACGAAGTGCAAGATCGGGCGACGTAGCGGCAATATTGTCGCGCGTACCGTGTCTCTGTACGGTATAAGAATCGAAACCGAGTGCCGCGTTTATGGCAATTTTGTTGTAAGAAGCGCACAACAGTGTCGGCAACCATCTCGCTTCTCTCGAGTCGAGCAAGAGAAAAATTACGTCATGCTCGTTTATAAGAGCTTCCAGAGTCTCGATCGAGGTTTGTGTTGATTTCATCATACTCGGTCCAACCACGTGACCGGGCATTGGTATTTGAAATATCGAGCTTTGAACGTTCTAAAAAAAAGGAGATTAATCGTCCGTAATGAACGATTTAAAAAAAAAATTTTTAAAAAAAGTCGACCTCGGCTGCGTAGGGAAATCAGTATCGGAAAAAAACACAAAAAATGATTTGTTAAAGTTTTTCAAAAACCGTCGACGTTAATACGGTTATTTTTAATACGCTTGATTTTTCAAAAGAATCTCTTCTAATTTTTGAAATCTTAATTCGAAATCTTGACACATTATTAAAATAAAATACAAATACAGTATCAATAACGTCCAATGGATTTGGAGAACGTGGACAAAGTAGTTTTTTTTCCCTCTCAACCCTGATTTTCTAATGAGCAGCTGAATTTTCCTAATGATAAGAATTAATCTTCTAGCGAAGATTTTTTGGTAGAATACAACTTTTTTTTTCATAGCTCACCAGAGTCGGGCATATTCGACGTAGGGCATTGGCAGCCGCCTCGACTTTGGGACGACGATTAACAGCATCCTCGTGCTCGTACAAACTTTGCCTAACTGTGTTGCTGTGAGAAACCGTACCACTGTCAACTAAGGTAAGATTTTTCACGCCCCATCCGATTAATGCTCTTGCAACGGAACAACCCAAAGTTCCAGCACCCAGTAGCAAACAACGAAGATTATAAATTTTTTCCAAATCTAATTCCGGCACTAGACGCCATTTCATCAATTTTAGATTGAAATATACCGCACGCTCGGCCAATCTGAATTAAATGAGAATATTCAATATTTTCGTTGATTAAAATTATGAACTACTAATTTTAATTGAGCGACGAATGGACTCACTTTGTTGGATCCATGGTGTCCGATAAGTCAGCAATATTCGGTCCCATTTTACCATTCGCATTTGTCTCCCAGCCAACCAAACGTCCAGTAAAAATTGCTTTTCTCGCAACTTCAATGTCCTCGCACTCTTTCGTTCTTATAGTAAAAACGATCGATTGTTGGAGATCGTTACCGCGTATCGAGAGTACTTTGATCGTTTTTTCAAATGCATATTTGGTACAGTGCCAAAACAGCAAACACAGTAAATTTCTCAATGGCCAACCAGGCTGGGAACATCGACAGGGATCGTAGAAGGCGAAATAAACGGTTTCCTTGTCCTGAGAATAAATTTGTCTTTTTTTTTTTTTCGAGGATTTAGATGATTTTAACCAAATTCTAGCCTATCAAACAAAATCGTTCTTTTACCTTTGGTGAATTGACACTGTCAACTCCCTTGTCCAAACTAACGAGACGTAAATTTTCTTCATCGTCAACAATTACAGCGAAAAAACTCTTGGATCTACCGTTCAATAAATTGAAAGATTCCTTCAATGTTTCCAATTGTTCGGGCGTAAATTCACGAGCGAGAAATTGGGCGTCTCGCTCGTGATAGAGCTCGGGTAGACTGAAAGGCGTGGGATAAGCCGCCCAATAATGAAATCTGTACTTTTTCAGATCGGCGTAAGAGAGAATTGTGAAAAACGTTAATCTCCATGGCTCTCGCAATGCTGTACCGTCGGTTATTGATTCTAGAACTTGTTTGCCTATCGAATCGATGAATTGCTCGGGATTCGTCTGACGAAAGGATTCGTAAGTGTTTGTGTTCACGAGATAGCCGGAACAAGAGACCGATGCGTCGTGAGAAGTCGCCTCGATGGACCTAAAACGATTTTTCGTAAGAGTTTGGTCGTTCTAGAGTAGCTACGGTGCGATGAATAAGTCTACTACTAGTGATGAATCAATGAAATTTTATGAAAATCATGTTAAGAATTGTAACACTCATTTGACTAGAATGTACCGCTGTTGAAAACTCAACTTTAGCTTTTTGTCAAGGAAAAACAAACAAAATTCCATAAAAAGACTCCCAAATTGAGAACTTTCTGTTCGAACAGCTGAATCGCAAATTACCCAAAAGATCAGAAATTGGCTTGGATCATGTAATTTCAGAGAAAACTTTGTCAAGAATAAGAAATTCATATTGGCTCACTCGTTGAACGACGTGCAATCCAAGATCATAGGATTCGTTCTTGGTCCGATATTATTCACCACGTTGTAACTACCCCACAGGGATATGCGAGTATTTTCCTCCAATTTGTACTTGTCTAGCTTGAGCTCCGCAAACTTTGCCCAAAAGCTTGGATCAGTGGCGGTTCTCAGTTTTGTAAATTTCACCATTTCGTACGTCATGTTTGCGGAATATGCGATTGCCTAGTGGAAAATTATGCACTGCTAAACGTGCATTGTCTTATTTGGGCATTTAATTGGTGATGTGGCAGTATCAAATCGAATCTTTGGATAACCGCGAACATTTTATCTAAACATATTCCTAAAGAACCAGACCATTTTGATCCTACATAGTTTCAAATTGATTAACTTTTAAACATATAAACTAAACATATTGACAAATTCTATAATAACAAAATTATTAAACAGAATATAATTCTTGAATTCTCAAACTGTGAATATAACCTCAAATTAATGAAAACATTGTCAGTTACTGAAAAAATGTGAATATAAATGTTTTTACGCACAAATTTGAAAATATTGATTACGATTAACACTTTATCGTATCAAAACTCCGTGAAGTACGATATTACCGCTATATATTTGTACCAAAATTCAGAATCTTAGTGACATTATATTGTTGACAAATTGCGCTTTGTTTGGCTCTCATTTAACGTCATTATGAACATTGACCGGTTATACTTGATTTTTAATCATATAGTTAAAAAAAAAATGAGTGTCAAAGGGTCGGTAATATGGATATCTCAAATTTTCCGATCCCATCAATCCTCTAGCCCTTAAAATTCTTCTCCCAAAATTCGGATTTCAGACAGAAAAACAATAATAGAACATACAAGATAGACACCTCAAGCTACGTTCCTTCTTTGACGTCTGTCAAATTCAAACGTGACCGAAAATTGAACGCGCAAATAAACATGAAAACAAGTTTACGCACCTGGTGCAGCATACGCGTCAAAATTTTTCGTAAAAAAGCAATTCAATTCCCCCAAAACTGTACTCTCACGCGAGATAAACAAAACAACCTGACGGTAGACACTTTTTTCTTTAACACGCAATTTCTGCCAATTTCTGCATTATGCGTCGGCCACAAATGTCCGTCGGCTGTAAAAATTCAATAAGGGCGCCACTAGCGCTCGATACGCTACTGCATCTCCCCAGCAGTTTTTCGCTCTCAAGTGACGTCACAGAACCCAATATGGATGGTCGGCATCGGGTGCCTCAATTTCTTCGGTCATAAAACTCCTCGTTTTATTTCCCAATCGAAGCAATAACGTTGAGACAAAAAAATCATGTCGGATTACTTAAAATCGGCCCTCGGTTACTTGAATGGAAATGGCAATTCCAACGAATACGTGGGACAAGTATTGGAGATTAATAACGTGAAGCTTCGTGTCACAAGGCTCATTGCCGAGGGTGAGTGTCAAAACCTCCCACTTTCTTTTTTTTTTTCCTCATTAAACTTTTTCTTCTATTACCTTTCGACTCTCTTCCTAACGTTCCAAAATTATTTGTCACCACGAATAAAAAAAAATCGGTACGACTATCCAGCTGTAAGTGTAAATTTTCGGTTTTTCTTCCACGTGAGTTCTCGACAATCATCGTTACTGTCATTTTGCCCAAAGGCATTTTTGTTGACATGCGTCAATAAATGCCAATGATTTATGACATATACAACAAAGATTGTGCACTCAACATTCATCCGTCTATGTAATTGTTTTTTTTTCTAATCGTGTTATTTTTTTGTATGAAAAAACAAAGATAGGAAATAATAAAAGATTGTTTATATATCACTAGTTGTCTCGTATCATTTTGCACGTGCCACATTATCCTTCCTTTTATCATGCCATATGCAAGCGATAAACCTCAAACGATCCAATGCGCGCTCATTGCGTATACATATGAATTGAGCTGGAGCAGATCCGTTAAGTGTTGTAGACTCACGATTGTTATTTCAAAAGTTACAATCTCCTTTAAGTGGACGTTCCACTTGAGCTTTTGTGCATAAAGATCGAGAGATAAACGTCATAGACCGTTTAATTCAATTAGAAAGGGGCTTTGAAGCGGTTGCTGAAGTGCATTGTTTTGAAATAACTGATTCCAATGTCGAAGCGATTATTAGTAAGATATAAGAGATTATTAGTATGGATACCTTAAAATTTATCTAAATAATGCAGATTCATGAAGATATAACAATAATACAATATAGTTTTGAGATTGTTCCGAATATTCTGTTTATGAAACACAGGTGGATGGGCTCTGGTATTTGCCGTAGTAGATGTTGCTACCGGAAAAGAATATGCTCTGAAGGTAAGTTACAATAAAAAAAAAAACATTAATATATACGAGGATAAAAATTTGATTAAATAATTTGTTTTTCTTTTGTTAACCAGAGACTGATAGCCGTAGATGAAGAAGCCAACAAAAGTATTATCCAAGAGATTGAAACGCTAAAGAAACTTTCCGGACATCCTAATGTGATACAGTACCTTTGCGCTCAGAGGATAGACAGAGAGGATCGTAAAGGATGTGAATATTTGTTAGTTACGGAATTGTGTTCCGGCGGTACGCTAGCAGATTTGCTACGAGGCGTGACAACAGGCTCGCTGAGTTTGTCCCAAATTTGTCAAGTGGCTTATCAGGCTACCAGAGCGGTACATCATATGCACAGTCAACAGCCGCAGCCGATAATACACTGGGACATAAAGCTTGAGAATTTTTTGATTGGCAACGATGGTCTTATTAAATTGTGCGACTTTGGTAGCGCCTCGACGCAACAAATTCTACCGGATCCGTCGTGGAACGCTCAGAAACGTTCGACACTTGAGGATCAGATGTCGAGATACACGACACCAATGTACAGATCACCGGAAATGATGGATACGTGGAATAACGAACCTATAGGACCGCCGGTCGATTGTTGGGCTCTTGGATGTATTTTCTACGCTCTCGTTAGTTTGCGACATCCGTTTCCCGAAGGTAATGATTATCCCACGAGATAATTGCGATCGCAATTTCTTGGCCTGCTTATAACGATTATTAATCGTTACTTCATTCTAAAATCGAGATAACGTACATATTGACCGATGTATCCCTCATCACCCAACGACTCTACGACTTGATCAAGAAAAAATTTTAAAAATTCAATATAAATTCAAATTACCCGAGTTATCAATTTTTTTCATTCAGGAAATAAACTAGCCATCACAAATGCGAGATATCCGCCTCTATCACCGAATCCTCGGCTCTCTTGCGTCCACGAGTTGGTAAAAGGATGTTTGGACGCGTCGCCGGTAAAGAGGCTCACGACATCAGCGCTTTTGGAACGTTTCGCGGCTATCGCGGAATCGAACAATTTTGATCCTCGGGAACCAGCAAAGATCGAGATAGTAACAAAAGCAGCACCACCACCGAGGCCAACACCACCGCCGGTCGTGGCATCGCCTCCTCCGCGACCATCACCACCGGTTACAACAGCGTCAGCACCACCACCAAGACCAGCTCCGATTCAAACGGGCAACGGAGCGACCTCAAAAGCTCCGGTTCCTCACAGTTCGGGTCTCTTTAGTTCGTTGAAGGGTGGTGCTGGTAGCATATTTCGCAATATCAAGGACACATCGACTAAAGTGATGCACACAGTCCAACAGAGTATGGCGAGAACCGAGCTAGACGCGAGTTACTTAACTTCACGTATACTGATAATGCCATATCCGGCGGATGGTATAGAGTCAGCGTATCGTGCCAATCACGTCGAAGACGTCAGGGCATATTTGCAAACGCGACATCCAGCACCGGCGAAGATACAGCTTTATAATTTGTCGCGCGGACGGCCAAATGTCTCGAGACTTCCGGGCAAACATATTGATTGTACTTTTGCTTACGCATCGCCCGATTCAAACGCTCCTCTGCTGTCGGCACTCTATCAAATTTGCCAGGATGTTTATCGCTATCTTGACGCTGATTTCAATCACATTGTCGTGCTATATTGCGTGGTGAGTTTGATGAACAACAACAATTTATTATGTAGCAATAACCAATTTGGCTGTTGCGTGAGTTTTATCCGAACTAAATTTTCCAATAATGATAATAATAACATTAATGTTGAATTACTAGTTCAGAGTGTACATTAGGGCGATTTTTTTTTTCGACTATTTTTTTTCCAGTTCCCACCCTAAATTTTGTTGGATATGTCGAAAAAGAAATTCCCTGAAAGTTACAGCCCTTAATATTAATTCTAAGTACTTTTCTAAAGCGTGAGAAGATTTTCCATCTAAAATACACGTAAATCGAATTTTTTTTTTTTTTCAAATTTCTATAACTCAGCCGCATTTTATGCTATCATATTGTTCTTGGTTTCGATTTACTCAGAATAGAACAATCTTAAAAAGAGCCTTTTGCGGCAAAAGTGTAAATTGTACTGGTGAGGTGGTACGGGTCACTGAAGTTGATTTTTACCCAAAATTCTCGTTTTTTTGCTGTTATCTCCGAAACAATTAACTTTACGAAAAAAATGTAAACGAAAAATTTGTTGAAAATTTAATTTCCCATAAAAAAGGTCCTATCGACCCAATTGCTTAGATTAATATTTCTTGAGATATTGAAGTTTAACTTATGAGTAGTATAAAATTTATAAAATATGGAATATTAAATAATAAAAAAAATAAAAAATAACAAAAGTTTTATACTAAATTTTATTATAAATTTTATACTACTCATAAGTTAAAGTGAACTTTAACTTATGAGTAGTATAAAATTTATAAAATATTAAATATTAAATAATAAAAAAAATAAAAAATAACAAAAGTTCAATATTTCAAGAAATATTAATCCAAGCAATTGGGTCGATAGGACCTTTTTTATAGGAAATTAAATTTCCAACAAATTTTCCGTTAACATTTTTTTCGTAAAGTCAATTGTTTCGGAGATAACAGCAAAAAAACGAGAATTTTGGGTAAAAATCGACTTCAGTGACCCGTACCAACTCACCAGTACAATTTACACTTTCACCGCAAAAGGCACTTTTATAGATTGTTTTATTCCGAGTAAATCGAAACCAAGAACAATATGATAGCATAAAATGCGGTTGAGTTATAGAAATTTGAAAAAAAAAAAAAAAAAAATTCGATTTACGTGTATTTTAGATGGAAAATCTTCTCACGCTTTGGGAAAGTACTTAGAATTAATATTAAGGGCTGTAACTTTCAGGGAATTTCTTTTTCGACATATCCAACAAAAGTTCGGGTGGGGACTGAAAAAAAAAAATAGTCGAAAAAAAAAACCGCCCTAGTGTACATATAGATCAAAATACTTGACACTCGTCCAATAATTGATTTTGCAGGACGGATGCCACTCGAGTGCCACGATAGCATGCGCTCTTTTGCTCTACTCCGGTGCTCTGACAACACCCGAGGAAGCGATAGCCCTCTTTACGACGCGTCGTTGTCAGCCACCACAGTTACAGCCGTCCGAATTGCGTTGTATAAATTATATGAGCGTACTGAATTCCGGTGTGCATCCGCACACTAAACCGCTGGTGCTACGTTCGATAATACTACAGCCAGTGCCGTTGTTCACGCGCGCGAAAGATGGATGTCGACCGTACGTCGAGATTTATAGCAACGGCGCTCTAGTTTTTTCCACAAAACGTCCGGATTACGAGGAAATGCGTCTCTACGATATGATGGAGGGAAAGGTGTGTTTGGTGCTTGGTGACGCGACTGTACGTGGTGACGTGACGATAGTCGTTTCACACGCGAGACAACAGCTCGGACGTGTGATAGGAATAAAAATAGCGTCGTTGCATTTTCACACGGGTTACGTGCCACTAGCCGAGAGTACATTGTCGTTTGAGAATCATGATCTTGACGATACGCCCGAGATCGGTGGAAAATTTCGTATTATTCTGAACGTTATGATAGGCGAGGAAAATCCGAAGATCTCGAGAATACCAGCGCCCTGGGAAGTTGAGGCTGATCATAAACTCGCTCCGGATCCTCTTTTCGGCTCGACACTGGAGATGGAGGAGACTCTTGATAATTTTCGAACGGTACCGAGAAATACGGTCGTTCCAGAAACTAAAGTGTCCGAGACTGTCGAGGAAACGATTGAGGCGAGAGAGGAAGAAATTCCACTTCGAGAAACTGTCGAGGAGGACGAGGCACGAGAGAATGCTGAGTTTGCCGAGGCCGATCTGTTGAATCTCGGTACGCCAGCGGGAAGAACGATTCCCGAAGCTCAAGCACCCTCGGCCTCCGTTGCACCCGGTCTCGATATATTCTCGTCCTCGAGTGCCAATGAAAATGATTTGCTGGGAGGTTTCGCGAATTTCAATCAAGGAGCCTCGAAACAAACTGCTCCAGGTACGGATTAGTGATTTAAAAAAATTATTTTCATCGTATCACGAACAACCGAATGTCCGACGGAATAAAACTTGACTGTGATTGTATACGTCGAAAGCATTATCAATTTTTGTCAGATCGTACAATAACGTTATTTCTCACCAGGTATGACAAATCGGGGAACCAATGATCTTATCTTCGGTGATAGACAAGCAACGGGCAACGAGACAAGAAACAATAATCCGAATATGAACGATTTGCTTTTTGGACAAACGGCTGAAAAGCCACGTAGCAATTTGCTCTTCGATCCTCTTAGCGGTACGACAGATGGAGTAGATCCGAGCGGCGGTGTCAATGATCTCATGGGTAACTGGTCAAAACCCTCTACGACACCGAACAGCGAGGAAAATTTTCCGCGAAATTCCAGTGTACCGAATTTCGCCGCTCAACAAAAAGATCCTTTCGCGAATTTGGCTAGTTCGTTAGGTGCCGGATTAAATTCAAGCTGGAACGGCACACCGCGCGATTCAAATACTCCACAATCGGCCAGTCCGGCGCCGGCCGGAACGCCAATTCATTCTAGTCCCCGTATGCACAAGTCAAACACATCGAACGATACGAGCGGAGTCGGTGGATTGGCGGGTGATGCATCCTCGATTTTCAACAACAAACCAACGAACAACAAACCCGGCGATGCCTTCGAGGATTTACTCGGTAGTCAGGGTTACAATTTCTTTAGTTCGAGAAAAACCGAGAAGGACAGTCCGAAGACGATAAATCAAATGAGAAAAGTGGAGGCGGCGAGAACTATGGATCCTGATGATTTGAAAGTAACGGAATGGACGGAAGGTAAAAAGGGCAATTTACGTGCTTTGCTGTGCTCTTTGCACACGGTACTTTGGCCGGAGGCCGATCGATGGCAGAGATACGAGATGCATCAGCTCGTCTCCGCGGCGGACGTGAAGAAAGCTTATCGAAAGGCCTGCCTCGCCGTTCATCCCGATAAGGTAGGTCGTTTAATTGTTTAGCCATTTTTTCACTTGCGTTCCACATCGGGAAAGCAAGGACCGAAAAAAGGATCCCGTAAAAAAATATTCAGATTCGAATTCAAAAAATTGTAGGTGGCGCGTTATGATAAAAATAAAATAAACATTTAACAAATTAATCTTCTTTTACAATTTTTGATATACCAATTTAAATATTTTTTTATATAGCTGAATTAAAAAAAAAATGAAGCACTTGAAAATGGTTAAATTCCCAAAGTACCTTCTTAAAAAATGGTCTTTTGGGAGCAAAAAAAACCGACGTTCTTTCCGAAATCTAAAATGATAACACGACGACGCCTCTCATTATCCCTGTCTCGTATAATTTCAGCAAACGGGAACCGCGAACGAAAACATAGCTAAACTCATCTTTATGGAACTGAATAACGCCTGGAGCGCGTTCGAGAACGACGCTTCGCAGCAAAATTTATTTAGTTAAAATTGTAGCCTATAAAGAAAGAAAGAAAAAAAAACGAAAACAAGAACAAAGAAAATTAATATTTGAAAATTAATTACACGACCTATCGTTGCTAAGTCGATTCCGGCTGATAGAATGCGCTAATCATATTCTGTTACGTGTAAGATAAAAAAAATTCTCTCTTTATCGCATTCCGAAATACAAAAAAAAATTAACGCAAAACAAAAATGTTACTATTAGCCGTAGTCGGGAAGAAGCAGCTCCCAGCACTCGTTGCGATTAAAAATAATGATCAAATACGATGATTAAAATGCATGACGATGCCACCACAGGCGAATACGAAATATGCTCCGAGATTACGTATAACTATGACGTTTATTATTTCAAGTATAAAAAAAAAGGGGCGTGGAGTAAAAGGAACGGAGATGAAGAATTTAAAAAATGCTATGTATTGTCCCTCCTCTTGTCATCCTTGAGAAAAAAAGAAGAAACTCCAGAAACTAATGTACGATTATTATATGTATATAAATGCAGTGTAAATTAAAGAACAGATCCCAAATATATGAAAAAAAAATATTTTTCGGGCGAAAGAAACGTTTTTTGTTTTCGTGTTGAAAGTGTCAAGTTTTTTTCTTTTTTTTTTTTTTCCCCTCTTATTATATATCCCCCCTATCCGGGATTCATTTTTGGGCAAACGCAATTTGCGAGATTCGGCTCTTGGGAGGACTTAACTGAGATTGACCAGCTTATATAGGTGTATAACGCGTAGAGAGTGGAAAATACGAAATGTGAATCTCAGAGCTCTCTACCACGGGAAAGGTTTTAACGTCTTCATGATCTCGCGAGCTGTGGAAAGAAAAACCGTTTCTATTTTTTTTTTTCATCACTTTTTTTTTTTCGTTTCGCTGCGTAATTTCGTTCAGATTGCGATGGAGGATCATCAAGAGATGTTATCGGGTCGCTGGCAAGGGCGAAAGGACAGACAGACACCCACACACACAGATAGACGAGACAGCGAGAGAGCGGAGATGAGAAAATCCCTTTCGATCGGCTTCACCTATTTTTGTGTGTCGAGTCGCGGAGTAGAAAGGTCCTTTTATTTTTAGAAACGACCAAAATATAATAGAATTTTATCCTTAACGAGGGTAAAAAGGCCGAATTATAAAAACTACCGAGTTACGCACTGGTCTGACGGACGAATTGAAACAAAAAAAAATGTTTTTACAAACTTGCATCGATCAATCAACGCTAATAAGGTGTGGTCTGGCACTGCACCATGTTTTCTCAACGTACGTAATTATTAATAACGACTAATTTGCAAATTAGTTCACTCAGTTATGTAAATTCCTGAATTTGCATTCATGTTAAGTTTTTTTTTTTTTAAGTAATGACTTACATCGTTGGTCCCATTTTTATGCTCGGTTAGCTCGGTGCTCGTTGGAAGCAGACAGATGGACGCCATTTGAATGACAAAAAACTATTTAACTTTTGTTCACTCAGGATTATAGATTATTCCATGAAAAATATTAATATTCATTACAAAAGTATAATTGCTCTGAATTATTTATTTAAAAAAAGTAATTAAATAGTTTTTCATTTGAACGATGGCCTGCACCGGTTGGGAGATCTTCTTATCAATCAGTATAGATTATCGATAAAACTCATTCCGTAATAATTGAAGGTACGTTTTTATCGGAAAATTTTTTCAACTTTGTAGTAAAATCCATAAATCATCCAATCGACACAAAATGCTGTACTTTTGAATTAGAATACAATGCTTCGAGAAATTAAATTAGCTAACTAAAAATGATAATTGTATCAGAGTGGATTCTTTCGCGAAAAAAAAACTGAACAAAAATACTCGTTTCCGTAAATTGAAATAGTCTGTAGTGCCATTGAATAATAAATCACTGCAATTTGTATTTCGATGCCGAGAAAACACGCTGGACCAGAGGTCATCACGAATAATCGATCATAGTTGGATAAACAAAATTATTTTCGAAAAATTAGGGGAGGAAAGAGGGTTAGGACAGCGTTTTCTCAATGATTTTCATGAATTTTTTTATAGTATAAAAATGAATATAATTTATTGAAACTTTGAGAATATTTTATACATATATTTAAGTGTATACTATAAAATTTTTGAAGAATTTCCTTGAAAAACACCGAAGATATTACGGCTTGCGGCGAATTGCGGCTTCCAGAATGTACGCAAAATGCTGAGTCTGATTGTGACCTGCAATATGGGCTCGCTAATATCTTCGATGTTTTTCAAGGAAAGTCTTCAAAAATTTTATAGTATATACTTAAATATATGTACAAAATATTCTCAAAGTTTCAATAAATTATATTAATTTTTTATGCTATAAAAAAATTCAAGAAAATCATTGAGAAAACGCTGTCCTAACCCTATTTCCCCCTTTAATGGCTTATAACAATAGAGCGAGTCGGAATTTTCATTTAAAATTTTGGGAACATATTTTCCAATAGTTTTACTAACAATTTATGAAATAAAAAAAAAATCGATTTTTTTAACCGTCTAACCCTATTTCCTCCCTTGAGTCGAGGGACAGGGAAATTCATTAAATATAATTTTTAATAAATAAAAGAGAACTGTGGCATTATAAAAAAGAGTAACATTCGGTGATCATCAGAGAAATCGAGAGAAAAACTATTTTGTATTAAGTTATCAACGAGGACTTCGTTACTAAACTATTTTTAATGATTTTTTTGGGAACATACTTTTCAATAGTTTTACTAACAATTTATGAGATAAAAAAAAATCGATTTTTTGAACCGTCTAACCCCATTTGCACCCCTTAACAACTCATTTACCGCCTACGAAATTTTTCGTCTACCTTAATTTTCCATAACCGAAGCATTCGTTAATCTTTCTCGCGGAATAGTCAACGAGGCTCCATTCTACATTGATGTCCCAAATCGTAGTGTCCAATTCACCGTTACATTGTTCGGACAAAGCCGAGGATTTCACCGCAATCCAAAGCCGAGTGTCTTTCCCGTTCGAACTCGAGTCCAACGGTGGCGCGGGGGTGTGGATCGTAGAGATGCCGGAGGAATTACACGTTGGTGATGGGGGTGGCGGGATAAGGGATGAGAATGATGCACACGCGCGTACAGAAGCGGGTGGAAACGTCTTCGTGTCTCTCTTCTTCTCTCGCGCCTCGTATCGCTATTCGGAGCTTGCGTGGATGTGACTTTGTGTGTGTGTGTGTACGATTTTTTTTCTTCTTTTTCTTCGCTTCAGTCGTGTGTGTCCCGAGATGTGGTATAGATGGTTTGAGGATTGTGGGGGGATGAAATTTAAAGGGAGGGGCTGCTGCCCGAAAATGGCTGTCACCCACGGGACAGGTCGTCCGGTGGTGGGCGAGTGACGGATTTTTTTTCTCCGATCCCGTCTTCCAACCATCAAACGCCGACCAATTGACATTATTTTACAACAATTGAGACACCGGTTAGACCAATCGATAGGTATTATGCTCCGGTTAAAAAGCAATATCCGCACTCTTTTGAAACTACCCCCGGACCCGAGAGCTTCGATCAACCGTGCTGAAAGGTAAAAAGATTTTTCACGCAATTTTTAACACGTCGCGATACGTGGAAGCGACGAAGATCACAACGAGGAGGAACATTTTGTGCTACGTTTTAATTGAAGAAAAGCGCGAGAAAAAAAAAAAACGAAAAATATATTACAAAGTTCGAGATAAGATCGAAATATTTACATCACTCCCCTGTGAGGTCAGTGGAACTTCGTGCGTCACGATCCGGCTGACCGACAAATGTCTTGCCCACTTTACACACGGGATAAACACATCGCGTAAAAATTGGAGCGCAATTTCTTTTACACCGAAGTTACAATGTTTACGTAGAAAAATAAGATACGTTGCACGCATTCATTTAACGACGGAAAATTGGGCTGCTTTTTTTTTTTTCCCGAACGTCTGTGCATTCGAAGTGACTGTGAATTTATGCTATTTTTTTGATTGAAGCTATGTGGCAGTTGAAGTGATTTTAAAAAGTGAAGCTACGCCGAATTGGTAACAGTTACGCAATGGAAAGTTCGGGAAATGTTGAATTTGCACAGAAATTGAAGTTACGCAGAAGTTTTAATTGTGATGAAAAATAATGAAGTTCCAAAAATATCGAGACAGGAATTGAATTGATAAAAACAAAAATCGACGCTACAGATTCTGATTGTTGAAAAATTAAAGTTTTGCGAAAATCGAAGTTACACAGGTTTTGATGAAAAAAAATTGGAACTAGGTGGAACGTTCATTCGTCAAAAAATTGCAGCTACGTAGAACTTTCATTCGTCAAAAAATTGAAGCTACGCAGAGGTTCTGGATATTTAAGAAATGGAAGTTTTGAAAAATTGATTCTACGCAAGTATTATATTGATCAAGAAATTGAAGCTACGCAGAAGTTGTAGTTAAAAAAAAATTGAAGCTACGCAGAGGTTCTAGATATTTAAAAAATGGAAGTTTTGAAAAATTGATTCTACGCAAGTATCATATTGATCAAGAAATTGGAACTACGCAGAAGTTGTAGTTTAAAAAAAATTGAAGCTACGCAGAGGTTCTAGATGTTTAAAAAATGGAAGTTTTGAAAAATTGATTCTACGCAAGTATTATATTGATCAAAAAATTGAAGCTATGCAGAAGTTGTAGTTAAAAAAAAATTGGAGCTACGCAGAGGTTCTAGATATTTAAAAAATGGAAGTTTTGAAAAATTGATTCTACGCAAGTATCATATTGATCAAAAAATTGAAGCTACACAGAAGTTGTAGTTAAAAAAAAATTGGAGCTACGCAAAGGTTCTAGATATTTAAAAAATGGAAGCTTTGAAAAATTGATTCTACGCAAGTATCATATTGATCAAGAAATTGAAGCTACGCAGAAGTTGTAGTTAAAAAAAAATTGAAGCCACGCAGAGGTTCTAGATATTTAAAAAATGGAAGTTTTGAAAAATTGATTCTACGCAAGTATCATATTGATCAAGAAATTGAAGCTACGCAGAATTTGTAGTAAAAAAAAAATTGAAGCTACGCAGAGGTTCTAGATATTTAGAAAATGGAAGTTTTGAAAAATTGATTCTATGCAAGTATCATATTGATCAAGAAATTGAAGCTACGCAGAAGTTGTAGTTAAAAAAAAATTGAAGCTACGCAGAGGTTCAAGATATTCAAAAAATGGAAGTTTTGAAAAATTGATTCTACGCAAGTATTATATTGATCAAGAAATTGAAGCTACGCAGAAGTTGTAGGTGAAAAAAAATTGAAGCTACGCAGAGGTTCTAGATATTTAAAAAATGGAAGTTTTGAAAAATTGATTCTATGCAAGTATCATATTGATCAAGAAATTGAAGCTACACAGAAGTTGTAGTTAAAAAAAAATTGAAACTACGCAGAGGTTCTAGATATTAAAAAAATGGAAGTTTTCAATCATGGATTCTACGCAAGTATCATATTGATCAAGAAATTGAAGCTACGCAGAAGTTGTAGTTAAAAAAAAATTGAAGCTACGCAGAGGTTCTAGATTTAAAAAAATGGAAGTTTTGAAAAATGTATTCTACGCAAGTATCATATTGATCAAGAAATTGAAGCTACGCAGAAGTTGTAGTTAAAAAAAAATTGAAGCTACGCAGATATGGAAGCTGCTCCAAAAATTGTAGCTGCGTAGGAATTAAAGCGATAAAAAAAAAAAAATTATTGTTGAAGTTTGCACAGAGATTATAATTGTTTTTCCCCTGTTACAGATTCACCTCTTACAGAGATGAGTTAGTCCATTGAGGATCAATGTTTTGAGCAGCGTGGACAGAGAGAGAGAGAGAGAGAGAGAGAGAGAGAGATTCGACAGGGAAGATGCAAGCCGGCTCATCTTGGAGAGCTATTATTCTTTCGTTGGTCATTTTTCTTAATCTCCAAGTGTACTGCGAAGCAGACGCAGAAAAAGCTGCTAGAGCAGCGAAAAGCAGGTTACGATCGTCTCATTCACCATGGCGTCTGGTAGTATGTCTTTCGCAGCCACAGACCCCATCGACGATGGATATACAAAGAGCCTGGGAGGAAGTGAGAATGGAGGCGTCGCAGAGCGAGGTAGAAGTATCTTACGTCGAAAGTCGTATGACAACGATGTCGGATTCCCTGTCTTATCCGCTTTCGTTGATAAACAAATTCTGCACGGACATCGAAAAAGGAAAAACCGTATTGAGTCTGGTGATCGGCGGAGGTTCGGCAGCAAGATTCTTGATAACCGCAGCTGCTTCGCTGAATCTACCAGCGCTGTGGTTACCAATGACGCACAGAGATTTTCTACGCCAGGTGAGTAACAGATTTTTTTTCTCTCTTCTTCTTTCGATCTTCACATTAAATTCCGTTGGACTCAGTCACTCTACGAAAGTTCTATGTTCTGTGAAAACGAAGAAAAATAAAAATTGTTATCGACCATTCGCAGGGAAAAAGTGGACGTTTCGAGACACGTTTGGGCTCGAGTTCCGAAGAAGCTGGAGCAGCCGCAGCAGCCTTGATGCACAAAGCCAACTGGCACGCCTTTACCCTACTCATCGACACGACTCTACTACCGATCCAACATTTTCTTCAGCGTAATCGTTATATTCTAACACCTAGAAAAATAATTCATTTGCCAGCGAACGACAAGAGTCTCAGGCTTCGTATGAGAAGAATCTCCGAGGAGGGTGGCAGCGGTGGTGTTTTAGTGATGGCCTGCGACTTGAACAATGCTCGTAGAATACTCGCTGCAGCATCGAAATTCGAGATGATGGCTGGTAGATTTTTGTGGCTATGGTTGGATCTCAAAGCGGAACTGAGACCCAACGAGCCTGGTCTCATAACTTCACACGTGCTTTATAATTCATTGGCCCCTAATTCCCGAAACGAGAAGCAAAGTTCACCGTTGGAAAATGCATTGGAGCGAAGCGCCAGTCTCGTATTTGAGAACCAGGCTCATCTTCGATCATTGTCGAGTCACGCGAACGACGTTAATCATCTTCAGGAGCATCGTTGGCAACGAGAGAAGAAAAGCAGCGTGAGAAAACGCGAGGACAGGTCGTTCAGTTTTGACGAGGACGAGGAAATACGTATGACCGACAAGAGTCTCAATTCCAAAACTTTTATGCCGGTCGGTATGTTGGCTCTCAGACCGTCGAGCTTAAAGATTTCGGGTGGCGATACGATATTAACGAGAATGTTACGAGAGACCTCTCAGGCGCTCGACAATACTTTTGTCGAGTTGAAATCCTCGTTGAATCGTTTTCGCGAAACACAATTGAAGGATCACTTTGTGCCAGCTTGCTTCGCCGAGCCAAGTGCCAAATTGTCGGTGAACGATGTCAAGGATAATGTTTCGAGGACGCTAACGACGAAATTGCGCGAAGCTATGAGACATATATCGAGGGATAAAGCGGAATTTCAATTGTTGAATTTACAAGCTGTGAGGTTTCCCGGTAACAAGACACAATTAAGGTACGAGGTCAATTATTTTTTCGTGAATTCCTCCTCACTTCGGGTAGTAGTCTGGTAACTTAAGCCGATTTTCATGTCTTTTTTGGAGGGCGTTTTTTTGTAGGAAAATAAAAATGAATCGTTTTGGATATTTAGGATGTTTTTATTTACATATTGAAGATACAAAAAAAAATTTGTTTGAAATTTTAATAGTTTATTATTATTATTATTATTGATCGAAGTTGGCACCTCGAAAAAAAGCGCGTGGGTGGCCCCGGTGATTTTGGCTCTTGATGTTATCTGAAATCAAAAATTCTTGATAATTCTTAATCTATAGACATGTCATTCTGGTCGGAACTACTGAAGTTAAATTTCATGGATAAATAACAAAATGGCGGACTTTGGAAAAAAAGTCCTTTTATTTTAGCAAAGAAATTTTGTTATTTATCCATGAAATTTAACTTCAGTAGTTCCGACCAGAATCACATGTCTATAGATTAAGAATTATCAAGAATTTTTTATTTCAGATAACATCAAGAGCCAAAATCACCGGGGCCACCCACGCGCTTTTTTTTCGAGGTGCCAACTTCGATCAATAATAATAATAATGAACTATTAAATTTTTTTCAAAAAATTTTTTTTTTGTATCTTTAATATGTAAAAAAAAACATCCTAAATATCCAAAACGATTCATTTTTATTTTCCTACAAAAAAACGCCCTCCAGAAAAGACATGAAAATCGGCTTAAGTTACCAGACTACTACTTTAAAAAAATGATTTGAATATATCATTGAGTATTTAAAAAAAATCTTTCACATAATCGGTATTGGTATTAAATTGATATAACAAATTTTTTCATTTTACTATTATTTTTCTCAATTATTCAAGTCACGCGATTTTTTTTCGAGATGCCAACTTCGATCAATAATAATAATAATATCAAACTATTAAATTTTGTTAAAAAAATTTTTTTTTGTATCTTTAATATGTAAATAAAAACATCCTAAATATCCAAAACGATTCATTTTTATTTTCCTACAAAAAAACGCCCTCCAAAAAAGACATGAAAATCGGCTTAAGTTACCAGACTACTACCTTAAAAAAAGAGTCATTTGAATATATCATTGAGTATTTAAAAAAAAATCTTTCACATAATCGGTATTGGTATTAAATTGGTATAACAAATTTTTTCATTTTACTATTATTTTTCTCAATTATTCAAGTCACGCGATTTTTTTTCGAGGTGCCAACATCGATCAATAATAATAATAATATCAAACTATTAAATTTTTTCAAAAAATTTTTTTTTCGTATCTTTAATATGTAAATAAAAACATCCTAAATATCCAAAACGATTCATTTTTATTTTCCTACAAAAAAATGCCCTCCAGAAAAGACATGAAAATCGGCTTAAGTTACCAGACTACTACCTTCAATAAAGAGCGTTCCCAAGGTAATAATCGGTAAATAAAACAAATCTCTACAATTTTTCTTCAGATGGACCAAGGTCGGTACGATAAGAGGCGGTAAGGACGTTCGTTTGGATACAATAACGTGGCCGGGTGGTGGAATAGTACCGGCATACTTGGAGCAAGGTGGTGAAAAAATTGGAATGCCGGTATATCGTATCGTAACGGCACTGGCGCCACCATTCGCTATGGCAACGAGTCTTCAAGAGGGTCTCTGTCTTCGTGGCTTGATATGTCGTCAGGGCGAAGAGATCAAATGTTGTTACGGTCTCACGATAGATCTCTTGTCGCTGATTGCACGAGAATTGGGCTTTAGATTCGATCTTTACGTGTCACCCGATCGTTTATTCGGCAAGAGAAATGGCCTTAACGGCACGTGGAACGGAATAGTCGGTGAATTGGTTTACGGACGTGCACAATTGGCATTTGCCCCGATGAGCGTGTCGTCAAAACGCGCCGAGGTCATTGACTTCACAACGCCATATTTCTTCAGCGGAGTTAGTTGTCTCGCGGCACCAATGCAAAAAAATGATATTTCACTGCTCGCATTTTTATTGCCATTCAGTACGGAACTGTGGATAGCGGTTTTTACATTTCTCAATGTAACGGCAATGGCGGTCGCCGTTTACGAGTGGTTCAGTCCTTTTGGACTAAATCCGTGGGGTCGTCAACGTAGCAAAAATTTTTCAATAGCCTCGGCACTTTGGGTCATGTGGGGCTTGTTGTGCGGACATCTCGTTGCTTTTAAAGCGCCGAAATCGTGGCCTAACAAATTTCTCATTAACATCTGGGGCGGTTTTTGCGTAATTTTCGTGGCGTCGTACACGGCCAACATAGCTGCACTCATAGCTGGATCATCGATTTTTCATCAGGGCTTCATTCACGCCATCAATTATAGGGATCTAAGCGTGAGTACAGCTTGTTTAAGCTTCGATTAATTTTTTCGTATCCATTTCACGAACGGGTAATTCAACCAAATGTTGCTTTTATATTTCGTTGTTTTTTCTTTCCCGAAAGCTTTTGCAGCAAAAAGTCGGAGCGCCACGAGCATCGGCAGCCGAATATTACGTTCAACTTGCGAATCCATTGCTCTGGTCGCACATGGCAAGATTCTCGGTGTCGGACGTTGCCGAGGGTGTCGAACGTCTTCGTAACGGAAGTTTGGATATACTAATTGCCGACACGCCTATACTCGATTATTATCGCGCGACCGACAACGGATGCCGTTTAAGAAAGTACGGCGATATGATTAACGAGGACACTTACGCCGTTGGTCTTACCAAAGGACATCCTCTGAAGGAGAGCATCTCGAAAGTCATCGCTAATTACACGAGCAACGGAATGCTCGATATACTTCAAGAGAAATGGTAAGGATAATCGAATTTCGAAATTATCGGCTTAAGGGAGAACACCACTGTGACCCCCTGTTTTTTTTCACATTTTTCAAGAATTTTTTTTTGTGGGAAAAAAAAGAGATATTCGAAAAATTTTTTTGGATTTTGTTCCTTGTTTATTAATGTATCAAAAATCATTTTTTTCACATTTTTCACGCCGCATGGTGGCGCTGGGGAAGCTCTCGCGTCAGGTGCTGTCATTTCCGCGGCACGCAGCAGAACTCTCTTCAACGTCGATCTGAAAAAAAAATATCGAGTGTTTTCGTTAATAATATGATATTTTGAAGAGAAGTACACAGGGATTTGGAAAAATATTGTTTTAAAAAAAATAGGCACGCCTTTGAAATTAAAGTTAATTTCAAAGGCGTGCCTATTTTTTTTAAAACAATATTTTACCAAATATTCCAAGTATTGTTTTAAAAAAAATAGGCACGCCTTTGAAATTAAAGTTAATTTCAAAGGCGTGCCTATTTTTTTTGAAACAATATTTTTCCAAATCCCTGTGTACTTCTCTTCAAAATATCATATTATTAACGAAAACACTCGGTATTTTTTTTCAGATCGACGTTGAAGAGAGTTCTGCTGCGTGCCGCGGAAATGACAGCACCTGATGCGAGAGCTGCCCCAGCGCCACCATGCGGCGTGAAAAATGTGAAAAAAATGTTTTTTGATACATTAATAAACAAGGAACAAAACCCAAAAAAATTTTTCGAATATCTCTTTTTTTTGCCACAAAAAAAAATTCTTGAAAAATGTGAAAAAAACAGGGGGTCACAGTGGTGTTCTCCCTTAACAATTAACCCCTTCCATGGACAAATTCGTTTATAACAATGGGTTTAGAAAATTCATTGTACGAGGGGGGACCCAAAAAAAAAACGGGAATTGCGCTGCGGCGGGGAGGGAGAGTGGGGCAACCCATTGCTCGACCAGGTGTCCGTTGGGGACGCGTCTCCTGAGTTAGTGTGCGAAGTTCTGTCGCCGTGAGTGCATCGGTTCGCCCGTGGAAATTTTTGTAATGAAACAACTTTTTCCATTTCGCGGCTGTGAAATTTTGTTTCCTGTTGGGGAAATCGGCCGCGGAAACTACTGTAATGCTCAAGACTGCTTATGGAGATGCTGCCCTAAGTAAAACCAGAGTCTACGAGTGGTTTTCACGTTTTTAAAAATGGAGAAATGTCAATTGAAGACCAACCCCGTTCAGGACGTCCCTCAACGTTAAGAAGTGACGAAAACGTCGACAAAATCAATGCTCTCATTCGTGAACACCGTCGCCGAATCATTGATCAACTCTGTGAGATGTCTGGGATATCATGGAGTTCAATTCAGAGAATTTGATCCAAAGATTTGCACACGAGCAGAGTTGCAGCCAAATTTGTCCTTCGCCTTCTCACAGACGAGCAAAGGGAGCGACGACTTCAGGCATGTTTTCAACTTCAAAATCAGCTCGAAGAGGACCCTGAACTTTTTTCCAAGGTGATTACCGGTGATGAATCGTGGTCCTATGGATACGACCCCGAAACGAAGCAGCAATCAAGCGTTTTGCCACTGTGGAGGAGGTAAAACAAAAATCGCTGGAAGGCCTAAAGAACATCCCGATAAGTGAATTTAAAAAATGTTTTGAACATTGGAAGGATCGTTTGCAGAGGTGCGTTGTGGTCAGAGGAGAATACTTTGAAGGTGATCAAAATTTGGTGTAAAAATATGAAAAAATTAAGAAATTATGACGAAATTCTCGGTTTTTTGGGTCCCTCCCTCGTATATTGTGTTGTTTAAAATTCATCGATTTAAAATCCCAACACGTTCGAAAATATTTATGAGTGTTTTTTTTTTGAAATATTGATTATTTAACTTTTTTAACGTTAATGCTTGTACAGGTACGGCAGTTTGTCTTGCATAAGAGGTCGTGACGTTGTAAATTCCGGTTTGGACAGTGAAACGGCATTTCAACCAAGGCCCCTCGGTGTTGCATCGGTAGCGGGTGTATTTTGTCTACTGGGAACCGGTCTGCTCGTTGGAATATTGATACTGATCGGTGAATTACTCTTCTACAAGTACACATTACCGCGATTGCGTCACAGACCAAAGACCTCGATATGGCGAAGTAGGAACGTAATGTTTTTCTCTCAAAAACTCTATCGTTTTATAAATTGCGTCGAGCTCGTGTCGCCACATCATGCGGCGCGGGAATTGGTACATACCGTACGACAGGGACAGATAACGTCGTTGTTTCAAAAGAGCGTCAAACGGGTTGGTAGAAAAGTGTGATCTCGTGGGTAGGCGTTACTGTGATTTCATCAAAGCTTCTACAAGGTTCCCATGTTTCAGAAGGAACACGAGCAACGTCGTCGTCGCAAGAGCAAAGCGCAATTCTTCGAGATGATACAAGAGATCAGAAGGCGAGTTTTATCTTCTCATTAATTCATCGAATAATAGTCTACCGAGGATTTTTTTTGCACTTCAAACATTGCTTTTTATCATGACGATACGATCGTATATAAATATATTTTTCAAATCATAACCACAAAAAATTTTATGAAATACATTGAAAATCTTTTTCTCTAGGAACCTCGATTTAGTGACGGTATCATTTTTCGGAATAATGATAATACGAGGTCTGTTCAAAAAGTATCGCGAATTTTAAATTTCCGCGGGCTACGTATATTCGAGTTTCGATTTTTTGTGGCGTTAGGTTGGTACTCGTGTCCCTCACTTATGCTGAAAAAATCGGCAAATTTTGTCGGCGGATTTTTTAACTAATTAAAAAATCATTTTGACTGTTTAATTAATTGTTGACAGCTGTTTTGGTCAGACGTGTTTTGGCTTGTCTTCGATTTTTGCCTATTCCAAAAAAGCAACTTCCATTGCGACGATCGAGCTTTGGTTTCCACGTTATAACCATAAACCCATGATTCGTCACCAGTTATGACCCTCTGGAGCAAATTTGGGTCGTCGCGGACCGAGTCCAACAGCTCCTTAGCAATGTTAAGGTAGTATTCTGGTAACTTAAGCTGATTTTCATGTCTTTTTTGGAGGGCGTTTTTTTGTAGGAAAATAAAAATGAATCGTTTTGGATATTTAGGATGTTTTTATTTACATATTAAAGATACAAAAAAAAATTAGTTTGAAAAAATTTAATAGTTTATTATTATTATTATTATTATTGATCGAAGTTGACAGCTCGAAAAAAAAGCGCGTGGGTGGCCCCGGTGATTTTGGCTCTTGATGCTATCTGAAATGAAAAATTCTTGATAATTCTTAATCTATAGACATATCATTCTGGTCGGAACTACTGAAGTTAAATTTCATGGATAAATAACAAAATGGCGAACTTTGGAAAAAAAAAGTCCTTTTATTTTAGCAAAGAAGGTGTTGTAAAATAAAAAGAAATTTAACTTGAGTAGTTCCGACCAGAATGACATGTCTATAGATTAAGAATTATCAAGAATTTTTCATTTCAGATAACATCAAGAGCCAAAATCACCGGAGCCACCCACGCGCTTTTTTTTCGAGGTGCCAACTTCGATCAATAATAATAATAATAATAAACTATTAAATTTTTTCAAACTAATTTTTTTTTCTATCTTTAATATGTAAATAAAAACATCCTAAATATCCAAAACGATTCATTTTTATTTTCCTACAAAAAAACGCCCTCCAAAAAAGACATGAAAATCGGCTCAAGTTGCCAGACTACTACCATAACGCGACACTGTTTTTGTTCGAAATTGAGAAATTTTGGCACGAATTTCGCGGCGACCCGTCTCATGCCCGAATCATTGGTAAAAATCGAATAGCACGAGCCAATCAACCCACGTAGAAAAATTGTAACGGCCGAGCGTTGGGCCAATACTGGTTGCGTAGTGCCAGTATTGGCTGCCAGTATTGGGCCAGTACAGATTCGGTACAGGAGTGTAATAGCCGGCCGTTATACTGGCACCAACGGTCGGGCCAGTACCGGTTATTTAATTAGCCCGAACTTTGGCCCGGAATTTGGCTCTGACTTTGGGCCAGACTTTGGCCCAGACTTTGGCCCAGATCTGGCAAACTTCTGGCTTACTACTGGCACCAACGGTCGTACCAATACTCGTTATTTCATTGGGCCGGATCTTGGCAAACGATTTTGCCGACGGTGCAAATTACATCTCAGCGAGAAATGGCAAATTAAATAGATATCGAATCGACGTCTTTTAGACACTTTTGGCGTCTAGTGGACGCCGATCCAATGTATATTTAAATTTTATTTCTCTCTGGGAGTAATTTATATTTCTTTTTACCACGCTACCAGATGTTTCCCAAGCAGCACACGTACGTCCAAAGGATGTACTTTGAACGTAAGGACGTTCTTCGGATGTTTTTAGGACGTCCTTTCGATGTCTGTGTTGTCTGGGTTGTTTATGCATAAATGTTTGATAATTGAATGCACTTGATATATACTAAATACTCGGAGTAGTTTTTATTAATAAGAGACCAAGTACATATACAGGTCTAAAAATACGTACTTAAATGTTTATAGAACAGTGTTTATAAAATATAGGCTATATGGAGCAAATATTACACTAAAAAATATTGTATTAATCGTGCAATTTCAAGTTCGGGGCAAATTATAATTCAACAGTTTGGTTGTTTGCAAAATAATGGACTTTTGATCGGAATAACCTAATCTACAATTACATTACAGAACGCAACTGTTAAAGTGAAATACTCTCAGTATTGGCATTTTCTATAGCCCAGTGCTAAGCCCGTATCGAAGCCAGAGCTTGGCCGTATTTTATAGCCTATTTTGGCCCAGATCTGATTATTATACCGGCCCGTAGTTCGGCGAGATTGACAACCAGTACTGGCACAAGACGATATTTTATACTGACCCAAAGCTTGCCCAGATTGTCAGCCAGTACTGAAACAATACTGGCTGCCAAAGTTTGGCCGCCAATACTGGCCCAAAGCTCGGCCAGTAGAATTCAACCAGTACTGGCATAAGACTGTATTTCATACTGGCCCGTAGTATGGCCTGTAGTACGGCCCGTAGTATGGCCCGCAGTGTGGCCCATATTATGGCCAGATAGTCAGCCAGTACGGGGCCAGTACTGGCGGCCAAAGTTTGGCCGCCAATATTGGCCGAAAGCTTGGCCACTAGAATTATACTGGCAATTTCTACGTGGGAATATGTTTAGTTCCTCAGCAACTTCTCTAACGGTGATTCGACGATTGGCCAATATTATTTTCTTCGCTTCGTCAATGTTTTCGTCTGTTGTTGATGTGCTCGGGCGTTCGGAACGCATTTCGCTGTTCTCGTCTTCTCGGCCCTCCAAGAACATTTTGTACCACCGACACAAGACGATATTTTATACTGACCCAAAGCTTGGCCAGATTGTCAGCCAGTACTGAAACAATACTGGCTGCCAAAGTTTGGCCGCCAATACTGGCCCAAAGCTCGGCCAGTAGAATTCAACCAGTACTGGCATAAGACTGTATTTCATACTGGCCCGTAGTATGGCCCGTAGTACGGCCCGTAGTATGGCCCGCAGTGTGGCCCATATTATGGCCAGATAGTCAGCCAGTACGGGGCCAGTACTGGCGGCCAAAGTTTGGCCGCCAATATTGGCCCAAAGCTTGGCCAGTAGAATTATACTGGCAATTTCTACGTGGAAATATGTTTAGTTCCTCAGCAACTTCTCAAACGGTGATTCGACGATTGGCCAATATTATTTTCTTCGCTTCGTCAATGTTTTCGTCTGTTGTTGATGTGCTCGGGCGTCCGGAACGCATTTCGTTGTTCGCATCTTCTCGGCCCTCCGAGAACATTTTGTACCACCGATAAACGTTGCTTCGGTCCAAGGCAGCTTCACCATATGCCACAGTCAACATTCGGAATGCGTCCGCGCACTTAATTTTGTTTTTCACACAAAATTTCATACAGATTCTTTGATCAATTTTTTGGAATAGGCAAAAATCGAAGACAAGCCAAAACACGTCTAATCAAAACAGCTGTCAACAATTAACTAAACATTCAAAATGGCCGATTTTTTCAGCATAAGTGAGGGACACGAGTACCAACCTAACGCCACAAAAAAATCGAAAATCGACTATACGTAGCCCGCGGAAATTCAAAATTCGCGATACTTTTTCAACAGACCTCGTACGCTTGAAAAAATGTCATCTTGTCTCTAAATGGACAGATTTCGATCGAATAAAACTTTTGTTCAAGATTGAATGTTTAAATTTTGTTCGAAGCATCCTTATGAAGTTAATAAATAAATTGAAAAAAAATTGTTTACAGAGTTCAACAAGAGGAGAAGGTCGACGCGCCAGCTAAGGAAGCGGAAACATCGCGCTTGACGAAGCACGAAACGAGACCGGTGAAGGGTCGCGAGCGTAGTCGTAGCAAGAGTCCATTGATGCCGAGAAGTCCAAAGGGATCGGAGAAATGTCGTAGTTCGACAAATTTGTCGGGTTCACGTTTGGGCCTGACAACGATGAGTCTGGACGCGCCGAAACCGCGGGAATTCACTCTGAGCAGTACGAATCTACGGGCGAGAAGTCCGTTGGAGACGGTCGGTAGAAGATTGAGTCACGGCGACGGTGGATCACCGCCGCCTCGTTTGGCCTCGAATTTCGGCGGTAGCGCGACTCTTCGGCCTTTCGCACCGGTAAAATCGGACTCTATAAGCGGCGGCGTACCGACGCCCCGTTATTCGCGAAGTCCGGCAAAGAGGGGACAATCTTTTCCGGTTTTTGCGACACTGAGACCACCGCCACACTCGACGAGTCACGCGGCAACGAAAAGTCCGCTGTTGTCACCGAATCCCGAATTAACGTCGGTGATTGGACGTAAATTGTCGCGCGAATGGGGCTCGGGCACGATCGATATCAGTCGTTCGTCCGAGGCGATTGGTACTTTATCGACGTTCACCGGTAATGAAGAGACCATCGATCGTCGGGACGTTCGTCAGGAGAACAATCGTCCGGAGGATCGTCAGGAGCCGGAAATTACAAAGCCGGACGAGATTTTCGTTGTTCCGACGAAAAAACCAGTTCGCCGAGCCCGCAGTCACGAGAACAGGGACAACAGTGGTAAAACAATGATTGACTCACCGTCACCGAGATTAATGGCCCAACCGTCGGTTGGCGGACGTTCGGTTAGCGAGAGAACGAAAAAACAACTGGAATCCGAGCTGAAGGCTATTTTAACGGCGAGAGCTCATCATCGAGATTTACATCCACCGTGATAAAGATAAATGCACGTTTGTCTCGTTCAAAAAAAAAAAAAAAAAAATTATTAAACAAAAATAATAATTCAAGGAAAAATCATAAACCTTCTTCGGAGTGAGAAGTTTACAAAAGTATCGCTGCCTCTGAGGGGCATTTGATTGTTTTAAGCAATATCAGATTTATAGGTCAATTTGTAGAGAAATCTGACCCAGTTTTAACGAAACACACACACACACGTACATACACACGGAAAAATAAATGGCAAGAACAGAAATTGAGGAGACAGAGGTTTTGGAGGAAAAAAAAAGCATAGAAAGCCTTGCTAAAGAAGAACGAGGGAGGGTTGCGAAAAAAAAAAATGATACACAAACACACACGGACAAACCCGTCGGGCAGGACTCTCGGTTCGTTGATATATTGTTACATACATTAATAACATAGGATATATGATTAAAAAAAATGACAAAAAACCAAAAAAAAAAATAAGACTTAAAGTGCTATAAACCTTTTAGTAGAAACAACACACACACATAAACACATACACAGAATCTTAAACGAGTGATGTAGTGAGATATGAAAATATTAAAGATATTTTCTTGTTGGCATTTTAAACTCTACATTAAACTGTTGGCCCGGTCGAGTCTCTCTTTCAATTGCCATTATTAATAATAGTACGAACGAGATGATTAAAAAAAAAAGTGGATCAAGAAAAATATCCGAGCTTGTCGACGGTCGGTGTCGAGTTATCAACGAAAAATTGATCTCCGATCGGACAACACGCGCATTCAATTTTTTGCGTTCGATGAAATTTACGGATTTTTCTTTCTCGTTTAAACAGAAAAAAATGTATTACTGATTTTTATTCTATTGCAATTTTTTCCTTTCCCCTCGGCACTAATCGTTTAATACTGCTGTGATTTTTACGTGCCAATTGCCGAAAGTCTGTCAACTTCCGTCTGCAAAAAAAAAATCTCATCGATTGTTCGCAAAATAAATAATGTGCCAAATAATTTTATCATATAAAAAAAAAATAATCGCGATAATACTCATCGTCATTTCTCTCTCTCTAGTTTTACGGTAACAAGACATTTTTCGCCTACTGCGAATTTCACGAAAGTTTGGCTCAAACAAAACACAATTATCGCTAAATTCGATCACACACTGCCAATGTACGAGGAAACGAAAAACGAAAAATTGCACGAGGGAAAAAAAGGAACGAAAAAAAAAAAAAAAAAAACATTAGAATCGAAATCGTAAAGGAAAAAAAGTTTCTAGAGAGGCTCGAACCGCAGGCTTTCGGCGTAGAAAGACCACTTACTAAGGATACATGTTAATCTCATATTCCTGCGCCTATTGGGGAAAAAAAAAATGTAAAATTAGATACGCGCGATGCCGCGATAATTTTATTCATTCGAATCGATTTTTTAAATAAAAAACTTTCAATATCGATTGAGGCAATTTCGATGTTTAGAGATGTGAATAAATTTTAATAAAAATGTCTAAAAGAGGAAAAAAGAAGACGAAACACCAAAAAAAAAAAAAAAAAGAAAATTGTCGACCTATCGAATGACACGACGGGACGATGAAAATTTTAATTAGTAAGAGATAAAAGAGTTTCAGGACTGTACACTCACACACGCACATACACACACACGAAAACGACGACGATTCATGATAACAGCACGTTTTTTTCGCTGAGATCGATATAAAAAAAAAACCCGAGAGAGAAAAAACACACACACGAGAGATCGCGAATAACATTCTCTATCCGCCGAAATAAACATTTTTTAGACTGACCGGGATACTCGACTGAATAATAATTACATCGAGCGGGAATTGCACACGAAATATACGACTATTATACCGTAAAAAATATTTGGAATTGAAGGATATGAAACGACGCCGTTGATTAAAGGATCTCCGATCTTTTTCGTCTGGCCGAAAAAAAAACAAAAAAAATCTTATTGGAAATTCCTGAACCAGCGATTGTCGAAATTATTCCTACGTTCATCTCAACAAATATTCAGATGCAAATATAAAAAAAATATAAAAGAAGATGCATTTTTTTAAAGTATAATGAATATTTAACAAATAGAACTGGTCTCACAATTTTTAGTACGTAGATCTGAATATTTTTTCTTTACACGACCGGAAAATAATTTGAAATAATCTATCGGTTCGAGATATTCCATGCGATTATTTTTGCGCCATCTAAAAAAAAAAAAAAAAGAAAACCCGTGTTTTTTTCGTCTTGTAAGGTAGTATTCTGGTAACTTAAGCCGATTTTCATGTCTTTTTTGGAGGGCGTTTTTTTGTAGGAAAATAAAAATGAATCGTTTTGGATATTTAGGATTTTTTTATATACATATTAAAGATACAAAAAAAAATGTTTTAAAAAAAATTTAATAGTTTATTATTATTATTATTATTGATCGAATTTGGCACCTCGAAAAAAAAGCGCGTGGGTGGCCCCGCTGATTTTGGCTCTTGATGTTGTCTGAAATAAAAAATTCTTGATAATTCTTAATCTATAGACATGTCATTCTGGTCGGAACTACTGAAGTTAAATTTCATGGATAAATAACAAAATGGCGGGCAAAATAAAAGGACTTTTTTTTCCAAAGTCCGCCATTTTGTTATTTATCCATGAAATTTAACTTCAGTAGTTCCGACCAGAATGACATGTCCATAGATTAAGAATTATCTAGAATTTTTTATTTCAGATAACATCAAGAGCCAAAATCACTGGGGCCACTCACGCGCTTTTTTTTTCGAGGTGCCAACTTCGATCAATAATAATAATAATAATAAACTATTAAATTTTTTCAAACATTTTTTTTTTTATATCTTTAATATGTAAATAAAAACATCCTAAAAATCCAAAACGATTCATTTTTATTTTCCTACAAAAAAATGCCCTCCAAAAAAGACATGAAAATTGGCTTAAGTTACCAGACTGCTACCTTAAACGTTCAGTCATCCCTTAAAATCATTGAAACAAAACAAGCGAAAAAACGTTGTTTCCTATCCTTTTGCTCGTGGAGAAAAAAAAATCTGATTTCGCATTCGCTATTAAAATCGCGGGGAAACAGCTTGTTTCAAACTCCTAACGACTATATATATACAGCCATGCATACGTACATAAATATATTTACCCTATTTAGACTGTTAGCAATTGAATGTATGGGACTAAATTCTATCATTAATTTTGGATAATTCATATAAGCGAGGCCTTAGCAGTAGTCGTATCCGCCCAAAGAAGGAAGAAAAAAAATGTGAAAAATAAAAAAAATATATATATATAACAAGAAAAAAAAAACCAGCACGTTTACTCGATAACGATTATCATCGTAATTGGAATATCTATGAATTTAGATTGTATCATCATTATTATTATTGATAGATAATTTAAGTATTTTGTTTGATAGTTTATGCCTTTAGAGGAAGTGTATTAACTGGGATTGAGATGAAACTAATATTGAAATTTTAAAAGTGAATTTTAGCAATATTGGCTCGACTATTTATCTGAAAGAGGATTTGACGAATTAGAAGAAGAAAAAAAAGGAGTAGTGGATTTATGATATAAAAATATATTTTTCGTTGTGTTTTTTTTTCTCGTCGCACGGTAATTGATTATTGTTCAACTGAATATCGATTTTCGATGTTCTTTGTAGTATTTTTTTTTCTTATTCGAACAATCGAGTAGTGAATTTTTCTCGAGCTAGTCGGATAGTTAATTTTTCTTTCTCGAATTAGACGAATAGTAAATTTCCTATTCTGCGGCACCATCAAATAGACGAGTGGATTGCCCCAATTTGTCATTTTCACCATTGGCATTCTAGCGGCTAACTATTGTCTCAAACCTTAATTTTTTACCTATACCGATAAAAATATTGTTACAAACAAAAAGGCTGCTTGGAAAGATATTTTTCGTTGTGCTACAGTATTTTTATTTTTACAAACTTGGGCCAAATTTATATTAAAAAAAAAAAAACGTACTGGAGTAATGGTAATCCACGACCGCCAGTTTCCGATATATTATTTCTGTAAATACATGAATTTTGTAAAAAAAAATCAAATATTCAATAATTTATATCTTGGAAATTATTGTTTAAAGGTTGTACTATTGTACGACATTTTTTTTCCCCAAAATTGGCTCAGGCAGGCGAAAAAAAAAGTACTCGATTTCATAATGATGGCGGTGCTACAAAAAAAAAATTGTTAATAACGATTGTCTTTGACGTTCATGATTTCTGTGATTACGAAAATGCATATAACTCTTATCAGTAAGACATAAAAAGAATTATGAGTTGAAATAAAAATTAGCCGATAGAATGCTGATCGAACGAGTGTGACCACTTGTACATTTTCTAGACGTCTTTTTCGGGGATAATTTGCTCCCCTGAAACACGAGGGGATCCATTCGACGATTTCGTGCAATTATACCGTGTAATTGCCTCCAATTGATTCTACGGTGTGCCTACAAGGGCTGCCCCTCCCCGCCAAAGGCAAATAACACAATGTAACCACTTTTGGCGAGCGGATCGGCGTACGTAAAAAAGAAAATATTCATAAACTTTCATCAATAATATACACCTAAAAAAAATATATATATATATATATTAAATTATAGAGAGCACTTGTATATCTCTGAGATCCTTCGAATATTACCACTCCGAAAATATTGCTCTGTTACGGAGTAAGAACGAAAAATGAGGGAGAATACGATAAAAAGCTCTCTATAATAATCTTTCGCGTACCTAACGTCTAAAGTGAACAAAAAGAGTTGAAAGAACAAAAAATGGAAATTATCCTACTAGACGAGAGAAACATATAGATAAATCGAATATTGCGATTATAAAAATTAAGGGGGAGCGCTTCACGATCAACGTCAACTTCGCCGAAAAAAAAAAAATACAAATTATAAAATGCCAAACGAGCGATTGTCGGAAATATTTCTAACGATCGTGTAGACAAATATTCAGATTCGAAGCTAAAAAATTGTAGAGGGAAATGTATTTTTTTCAAAATAAAACGAATATTAAAAACAAAAAAAATTGAATCTATTACACAATTTTTTACATACCGATCTGAATTTTTTTTTCCGCATGACCGACAAAACTCGTTTCGAACAATCTCTCGTTTGAGATTTTTTATAGGATTTTCTTTTTCGCAAAAAATTAAATATAAACACAAATACGTTATATGTGACTTTTAATCGTGGAGTCCCTAGTCCTTAAATAATGAGTGATCAAAACTACAAATTTTATAGGGGGCCAGTCTAGCGTCACCCGAGCCTAAGAAAATCAAAGATAGACTTATCGAATTACAAAATAACTTTTTAGGAAAATTATTAATATTGTGAATTTCTCGGACGGGGTAGTGATACATCTGTGATTTGGTCGAGGTGTTGAACGCGAGCGATGAAAGGATGCGTTCGTGATTTAAAAATATAATATCCCGTGTAATTTCTCCAAGCCCCGTGCTGTGCGACAAAAGTGTGTGATTTTCATCGAACGTGAAAAGGAAATGAAAGAAAAGAAGAATGGAAAATCGACGAGAGGAGAGTACGATGAAAGATATTGAAAGGGAAAATCCTCCCTGTCCGAAAAAAAAACCCCGTAGTCATTTAGTACACAGCGAAATCGTAGTATACCAACGTTAAAAAAAATATATATTGTACATAATTAACAAACAAAAAAAAACAAAAAATATTGCACGTTTGTCCACAGTCCTTCGCAGACTCGTGTGTGTGTGTTATAACCACGTTTGCTGAATCAGAGATCGATCGCCCAACTCTTTTATTCGCCAACAAGAACGCCTGTATAAAGTCGAGACATGGAGAAAGCAAAAGAGACGAACAAATGACAAAAAGAGAGCAGAGAGAGAGAGAGAATATTATAATTATTTAAACAAAGAGAACATTTTCTTGAGATTATTCTCGAGTCGTTATTGCCGGTTCTTTGAGGACGGACACCTACACTAACACAAAATGAGAAAAATTGATTTTATTTGTTGAAACGATTTTTATTTGATTAAAAAAAAAATGCCACATCAATGAAATAACTGAAAAATTTGTCGTTAAGGGTGGAAATAGGGTTAGACGGTTCAAAAAATCGATTTTTTTTTAATTTCATAAATTGTTAGTAAAACTATTGAAAAATATGTTTCCAACATTTTAAATGAAAATTCCGACTTGTTCTATTGTTATAAGCCATTGAGGGGGGAAATAGCGGTTAGGACAGCGTTTTCTCAATGATTTTCATGAATTTTTTTATAGTATAAAAAATGAATATAATTTATTCAAACTTTGAGAATATTTTATACATATTTTTAAGTATATACTATAAAATTTTCATACATATATCTAAGTATATACTATTAAATATTAGCGACCCCATATTGCTTGTTTTTCTTGGTACTATTTTTTCAAACGCGTTTTTCTGAAAACGACTTCTTTTTAACTTGCGTACACGCTAGTTTGAAAAGTTTTCAACCAATCGTTTTGAAAATTGGCAGTTACTTTCTTCATAGTATTGCACTCTATATGAACCTAAAATCGGAATATTATCATTATTTAAAATAATTTTTTTTCTGCAAATAAAGTTGTAAAAAATGGCAAAAAATCATGCTTTTTTGTTTTAACCCCTGTAAAAAATTCAATTTTCTATTTTTTTGGTAGCATTTAGGTTCATATAGAAGAGAGACATATAATAAAAGTAAATTCCAACCTCGTTTGATTCCAGATGAAAATTGCGGCTTCCAGAATGTACGCAAAATGCTGAGTCTGATTGTGACCTGCAATATGGACTCGCTAATATTTTATAGTATATACTTAAATATGTGTATAACAATTTTATAGTATATACTTAAATATATGTATAAAATATTCTCAAAGTTTCAATGAATTATATTCATTTTTTATACTATAAAAAAATTCATGATAATCATTGAGAAAACGCTGTCCTAACCCTATTTCCTCCCTTAAATACACACGGGTAACCTCACGGAAAAAACGCGCGAGAAATTGATTTGTTTTATCGAAATAAATTTTATTCTAATTAAATGAAAATTTTATGGAAATAAAATTAATTTTTCTCGGATTAATCACACTCGCACACGGAACATCATAACTACGTGTAAAGTTTCAACCTCAGGACTCTTAATCGTTAAACTTATATAATCATGGCCTACTGGAATCGAACGTCCCGAATCTACTAAGCGTCTCGTCTGTAATGAAAAAAAAAAAGAAGAAAAAAAAACCTGCTTTTTAAACAAACCTAAAAATCCTTGCGAAGAAAAAGAATATCTCCGAGCACACTATATTTCTACATGCAAGAACTGATTCCATTGATTTCGTGATTTTCCTTTCGATACACCGAGAAAAAGGCATTTATCTATAATTCCATGTAATTTCAATAGAAAGCAGAGAAGAAAAAAACATTTTATTTAACTTCGACAAAATTCATTTGTGCCGAATTGAAATTACATTGGAAAATTATATATGTGAAATTAAATTGAAAATCGAAAGTCTGATTTTGTTCGGTATATGAAATAAATTCATTTTTCTCGGTGTATTCTCGTGAATTCGGCGTCAAAAAGTGGCGCTCTGATCTCTCACATATATTATATAATTATGAAAAAATAAAAACTATCTAACGTTAAGGCTCGACAAGACTTATTGTTCTCGTTTAATCGTGTAAACTCTAGTGATTGTTGTGTATCATTTTTTCGTTCGTTTTATATTTCTTCAAGCAATGAGACTTTCGTACATAGCACAAAGTGCACTGCAAATGGGAAACAGCTGGAAAACATGAGAAATCGAAAAAAATTGAATAGTACGACGTTTTTTTTTCTTCTCCCATAAAAAAAAAGAGCTTTTCTACTGTCGTGCTCGATCTCATTTTTTCGATTATTTTTTAAAATAACAACAACAACAAGCAAAAAAAAATGGAAAATCATCAATAAATAGTATATCGATGCATCAGAGAGATTGGTAATCCCTAAAAGTTTTATTTATCGTGTTTCGTATCGAAAGGTAAAAAAAAAACATAAAAATAAGTACGTAAACGAAAAAAATTAAACCAACACCCGTTCATTAATGGCAATAAGATATTAATTCTACTCTCTACGAAGCACTGCCACGAGAATTTGATCTATTATAGTTATCATTGCTTTCAGAATATCTGTCGTAAATTTCATTAGGACACTATAATATGTAAATCGTTGCGTGTGTATTGTAATTTAATTATTTAATACCGGCAATTATGCAATAGTTAAACACAGGAGAAAGAAAGAGGGAGAAAGAAAGAGGGAGAAAGAAAGAGAGAGAGGGAGAGAGAGAGAAGTGTTCAAGCTCCGAGTGTTTTACGAATGAAACTAATTTTTAAACGATCAACAATTTTAACGCAATACATAATTATTCTATAAGTGGTATTACGATTAAAAAAAAACTCTTCAAACACTATCGTACGATTCATTTTTTTCTTATTGTATTTCACGGCGATTTTCCTCGAGGGAATCGTACGAGAGCGAAATACAAATTTTAATCGGCTCGATCAATCATCCTCCCCAAAGAGAGAAAAACAAGACACACCACATGGATCATGGGCAGAGACGATTACGAAAAAACAAAAATATAAAAAATTATTAATTGTTTTGCAAAATGCGTGGGAGAAGGAAGAGAAATTATAAGCTCGATGAAACGTATTAAAGAGAGAGAGAGAAAAAAAGTCACTCTGGGTCCCCGCTGCCAGAATAAACTTGTTGGCGTTCGTAAATTTTCTCGCAACCTACCCTCGTCTCTCTTGTTACGCCTACTAACTACACTGTTATTGTTGAATGAAAAAAAAAAAAACTCCACATTATTAAGAAATAAATATATTGTCTCAAGTCGACTGATTTATTCTAAACTTATACCATCGCCCGTACAAGCCATTCCGTGCTCAATCAATCAATGTGTGACCTTCGATTTCGCCAATTAAAGTATATTCTCGAGTTTGTGAAAAATAAGAAAAATAGTCTTCCCACAAAAATCTCGAAATTAAAAAATTAACTGTAGTATCTTGGAATTTTATGTAACGAGTATCTCGTGGATTCGCGAGCACCTTTTTCGTTACTTTCGACGAGTAAACAATGTGTTCATATTGAATTTGCAAAGTTTTTTATTTTACGACTTTTCCAAATCCATTTTTGGTAAATATGGAGCGAAGGGGACCCACCTCCGATTGACTTGCCTTTAATATATGTTGTCTAGGGACCCTTTCTAAACAAATTTTTTTCCTTTGACACAATTGAGGGTCGTTGTTTATTATAAAGTTATTAACAAATAAAGTTAATAATTCATATAGCTATTTTCCTTATAGCAGCCAGTCCCGATCATCTTGTCCTTCACGTGTGTTGTTAAAAATACCCCCTTTGAGTAACATACCAAAAATTTTATCCGTCCTCATTGTTTGTTAAAAAGTTATTAACAAAAGAAAATTCATAAATAGAATATGAAATACTTGCATGGTGGCCAGTACACGTATGACCGGAGAGGCTGCGGCCCCCCCTGCCCCCGCCGCATACCAGCCCATAGACAAATCAAAAACAACCCAAAACAACCCCAGTAACCTAAAGAAACAAACAGACAAACCCAACAAACAAACAAACAAACCCAAAACCCAAACGAACAAACCCAACAAAAAAATCCAAAACAAACCCAAACCAAAAAACCTAAACCCAATAAACAAACAAATTCAAAACAAATAAAAAACAATCGAGTTGTTTTTGGTTTGTTTAGGTTATTTAGGTTTTTTGTTTGTTTTGGATTTGTTTGTTTATTGGGTTTGGGTTTTTTGGTTTGGGTTTGTTTTGGATTTGTTTGTTTATTGTGTTTGGGTTTTTTGGCTTGGGTTTGTATTGGATTTATTTGTTTATTGGGTTTGGGTTTTTTGGCTTGCGTTTGTATTGGATTTGTTTGTTTATTGGGTTTGGGTTTTTGGTTTGGGGTTGTTTTGGGTTGTTTTTGGTTTGTCTATCGGCTGGTATGCGGTGGGGGCCAGGGGGGGCCGCAGCCCCTCCGGTCATACGTGTACTGGCCACCATGCAAGTATTTCATATTCTATTTATGAATTTTCTTTTGTTAATAACTTTTTAACAAACAATGAGGACGGATAAAACTTTTCGTATGCTACTCAGGGGTGTATTCGTAACAACAAATGTGAAGGACAAGATGATTAGGACTGGCTGGTATAAGGAAAATAGCTATATGAATTATTAACTTTATTTGTTAATAACTTTTTAATAAATAACGACCCCCAATTGTGTCAGAGGAAAAAGTTGTTCAGGAAGGGTCCCTACACAACATATATTAAGGCAAGTCAATCGGAAGTGGGTCCCCTTTGCTCCATATTTACCCCATTTTTTCCAATTACGAGGGTTGTTTTAATTAATGAAAAAAAAAAGAGCCCCTTTGGATTACTTTTTATAAGGACGTAGCGTGTAATTTTATAATTTGGCAAATTTTTTACATTAAATTTCAAGCTTTCTCTATGAGAAAGGAAAATTGCGTGAAAAAAAATTCTAAATAAATTTCGCCAATTTCGAACGAGATGACAAAATTTAATATAACGATATATACATCACCTAGACCTTGAAATTAAATATTGTGACTCGTGGGTAGCTCGATGAACTTAAATAATTTCTCGCGTGCGCGGCGACAATTGTCCGAGGGTTCATCCATATTTCATTAATCGTCAAATTACAAATTCATTCGTCGCCGCATCGTCTAGTGTCGATGGAGAAATTCCCCATTGAAGGTGAAAGACCGGTATGTGAAATAGGCCGATCAATGAAATGGCAGAAAACACTGCGTTTAAGAAAAAAAAATGACAAAACTTTCGAAATAACTCCGCAATAATTGGCTCGGAAGAAAAAGTGAATATCATGGAAAGCGTCACCAGGTACACATTATCTTTTCTTTGCCGCGACCGTGACTGACGTAAATTCTTTTGCTCGGGGCGATATTGTCAGACGATAATTGTCCGATTGGGTTAATTTTTGAATCAATTCGTACGGATTATTATTACATGATATATAAATTAAAATACGCATGTACTTAATCTACATTCGCTAATAGCTCTAGTAGAATAAATTACCATTCAATTAATTAACCATACGTTTTAGATTGCTGGTCGTTCAAATTTTAATTAAACTTATGAATTTTCCAATTCAATCATTTTTAATTCAATTTATTAATTTTTTTATCATTCATTCTTCGCTCAACCATTACCGAGCCAAAAATGAGATTCGAAGAGAATTTTGAGTACTTCGGCGTGAGATTTAAAAAAAATCCGAAAAAAATAACGATATTGAAGATACTGAGAACGTTGATTGTTAACAATAACAATGCCAAAGAGTCATTAATAAATTGATGGAAAAAAAATTGTTTAAAAAATCAGTAAACTTTTTAAAATTTTATTTTCGTACGAATTCGCGAATTGTTTTAAATACATATATTTTTTTGTCACTTAAGATTAATCCTTCTAGTTGCGATTGTGCATGCGAACGATCCTTAAATTGAAATTTTCTGTGTTTTTTTAAAATTAATTTTATTTACATGTTCAATTGTTTAATTAGATTTTTTTTCGACCATACTCGACTCTCTTGGAGCTGTACGCGAATACCACGAGCACGGTATATCAAGGTATTCACGGTGGAGGGGGGTTGGGGAGAAAAGACAAAAGTTCAGTGAGGACGCGGGCTGTTGGTTGTGTGATGAGCGAGCGCTCGCGCTGTGTAAACACCTACGAAAGTGCAGCCTCAGGATGACTTATCAAAAATGTATATAATACGTATAACCGTAATACGCGAGTGAGGTCGGCTCTTTCGTCGCTTGTAGCTGTTCGGCTTGAACGTTTGCGGCGATATAAATTACTTCATATAGAGGAGGTAGAAAAATTCAAACATGAGGATAACAGAAATATGAGCACCGTTTGCAAAATAATTTAATAAAAGATAATGAAGAATAATTATTACTTAAAGAACAAAAAACATTAATAAACATCAGAAAATACGGAAATACTTCGAATTATAATTTTACCGCCTGAGGATGATTGTTCGTTATAAAATAATGATTATTAATAATTATTCTTTTGTTCAATAAAAATTATCATTAAAAAAACTCCTCGGACAAAAATTACGTGAAATTGTCTTTTTTTTTTTTCGCGATACGTATGCGTGAGTGTTTCAAATGTTTCAACTAGGCACAAAATAAGATGTGCAAAAATTTGAAAAAAAGATTTAAGAAAAGATTTGCGTGGCTGTGTGTGTTTGTGACGAAGTTGTATTGTAAAAATGTAACGTCTCTCGAGAATGGGTTCAGCAATCGAATTGAAATTTGGTACGCAAGTAGAGTAATTAGTTCCCTTATTGTTTAAGACAATTTTTCGTTACAACCGATCCCGTTATTGAGATTAAATGAAAATTATTATTATTATTATTATTATTATTATTATTTCGTAAAATGTCTGTAAACTTTCTGAATCGTGAAAATTTCAAGGTGTCGAGCCAAAAGTTTGGCGAGAATCGATAAAGTAATTAAAATCTTAGGGATTATTCATTTTGTTTGAAAAAAAAAACCATTATAAAAAAAACTTTGATTTTTTAAAATTCGGTTATTCGAAAAATTGATAAAGATCGAAACGGTGTTTCCTTGGAGAAAGCTTCGTAAATTGTGGAAAAATAATGAGATAGCAATATGCTGATTTTTAACTTAGAAAATTAAACGTAAAATTTCAATATCGGTTTCCGAGCTTCATTTAATTTTTTTATAACTAAAAAAACAATTAATATTCATAAAAAAAACCCATAATTATTCGAAATAATTCCGTAATGATTGCGAAAAAAAATTGTTATTCAAAGTTTTATCGTTTTAACTATCATAAAATCCTATCAGAAAAATTCTTTTACACTCGTGCTATTAAATCTTATGAACTTGAAAAAACTTTGATTTTTCTGATTCGGTTATTCGAAAAATCGATAAAGATCGAAACGCTGTTTCGTGGAGAAAGCTTCGTAAATTGTGGAAAAATAATGACATAGCAATATGCTAATTTTTAATTTGGAGAATTTAACGTTTGTAACTTTAATATCGGTTCTCGATTTTTATTTATTTTCTGATAACTAAAAAAAAAACTAATATTCATAAAAAAAACCATAATTATTCGAAATAATCCCGTAATGAATAAAAAAAAAAATTGTTATCCAAAGTTTTTATCGTTATAATTATCATAAAATCCTATCAGAAAAATTCTTTTACATTCGTGCTTTTGAATGGTTTGAACTTGAAAAAACTTTGATTTTTTCTGATTCGGTTATTCGAAAAATCGATAAAGATCGAAACGCTGTTTCGTGGAGAAGGCTTCGTAAATTGTGGAAAAATAATGACACAGCAATATGCTAATTTTTAACTTGAAGAATTTAACGTTTGTAACTTTAATATGGGTACCGGATTTTTATTTATTTTTTGTTAACTAAAAAAAAACTAATATTAAAAAAAAAACCCATAATTATTCGAAATAATTCCGTAATGATTGCGAAAAAAAATTGTTATTCAAAGTTTTATCGTTATAATTATCATAAAATCTTATCAAAGTTCTTTTACATTCGTGCTCTTAAATCTTTTGAAATGACTGTCCCCGGAACAGGGAATATATATCACTACACCGATAATCCATATTTATCTATGTATACACGAGACGGAAATCCTAAACAGCTGAGAGCGCATTTCCAGTGCTTAAAATGACGAAATACGTACGAAAGTATAGCTCTATACACGAGTATATAAAGAGCATAGACACAATGTACGTTTTCTCCTCCCCTCCAATTCCCCGCACTATTTCTCTCGCTCTTTCTCTCTCACTCTCTCTCTCTAGCTCCACGCTTACGGCCGATTAGCGTTGTGAATCGATTGGGAATGGACTCACCGATTTTGCAAGTCATCGCTCGTCACGAGTTTTACGTTCGACGTTTTTTTTCTTTTTTTTTTTCCCTAAACCTCTTTACGGCCGAGCGAGCGGGAATCAACTCGCGGTATTACGAATGTAAAAAAAAAAAAAAAGAAACGAGAAGAATGTATGATTCACAATATGCACACGTAGAATGCTTGTTTTTTTTCTTCCTCGTTTCGATTAATCGTTCGTTAATTGACATTGGATCAGTAAAGAAAAAAAATCGTTCGTTTCAAGTGTATCGATGATCTCTTGGTAGTAAGAAGAAACAGAACTTTCGTAATACATACACAGTTAGATATCTAGTGTTAACGTGGAATTTCAAACTCGTTCAGAGCCTTCAAGACGTGGGAATTCTGTTGAATTTGTATGTTTTTGCAATATTGGAAATTGTACACTGCCCGTGGGTACACCTGTACGTATTTATGATTTTCGTGGTTCATCCGTGTTACGGTTGGAGCCTGGATACTTAAAAAAAAAAATTTCAAAGTATTACTCGGTAAAAAAAAAACTAAAAAAACTAAACCACTAAACTAAAAAAACTAAAAAACAATAAAACTAACTAACTAAAAAAATATATATACATGTATATACATTTATATATTTTTTTTTAGTTTTTTGTAAATGATTAGTAGAATATAGATGTATAGATTCGACTCAAACGGTATTTGTATTTCGCGCAAGCCGCGAAACAAAAGACAAAAATAAATTTCGCAGTCATAGATGATAGATAATGTAATGATATGTGTGATCAGTACAGCATTATTACAAAATACATTTTTCTTTCAAAATATAAGTATACGAGAATAAGAAAATTATTATTTTATTTATTTTTTTACAAAACAATAAGAGATTTACGTGGATAAAGAAATTAGTGATTTAAACTCACAGATAGTATTTTTTCTCCCATTTTGATTAGCGGATCTTCGATAGTAAAGCCAATTGCCAACATTATTGTCCACGATATTTCGAAACGACAATTGAAACAATATAATTTTATTTAATGAAACGAAAAAAAGATCCTAACCTTTGTAACCAGCAGAGGCATAACCTTGAAATACTGGTTATTGATAAATCGAACGTCAAGGTATTTTTGTGAACAAGTATTAGAAAGGTTTTTTGATATATTCGTGTCATCTTTGGAACAAAAAAATATTCGTACTCATCGGCACACAGCAAGGTTCTGAAAAAAATGGATTGGCAATCTACGAGATGGTTTCGTATCAAACGAGAAACATAATAATTTGATTTTACATCGAGTATTTTGAAAAAATCAATATCAACTTCAAGTATTCTTTCATCTTTGAGCAAATAATTTTATTGCACGTTCACCGCAAAAGTTTCCCCGAAAGAAAAGAAAAAACTGTTTTGTAATATTGGGATACTGCACAGTCGAGAAGAGCGTTGGTTCAATGTTTCGACGCTAGGAGGCAGGAGAGTCGTGTAACTCGACGCCCGAGTGAATCAGTCGAGCGAGACACAACGTTGCGATCACAACGTGACACAGCCGCGAATCTTCTCTCTGCCCACGTTTTTTTTTCTCTCTTTCCGTCTGTTTATCTTCCTCTTTCACAGTACGTTTGATAAACCCGCAAACTAACGTTATTGAACTATTTGCCCCTGAGATTGTCGAATAACAACGGGCCCCGAAACTACGAGAAAAGAACAGAACGAAAAGAGATTTTGTACAAAGAGGAGGGTGGAGAACGAGGAGGGAAAGGATCATAATAATCCCCAGGGAGAATCATGAAATTCACGTATTATCGATATTCTCAATCGAGGCTGGAGTTTTCGTGTTTTCCTCAAAACAAGAACAATCCACTGTGGTAAAAGAAGAAAGTGTGTTGCACAAGCCGACAAGTGTATTTTTTCTACGTTAAAAAATACAAAATAAAACCGTGAGTGTTCGGTGGGTTAGATAGTGACGTTTGGACGACTCATCGTTTCGTCGTTGTTGTTTTTTTTATTTTTCTTTCCATTTCTCGTTCCCGTTATCGTTAACGATTCGCCGAAAATTCACTAGGTAAATAAACACTTTTTTTTTCTCGTTTAAAATTCACTCTTTGGTAAATTATTTTCCACGACTAATGTCGGAGAAGGATCGATGTAGTAAGAAAAATAGTGTTGTATCACGATTGCGTCGAATATTCAGTGAGCAAGAAAGAATTTTGTGTCATTGCTAATAGAGCCGGATTGACGTCTGTCCGACGGCTCACGATTCTTAACTTTCGCGTGGTTTTTGTTTGTTTTTTTCTTGTTTTTTTCGGATCGTAAACATGCTCGAACGTTTTTTAACCATGAAATACTATTCGCGAGTGTCATACGATCGGATTTAGATCCGTGAACTTTAAATGGTACATCGGGGTCATTGGGGTTTCCCCTTCCTTTTGATACCTCCCCCACCGTGTTTCTATATCAGCCGGTAAAGCAATATCCGTGAAGTGCGAAACGTGCTCGATAATTTTGCAATGACAAACAGATACGAACGTTCACATTGTTTGCCATTTTCTGGCAATATGTTATCTCGATTTCTCCGTTTATCTGATTAACCGCGCTCGACGAAATTCTCGAAACGAGAGAGAAAAAAAAAACGGATAGTCGTTGTAATTATGGACAATTTTTTTTTTCTCTTTTCGGGCTAGTAATCTCGAATGTTGCGATCCGGATTTTTTTGTACTTTGGACATTGAGAATTTATCGCGTCTCATCGTTAGTTACGAAAATAGAGATAGGTTTTTGCTTTTTTGTGAGAGGGGACAGAGCGTTGTTTTGGACTGTTTTGGAATTGTAGTTTAAACTTTGGTAAATGAAAAATAAGGCTTTTTTTTCAAAGAATTAACGCTTTATAAATGATATGGGGCATTCTAGGACAAATCGACAGTTTTGGAATTTAAAAAAAATATATATTTTCATTATTTGATATTTTTTACAAGCATTTTGTAACATATCCGAGATTTGAAGATGTAAATAGTGCGGATTATTTGAATGAAAAAATATTCAAAATAATTTAGAAATTTTGTTTTTTTGTTTTAATTTAGTGTTAAACAGCCTACGCAAAACTGAATTTTCTTTTTATTCGACGATGACGATTTTATTTAAAATTTCTTCGGGTTATTGTAACGTTATGAAATTCTCGATGAATGACGCTAAATGATTTTTACTTGAAAAACCATTGTTTCAATAAAAGTAATTCTTTTTATATCGACACGCTAGCGGAGAACAATGGAATATAACGAATGAGTTTAATGACAGTTAAAAAAAAAAAAAGCCGCGCAAATAACAAATTCCCTACATTTTAATTATTTTAATAACAAGATAATTCACGTTTTCTACTTCTATAGTGGTACGATATTTTTCATGTATTTATACCAAAAAAAAAAAAATTAAAATGAAAAAATTAGTTGAATATGAAAAAATTAATGATTAATTATTATGAAATTAATATGAAAAAAAAAAAAAAAACAATCGAAAACTATAAGTTTTTATCAGATTTCTTTATTTTCTTAAATTTCGATTTTAAATATATATTTAATATATATTTTCATAAAATTAATATTTAATATTTATTTAATGTTAATTAATTATAATATTTTTATAAAATATATATTTTCTTAAAACAATTTAGAAAACTTCCACATTGCGTGGTCATAGCGCTTTCGTAAAAAAAAAAAATAAGAATGAAAAAATTATGAAAAAAAAAAAAAAAACAATCGAAAACTATACATTTTTATCAGATTTCTTTATTTTCTTAAATTTCGATTTTAAATATATATTTGAAATCGAAATTTATAGTTTTCGATTGTTTTTTTTTTTCATAATTTTTTCATTTTAATTTTTTTTTTCACGAAAGCGCTATGACCACGCAATGTGGAAGTTTCTAAATTGTTTTAAGAAAATATATATTTTATAAAAATATTATAATTAATAAAAAAAAAAAACAATCGAAAACTATAAATTTTTATCAGATTTCTTTATTTTCTTAAATTTCTATTTTAAATATATATATTAAAATCGAAATTTAAGAAAATAAAGAAATCTGATAAAAATTTATAGTTTTCGATTGTTTTTTTTTCATGATTTTTTCATTCTGATTTTTTTTTTACGAAAGCGCTATGACCACGCAATGTGGAAGTTTCCAAATTGTTTTTTCCCCCCTGAGCGAGTCAAGTACATTTTAAACATGGAATATTTTTTTTTTTTTTTTAGTTTCTGGCTCGGTTGGCCCAGTTCACTTTGATGGATGGCGACGAGGATTATCATCAGAAAAATAAAGGACAGTCGAGCGTCAACAGTCAGAATTATGGAAACGGAGTGTCGGTTGTTCTTGGGGACGAGGGCGATCTGGAGGGTATACTCAACGCCGAGAAACAGAGTGATCTCGGTGACATGACGTTTTGTATGGCGAATTATGTCAAGGAGGCGATGAAAATGATGTTTATGATGAGAAGTCATCATATGCTCACTGACGTTATTCTAGAAGTTGGTTCCGAATTGTTTCACGCTCACAAAGTCATTCTAGCAGCTGCGAGTCCGTACTTCAAGGTAAATCAACAGCGAAATAACGAAGTAATAAATGAACAATTTTTTTTTTGTTCCTTTTAACAAAAAGTGGTATTAGAGAGAATGAAATTTGTTTTCTTGTTTTCAGGCGATGTTTACGGGCGGCTTAAAAGAGTGCGAAATGACGAGAGTGAAATTGCAAGGAGTTTGTCCGACCGCAATGGCGAGGTTAATGTACTTTATGTACACGGGACAAATACGAGTGACGGAAGTGACGGTCTGTTCGCTTTTACCGGCCGCCACAATGTTTCAGGTTTGTCGACAGCTGTTACAAAATTCAATAACAACGAGAGGATGTAGAGGGGTTCGAAGAAATATTGACGAAAAAAACTGAATGAAAATATAATTAACTGGTAGAAACGTGTTTGACATTATCGAGATTCAACATTTTTTCTCGGTCAATGAAATTAACAAAAAATTATTTTTCAATATTTGAAATTTCAATCTAGCAACAAATAAATTAGAAAAATCTGTAATAAAACAACATATATATTAGGGCGATTTTTTTTTTTACTATTTTTTTTTCTCAGTCCCCACCTGAAATTTTGTTGGATATGTCGAAAAAGAAATTCCCTGATAGTTACAGCCCTTAATATTAATTCTAAGTACTTTCCCCTAGCGTGAAAAGATTTTCCATCTAAAATACACGTAAATCGAATTTATTTTATTTTTTCAAAATTCTATAACTCAGCCGCATTTTATGCTATCATATTGTTCTTGGTTTCGATTTACTCAGAATAAAACAATCTAAAAAAGTGCCTTTTGCGGTGAAAGTGTAAATTGTACTGGTGAGTTGGTACGGGTCACTGAAGTTGATTTTTACCCAAAATTCTCGTTTTTTTGCTGTTATCTCCGAAACAATTAACTTTACAAAAAAAAATGTAAATGATAAATTTGTTAAAAATTTCATTTCCTACAAAAAAGGTCCTATCGAACCAATTGCTTAGATTAATATTTCTTGAGATATTGAACTTTTACTTATGAGTAGTATAAAATTTATGAAATATGAAATATTAAATAATAAAAAAAATTAAAAATTAAAAGAGTTCAATATCTCAAGAAATATCAATCTAAGCAATTGGGTCGATAGGACCTTCTTTATAGGAAATTAAATTTCCAAAAATTTTTTCGTTTACATTTTTTTCGTAAAAACCGAGAATTTTGGGTAAAAATCGACTTCAGTGACCCGTACCAACTCACCAGTACAATTTACAGTTTCGTCGCAATAGGCACTTTTCTAGATTGTTTTATTCTGAGTAAATCGAAACCAAGAACAATATGATAGTATAAAATGCGGCTGAGTTATAGAATTTTGAAAAAAAAAAATTCGATTTACGTGTATTTTAGATGGAAAATCTTCTCACGCTTTGGGAAAGTACTTAGAATTAATATTAAGGGCTGTAACTTTCAGGGAATTTCTTTTTCGACATATCCAACAAAATTTCAAGTGGGGACTGAGAAAAAAATACTCGAAAAAAAAAAAATCGCCCTAATATATATATTTGTTTTTATTGAACCAATAAATTCGTTTGTATCCACATTCGTAATCCTCCGAATTTTGATTTTGAAAATATTTTCCATACTAACAACACGTTTCAGGTGAGCAACGTTATCGACGCCTGTTGTATATTTCTCGAGCGTCAATTGGATCCGACGAACGCGATTGGAATAGCAAATTTCGCGGAGCAACACGGTTGCAACAGTCTGTGTCACAAAGCGAATCAATTTATCGTTCAGCACTTTAGTCAGATATGCCAGGAGGAGGAATTTCTTCAATTATCGGCGATACAATTGATATCGCTGGTGAGAAAGGACGAGCTTAATGTGCAGGAGGAGCGCGAAGTGTACAATGCCGTATTGAAGTGGGTGAAGTACAACGAGGAGGCGAGAGGTCCGAAAATGGAGCATATATTGCACGCCGTGCGCTGTCAATATTTGACGCCAAATTTTTTGCGCGAACAAATGAAGAATTGCGATGTATTGAAAAAGGTACCGGCTTGTCGCGAGTATCTCGCGCAGATATTCAAAGATTTGACGTTGCACAAAAAGCCAATCGTTAAAGAGCGAACGCCAAATACACCGCGCGTTATCTACATCGCTGGTGGCTTTTTTAAGCACTCTCTCGACATACTCGAGGGTTACAACGCCGACGATAAAACCTGGACCGAGCATGCGAAATTAATTGTGCCGCGATCGGGTCTCGGTGGTGCTTTTCTCAAGGGAATGTTTTACGCGGTTGGCGGTAGAAATAATTCACCTGGCACGAGGTAAGATGACCTTTGGCAGAGAATTTTATGAAAAAATAAAAATTATCAATAACCAATAAAGTAAAGAGCGTAATTATTATTATTTTTTTCAATTTCACTTTCGAATAATTCGAATTTTATAAAGATAAAGATTCGACGATAATTCACGCATATACCAAAGTACTCAAAAATCGAATCTTACTCTTTTGGCTGGGAAAACATACGCGAAGCATTTTTAAAGTTTATGATATTAATTTGAAAAAAAAAAGTTAGACTTTATACTTTTTTCATTATACTTAGTTATTTTTTTACTGTTTTGTTTTATTTAAATTAAATACGATATTTCTTTTACAGATATGACAGCGATTGGGTCGACCGATATAATCCCGTTACCGATCAATGGAGACCCTGCAGTCCGATGTCTATACCGCGAAATCGCGTTGGTGTCGCGGTTATGGACGGTTTATTGTACGCGGTCGGTGGTAGCGCGGGTATCGAATATCACAATAGCGTCGAATGCTTCGATCCCGATATGGACGAGTGGACGAATGTCAAGCCTATGCATCTCAAGAGATTGGGGGTCGGAGTCGCGGTTGTCAATAGGTACGAATTTTATTTCTTTTTCGGATTGTTGAAAAAAAATCAAAATAAATAAAGACGACTCGCAACTTCGCAGTTTAAAATTGATAGTTTAGAAAACCCGCGATACTCTAAAATTCACTATCACAATCGAAATATTGAAATTTCGCATTGAAAATCAAAGGATTTGTACTTTGAGCTCAATTTCCTAAAATTGACGATTGAAATAGAAAATTATAGATATTTAGGATTCGAATGAAATGATCCTTTTTTTCGTAAAATGCAGTTTTCTGAAATTGTCTCTATCAATCTAAATCATAGACATTAGTGGATTCGTTATAATGTTTATTTAATTATTTTTTTTAGGCTACTCTACGCGATCGGTGGTTTCGACGGTGTGCATAGACTGAGCTCGGTCGAGTGTTATCATCCGGAGAACGACGAGTGGACGATGGTAACGTCAATGAAGTGGAGTCGTTCGGGCGCCGGAGTCGCGAGTCTCGGACAATTTATTTACGTTGTCGGTGGTTACGATGGTAAACGACAGTTGAATTCCGTCGAGCGTTACGACACGGAAAACGATCAGTGGGAATACATTAGTAGCGTGACGATAGCGCGAAGCGCTTTGAGCGTTACGGTCCTCGATGGAAAATTATACGCGATGGGTAAAGAATTGTTTTTTTTTTTCTAATTCATTGTCTTACGCTTATCTCAAAGATTTCCGGACAAAAAAATAGATTTAATGAGAATTTTGCATCCTTTGCTGTACCGATAAAAATTATTAAAAAAATGAAACATTCCAAAGACATTGAGAATATTGCTTTTAATAATAATATTCCCAAAAAGTTACTAATAACGTAGTTGCTAAAAAAAAACGACGTTCAAGAAATCGTCGGAATTCTTTTTTTTCTCTTTCTTAAGGGAGAACACCACTGTGTCCCCCTGTTTTTTTCACATTTTTCAAGAATTTTTTTTTGTGGGAAAAAAAAGAGATATCCGAAAAATTTTTTTGGGTTTTGTTCCTTGTTTATTAATGTATCAAAAAACATTTTTTTCACATTTTTCACGCCGCATGGTGGCGCTGGGGAAGCTCTCGCGTCAGGTGCTGTCATCTCCGCGGCACGCAGCAGAACTCTCTTCAACGTCGATCTGAAAAAAAATACCGAGTGTTTTCGTTAATAATATGATATTTTGAAGAGAAGTACATAGGAATTTGGAAAAATATTGTTTAAAAGAAAATAGGCACGCTTTTGAAATTAACTTTAATTTTAAAGGCGGGCCTATTTTTTTTAAAACAATATTTTTCCAAATCCCTATGTACTTCTCTTCAAAATATCATATTATTAACGAAAACACTCGGTATTTTTTTTCAGATCGACGTTGAAGAGAGTTCTGCTGCGTGCCGCGAACCACTGCGGAGATGACAGCATCTGACGCGAGAGCTTCCCTAGCGCCACCATGCGGCGTGAAAAATGTGAAAAAAATGTTTTTTGATACATTAATAAACAAGGGACAAAACCCAAAAAATTTTTTCGAATATCTCTTTTTTTTCCCACAAAAAAAATTCTTGAAAAATGGAAAAAAAACAGGGGGTCACAGTGGTGTTCACCCATAATAAATGAATTCGCTGATTTCTCTGAATTTTCAACTTCCGATAGAATACAACTGTTCGATTGATATTATATACGTGAAGCATTCCACAACATCTAAGAAATAAAAAAAATTACTCGTCTGTCTAGGAAGTAATATTCGTAATTCCCTAAATTGCGTTAAAATAAAAATTCTCAGATCTCGAAAAAAAATTTACAATTGCCTTTAATCACAAAATTGTCTTGTTCTTTTTTTGAATTAGGAGGATACGACGGTACGTCTTTTTTGAGTATCGTCGAAATTTACGATCCAGCGAAAGATCACTGGGAGCAAGGACCACCAATGACTTCCGGTAGATCGGGTCACGCTAGTGCAGTCTCGTATCATCAGTGTCCCATACATTGCGATCATTTGGATCACAATATCGTACCCGAGCGTGCACCATCGTGATACAAAGACTGTCATTATTCCGTGAAAATAAGCAGAAAACGATCGCACGAATAAAACGATTGTTTAATCAAGATTGATAATACGAAAAAAAATACAAGATTTCTACGATAGAAGCGCGCGTGAGCAATCGAGAAAACGTGCCGCCGAAGTTTTGTATTGAAAAGAAAAAAAAAAAAATAGCGAGAAAGATCGCGAAAAGTTATTTAACGAGTTACGTTAATCGTTGGGACAATTGCGACAATTTTTTCGCGAATAGACAGTAAAATATCAACGTTTTCGCAGAGATCCTCTTGCGAATTATCAGACTGACGATATTGAAAAATCGCGTATCAAGCCTTTACGACGCATTCCTAAACGTTCGGGCTGATTGGCAAAACGTTCGCGAGAAAGAAAAAACGTGCCTGTGCAAAGAAAAACATGAAAATAAAAAATATGCGTCGGCTCGTTACGTTCATTAGTTTTATATATTGCATAGATCTTATTGTGATTAATATTATTTTTGTAAGATGACGGATGATAGAGAGAGAGAGAGAGAAAAAAAAAGATCGAGAGAATGCATGAGCTATGGAAATGTTTTTGTTACTCACGAAAACGTAAATATATCAGCCAGGAGCTGTTTCAGAAAAAAAAAAAACAAAAAATACTTCTTTGTTTGCCTTCATTCTTAATTACTTGCAAATTTATTTCGCGATTTAACTATTGACCAAATATTCAGATCTAAATCTAAAACATTCTACGAGACGTATTTTTTTTCAGAATGAAACGAATATTCATAAAACAGAACCCCTCTTACAACTTTTGATATACCGATCTAAATATTTGTTTACATCACAAAAAATGCATTTTGAACAGTTTGTAGTTTACGATTTTCGATACTGTTCGTTTTTTTTTTGGAAAAATAAAAAAAACACTCACTCAATCGTGTTTCCAATTGCAACTATTTGCCGATTTTCCAGACAAAAACGAGTGTTTAGAAGAGAAAGTGGGATAGCTCAAAGTTTCTGCACAACTTTGAGAGAAACAAATTCGTATCGAAAATTTCAATCTGCTAATCTTTTATCTCTTGTCCCCTAATTTTTCTCGTAATTGACAGAATTATAATAATTATAAATCGCGTGAATGTTGGCTATTCATTAAATCGAGTGCGGTCATTATCCACAACAAAAAAAAACATCCACCTAACGCGACCGGCGATCGTTCAATATTTCTTCGATGCTTTTTGCGTTAAAGGGATTCTCGGAATAATCAATTTATCGACAGCACATGTTACCGAGTGATAAGAAAATATGCCCAATGTGCGAGGGTTCCGGTATGAAAGAAATCTTTTTACGAATTATTCAGACTGAAAACCGCGAGTTTTAACTGTCGTTCAGGATATTTGAACAAACGGAAGAATGGAGAAAATTTTACGTCGACAAATTCCCAGGAGATTGTGACGTCTTGTAAAACGAGAGAAACCAACGTCACGACATGTTTAAATGTCGCTGGTGGAGATTTTATTAACGGTAAATCTTCAAATTGTCATCACGAGAGTCCCGATCGTTTTGGATTAACAGCCGAGTACGTAGCGGCGTTGGATCACGATTTTCAAGGAGATTCCGAGAAATTAATTAATATTCAAGAAACTCTGAGACTCGTTGTTCAAAAGTTGAAGGAAAATAATTGGGAGAGTACCGTGTCAGCTCTACTCAACGTTGTTCAAGCGTCGCGAATTCATCCGGAGATGATAGACTCGAGTATGCCCGTAATTACAAGAAGTTTGCACAGGTACAATGTACATTTTCTTAGAATCGAACGAAAGCATGAAAATAAGTATAAAAACGAAAAATTACTTCCTCATCATTTTTCTACATTAACCAAATTATCTCTACGAGGCAGTGGCTTCCACTATTTTTGCTTCCTCAGAAAGAAAACTTCGTAAATGATGAAAAATTGTCGAGGAAGATACAAGATGATAATTCCAACTTTTGCTTCCTGATAAAAATTTTATTTTGTTATTTATCAGCTTTAATGCAAAGGTTCGGTATGATTTTTTAAAAACCAAAATTTCATGAAATCGAAACCATTGCGTTGATTCTTGCCAAATTTGATATATCAAATATCGTCTAATCTCATTCTGTTGATAAAAAATTTGTTATCGAAGCAAAAGTTTTCGTCGGACGGGAAAAGAAAATGGTATTTGTACTTTTACAGTCTGATGAGAAACGTAAGACCCCAGGTCGTGAGAACGGCTTGTCAGATCGCTGAAGAATTGTTCAAGACCATGCAATGTGCGCAAAAGCCAGAATTTGACGAACTAGTATCGACTTTGCTTCAAAAGACATCGCACATGAACAAGACCGTCAGACAAGATGCTAATCGTGCTCTGGATGCGATGGTTGTTTATATACCAGCTCATCACTGCATTTGTGTAATGTCCGGCAGCAGCGGTGCAGGGTATTCAAAACTCATTGAGTAACTTTTTCTATTGACGAACGATCCTCAAAGGGATTTGCTCTTTTCAGGCACAAAAATCCAATCGTTCGTACTACAGTCAGTAGACTTTTGTACAACATAATATGCGCCATTGGAATCGAAACGTTTCTAAGTGCAACAAATTTGAGAGACACAAGAAGGAGAACTTTTGTCATGTGTATAGAATTTTTGAACGACCCTAGCACAGAAACTAGGTGAATTATCAAGCACCAATACCTTTGAGAATCTAGCAGGGAGAGAAAACATTTCCATTCCTGTTGGTTTTTTTTTTTTTTTTTCAGAAGCAACGCAAGAAGATTGATGCAATTATTGATGCGTCACAGTGATTTTGATGTCGTTTTCAGTCAAGACGTCGAAAGAGCATTGATTAAGAAAGTAGAGAAACAGCTTGTAGCGTTGAAGTACGAGGAGAGTCGTGTTAATTAGAATTTATTATTATTTTTCCTGCTAAAATTGTAATATCAATTTATTTCCTGGAATATTTCTCGAAAAAAAAGTAAAAAAAATGGTACGAAATTTGGGAAATGGCACTGAAACAGTGGAAAACGTACTGATCGAGGGTTGGATCGATAAACTAATAAATGAATTTCAGAAAAATGAAAAATAAAGTAATAAATCGTACAAACTTTGTCTGGAACGGTGAGAAACAAAAAGATCGAGTATTTTATCGGGCCACTGGTGTTGTCATTCGTGCCTCTCCACGTTTGTGACCACAAACGCACACTCGCGAACACTGAACACAAATATGCACTCGCGAACACGACACTTTTGTTCAAGATAAAGTGAGATCGACACTGCGACGAAAAAAAAAGACTAATTAATGCGAACGATAAACGAAGAATTACGCGGTAACAAAACTTCGAGACGAGAGGTTATAAAGACAAAAACTCGCGCCGCAATGGACTTTGGTCACGTGACCTCCCGCGGTAGCAAAATATCCCGATAGAGGCGCTTCCAGCGTTTTTCCGTTTCGAACCGGCGGCCATTTGCCAAAAAGAGGGAACATTTTTTACAAGTGTCGTATTTCGGCCGATTTTCACTATTTCACGATCGATTATTATCGAAAGTATTATGTACATCGAGTCGGCAAAAAATTTGGATGAGAAAAACGTGAAATTCGCAAGTTATGGGAACTAAAAATACGACCTCGTAGCTGAGTTGGCGTTTGTCCGCGTCGAACGACAACCCAATTGTTTTGACTCGAATATTAAACAATGTCACTTTGCCTCGTTGAACTTTTTATCACAATGGCTCTGGAGAGGTTTTCCGAATGATTTTATCACATTTTTAGACTTGATTGGACGTTTCCGAAAAAGATATTGACGGATTTCGGCTCCGCTTGTAGAGCCTGTTCCGAAGTGTCCTCGGTAGTGTGTCGCGACTTCGCGGGACGGCGAAGCCGAGAAGTAATGGCGCTTCGAGCGATTATTCAAACAAATGACGTTTTGTCAAAAAAAAAAGAGAGAGAATCTTATACACGATGCATTATTCGTCGATTTTTCCAATTTATCGACCAATTACGAGCGAAATTATTGCGTGTGTCGAATTTTCACGGATATTGGAAGAGAAAACCGTTACATTTACAGGTCGGGGACAGACTATACGACTGTAGAACTATTCTACAGTCGTATAGTTCTACTATTCTTTTGTTCATTATGCCAACAGTATATAATTGATAATTTGATAATAATCGTGGGGCAATTCGAGTTATGAAGTATTATTAAATTGTTAAAAATATTATACAAATATTTAAAAAATGTCAACGGGAAGTGGCTGTTTTTCGCAGGTAAGAAGGTATTTATTGTTAATTATGTCAATATCATTAATAATTTTTTACATATGTCTTGAATTCTCATCATTGTACACAGTAGCGCAACATTGAACGCGTTATAACTTTGAGAATATTAACTTTAGACAAAAAAGTTTTTAATAAAAGTTGTGGGAAATGTATGGATTCAAAAGATAAGTTATTAGCATTTTATTGTTTAAACAATTATTAGGAGAGATACAGGTCAAAAAGTGAAAAAATATATTTTAACAGTGGTATAAGTCGTAAACGGTAAGTGGTACAAAAAAAATTATAAAAAAAAGATGGGAAATTCAATTATCTACAAGAAAGGTTATTACCATTTTTGGCCTAAAGTGCACGGTAACGGAGATATTGGCCAATACGGTTTTCCTCAAAATGGCGGCACTTCCGCTCCAATAATTTGTAACCATTTTGTTAATTCACATTCAGTACGTGATACTGAACCTAATTTAAAAAAAAAAAATCCCCTTTATTTTTAATGCGCCACAATATTCTCTATTGATTGTCTAGATCTCGTAACGACTGTGCCGGCGTCGGGATTGTCTTCCCCCTCCAAGAGAAGGCGACAACGCCGTATCTACTTCGAGCGACGCCCCTCACTACACGATAGTGCCGTAACTACTTTACACAGGGCCCCTCATCACGACAATAATATAATGAATTTGACTTTTTCCGGTTTCCATATTACAGCAAACTAGCAAACATAGCCTAGTCTATCCAATCTGTCTCTGTATATAAATAAATTTTTATCGTGCACTACGAGGCTGCAAATTTTGATTTTATAACAAATTTTACTTTTGCCATGTTCTCTCGAGGTTACTGAGTGTTTTCGTCATCTGCCAGGATTCTGATAGTAAAAAAACAAGGTACAAATCTGTTGGAGATTAAACAGAAAGTGAAAATTATATTAAAATTTTATTAACACAATAGTGTACCACTGAGGGGCCTCAGAAACCCGATTAAAAATGTAAAATCAACTTTTTTTTTCGATTTGATATTTTTTTTTCGAACTTACCCATTCATTTCGCAAAATGAACTATGTACATCGATTGTCAAAAACAAAAAAAAAAAGGAGTAGAAAAATATTACTTCTACTCTGAGTTATGATCAAACGAAAGGCTGGGGTCTTCAGACTCCCGGTGTAGCAAGTATGTAAGCAAAAAATAAGTATGATGAGATATCGCTAAGAAAATAACAATTATTCAAATATAAATTCAATAGGAATATGAATCGTATAAGTTCAATGTTAATTTGGACTAGAGATTTCAGGGATTTGCTTTTTTACATTTTCAAGATTCCAGGATGGTTCGTTATACGGAATTTCAAGCGGTAGTACTCGCGGGTGGAAAGGGCTCTCGCATGACGGAGCTCACAGCTGGGAAACCAAAGTGTCTCCTGCCCATCGGCAATGTACCAATGATCTGGTATCCCCTGAGACTCTTGGAACGAGCTGGGTTTACCGAAGCCATAGTAGTAGTTACCGAAAATATTAAAAACGATGTAGCTACGTCCGTGGATAAATTGGGACTTGGCATAAGATTGGAACTTGTTGGTATACCCGGAGGAGAAGATTTGGGAACGGCAGATTCCATAAGATCAATTTACGACAAGATTCATCACGATTTTATCGTCGTATCTTGCGACCTCATAGCCGATATAGACATATCGGAGCTGGTAAATTCCTATAGAAAGCACAACGCGAGTATAAGCGCTCTCATGCTGCCGGCACCAAAAATTCCCAATGATTTTGTTACTCCTGGACCCAAGAGCAAACAGAGACCCGAAACAGATCTCATTGGCATAGATAACAGCACAAATCGTCTGGTTTTTCTCGCCTCTGCTTCGGACTTTGAGGAAACGATAAATGTTTCGAGAAAATTACTCAAGAAACACAACAGCTTTACAATACACTCGAGATTACTGGATGCTCACTTGTACATAATAAACAAATGGGTTTTGGAATTTTTGGTACACAACAAGTAAGTCAAATGTAGTTAACAATCGTTTTCCTTAGTGAAAACTAATTAGTTGTATAACTTCAAAAATATTCTTCATATTTCATTCGAAACTTCCCTGTGTCTAGTGTATAGAGATCCAGAAGTTAGACTCGATAAAATTGTAAAAATAGCCTCGAATTTTAGATTTATACCTAGTAGAAAATAATTTCATAAATTGAGAAATTTATATTAGTAAAGTAAAATTTGTTAAAGTTTCGTAGCATATAAATATGTAGAAATTTTGTATATCAAGTTACAAAACTGTTTCCAAAATAATAAAATAGCGGCAAACTTCAGCGACTCTCTTTGTGTAAAATTTCATAGAATAATACATATTTTGTTATATTGCTTTATTAACCATTAGGATATTATTGTTAAAAAGGTAATAATCTTAATAATAACATATTAAATTGATACCAAAACACTATGAACACCGATTTTCATTTATTTATTGATTAATAACGAGTGTTGATTTTTTTGGATTGTTATCTTATTGCGATCAAATAAAATTCTCATTCAATCCAATTTTTTATTCGGCATCTATATGTGAGATCTTAATTCATTTTTACTCTTTAAATTAGGACAAAAAGATCGTGCGATTAACGATTCTATCCCTTAGGAATTTGAGCACACTGAAGGGCGAATTATTGCCATACGTCGTGAGCAAACAGTTGTCGAGGCCAGCAAAGCAAACGGTCGACGATAAGAACACGTCGGTGGTTAAAATGGACATGAAAGACGATATGTTTCGTTTCGCGGTCGAAAAACCGATCGACGAGCTAATCAGAAAAATGTCGGCTTTCAACGATCACAATACCGATTTGCAAGATGCTTATCACGACGATCCAATAAGATGTTACGCTCATACGATAACGGGAAAATTTGGTCTACGTGCTAACACTGTTCAGATGTATGCTCTAGCTAATAAAATGGTAATTTTCATTAAGCATTGTCTTTTGGGAAAACCCGGAAATATCATTGGCAATATTGACAAGTATGTTTTTTTTTTGTGGTTTCAGTTATCAGAACTTTGGAGTGGCGGCGAATCGAAAGAGGGAGCTTCATTGCCGCTTCAGATATCGGTAAACGCTGTTGTAAAGAGTACACAAGTGGAAAATTGTCGTATAGACGAGGGTGCTTTCGTCAACGAGAAAACGTCTTTGAAACAGAGCCACGTTGGTCCATCAACGACCATAGAGTCAAAGACACGAATATCCGACAGTGTCGTTATGGGAAACGTTACAGTAGGACAAAGGTCAATAAATCACGATATCAAAGATCAAGATACGATGAATTTTTTTTTTTTTTCGTTCTATCTTAACGATTCTGATCTCTTCAGTGCTTTATGTTTATCCCATCGAGATTAATTTCATTCTTTGTAGGTGTGTCATAAACAATTGTATATTGTGCAACGGATGTGTCATCGAGGAAGGATCGGAACTCAAGGATTGCCTCGTGGGAGCTCAACACGTTGTTAATGCGGATAGTCGCCATTCACGGGAGGTTCTCACTGACGCTGACAGCCTTATGGAGATATAATTTTTCTTAGATCAATAAAGCCTTATATTCTTACGAAAAATCTCTGCTCTTCTTTGGCCTAATCCATTAACGATATTATATATATAAGATATAAAAATAAGAGATTACAATTCACACAGAAAAAAAAAATTGCTGAATATGTCCCTAACTTTTGTAAACTGTTCCGTTAACTTTTAGATATCATTATTATTAAAATTTCATGGTTTTCATTGAATTGTTATCAATGGTAGGTCTTATAATTTGTATTAAATTTAACTTCTGAACGTGGCTGCCAAAAAACCTTTTTATTCTTTGAAATTTCCCGCCAATCGTAACCCTCTTGTTATTCGATCCCCACTCCACTCTCAAATCCGGATATCACGTGTCACAGCATCCTCGCTGTTTCCGGTTTCGGAACAGTCTGTTTTTCGAGCGACCTCTGTCGTCTCTTTTCAAGTGATCCTTCGTGCAAAATGGTGAGTGAGAATTTACGCTTTCAAAATCCATTTGTCACCTGGCGATCCTTATTTATACATTCTCCCCGTTATCGTGAAACGTTTTTTTCAGTCCTTCGTAATACCCGAAAAATTATAGTTGCATTGTTCACGATTACTCTTAAATTATCTGAGTGATCTAAATTCGCCGTGAATTTGAAGGTTAAACATAGTGCAGTGTTTACGTGCTAAGCATCACGTTGTAACGATACTATTTTAGACTCTGTCAGAAGAACGTGCGAATGTGAAAATCTCCTAATGTCGATAACTTCGAAATTTTGAGTCTAGGACGATTTTTGAATTTTTTTTCTATACCTCGATATTGTAAAAGTTATCCAAAAAGTTCCATCGAGTTTCCAGTTTCCTAGTCCAGCAAAATTCCTAACATAAAAAAATGTTACCGTGGCGAATAAGATTCTAATGTTTTTTTTCTTGTTCAACAGACGAAGGGAACTTCCAGCTTTGGTAAGCGGCGCAATAAGACCCACACGCTGTGCAGGCGATGTGGTCGTAGCTCGTATCATATCCAAAAATCCCAATGTGCACAGTGTGGATATCCCGCTAAGACCATGAGATCTTGTAAGTATATCGTAGCTTTATTTTAAAGAAATGTTATTCTCATTTTTATTAACTTGCCATTTTCAATCTCTTAACAATCACGAATCATTTCTGATTTCTGAACAGCTATTTAACACCATTTATGTTTAAAAATTTCAGACAACTGGTCCATTAAAGCCAAGAGGAGGAAGACCACCGGAACTGGTCGCATGCGTCATCTCAAGATCGTTCGACGCAAGTTCAAGTGAGTTTAACATCAATCTATAAATCTGTCTCAATATCATTGAAATATTTCAGAAATTCATTTATAAATTTTTTTACTCTTTTTAGTTCAATATATATACATTCTGTTAATAAACGAATTTAAGGGATTTTATTACCGAAGAAAGAATGAATAGTAAATGAATAAAAAAACGAACGCAAAAAAAACCATTTGTTTTAAATATAAAAAAATTCTTAACAATTGTTCTCTATAAATGCGCATAAATATTTTTTTTTTAAACAATTACAATTATTTCAGGGCTTTTCATTCCAATGCTAGCATTTTTTAGTTGAGATCCTAAGTGTCTACTGTACAAAAGAAAAACATCTATATTCCAATGAATAATGAATAATGGTGAAAGATAATGAAATAAATAACTTTTTCTGAGTAATTAATAAAAATTGGGAGTAAATTGTTAACCCTGAACTGCCGGCGTGGTTTCGAGTGACCCGGACGAAAATTTCAGTTTGTCGATACTTTTGTGAGCTTCTTATTCATTATGACATTTTTTTTTTTTTAAATCCTCTGTACTTTGGTCATTACACTTTGCTTATCGAAAGTCTCACTATCCGAAAAATTCAAGAGATAATTTTATTTATCTTTTTGCAGGAACGGATTCAGGGAAGGTCTACCCAAGCCCAAAGCGGTAGCAGCCAAGTAAACCGTTTAAAATTCGTTTTCTCTATGGACTGTAATCGCTTGTAACTACGAATAAATATCTTGAAGGTTTATAACACTGTATAGTCGTGACTTTCGTGAGTACCCGCATATTTTTTAAATTCTTTTTTTCACTACCCTATTGCGAAATCTGCTATCGCGTCGTGTGCATTTCCGGGAGGCGAATGAGAACGCTTAATGAGGCGGGCCGATGGTGGGGAGGATAAGACGGATTTCGCGAGGGAAATGAAAACGTTAGCACGAGATGTGTTATTTGACAATACTCGACGCGCTTGTTTGCACATCGGTGACAGACAATTGGCTGATAAAAATAGGTGAAAGAACTCGCCGAGCGGAATATTCGGAGTGACGGAGCTTTTGCGCGGAGTGCGCAAACTCCGTTAGGAAGGGAAGTAAACTTTTGACAGTGTTCAACCACACGTCACGGACATCAAAGTCCTCACGCTCGTCTATTTATCAGCTTGTTCACTGTTATGAAATGTCAGTCAGTCACATTCAGCTTTCGAGTGACAATGGGAAGAACGAGAAGCTGCTCGATCGCTTTTCACTGAGCCCCCGACGAGGAGTCAGAGTGAGCGAGCGAGAGAGAAAGAGAGCGCGAGTCAAGAGCGAACTCGGGGACTTTTTTTTTTTTTCAACGACAGGGCGGTCCAACTCAAATCCGTCCTTCTGAACGAAGACAAAAGAAATCAACATACATCACGAAAGTGGTTGGAACGTTATGCCACTCAAACCTCAACCAACATTCCGTCTGCACAAGCACCAAAAAATCAAGTTTCGCGCCGATCAGGACACTATAAAGTAGTCCTGCCGTATCGAAGCGTGAAATCGATTGATTTCTGATAGAGAGGAAGAGCGAGAGGAAAAGGGAAGGAAAAAAAAGAAACGAAAATTCGAATAAATTCCAAGAGTGAGAGATCGATATTCGTATGCAGAGTGGTTTCAGAGTCAGAGGGGAAGATTTATTGTTATTCTGAAAGATTTTATGAAAATCCAAGGTACACCATGAGGTTACCGTTGAATAATTAATTCTAGACGCTTTCCTTTGTTAAGAAACATAAACAAAGAACGTCTCTGCAGAGATCTTTAAAAGCGGGAATTCCATAATCAAATTTATTGATCGACGGAACATACCCAAAAAGCATTGATAAATGGGTGTATTCCGGAAATTGTTCGGTAAGTCGAGAAAACACCTTTCGCCAAAAGGTAAATCAGAGTTGGGCATTTATTTGAATAACGAAATTTTAATTTTTTTATATTCCTTTAAATACATTACGTTATGAATTATGTACAGTAATTATAAATTTATTTAGTCAAGTTGTAAGTATTTTGTTTGAATAAAAAATGCCGAACTCTGAAAGGATTTTTTTTACTTTTAGTGCACAGACTCGTCCGAAAGTTAAAGTCAATTAAAGTCGCGAGTAAGTCGTGAATTTTTCGTGTTTCCATTGAGATGCTCTATATTATAATTGCAAAATTTTCAAGAGGACTAATTTATTTAAAAAAAAATACGTTTCTTCAATATGATCCAACAATTGCACTTCAAGCATAAATTATCTAAATATTCGTTAAAGCAAATTTATAAAAGCTTCATTAACAGCTTCCATTATTACTCTTCACATAAAAAATAAACAAAATTTTTATGTAAATCGCTACAGATCGAAATTTTCTTAGTCCTCGACGAATTTGACCTGTTACTGTGCACATTTCCCACCTGTACATTCAACCCCAACTATAATAACTAACGAAGTAATGTGTAATAATAGACACGAAGATTCTCGTAGTCAGTCAACTGCGTAAAAATTTAAGGGGGGCAGGTAGGGTTTTAAAATAATTTTTTTTGCATTTTTTTTTAAATTTTTTTTCTGAATGAACAATATGTCGAGAATATTGTGTATAAATTTTAAGTCAATCAGAGTAAAACTAACGGAGTTACAGCGTTTCAAACGATTACGATTACGTGATACGGGTTCACGTATAAAAAACTTTAAATCGATTTTCCCGAAAACGTCATTTTTGAAGTTTGTGAACATTAGAACTCAAAATCTACTGAACCGATCCTTTTGAAAATTTAAACATTACTTCTTCACATAAATCAACAGGTAATCAGGAGTTTTTTATTTTTTTCAATTTTTTCAATTTTTTATAACAAATTAAGCGCGATTTTTTGAGCTAAAATTGCGTTTTTCACTTCCAAGTGCTGCAAAAATTAGAAAAAAAAAAAAAAAAAAAAAACCTTCCTGATTACCTCGAGAAATACATCACCTTTAAAATGCATATCAATTTTTTTGTTTCGGATGATCCGGTAACGAGTTATAATGTTCACCGCAAAACCACTTTTTTTCAAGGCGCCTCTGGAGATTCAATGTCACCGGCTTATTTATCAATATTTTTCATTGAAAATTTTTTTCTGAGATACTTCAATAGTTGTACAATAATATGTAACTCTATTTACTAAAATTATATTACTCATGTCGCCGCAAAAAAATCATAAAAATATGCTTTTTTTCGCCTTTAAAACCCTACCCCCCCTTAACAATCTCCTATCTTTTGTCTTCTCAAACTATCCGCAAACTTTTCGTTCTATATCTCGACTCATTCTCATAATAAAATTTTAACCAGGCAAATATCTGCTCGTGACGAACACGCTCAGCTGCGGCGTTATGATGGGCTTCGGTGACGTTTTGCAACAACGCGGCGATCATTGGAAACGTCACAGCTACGCGAGATACTTCGAGTCGGATAAGGACGAAACAACAAGATCGTACGATAGCGAAGAGACGCCGACCGTTGGAAATCTGTTGCAAAACAACAATGAAAACGAGGTTGATACATCAGGAAGAACGAGGAAATTTACATTGAGCGACGATGTGGATTCTGACGAAAAGACCTACGGACACGATTACGTACGAACAAAGAATATGTTTGCCGTTGGCCTTGTACAGGGACCTTTTCATCATTATTTCTACGCGATACTCGATCGTTTTCTACCCGGTAGGAATACGAGTTCCGTTGTGAAGAAAACTCTAGTCGATCAGCTTGTCGCAAGTCCAACTTGTCTCGGTATATTCTTCTTCGGGCTTGGCGCCCTCGAGCAGAGGAAGGTCGAGGAAATAAGTGGCGAGGTCAAGCTCAAGTTCTTCAATACTTACAAAGTACGCGAAGAAATCGAGAAAACAAATATTTTCAAGCTTATCCATCTTGGGATGATAATTACTTTGTTTGTTTTTTTTTTTCAGGCGAATATGCTTGACAAAATTTTCCGAAAATTCTTTAATCGTCAAAAGATTCATCAGTGTGATTTTTATGAATTATTTTGTTTTTTTTTTGTTTAAACAGGTAGACTGCTGTTTCTGGCCACCGACGCAGTTTGTCAATTTTCTGTTTGTACCGGTACAGTACCGTGTCGTTTACATCAATCTCATGACTATGTTCTACGATATATTCCTCTCGTACATGAAATACGTGAGTATTGAGACGATAGCGTTTTTGTAAGAACAAAACAATTGTAACATCGAAATCTCACGTTATTTCTGTTTTTCATTCTTCTCTTCAGGATACTGAGTGAAGGATAGATGATACGTTATTGAGAAGCTTGGAGAAAACTTATTTTTTTTTACATCGAACCTTATTTTTAAATCTTCAAGAGAATACTCGTATGTGATATATTCTCGAAATTTTATCTCGACTAATAAATTCTGATAAATTCAGATGAAGTTGTGTCATTTGGTCAACCTTATTTTTTCCCCTCCTCTGTAGTTCTAGACTATTTCTCTTTTGTAGTCCTAGCGGAAATATTCGTCCGAGAGGTAAAACCGAACAAGGCCGGTGACGTGTCCGAGGGAGAAGAAACTCGAAACGAGACCAAGTCATCGAGACTCTCGCGATCAATCTCGATTGTTCGACGTTTTTTATTTTCATTTATCAATAATATTTGTTAATTCGCGCGCGATTGCAATGTTTGCTGATAAATCGAGGAATAAACTCGATTTTTTCGGATCAGACAACAGGAAGGCTTGATAGTTCAAATAGCATCATATATGAGGCGTTCTCTGTAAACTCGGTCGCATTTTATTGTCGAACGTAACGAAAGTTTCTCAATTTACCAGCTCGTACTGCTTAGAAGTACTTTTTAGATTGTTCTCAAATTATTTAATGCATTAATTCATAGTGTTAACCGTTCGTCGTTATTTTAAACGAAGAGTTTCACTCCTACAGGCTCTAAATAAAAATAAAACAAAATGGCACCCATTAGGGCGACTTTTTTTTTTTCGACTATTTTTTTTTTCAGTCCCCACCCGAAATTTTGTTGGATATGTCGAAAAAGAAATTCCCTGAAAGTTACAGCCCTTAATATTAATTCTCAGTACTTTCCCAAAGCGCGAAAAGATTTTCCATCTAAAATACACGTAAATCGAATTTTTTTTTTTTCAAATTTCTATAACTCAGCCGCATTTTATGCTATCATATTGTTCTTGGTTTCGATTTACTCGGAATAAAACAATCTAAAAAAGTGCCTTTTGCGGCGAAAGTGTAAATTGTACTGGTGAGTTGGTACGGGTCACTGAAGTTGATTTTTACCCAAAATTCTCGTTTTTTTGCCGTTATCTCCGAAACAATCAACTTTACGAAAAAAATGTAAATGAAAAATTTGTTGGAAATTTAATTTTCTACAAAAAAGGTCCTATCGACCCAATTGCTTAGATTAATATTTCTTGAGATATTGAACTTTAACTTATGAGTAGTATAAAATTTATAAAATATGAAATATTTAATAAAAAAATAAAAAAAAAAAAAAAGTTCAATATCTAAAGAAATATTAATCTAAGCAATTGGGTCGATAGGACCTTTTTTATAGGAAATTAAATTTCCAACAAATTTTTCGTTTGCATTTTTTTCGTAAAGTTAATTGTTTCGGAGATAACAGCAAAAAAACGAGAATTTTGGGTAAAAATCAACTTCAGTGAACCGTACTAACTCACCAGCACAATTTACACTTTCGCCGCAAAAGGCACTTTTTTAGATTGTTTCATTCCGAGAAAATCGAAACCAAGAACAATATGATAGCATAAAAGTCGGCTGAGTTATAGAATTATGAAAAAAAAAAAAATTCGATTTACGTGTATTTTAGATGGAAAATCTTTTCACGCTAAGGGAAAGTACTTAGAATTAATATTGAGGGCTGTAACTTTCAGGCAATTTCTTTATCGACATATCCAACAAAATTTCGGGTGGGGACTGAAAAAAAAAAATAGTCGAAAGAAAAAAATCGCCTTAGGCACCCATATCCGTCGCTTATCTGAAAAATCTGATGAAGAATATTTTCAAAAATTCACATAAATCAGTGATTTTGATGATAAATTATTATAATTGTTTTTTCGACGCTAAGAACACACCCTGTTAGTGGTGATCTCTTTTTACCGGTATATCAGTCAGTAAAAGTGCCTATAAACGATTTTTCAAATTTAGCACTCATTTTCCAAGTGAATAGTCCTATTACCTCGAATATAAATGTTTCATCAAGAAAATTACTTTTGGGATTATAAAAGAAATACAGATAATTATAAATGATTAGTTTTAGCTGCACGATTTGTAAAAATTATCATTAAAAATTGAACAAAATGTATTTTAATTTACTTCTATTTTGGCAATAAATACTCTCAAGTACTGTGTTTTGACAAAATGTACATTCAAGTACTTTTACCTTTTTAGTATCTTTTTGAAAATATTGGCAACTACTCGTTCGATAAAAAGTACTTTTAAGCTCCACAATTAGGCCAGATTATAATTATTAACGTCGTTTACGTTAAAAAACAAAATGGCCGATTTCACAAGAAATGCCCCATACATATATGTGTATGTCGAATGCACTCGTGTGCCATCGGATTGGCTGCGGTCTATTGTTTTATTGTTTATTTATTCGTTCTGTCAAGCGATCTTTTGTTTGTCTTTGATGGCGACGAAGATGCCGCCGCGCGTTGAGGGGATTTTTCATAATTTTTCATATCCGCGAGAGTCCGGACGCCAGAGAACAAATAGTACAAGTGTTCTCGTACGTGTTTATTGACAATGGCGACAGTCGCGATATACCCGTAAACACAAACAATAAATTAAACATTGCGCAACGAGAATCCCGACAGGGGCGCAGAGGAGTGAGGACGCGCCACAATGATTTTATCGCGATAAAGACGCCTGGAAGGCGCCGGAACGACCGCCACGCTACACATCGATCATAACCGCGATCTTTTGTTTTTTTTTGTTTTGTTTTCGTTTCACGAATATCGAGCATTTATAAGACTATTGTTGCGTGATATACCAACACATTGGCGAAAAAAAGCCGTGCGTTCGACTCGTCCAACGTACCTGTAGATGGTTATTTTTTTTTTTTCCTTTCCCGAACCCGCGCGCACCCGCCGGTTATAAACACATTGCTGACAAACACTCGGGCGCCTATATGTTGGTTAGTCTCTTCGTTATCGCAAGATGCATCAATTGCGCGCTTACAAAGTTCACTAATCGTAAAACACCGTCCTACTCGTCGTATTTGCACGTGTTATAGTATACGAAATTCATGCCAGCCGAATGCACGCGCCTTTCTCGTGGTTTATAGAGTATTGTAAACATCGAACTGCATCGCGTTTCAAACGCGTGCAACTAACTACTATAACGTTAGGCCATAGTCCATAGATTACCCCCTTTCTTTCTATAGATGAGTCGATTACCCAAATTTTCCTTCGCCTCTACCATCGATCACGCGATCTGGTGGTTATTTTTTTTTAACTTATATTTTGGTCGTAAAAGTGTCTTACTAGTTTTTATCACCGAAAGATTACGGATGAAACTGGATCCGTTTGTTTCTTTCTTCGTTTACCACTCCGACTCACTCTTTTTCAATTAAATCTTTCGTACAACAGTTCACGCGTGCTTAACCTATTTTTCTATCTAATCTTTTTACTTAGAAGCGTTTATTTTCAAAACTCTTCTGTCGGTATTTAAATATATCAAAAAAACAATGTTACCGATACCGTCGCAGCTTGGCCGATTTGCCGCAGGCGGCGCTCGTCCTCAGACTCGCGAGACGCGGTGTTGGTTGACGATGAATGCAAAGGGTTGAGATGCCATTATTGTGGAAAAAAAAGTGTTGAGTAAAGAGCGCGAACGACAGTGTGAAAAGAAACAAACAGGCGTTTATTCACAAGAGGCGGGTGTGTTGGCTACATTATTTCATTCATATTTTGAGTTTTCTTCTGCTTTTATAATATTCTTTATACTCTTACGCGCCCGTTTTTATTACAATAAAACCGGACGAGTTATTATTTCGACTACGCATACGAATGGGCGTGTTACAGTGGTGGCGGGTGCATATCAAAGTAAGTTTTTTTCTTTTCATTCTTCCTTTTTTTCTTTTCCTCTTCGAACCCTTGCTCATTTTTCATCGTTATCGGAACGCTTGACGCGCGGGCTTATCGACGAAACGATCGATCGCGCGTCGTCGCTTTTTGTTTATCTCATATTGTAGGTATTGTTTTGTCTCATTTAATGAAACACAACCAAGGTTGATTCAAAACTTTTGCAATTCTTCTTATTCCCTTTTTTCTTTCTTTTTTTTCTTGCTCTTCTCTCTCGAAAGATCATGTAGATATTACGGGACTCGTCGTTTTCGACGGTCAATCAACGCGACATATATATACCACATTAGGGCGATTTTTTTTTGCGACTATTTTTTTTCTCAGTCTCCACTCGAAATTTTGTTGGATATGTCGAAAAATAATAATTCCCTGAAAGTTACCGCTCTTAATATTAATTCTAAGTACTTTCTCTTAGCGTGAAAAGATTTTCCATCTAAAATACACGTAAATCGAATTTATTTATTTTTTCAAAATTCTATAACTCAGCCGCATTTTATGCTATCATATTGTTCTTGGTTTCGATTTACTCGGAATGAAACAATCTAGAAAAGTGCCTATTGCGGCGAAAGTGTAAATTGTACTGGTGAGTTGGTACGGGTCACTGAAGTTGATTTTTGACCAAAATTCTCGTTTTTTTGCTGTTATCTCCGGAACAATTAACTTTACGAAAAAAATGTAAATGAAAAATTTGTTGGAAATTCAATTTCCTACAAAAAAGGTCCTATCGACCCAATTGCTTAGATTGATATTTCTTGAGATATTGAACTTTAACTTACGAGTAGTATAACATTTTTACGGTAATATAAACTGTAAAAATTGTATACTACTGATAAGTTAAACTTCAATATCTTAAGAAATATTAATCTAAGCACTTGGGTTGATAGGACCTTTTTTGTAGGAAATTAAATTTCCAACAAATTTTTCATTTACATTTTTTTCGTAAAGTCAATTGTTTCGGAGATAACAGCAAAAAAATGAGAATTTTGGGTAAAAATCAACTTCGGTGACCCGTACCAACTCACCAGTACAATTTACACTTTCGCCGCAATAGGCACTTTTCGAGATTGTTTTATTCCGAGTAAATCGAAACCAAGAACAATATGATAGCATAAAATGCGGCTGAGTTATATAATTTTGAAAAAATAAAATAAAAAAATTCGATTTACGTGTATTTTAAATGGAAAATCTTTTCACGCTAAGGAAAAGTACTTAGAATTAATATTAAGGGCTGTAACTTTTAGGGAATATGTTTTTCGATATATCCAACAAAATTTCAAGTGGGGACTGAGAAAAAAAATTAGTCGAAAAAATAAAATCGCCCTAATTCCACATATCATAACCCCCGTTTCCTTATCGCATTAAAAATCCGAAAGATTTGAACGATCGATGACGAGCTTTTGCGGGATAATGATAATAATAATAATAATAATAATAACGAGGGTAAACGATGAAAAGTTAATGAATGTCTGTTATTCAAATATATTATTCGATCGGATTTATGAGAACGACGAAATCTCGAATGACGATTAAAAATCCTTTTGTGATATCGATATCGACGAATCCGGTAATCGACGAGCGTTTTACATTTTTTTTATTCATTGGGCGGAATGTTGGGGTGGCGGCGGCGGCGGCTGTGGTGTAAGGGGGGGGGGGAGGGCAATTACAGAGAGGTACGTTAATCTCGAAAGACTATAATTATCGATGAAGCATTCGTGATTTTTTTTTGTGCAGAACAACGTTTTTTTTTCTTCTATCGTATCGGTAGTGTTATCTTTTTTTTTTTTTTCATAACCATTTTACCTTTAGTGGGTTATTAAATGTTCACAGTTAAATATAGTAGGTTTTTTTTTTTTTTTTTTTTTTCCGTTACTAACGCCTAGTATCATCGGTTATAACGGTTCTCCCAGTATCACCTCTGGCATATTAATTGGGATCCTTTTTCAGATTTCTTCGATGCCTCAAGTACCTTTATAGCTTCAGCTTTACTCGCACTTGGAAAATAGTTTATCTCAGAATTTCATACAGTTTCCATCGAGAGTTAGTTTTTATGAGAATTTTAAGTCAAACGATATGATAGACTGAAAAATGTAAACATTGACAGAAAAGTTTATTTAACTAACAAACCTTTTGTTGGATTTGGAAAATTAAATGTTCAATTGATACCAGATTTCTGTTTACTCTGGCATTATCAAATTATATTTGGTAACACTGATTAAACATTTATTTTTTCATATACAACCAAAGATTTGTGAAGATTGAATTAACGTTTTTTTGTTGTCACAGTTGAGAGTTGAGAAGTTAATTAATAATAGTGTCAAAATGATGATAATGAAGGAATATGAATTGAAAAAATAATTAATTCACAATTTGTCAATATTTTATTATGGAAAATGAATGAATAAATGAATTTCTCAAGAGTAATGAGAGTTTCGACGAAAAATTTACGACTTTCCTCAATTTTTATTCAATCTAACTTTTGGATGCTGTCTGTTCTGAACCTGCTGAATATTAAAAAATCTGTCGATGAATAAGGTTAAATGATTATAGTTACCAAACTCGAGTCGACACATTCATTATCAAATTATATTTGGTAACACTGATTAAACATTTATTTTTTCAAATACAACCAAAGATTTGTGAAGATTGAATTAACGTTTTTTTGTTGTCACAGTTGAGAGTTGAGAAGTTAATTAATAATAGTGTCAAAATGATGATAATGAAGGAATATGAATTAAAAAATAATTAATTCACAATTTGTCAATATTCTATTATGGAAAATGAATGAATAAATGAATTTCTCAAGAGTAATGAGAGTGTCGACGAAAAATTTACGACTTTCCTCAATTTTTATTCAATCTAACTTTTCGATGCTGTCTATTCTGAACCTGCTGAATATTAAAAAATCTGTCGATGAATAAGGTGAAATGATTATAGTTACCAAATTCGAGTCGACACATTCATTATCAAATTATATTTGGTAACACTGATTAAACATTTATTTTTTCAAATACAACCAAAGATTTGTGAAGATTGAATTAACGTTTTTTTGTTGTCACAGTTGAGAGTTGAGAAGTTAATTAATAATAGTGTCAAAATGATGATAATGAAGGAATATGAATTAAAAAATAATTAATTCACAATTTGTCAATATTCTATTATGGAAAATGAATGAATAAATGAATTTCTCAAGAGTAATGAGAGTGTCGACGAAAAATTTACGACTTTCCTCAATTTTTATTCAATCTAACTTTTGGATGCTGTCTATTCTGAACCTGCTGAATATTAAAAAATCTGTCGATGAATAAGGTGAAATGATTATAGTTACCAAATTCGAGTCGACACATTCATTATCAAATTATATTTGGTAACACTGATTAAACATTTATTTTTTCAAATACAACCAAAGATTTGTAAAGATTGAATTAACGTTTTTTTGTTGTCACAGTTGAGAGTTGAGAAGTTAATTAATAATAGTGTCAAAATGATGATAATGAAGGAATATGAATTAAAAAATAATTAATTCACAATTTGTCAATATTCTATTATGGAAAATGAATGAATAAATGAATTTCTCAAGAGTAATGAGAGTGTCGACGAAAAATTTACGACTTTCCTCAATTTTTATTCAATCTAACTTTTGGATGCTGTCTGTTCTGAACCTGCTGAATATTAAAAAATCTGTCGATGAATAAGGTGAAATGATTATAGTTACCAAATTCGAGTCGACACATTCATTATCAAATTATATTTGGTAACACTGATTAAACATTTATTTTTTCAAATACAACCAAAGATTTGTGAAGATTGAATTAACGTTTTTTTGTTGTCACAGTTGAGAGTTGAGAAGTTAATTAATAATAGTGTCAAAATGATGATAATGAAGGAATATGAATTAAAAAATAATTAATTCACAATTTGTCAATATTCTATTATGGAAAATGAATGAATAAATGAATTTCTCAAGAGTAATGAGAGTGTCGACGAAAAATTTACGACTTTCCTCAATTTTTATTCAATCTAACTTTTGGATGCTGTCTATTCTGAACCTGCTGAATATTAAAAAATCTGTCGATGAATAAGGTGAAATGATTATAGTTACCAAATTCGAGTCGACACATTCATTATCAAATTATATTTGGTAACACTGATTAAACATTTATTTTTTCAAATACAACCAAAGATTTGTAAAGATTGAATTAACGTTTTTTTGTTGTCACAGTTGAGAGTTGAGAAGTTAATTAATAATAGTGTCAAAATGATGATAATGAAGGAATATGAATTAAAAAATAATTAATTCACAATTTGTCAATATTCTATTATGGAAAATGAATGAATAAATGAATTTCTCAAGAGTAATGAGAGTGTCGACGAAAAATTTACGACTTTCCTCAATTTTTATTCAATCTAACTTTTGGATGCTGTCTGTTCTGAACCTGCTGAATATTAAAAAATCTGTCGATGAATAAGGTGAAATGATTATAGTTACCAAATTCGAGTCGACACATTCATTATCAAATTATATTTGGTAACACTGATTAAACATTTATTTTTTCAAATACAACCAAAGATTTGTAAAGATTGAATTAACGTTTTTTTGTTGTCACAGTTGAGAGTTGAGAAGTTAATTAATAATAGTGTCAAAATGATGATAATGAAGGAATATGAATTAAAAAATAATTAATTCACAATTTGTCAATATTCTATTATGGAAAATGAATGAATAAATGAATTTCTCAAGAGTAATGAGAGTTTCGACGAAAAATTTACGACTTTCCTCAATTTTTATTCAATCTAACTTTTGGATGCTGTCTGTTCTGAACCTGCTGAATATTAAAAAATCTGTCGATGAATAAGGTTAAATGATTATAGTTACCAAACTCGAGTCGACACATTCATTATCAAATTATATTTGGTAACACTGATTAAACATTTATTTTTTCAAATACAACCAAAGATTTGTGAAGATTGAATTAACGTTTTTTTGTTGTCACAGTTGAGAGTTGAGAAGTTAATTAATAATAGTGTCAAAATGATGATAATGAAGGAATATGAATTAAAAAATAATTAATTCACAATTTGTCAATATTCTATTATGGAAAATGAATGAATAAATGAATTTCTCAAGAGTAATGAGAGTGTCGACGAAAAATTTACGACTTTCCTCAATTTTTATTCAATCTAACTTTTCGATGCTGTCTATTCTGAACCTGCTGAATATTAAAAAATCTGTCGATGAATAAGGTGAAATGATTATAGTTACCAAATTCGAGTCGACACATTCATTATCAAATTATATTTGGTAACACTGATTAAACATTTATTTTTTCAAATACAACCAAAGATTTGTGAAGATTGAATTAACGTTTTTTTGTTGTCACAGTTGAGAGTTGAGAAGTTAATTAATAATAGTGTCAAAATGATGATAATGAAGGAATATGAATTAAAAAATAATTAATTCACAATTTGTCAATATTCTATTATGGAAAATGAATGAATAAATGAATTTCTCAAGAGTAATGAGAGTTTCGACGAAAAATGTACGACTTTCCTAAATTTTTATTCAATCTAACTTTTGGATGCTGTCTGTTCTGAACCTGCTGAATATTAAAAAATCTGTCGATGAATAAGGTGAAATGATTATAGTTACCAAATTCGAGTCGACACATTCATTATCAAATTATATTTGGTAACACTGATTAAACATTTATTTTTTCATATACAACCAAAGATTTGTGAAGATTGAATAAACGTTTTTTTGTTGTCACAGTTGAGAGTATTGAATTTAATTAATAATAGTGTCAAAATGATGATAATGAAGGAATATGAATTAAAAAAATAATTGATTCACAATTTGTCAATATTCTATTATGGAAAATGAATGAATAAATGAATTTCTCAAGAGTAATGAGAGTTTCGACGAAAAATTTACGACTTTCCTAAATTTTTATTCAATCTAACTTTTGGATGCTGTCTGTTCTGAACCTGCTGAATATTAAAAAATCTGTCGATGGATAAGGTGAAATGATTAATAGTTACCAAATTCGAGTCGACACAAATGAGATTCAATTTAGTTTTTGATAATTCGAATAATTAACGTTAATGATAAAAGAAAATCTTCCTAGAGTCAACTAAGATTTGGTAATAAGTGAACATTCATTTTTCTTAAATCGACTAAAGATTTATCAAGATTAAATAAACTTTTTTCCAAGTCCAACCTCGCCCTCTCTTTGTCGTGATCTCTCATTATCTCTTTCCCCTCTCTCGGCACACTGCTAAAGCGATTTTTTTTTTTTTTCAACACTTATTAAGAGACAGATAAGCTAATGCTCGCGCGCTTGTGTGTGTTCTCTCGTGTTTACGTGTGTATCGAAATTTCACTCTCGCTCGCTTTCACAAACACTTTCTTCTCTCAAACTTTTTGCAATATCTCTCGTTCTCTCTGTGTGTGTGTGTGTGTAGTATTTTTTTTCCTCATTCTCGTGGAACTGTGCAATTCATCATTGCACTCCTTAATAAACTATAAACGCGTACGTAATTATTTAATATTATATTTACAAGTTATCGTCGGGCTCGTCTTTCGACCACGTACGTCGCTCACTCGGCGTCACGAGTCTTCGTCTGTTTTTCCTCCCTTTTCAAATGTTCTATCGAAATATTTTTTTTTTTCCATATCGAAGACTCGTCTCGATTGGGGCGGTTATTTCTACCTTCTCGAGGAATCATCAGTCGTAAAGACACGTAAATCGAGTACTATAAGTGTTCAAACATTTGTACACTTTTACTAAGGAATGTCGATGTAAATAAGGGTGACTCGAATGGAACGAAAATCGCGCGGCATCGATACGAGGCAAATGGAAAAATTCGCTGAGAGGAAAATTGATATTGGGAAGGGGGGGGGGGGGGGAGGGATGGAAATGGATCGGTTGGGTAATATAAACGTTCGTTATTAATACAATTGCGAATATTTATAATATATGCACTATGATGATTATGTATGCGCGAGTGTGTATCACATTTCTCCATTTGACTCGTACACACACGCATATACATTGATTTATTTTTTTAATTACTATATATTATATCATATATAGGACGAAGTATATATAATATATAATATAGCGGTGACGATTTTTGCGGTTTTACATTTATAGCTGAATACGATCGGGAATTTCGCGCTTCAGCATCGGATCTCGCGATTGTTATACATTAGATTATTATTAATAATGATAATGATAATAATAATTATTATATCCCCTCGCGTATCGCGTCGATCACGAATATTAAACGGCGATAGCGAATTTTCGCGTGATATTACAATCTCGGCAAATATATATATATATATATGTATATATATATATTTGCATATACATATATCTACGTTAAAGTCATAGTAAAGGCGGGCGTTCAGCGTGTCTTATTTACAATAGTGATTCTTTCATTTATTAACTAAATCTTCTTCGCGATAACTTTTCTTCCCTATTCTCGTGCTCGGATCTATTCTGATCGACTTTTCAACTTTTCTTTTCCCCCCCCTCTTAAGATACAATTCTTAATTCGCTTAGCATCTCTATCCTATCGCACGTATATCATCGTTTCGTTCTCACGTATTTCGCAAGAGAGGGAACAAAAATACGACAGTAGAACAATAATTTTTTCACGTTAGATATTCCTCATCGAAGGTTTTTTTTTTTTTTTTTCTTTCGTCTCTTCGTTTCGGCATTATTTCATTCACGCAATCATTATACTCCTGCATCATTAACGCATTCTAGTACAATATTTTTCCTAGGGTCACGGCTTCGTGCACCGTCGAACTGGGTCCCGCGCGATTTTTGTCTTTCTCTCTCTATTCTCCCATTTTTTTTTTTTAATCACTCCCGCCTATATCGTTTTTCCCCCCGTGTCGCATCGAGGATCCGAACGGTTGAGAAAAAAAAAAAGTTTGAATCTCTCGTTACGATTTTTATTTTACTTTCTTGCTCTGATGGCACGTAGTTCAGGGAAACGCCACTACGAGCGCTGCTCTGTTCAACGATTTTGATATGGATTTATATAATTGGTAGTTTTCAGGAATGTAGATTAAATAATGGGACTTGGAAATACCGCAATTAGACACTTTAAGCTCATTAATAACGGACTTGGAAACAAGTTTTGAGGCTGTGAATTCTCGCCTTTGACGATTTATTGCTGTGAGGGATATCAAATGGAAATTAAGGGGGGGAGGGGGGCAAGGTTAATTCGTACAAAAAAAGGCATGTTTTTGTGATTTTTTTGTGACGACGCAGTTAAAATCTCTTTATTGAAACTAATGGTACAGTCAAATATGACATTCGAAGAATATTATATAAAATTTTCCACGAAGAAATATTAAAAAATACGGCAATGGCAGCAATTATTCGGACGTGTCTCGGAAAAAAGTAGAATTGCGGTGTCCCTCATAACTTGGTGCTTGATCATCTGAAATGAAAAAAAATGAAAGTTCATTTGTTAGATAATAGTTTTCCCCGGATAGCGCTGGGAGGGTTTTTCGAAATTTCGATCTTCTCAATTTTTTGGAACATTTTGAAAAATTGAAATTTCGAAAAACCCTCCCAGCGTTACCTGGGGAAAACTATTATCTAACAAATGAACTTTCATTTTTTCATTTCAGATGATCCAGCAACAAGTTATGAGGGACACCGTAATTCTACTTTTTTCCGAGACACGTCCGAATAATTGCTGCCATTGCCGTATTTTTTAATATTTCTTCGTGGAAAATTTTATATAATATTCTTCGAATGTCATATTTTACTGTACCATTAGTTTTAATAAAGAGATTTTAACTGCGTCGTCACAAAAAAATCACAAAAACATGCCTTTTTTTTTGTACGAATTAACCTTATCCCCCCTTAAGACACTGTGTTGATGAAATTCATAAAAATTCTCTATCTTGAGAATTTCAGTGTTTTTTTTTCTTGTTTTTAGTATATTTTATGCTACTTGGGGTTACTCGATTCAATAAATTATCAAAGATCGAAGTTTTCGACATTACAACGTTATTTCGGTCTACATTTTGTTTCGGTACCATTTTTAACGGAATCACCTGAAACCACCAGTTATATAAATATCCACAATATATCTGAGCGATTGGACTTATTTGGACTTTACGGGATGAAAAGGATAATTCGCAACTATAATCGTAGGAACATTGGGAGTACCGCTCGTTAATTTTCTCCGTCGTTAGACCTCGATTTTCGATTTTTTATCCTCGATTATCGTTTCTCGGGCGAGAATTACCAAAAGAAAAAAAAATTACCTTTTTTTTTTGCTGTACGTGTGCACGTATTTGTGCATGCGTGTGAGAGACTTTGAATCGTTCAATAATTTAGTATTTATGTCCTGTATAATAATTAATATTTGTCTTAACTCATCGTTTGCTCGATTTTTTCCCCGTAATACATATATATATATATATATATATTTTTAGTTATCCGTATAACAATTAAGATATCAAACATTTTTGTTTACCAACATTATCCGCGAGCTCGATGAAACATCGAGAAACGATCTCGATTGTTTAGTTTGTTTTTTTATATTTCTCTCTCTCTCTCTCTCTCTCTTTTCATTGAAATTTTGTCGTTTCACTAATTACCCGAGAACGCGCGATCAAAACGATATCCTCTCGTTCGCGTTCCGATATACAAGTCGATTAATAATAGCTTTATTTTCTTTTTAATTCCTCTTTAAATTCATTACGACTCTGATAGCCATTCTAATATTTGTCATATCACCTCTCGCCGCAAGCTCACATATTATTTGGCATAAAAAATAAATTCCCGATTAGCTACACGATTTTATGTGTTATATGAGTGTCTAATTGTTTCTCATGGCAGATTTTTTTTTTTTTTTCTTTTTTTGTTACTACAAATATCCAGAGGATCGTGTATAATGTTTGGGTGTCGTGTGTGTGTGTGTTTGTGTGTTTTCGTCGCGACATTTACGTATTAATTAATTGATTAATTAATTAATTAATTAATTCATTAATTCATTCGTTAATTAATCAATCGATCGTTGGTTAATTCATCATTGATCATTGATTAAGTAATTAATTTGTAAGCTCCCCTATACGACTGCTCTCCGAGTATCTCGCAGGCGCGAGAAATTGTTTTTTTTCGTTTTTTTTTTTTCATACTGGACATTTTCAATTTCTCGTGATACTTTCTCTCGAATCTAGGGGCTGGGGGGCGGGAGGGAAAAAAAATTCAATCACAATCAGGCGTGCATATCCATCGTGCATCGTATATATTTACAGACTATTAATTCGTGACTCGTTCCAAGAGATTATGCCCTACTAGCTTCGAGATTTCAGCATCGATTGAAAAAAAAAAAAAACGAATAACAAATAGAAAAAATGAAGTAGACAAACAAAATATTGATCGATCGTTCATAAATTGATTATCCTCGTGCCCCATATTACTTTCTCTAACCGCTTATCGCTCATCACCGCCTCGTCTCTCTTTCGTTATGATACGAAGAAGAAAAAAAAAAGAAGGAAAAAACAAAAAGACAATTCCCCAGGAAACAACATGTTACAAACATCGTCATTATATAATATATATCGCAACACACTTTTAAGCGTGGCCCTTTCAGGACCGTGGTAATAAAACCGAGAGAGAGAAAGAGAGAGAGAGAGAGAGAATCCCTCGTTGTCTCTTTCTCAAACCTCACGACTCTGTCGAATTATTCATTTGATTTTTATTTTCTCTAAATAATTCGAACTTTACTCATCTCGTCCCCCGACACCCCGAACCTTTTTTTTTTTTCCCCTTTTCTCTTTCGATACTCCAAATCGCGTTTTTCGCGCTTTCACGTTGACGATGCCACACGTTAACCCAGCCACTCGAGACTATCGTTCGATTAGGGATTGCTCTCCCAGCGTGCCAATTGTATGCGTCTCGTGTCCAGCGAGGGCGAAAGTAAGGATCTCAGGGATGCGCTCGGCGGTGAACCACCGAAGTACTTTAGCGTCAATGGTGACTGAAGATGCCTGTGTCTTATCACCTCTCGCTCGGCAGGCAACGGCCAAAGTTCCTTAAATTATTAACGAAAGTAAAAATTGACAATAATCGCCGGATAAATCGTATAAAATCGTGTTAATAATGCAACCGGCCGGAGATAGAGAGATTCTGTCATTTAGAAAATTTCAAGATTCTCTTAGTGGATTTGAGACAAGAGATTTTAGAAACGACCCGTGTACCAATTGTCAGTAAATTCCTGGGTTTGCTCAGTGCCCAATTTCAGCCATGCGGCGATTAAATATTGATATTATAGTGACGAAACAAGTTGTTGGAAGTAAAAAAAAACATGAATAATACGGGGCGGGGTCGAAGTTTCGAACCGTAAAAGCTTCGACGATTCAAAACTCCGAATTTATGTGGGACGATCTTAAAACTTTTAGAAATCCCTAAAATTCGTCTTTGTTTAAACAGAAATGTCATTGCGAAGAATAGTTATACGTCGAGGATTAAATGACAAGAATAATTATGAGACCGATCTGCAAAAGTATCGAAAATAAAAAATCCTACTACTTAAAAAATCGTATTTTAAGGCGGTAGTCTGGTCGAGAAATTTGAAAAAATCGATTTTTTTTTCATTTTCTTATTCCTTAGACATTTCTTCATACGCTCCTGAAAATCGTTTATTGATATTTCAAAAATTAGCCGAGAAATAAAAATTCTAAGCAAGCCGCGCGCTCGAGTGGCGCGGTCGGGAAGCAGCTAACGCAGAGGCTACCGAGTCGCTCATTTAAGAGGGGGTAGGGTTTTAAAATTATTTTTTTTGCATTTTTTTTTTCTGAATGAACAATATGTCGAGAATATTGTGTATAAAATTTAAGTCAATCGGAGTAAAACTAACGGAGTTACAGCGTTTCAAACGATTACGATTACGTGATACGGGTTCACATATAAAAAACTTTAAATCGATTTTCCCGAAAACGTCATTTTTGAAGTTTGTGAACATTAGAACTAAAAATCTACTGAACCGATCCTTTTGAAAATTTAAACATTACTTCTTCACATAAATCAACAGGTAATCAGGAGGAGTTTTTTTTTTTTTCAATTTTTTCAATTTTTTAATAACAAATTAAGCGCGATTTTTTGAGCTAAAATTGCGTTTTTCACTTCCAAGTGCTGCAAAAAATAGAAAAAAAAAACTCTTCCTGATTACCTCGAGAAATACATCACCTTTAAAATGCATATCAATTTTTTTGTTTCAAATGATCCGGTAACGAGTTATAATGTTCACCGCAAAACCACTTTTTTTCAAGGCGCCTCTGGAGATTCAACGTCACCGGCTTATTTATCAATATTTTTCATTGAAAATTTTTTCTGAGATACTTCAATAGTTGTACAATAATATGTAACTCTATTTACTAAAATTATATTACTCATGTCGCCGCAAAAAAATCATAAAAATATGCTTTTTTTCGCCTTTAAAACCCTACCCCCCCGTTAACGGTGTCAAAACTTTGAACTTTTATCTCAGAACTATGTTTTTTAAATCGGCGCCCACGATATCTCGATAACTAATGGACCGATCGAGCTCAAATTTTGCACGTACCTTAGGTAGCCTGTTTCTGAGGACTGGTAGCAGAATTGAGTCGAAGAATAATTTTGCCGACATTTTATAACTCGTCGAATACCCGAAAATGTATGAAATATCATTAATGAAAGTTCAACAGGCCGCCATTTTGTCAAAAATTTTTTTTTAAGTACCAATTCTGCTACCAGTGCTCAGAATACTCATACAGATTTAAAATATATATATATATTTTTTTTTCCGATGCATACAACATCGTCCAGAGTGGGCGCCGATTGAGGCGGCTTTCGGCGCACCATGTTGCTACAAGGCAAAAAACTACATGAAAATATTTAAAATAATTTTTTTTTTAAATGTACAAGTATTCTCTAAGGATCAATAAATGCACGTGTAAATTTTCATCAAGACAACATCAACGGTTTAAAAATTATTGCACATTAGATATGACGTCAAAAATCTCGCTCTAGACCAGACTACCGCGTTTATGATTAGAAAACGTAAAGTTCCGAAAAATTGTGGTGTCAGAAACTCCAGTTGCCGAACGGTCAAGTTTTATACCTGAAAAGGTTCAGAAAAAAAAAGTTCGAAGCCAAATTAAAATTTGTATGTCCCGAAAAGGGTAAACAGACGACGGTGTATTAATTCGACGGGGCAAAATTCCGACAGGGCAAAATTTCGAAAGAGAGTAAAACCAGCGCTACTAGTGGGCTCTGACGCTCGCTCGTGAAAAAGGTCCATAGGACATAACACCAGTGGTGCTGCCGTCTAAACGCACGAATTGCAAATTTTCGGAATTTTGCCCCTTCGGAACTTTTATTTTCGGAATATCGCATCGTCGACGCGGTAATTTTCGGAGTCCGAAAAATTCGTATAGCCGAGAATTTTTTTCTTCAATTTTATTACGTTCGCACCTTTCCGATAGTTTCTCGTTCGATAATATAATTTTCGGAACTTTGCGGATCACTAAAAATCACTAATTCGGAATTTTTCAAGTAGTACTACTGACCGTTCGATAAATTGCTCTGTCGTCTGCGTAATCTTTCGAAAAAATATTTACTCGACGATATTAAATTCGTATTCATTTTTGGTATCGATTCATATCCGTTCGATGTTATTTACGGTCGATTATTCAAACTGTCGTCGGAATGAACCATGTAATTCGTACTATTAAAATTCGGAGTTTTGCACCGTCGAAGCTTTTACGGTTCGAAAAGCTTCGACCCGGCCCCAATAATACCAAGGCGAGGGTATAAAAAATCAAGTAGTAAAAACGGCAATGTTATATATTTACCTGGAGCGAGAGCGCCTCGTCTCAGGATTCACCCTGCTTGTTTCTTCGTCCTGTAAGGGAACCGACCAACGACTTTAGTGTAGCACCGAGTCCTCGGCCACTCGGGGTACTCAGACTGCTCGCGTTTCTAAATCCCTGCGGATGAGCGTCCAAACACTTCTGATACCTCAGCTGCAAAGTAATATAAAAACGAACGAATTAACAATAAATTATTATAAAAATCAATAATAGCGAGAAAGAAAAAAACGATAATTGAAAGTAAAGAGTGGAATTTACTTTGCAAGCTGCCTCGATAGTTTTGCATAATGCTCCGCTACTTGGCTCGCAGTTGAATATGTGGGCGATAAAAAGATCCTGGGCAGTGTGCATGATAAAGGCGCACTGTTTCACGTTACGTCCGATACCCAAGAACGATAGATAACGCACGCGACACTCCGTTATGAGTTTATCGTCCTACAAAAAAGTAACGAATAAAATGTTGAAAATCATTTAATACGAGTAATCGAATGACTCGATTAATCGATGGTAATCGAATGAAACCAGTCTATCCATTGAGCGTATAATATTCTTCTTCTTTTTCGTTGTATACAACAGAGTTCATTATACGATTGAACTTTTGAGCCGGACGATATGGATCTGCGGGTATAACTCACGTTTGGCGTCATGATCGATATCATGCTTGGCGCCACTGCGACGTTTACGTTTCGCCATTGGTTTATCGGTGTGTTTGTCACCATGTGATCTATCGCGTCGTTCAGTACTTCCATACCGGTCGCCGCTGTTACCTGCATCGAGCCGAGATACTGAGCTCGGAGCACCTTTTTCGGTTCCTCCATTGGAGTTGGGAATGATTGCGCTGCGAGAAAGGATACAATATTCATTTTACGAAATTCATGCCTCGAGAAAAAAAAATCCTTACAAGTTTATACAGAAAAATTAATATGGTTATATTCATTTTTATTAAGGGCGGGGTAAGGGTTTTCACTTTCGAAAAATCGAATTTTTTGAATTTTTTTTCTTATCTTATTGTTTAACATTTCAAGAATATGTCCTTAAAATTTTGAACCGATCTAACCAATATTCTTGAAGTTATTGTCTTATTTATCTCCTGGCCTTTAAGGGATAACACCACTGTGACTCCCTGTTTTTTTTCACATTTTTCAAGAATTTTTTTTTGTGGGAAAAAAAAGAGATATTCGAAAAATTTTTTGGGTTTTGTTCCTTGTTTATTAATGTATCAAAAAACATTTTTTTCACATTTTTCACGCCGCATGGTGGCGCTGGGGAAGCTCTCGCGTCAGGTGCTGTCATCTCCGCGGCACGCAGCAGAACTCTCTTCAACGTCGATCTGAAAAAAAATACCGAGTGTTTTCGTTAATAATATGATATTTTGAAGAGAAGTACATAGGGATTTGGAAAAATATTGTTTAAAAAAAATAGGCACGCCTTTGAAATTAACTTTAATTTCAAAGGCGTGCCTATTTTTTTTTAAACAATATTTTTCCAAATCCCTATGTACTTCTCTTCAAAATATCATATTATTAACGAAAACACTCGGTATTTTTTTTCAGATCGACGTTGAGGAGAGTTCTGCTGCGTGCCGCGGAGATGGAAGCACCTGACGCGAGAGCTTCCCCAGCGCCACCATGCGGCGTGAAAAATGTGAAAAAAATGTTTTTTGATACATTAATAAACAAGGAACAAAACCCAAAAAAATTTTTCGAATATCTCTTTTTTTTCCCACAAAAAAAAATTCTTGAAAAATGTGAAAAAAAACAAGGGGTCACAGTGGTGTTATCCCTTAACGCTATACCTCTAACAGCTGCGGGCGGTCGGGCTAGCAGTGCACTTTAGACGTGTTTTTCTCAAAATTACTTTTTCAAAGTCCGTGTTCACTGCCATTTAAAAACTACTCGACCGATTCATTTCAAACTTTGTACACATTTTCTACATATAAAATACCTCCCCCCAACGTTTAGTAAAATTTTTTTTTTTTTACATTAAGGGTGTTTCCCACCCACAAAATGGCGGAATTGTTCGTGGAAAATAACAGTTCACACTTTGGATGGCCGCCAAAAATTTTTAAATGAAAAAAAAAATTATCAGAGAACGTTGGGGGGAAGATTTGATTATAATTTGACTAAATTTTCATGGTTTTTCATTTTCATATAATTTCTGGCCGAGTTATGGTGAACACCGCAAATTGTTTTTTTTCCAAGACGTTCTGGGGGAAGCTCTGTTACGGGCTTATGCTTCAATATTTCTGCATGAAAAAATTACACAACATTGTCAAAAGTATGCTCAATAATGTACAAAAGGTTCGAATAAAATTGCTCAATGCATATTTGAGAAAAAAAATCGCAAAAAAAGTGTTTTTTTTACGCTGACACCCTTACCCCTCCCTTAATCAATTGGTCACAATTTCGTTTTATGTAAACGACATTTTTTTAAAATCAAACAGATTTCATTTTTATTACTGTACGAAACTTTTGTCGATTTACAAAAAAAGATTCTACTCACTGACTAGTGGTTGGCCATTTCTGTGAAAGCGTCGATGCTCCGTCGGTAAATTTGTCGGTCTCGTCGCGAGGCTTGTTCTTCCATTGATGTCAATTGGTTTAGCGAGATTTTGATGAAGCGATCGTTCGATCATTATCTTCTTGCATATATCGCGCAGAGTGTTTGCGATCGTGCGAGCTTGTATGTCGCACCTGAAGACGTGACACATGTGCTTCCTGGTCGATCTGTCTCTCGCCACGTACGCAAAGTCTCTGAATTCAATATAATTGGGGGCAAAAAAAGAAAAATGAACGAATTAGACACGTAGTCCGGAAGTTTCGGAAATGCTGTGAAAAGCTGCGTTAGTTCATTCGATGATTTTTCGTGCTCACGATTATCGTTCAATGATAAATGGTTTTTTTTTTTGTTTTTTTAATTAATCGTGCGCTCTGTATAGGAATTACCTCTCGCTGTTGAATCCGAGTGTAATGGAATGTCATGGAAAAATACATTTATATTAATATTACAACGTAAAATATCATTTATCGTCTCAATATTATCATCCATTGTTATAATCATTGTAATTACAATAATTATTACTTACCGTCCGTGATCTCTGCCAACTCCCCATACCCTGAGTGTGTGAATTGGCTGAGTATTGAGTACAGTCAGATTCTCAGGATCGATGAGCTTCAGAGCGCCCTCGTCGAGGTCCATAAAGAGATCCTTTCCCTGTATTTTTCGGGTAATTCAAAATTCTCGGCTCGATATTTCGCCAAAAACTAAATGAATGAATTAATAACGTGAAAACTCACATCGCCCCATCGTCCAACGACATCGAGAAGATCGTTTCTACCGAGCGAGAGATCGACGATGCATTTATTAACGGCTTTGCTGCTTCTCTCGGGTGTCAAATCGTCCTCCGCAATCTCGGTCCAACCGAGCGATCGCACGGCAAATCTTATTGGCTTATCTCGGCCTTCAGAGTCTGCTCGAGCCGGATAACTCCTTCTCCTTTTTTTTTTTTTTTTTCGAAGATAAAGACAAGATGCAATTAATTTTTTGTAATTGAAATGTCGAGTTTTTTTTCCGTTTAAAGTGAAAAAGCTTAACCATCACGATAATCGTTGAGATGATTTTAATTAATCTAAGTTTTAATTGAATGAAGCAAATTTCGATTGCACTTTATTCCCTTATTTATCACTTTATACTAGAGAAATTGGTCGTTCGAACTAAAGCTTTCTACATTGATAACAAAGTTAATACACGGAATAATGAAAGTTCGAATAATTGTGTTTGATAAAAGTAAAAAAAAAAAATTGTTCCTTCGCTCACTTGAGTGCAAGTTCTTCCTTTCTTTTGTTCTCTAAATCTTGATCAAGCGCTGAACTCGTGTTGCTTCGAGTCACAGTGTTGACCATTCCACCGAGTCCATGGAAATTGTTGATCTTTATTAAAAAACAGACAAACACAAAGAATACGTACAAATTTATTTAACAACGAAATTTAATATATGTTCGTATAAAAATGTATTGCATACAAAAATATCGTACATACGGGTGTTATATAACAATGAGAAAGTCTGGGATTCATCGTCGACAACAAAAAAAAAAAGGAGAAAAAAAAAGCGTTGAATACTATGACTCACACTGTCGTTATCCTTGACGAAACTACGACGATTCTCGGTCTTGGTATTGAGCGGTGCTTCGGGCGGTTCTCTCTGTATTGTGCCACTCTTGATGTGCCAGTAGTACGGACCGTCCTTGTCTGAAACAATATAGCAGAGTTTGTGCGAGCGTTATAAAACGCGTGTGTATCCACAGTCGCACCTGTTGCTTCCAGGACTCGCATTTATCTTCCACACGCCCAACGTCATTTCCTGTTCGTTAATTTTGTGCTTGTTTTATCGATAATTTATGTCATGAAAATCAGCCCTTATTCCAGCAATCCTCCAATCTCTCAATGAATCGAAAAATTAAGTGAAAATTTGTCATTTTTTTTTCCATATAAAAACAAAAATTTGAGTATAATTCGTTACCCTCGTGTTTTTCCCATCCGATCGGTAGATTCTCGTCCTTATCCTCTGTATCGATGCTATTTGCATCGAGGCCAGTGGGAATTTTTTCCGTCTGATTTTGCGTTATTCCGTTCGACTTTTGACACTTTGGCTGTCTTCGCTTTACCGGAAGCGCGTAGAGCTCGCTGTTGAGTCCACCCTCGACGTGCGGTACACCGCCCATCTCCGTTGTCTCGTTGTCCGCTTTTTCGCAATAGCTGCAATTAAACACAAGTTCAATAATTCATTAGGACTTTTCCAATTTTTTTATTTCGTTTCCGAATCAAAAATAAGAATAACCGATCTACTAATATGCACAGTAGTATGTACAGTAAATGGATTTACATTTTAATGCGAAGTCAATGATAAATTGTTTAACGAAGAACGTGAAGTAATGAATTGTTTGATACCGCAAAAATAAATTGAGTTAAGAAATTCAATGAGAAAAATATTGAAAATTGAAACAGAAAATATATATTTGAGAATAAATCTCACACGACTAAAAACAAACTAGGACTTTTAATAATTTATTGTCAATGAATAAATGAATGAATTTACATCCGCAAAAGTTGTTAACTCAGTGCAACGGTTAATTCATTTTGACATCCGATCTATAATTTTGTTTTCTTCTCTAAAAAAAAAAAAGCAAACGCAAAGTACAATATTCAGGGTATACATAAAGGGATGTTTTCACGTATTATTTTCACGTGAAATTTCGAAATTCCAATTCGGTCTGTAGACACACTTTTTGATGATGTGGTCCAGCGGCGCAGGGAGATTCGGGAGAAGGGTATATCGCGGTTAGAGCGTGTGCAAAGGGTGCTTATCGTCATTCGGTTCCGGGCAACCCAGAAATGACCAATTGAATACTGGGGTTATAGTGGTTGTACGGTAGGGCATAGCTCGAGCTGTATATGGGAAACTCCACCTCGTCGTGCTCGTAAGCTTTTACCATCCCTCGAGCACGAGAGATAGAGAGAGATACGAGATAGAGAATCGTGGTCAAATGTAATCGGCGATAAACAGGAAGAGAGGTAGAAACAGTGGTTGAATGGGCACGTATACCAGTAAACGAGAGAAATTATGTTATGTATATATGCATGTACGAGCCGAAAGACTATCGGGCGAATGTTAACGTGGGCGTTGAATTGTTTTCGAATCGATATTCACAATGCTTTCAGAGTCAATATTATCACTGGTACAGAGTTATACGTTGTACTCTTGTCGTTAAGGGAATATGAAAACCATTATGATTTCATTGAATGTAAAAATATAAAATTTTAATACATTTAAAATGTAAAATTTATTTATGTAAAAATAGTTTTCAAATATAAAATTCCATTTGAATTTCGATCTTGACGAGCTGAAAGTCAGAAACGATTAAAAGTTCGAAAAAAAATATTGTATTTTTTTTATGTGTGAAAAAAAACCTATCGTAGACGAACGATTGTTGGAATTAATTTTTTGGTCATACAAAAAAACATTTCAAAAAATAAATATTAAACAAAAAACTGTAAAAGGATTTTTAAAAATCGGATTTCAATATTTTTTAATTTAAATATTTCTTTAACGGGTCGTTAAATACAAAATTCCATTTGAATTTCGCTCTTGACGAGCTAAAAGTCAGAAACGATTGAAAGTTCGAAAAAAAATATTGTGTTTTTTAAGTAGTGGGAAAAAATCCTATCGTAGACGAACGATTGTTGGAATTGATTTTTTGGTCATACAAAAAAACATTTTAAAAAATGAATATTAACAAAAAATTGTAAAAGGATTTTTAAAAATCGGATTTCAATATTTTTTTATTTAAATATTTCTTTAAGGGTTCGTTAAGGGTAATATGAAAACCATTACGATTTCATTGAATGTCGAAATATTAAATTTTAATATATTTAAAATATAAAATTTATTTATTAAAAAATAGTTTCCAAATATAAAATTCCATTTGAATTTCGCTCTTGACGAGCTGGACGATTAATTCAGAAAAAAAATATTGTATTTTTTTTATGTCGCGGAAAAAAATCCTATCGTAGACAAACGATTGTTGAAATTAATTTTTTAGTGTTAAAAAAAAAAACATTTCGAAAAATGAATATTCAAAAAAAATTGTAAGACGACTTTTTTTTAATCGGATTTAAATATTTCTTCCAATTGTATAGGAAAATTTCCAACAATCTCTCGTTTGGGATTTACGAGACAATTTTTCGTTTTTTCAGGGAGTTAAAAAGGACCGTGGAAGTTTAACGTACAGTTCATCACTTTGTGCAGATGAAAATTTCCTATTGATTATCGCGAGACGCGAAATTATAATGTTTTAAACAATTTTTCAATATAAACCACTGATATACCGATAAAAAAAATGAATTCTCTGACACGAATTTTCAATCTACACAGAGACATTGAATTGAATGAAATTTATCAAATTCACATGAGTTTTAATCGACCAAAAATGTAAAACGTATAACGAGCGAAAAAGTTCATTAAAATCGCTCTCAATATTCCCAAATGCGAAACGCTGCGGGGGTGAAAAAAAGAAGATGAAAAAAAAAGTGGACCACCGTTTGTTTGACCGGGGCGAAAAAAAAGTTCTTTTCAACCGAGTCCGGGGGTTTGCCGAGCGTTGCAAGTAGTTATGGTCGACGCGCGGTCGGCCATGGATTCTCGGTGCATCGTTCGTGGGCGTTGGGACACGGTGAGCAAGCGAGAACTACAAAAAGAGCCAGTACAGAAGCACCAACGATAATAGCGTATAGCGCAGAGAGAAAGAGAGAGAGAGAGAGAGAGAGAGAGAGAGAGACTGGTTGTTCGAAGCTTTTTCGTATATACGAGAACCGAGCACTTCAACTTCTCGAAAGTTTCAAGAGATCTCGAGAGCATATTTCGTCCGGGCTAGGCATTACCAAAAAAGCAGAGTATAGCATTGGGTGTGTCTTGGCGCGTCGAAACACGAAGTATAAACATCGAGAGAGAGAGAGAGAGAGAAAATTTACGAAGGTACAAAAGAAAAAGAAATGCAATAAAAATTAAATAAATTTATTAACTGTTCAATCGATTCTTAATCAATTTAATTTTTTGTCACACGGAATTTGAACGATTGAATTAAATACGATTTATCAAAATTGTAGTTGTACAATTTTTAAATTATTTACTCATTTCTACAAATTTTGATAAAAAGGAGTTTAAAGAAAATGAATAAAATATAATATTCTCTTTCTAAAGTACAAAATTACGAAAAACTGGGCAGAACAAGATGGCGGCTACGTTTCTTAATGTACGAGGATATTACATACAAGGATTTATCTATTTTTTGTTAGAAGACAAAACTAAGAATAGGATATAGAAAGAAAAAAAATTAATAAAAGATAGATTTACCAGCAGCGAGTAGTTTCAACGAGTACAAAGAGACTAAATACGAAGTTCAGACTAGTAAGAGATATAAATAGATATATATATATATTAGGGTGGGTCAAATAAAATGACTAATTTTTTTTTTCCTTGATATAATGAAAAATGTATTGTTTGGCATCTCAAAAACACCCTCTGCAAGTATGAGCCCTTCATATTTAAATTAAGAGGTCCCTCATCGCGAATTTTCATTTCCCATTTAAATAATATGGAAACATTTTTTTTTAACTTTGGAATTTTATAAGACTTAAACCGTTGATGTTAGGAGAGTCTTTTAGCACATTTTTGTAGAACATTTGATGCTCTACAAAAAAGCTCTCTTGTGTCTAATCGATAAAAGTAACCGTACAAAAAATAATCGGTGATAATTAGCTCTGGATTCTACTTATCTCGTTTTTAGTACATAAATTTCGAATTTAAAAAAATTTTAGTTATCAATATGAATAAATATACTACTAATATATTACTAATATACTACTATACTACTAATATATTGCTAATTGTTTTCAAACAAATATGAGAGAATCCAGAGCTAATTATCACCGATTATTTTTTGTACGGTTACTTTTATCGATTAGACACAAGAGAGCTTTTTTGTAGAGGATCAAATGTTCTAAAAAAATGTGCTAGAAAACTCTCGTAACGTCAACCATTTAAGTCTAATAAAATTCCAAAGTTAAAAAAAAATGTTTCCATGTTATTTAAATGAGAAATGAAAATTCGCGATGAGGGACCTCTTAATTTAAATATGAAGGGCTCATATTTGCAGAGGGTTTTTATTGAGATGCCAAACAATACATTTTTCATTATATCGAGGAAAAAAAAAATTAGTCATTTTATTTGACCCACCCTAATATATATATATACGTAGGTAGAGATACAGCAGAGAGAGAGAGAGAGAGAGAGAGAAAGAGAGAGATAGGTCGAGTACGACTCGTGATCAAGTACGTACTTAGTAGTGAGGCTATGGTCTAAGCCACCGTCATCGAGGTTAGCGGAAGGTCCTAGAGGACCATCGGCATCTCTACGATGCAGAGGGGACGGATTCGTCGTAGATTCCGATCGAGGATTTCCATTGAGGGTGTCGTCAACCAGGCTTGACTCCGCGACATCCGCACCCTCACTGCCATACCTAAATCATTACCACGATTTTCGTTTTTTTTTTTTTTTTAATTTAAATTGAAACTACGAAATTGTTTATTACCCACGAAACTACGCGAAAATCCTAATAATTGATTTCATCACCTATATAATAAATTTCGAAGATTTCTTTAAATTTTGTCTACAACGAGGCGAGAGCTTAATGATTTATTTGAAAAAGAGAAAAAAAATTACTCAACTTGTATCCAATTAATTTGAATATTTGAATAAAATTATTTGAATAAAATAAAATTTAGTTAAATACAAATTTTATTTTATTCAACGTTGTTTCGTTTGATCCCAAAGAAATTGGATTTAAACTGTAATAATATATTTTTCTCGAGGGTGTTGAAGAGGCCTCGCATTAGTTACGTTCAATGATCAAAAGGGAAGAAAAGTAGATTGCCGCGGGTAACGGCTTTTAGTACAGGCTCGCTAACCATCTCGGAGCAATTAAGGAATTAGACGCGCGAGAGTTGGCAGAGATTTTCGCCGCCGCCTCTCGCCTCCCCCACCGACAAAACCGTTCTCTGTTTCTTGCTTCTCTTTCAATCCGTTCTTCCGGGTCTATATTGTTTTTATTCTTATATTATTATTATTTTTTATTCTTATCCTACCGAGGTTTTGTACCAAACGAGGTTTTTCAGTAGATTTGCCAATTCATAGTCAGACCTTGGCCCTGAAACGTTCCACGGTACTTTTTTTTTTTGTATTTTTTAAGTTAATTTTTTCGATGCCATATCAAATCTTGAATTACCTGGATAGTTTTTTTTGTTTTGTTTCAGACTCGAGAGTGTAATGCAAATTTTTTCGTCGCGTAACGAGACAACTCGATACTTGTGTAAGTTGAGTATATGCCAGGCGAGTGCACATACTCGTGAAACTCGTTAATTTGTCAGGAGAGAGGCTGGCCAGCGGGAATTTAACGGTCAAAGCCAGAACGTCCGGTTAGCACGTGAATCGCGTGTATATCGTACATGTGCGTGTGGTTTTGCTCTTCGGTGATCGAACGGCGAAACGAAAACGGCCACAATTGCACGTACGCTATCGTAATAAAAATCCTATAGGACGAGACTCGATTAAGTAAAAAATAATTATTCCCAATTATCCTGAATGATTCGAAAAGAAATTGTTTTTTTTTTTTTTTGTGGGAATGATTGATGAAAATCTTGTTGATTAGTCGTGGAATTGTTATTTTAGTTTTTTAAGCTATAATTCGTTATTATTATTTTTTAAATAATTATATTCACCGCAATTTATTTCCCATCCTCGAATCGATTTTTCCATTTGTACTCAAGATTTTCCAAATACTACCAAACGTTCATATTACATTTATGAATGGGTGTTTTTTTTTCTTTCAAATCTCCCATATTTCCATTAATCGGAATGGAGTTCCGAGAGAACGATAAAACAGAAAGAGTGACGCGTTACGCACAGATCGTTCAAAGGCTTAAACGTTACGACAGGTTGCGCAGGGGTAATAAAAGGTTGAATTTTAAAATGGGGATGAAAAGACGTCCATTCGTTATGTACTCAGGACTCGTATTCTCGAGTCATTGAAGGTTTATTTTTTCGAAGTTGTTGAAAAATCTGCATATGATAAACTTTCATATATACAAATTTTTCGAGGTTCAAACGTAGCAGCGCTCTTTGTGATGGTAATAGGTCGAAAAAAAACGTATAGAAAAAAAAAAGTGAAGTGACAATCGAGATATCGAGTCGAGGCCATTATTAGAGGTAAAAAAAAAAAAACTGGTGGCAGCATGACAAAGCGATGCAAAGTACGGGAGAAAAAATCATGGGACAAAAAAACAGATCTTATATGTACGAGGTCTGTTCAAAAAGTATCGCGAATTGTGAATTTCCGCGGGCTACGTATATTCGATTTTCGATTTTTTTGTGGCGTTAGGTTGGTACTCGTGTCCCTCACTTATGCTGAAAAAATCGGCCATTTTGAATGTTTGGTTAATCGTTGACAGCCGTTTTGGTTAGACGTGGTTTGGCTTGTCTTCGATTTTTGCCTATTTCAAAAAAGCAGCTTCCATCGCGATGATTGAGCTTTGGTTTCCACGTCATAACCAATAAACCCGTGATTCGTCACCAGTTATGACCCTCTGGAGCAAATTTGGGTCGTCGCGGACCGAGTCCAATAGCTCCTTAGCAATGTTAACGCGACACTGTTTTTCTTCGAAATTGAGCAATTTTGGCACGAATTTCGCGGCGACCCGTCTCATGCCCAAATCATTGGTAAAAATCGAATAGCACCAGCCAATCGATATGTTTAGTTCCTCGGCAACTTCTCTAACGGTGATTTTGGCTCTTGATGTTACCTGAAATAAAAAATTCTCGATAATTCTTAATCTATAGACATGTCATTCTGGTCGGAATTACTGAAGTTAAATTTCATGGATAAATAACAAAATGGCGGACTTTGGAAAAAAAAGTCCTTTTATTTTAGTAAAGAAGGGGTTGTAAAATAAAAAGAAATTTAACTTCAGTAGTTCCGACCAGAGTGACATGTCTATAGATTAAGAATTATCAAGAATTTTTGATTTCAAATAACATCAAGAGCCAAAATCACCGGGGCCACCCACGCGCTTTTTTTTCGAGGTGCCAACTTCGATCAATAATAATAATAATAATAATAAACTATAAAATTTTTTCGAAACAAAATTTTTTTGTATCTTTAATATGTAAATAAAAACATCCTAAATATTCAAAAGGATTCATTTTTATTTTCCTACAAAAAAACGCCCTCCAAAAAAGACACGAAAATCGGCTCAAGTTACCAGACTACTACCTTAATTTTGTTTTTCACACAAAATTTCATACAGATTCTTTGATCCATCTTTTGGAATAGGCAAAAATCGAAGACAAGCCAAAACACGTCTAACCAAAACAGCTGTCAACAATTAACTAAACATTCAAAATAGCCGATTTTTTCAGCATAAGTGAGGGACACAAGTACCAACTTAACGCCACAAAAAAATCGAAAATCGAATATACGTAGCCCGCGGAAATTCAAAATTCGCGATACTTTTTGAACAGACCTCGTACATTGAGTTTTGCAGGGAAAAAAATTGCCATGGCCCGACCGAGGATATATTGTTTGTCGCAGCTCGATCACTCTACTAAATTCCCTCTCTCTGCGCTTTATGCAAAGCCATGCGAGAGTTCATTGTTTGTGTGGAAATCCTCTCAGGGTAAAAAGAATCGAGAGTTTGAAACGTTTGGAAAGGGCATTTTGGAGCCGAGCCACCCAGTTTCGCCTGCTATCTCTCGCGATCTTGAATAAAAAGTATCATCTCGCTGATAATACTTTTTAGTTGTCGCCCGATGGATTATTCAAATCACTGGATCGAGGGACACTTCGGTCGATATTAAAAATAAAATTCAATACTAATTAGAATAATAATTGGCGCTGATTTGGATTTTATACTGATTTTTCCACATAAAAAAAAAATAACTTGATGATGAAATATACGTAGGAGTAAAAATATACAGAGAAAAAAGGACGATTTCAAAATGAAGCAAATATAAAAACAAAATAAAAAATCTTACAATTTTTTGATATATCTGAATATTTTTTTACACGACCAGAAAATCATTTCGAACGATCCGACGTTAGGATTTTCGGTACGATTTTTTTTTGGCAGAATAAAAAAATAAAACTCGTTTTTTTGTTTGTTTTATAATCACGAAAGACTCCCCTTCATTAAACGATTTTTTTTTTCAAGGATTGGACGGATATATATTGTTTTTATATATTCATAAATAGAAAGTAGAAAAGATCTTGTTGATGTAACGTCGTGACTAAAAATTGTGTGTCACTATGTTGCTATGTACGATATATATATACACATCTAAATATCGATATCTAGCAAACAGAAGGGCGTAATCTACGCGATTTAAGATCCAAAGCCATCTGGATCAGGCCTTTTTTCCTTGTTGTGTGTCGATCTACATGTTTATATACAACAAAATGTATAAACACATGTAACGAAAGTACATAAATGTTATATAGTATTCTATAGTACGTATATATAGATAAAATGGTGTGTGTGGGCGTTCGTAACAGCCGCGGCGTCGTTGGCGTCGTTGGACGATGTTCGTTCGATCAATACGCACGGCACCACCGGCGCAACCACCACCAGCACTACCAACCCTCCAACACCCTCCGCGAGAGTTCGCCATTCTATACTATATTCCAGAACGAAGAGGGAAGCTTTGCGCGCGTCGGGGCTTTTCCCATTTGCCTCACCACCCCTCATTCGTATACATACATATTGGCTGCCGGACAACAAAAGGGCGTAACTAAGAGGACGTAACACGTAAAGTTATGTGGGTTAAGCCATTTTGTTTGACAACAGTTTATATATATATATAAAGAACCCCTTCCGGCACGCACGAAGAGGAAAGAAGTGGAGGGAGAGAGACCATCGGCGGCGTCTTACCGGCTGACTCGTTCGCTGAAAGGGGGAGGGTTGAAATACAGGTATATATCATCATGTTGGATCTCTCGAAGGGTCCAAGTGTGGACGAGCCGAAGAATTAGATCGTGTAAGGAAATGCCAAGAACCGAACAACCCTTATGGACTCTCTCGCTCTCTCTGTCTCCTGGTAATTAAGTTTATGCTGATTTGCCCAACCATCGATTCAACATGCCTCTCTGCCACGAGTAATTTATCGCCTCTGCGTTGGGAAGATGCTGCTTCTGTGGCCGTGAGATGTTAAACTCGAGTTTCGCTTGACTTTGAGGAATTTAGACGGTATATAAGGAATTTCGTGATATTTACGTAAGATAGAATTGATCGAAGGCAAATTGACCGTCTCGACCTTTATAAATTAGTTTATCATATATTTTGGAGGATTTATGGGCATCTTTTATGGCCGAGTATAAAAAGTTTACTGATTATCATTGAAATTGAGTACAAGGGGACAAAACTACAACTATTTATGCACGAGATTTGAGAAAATTGATGGTTAGAAAAGACATGTAAGAAATCGAAACAAAAAAATCTTAGCTCAAAGAATCAAGCACTATTGTAGTGTTTAAATGATTACGAAAAGAATGAGCAATGAGCGAAGTTCCAACTTTATCGGCAAGCAAAATTATATAGAAACCGGTACACTCAACTTATTTTTGGTTAAAATGTATAAAAAGATTGGATTTTTTTAATTCCTTTTAGCTTTACAACCAAAATTTATCGAAGTGTCGTTTGAGAAATTATTCGTAATTAACTTTAAAAATTTATCGATGATTTGAATCGACTTAAAAACGTGAAATCCTCATAGCATGTAAAATAAAAGTCTGCGATAAGAATTTGCGGTCCCGGAAACTTCAATACACGGTATTTGTCGTTTTTTATTTCCTGCTTCTTCTTCTTCTTCTTCTGTAATTCACCGGTCTCTATTTTCCGTTTCACTTTGGCGGGACACGATAGTGTCTCCGATCTTTTCTTCTCGATGGGCGAAAGAAGGAGAGCTCGCGCGATATTTCTGGTTGTGGACTGATTCCACAA